>JANHMN010000012.1:34092608-34145486 GCA_030674055.1 Rhabdomys pumilio
TATAATATATTTATAATATATTTATAATATATTTATAATATATTTATTATATATTATAAATATATTATAAATATATTTATAATATATTTTATATATTATATATAAATATATATATATTATAAATATATTTATTGATATATATATATATCATAAACTCCTTTTGATACCGAAACAACTGACTTGCATGTTAGAGCCACAGAGAGGTAAAAGACACACAAAAAACATGTATACACACAAAATGTATACATAATATATGTGTGCTTATATGCATTTATATACCAGACTGTTAATGATTTAAAACCTCAGAAGAGTGTAAAGAGATTGTATCTCTCTGAATGATAACAGTAGAATCATTTATTTATCTAATCCCACTTCATTAGACTGTTGTAAACTAATATTGGCTAATATATGGGGGGTGGAGACAAGGAAGGTAGGAAGGAAGGTAGGAAGAAAGGAAGGAAGGAAGGAAGAAAGGAAGGAAGGAAGAAAAAAGGAAAGCAAGCTTAGAATGATCCTGCCTCTAATAAGGCTTCGTTAGATATTAGAAAAGGACATGGTAGAGGATCATAGGAAAAGGGGATAACTTAGTGGATAAAGGGATAAAAGGGAGACAGAGCACTGTACACAAAGGACATTGTTTTTGTTAAAGAAGCAAATAGACGATGAGAAATTTAGAGCAGTGATAAGAAAAGGAGGAAGACATTTGCAATTGAAACCAAAAAACAAAAACAAAAACAACCTTTGGCTGAAGTCTAGAAATGTCCACAGCCTAGTTCTTGTCAGAATCCATAGATGCCAGGAATGCCTAAGTCAGAATTCATATAATCTCACCACTTGGGAGTCTAGTATGCAGGTTCCTGAAAGTTCAAAGGTAGCTTGCACTACACAGTGAGCTCCAGGGGCTAATATACATGGCAAGAGACGGGTTCCAGTGAAGGAGGTCTGTAGTCTTCCCTTATCCCTTTCCACAAAGGAAAACCATACCAAGGATATAATTGGGACTGTGAAGACCTCAACACATCTCAACCTTCTTCTTCCCTTCCTCCATCCACTAAAGTCTTATTAACTTCAAGGCAGTGTTTCTAAATGGTAACCCACAGCAGGAACTCCTCTTTCTGAACAGCTCTGTCTCCTCCCACCTACCCACTCCATCTCTCTTTCACACACACACACACACACACACACACACACACACACACACACCTCATCTCTGTCTCTCTCTTTGTATCTATCTGTATATCTCTCTATCTCAACTTCCCTATAATAAATGCTTCTTGCTAGAACTCATTTTCTGTGATCCTGAAATTTCATTCTTCCAATCTGAGAGACACAAGCCTGAAAGCCTCTGACTTGGGTTGACTTTGGTGGCCATTGAGTTACCAAAACCTGAGCCTCTCAAGCTAAGTACAACAGAGCTGAGAAATGCTCTGCCAGTCTCAAGGACACCCAGATATTGTTACAGGACTTTCTAACTTCAGAGTCAAGGCTGAAAGAGTCTCTCGTGTGTGTTTGTGTGTTTGTTTGTAGAAACAGTCTCACTCTTCAGCTTAGCCAAAGCTACCCTGAAGCTCACTGCATGGTACAGACTATCTTTGAACTTTCAGGAACCTGCAGACTAGACTCCCAAGTGGTGGGATTATATGAATTCCATGCTCATCTCCAAACAATTGGTTGTCCTGAGGCTGTCCTGTGATACTCAGATGCTTGGCAGCATCCCTGGCCTAATAAGTGCCAACAGCATCCCCTTTCTAAAAGCATCATAGTCAAAAACATCTCCAGGCATTTCAAAACCTTCCCTTGGGGAAGACACTTCCTCAAATTGAGAACACTGACATGGGTCTATCATATTCTAATCCCTGTTCTTTTGTTGAAAGGCTATTTCTTTTTCATTAATCTATTCATTTTTTCACTTTACAACTCCATCACAGCTCTGAGTCCCTCCTCTCCTCTCAGTCCTACTCACCCATGCAAATTCCTCCCCCACCCCTGTTACCTCCTCCTATTCTTCTCAGGGAAGGGGAAGAACTCCTTGGTTACCACCTCTCCCTGGGACTTTGAAGCATGACAAAGAGCATCCTCTCCCACTGGATTCATTCTTAAGCAAAAGAACATGTGAAAAACCCAAATGGAGTTTCTGTGTATGCCTTTTCAGTAAGTACCCCAGCACAATCACTTCCCCACATCATTAAGTGTTTGTCACAAATGTCATTTATAGGTACTGCATCATTGTCTGTCCTTTCAACATACTCTCATTATTTTAATGGCACACACTAATGTGGGGTAACTTAGTTCCCTTTTCTTTTCCTCACCAAAATCAAGACATCTCCCAAATACCACATGCCAGAGGTGAGAACACACAAAACACACACACACACACACACACACACACACACACACACACACACACAACTGTTGGTTTGTTGGTTCATTTTCCTCATTTGGTAGATTACTTTTAGAGAGAGAAGGGAGACCCAGACCATGAGCAGCTGTGGGACTGAGTCAACTGTGAAACTTTCTGAGCCCAGTATCTGCAGTGTCTGTTTTGCAGCTGAGGGTCAGTATAGCATCTCTGTTCAGGGCATCTGTTCCAGGCCTCTTGAGACCTTTCATTATGCTTTAGTGAAGACTAAATGGACTTCTGTGGACCTGAGTGTGCTTTGGGCAAAGAAAGCACATTATCAAAATTGGCTTGAAGAAGATGAAGCTCGAATCACAAAGTGAGAGGAAGAAACAATAAAGGAGGATACAGATGTCTGATGATTAACTTTGTCAGCTTGACCCAATCTAGAATGGCCTGAGGAGAGAGTCTCAATAAAGGATTATCCAAGTTGTGTTGACCATTGGGCATGTGTGTGGGTGGTTGTCATGATTAAGTTAATTGATGTGGGAAGACCCAGCCCACTGTCAGTGACACTATTCCTTCGGAAGGGGTTTCTGAACTTTGTAAGAGTGGAGAAATTGAGCCTAGGACAAGCAAGCAAGCAAGCAAGCGAGCCAGTAATTCACGAGTTTTCTGCCCTTGTCTGTGGATGTAATACGAGTAATTATTTGAAGTTCCTGCCTTGCCCACAATGATGAATAGTAAACCTGGCATTGTAAGCTGAACTAAACCTCTTTTTCCCTAAGTTTCTTTTTGTCAGGGTGGTTTGCCACAGCAACAGGAATGAACCATAATAGATGGTAATGGAGCAATCAGGCTGATGATCACCGAAACTGATGGCAGAAATCCAGTGATGGAGCAGTGGCCATAAGTCAAAACCAACCTTGGTTGACATCAACACTGTTCTTATACCTTGAAGTGGACTACTGTCATCTCAGATTGCCAGATAAAGAAGCCATAGCAGAGAAGAACTGAATGCATTAACCAAGAGACAAAAGTCTAAGTTCCTCGTGTTTAGAGCATTACTAAACAGGTTGGAATTCAGATCTCTGAGATAGGCTGAACCAATTCCATAGGCAGGTAGAAGAATCCCTGGGTGAGTAGTGCTTCCAGACCCCTTTCTTCTGGAGTGCATACAGGTATCTTATGCCTGACGGATCTCACAACACAGATCTGTTAGCACCAATGGGAGTTTCACTTCTGCATTAGTAACAACAACAAAAATCTCCCTGAGACAAGTCACTGGCACTGAACAATTTAAGCAATGACCAGGATGGGTGGGGTCTTCCTACTCAAAGCAGGCCACACCCTGCAACCCCTGAACTATTGTCCTCTTTAAGGCTCTGACATCAGATACCTCTTCAAAGACTGAGTCTTATTTGGCTTCTAGAATCCCAGATCAAAGCCTGAAACTATCAAGTGAAAAGTGATGTGGGTGGAACTCTAGGCCAGTCTCTAATTTTTAAACATACACGTACACACACACATACACACACACACACACACACACACACACACACACACACACACACACACTGCGCAGATGCATGGAGGCACATTATACTATCATAAACTCATAAAGGAAAATGAAGGCATGACATTTGTATATTCTCTCAAAAACATCATTTTTTACTATGGTATTGGTGTCAAGATCATTTGCAGGGATACATGCTAGGTGAATAAAGATACTAAAGTGAACTGTATAAACATATAATATAATGTCATCGTGGCTGGTGTCACATCACCTTTGGGTAATCTCTGGTTGAAAAGTAGGTCACAACCCACTACCACATACACAAGGGAATGGAATACACAGGCCCTGATAACCAGGACAAAGGAGTCAGAGCTACATTAATGTTTGCCCATCTAAGAAACAAAGGAGATATGTCTATTAACGTTCTCAGAAACAGAAATTAAGGGAGAGTTTAAGGGAGGGAAGGAGGAAGAGAGAAGAAAGACAAAGACCGAGATACAGAGAAATACACAAAGGCAGAGAAAGACAGAGAGACAGAGATTCATTTCTGATTTGCCAGAAGGAGTTTCTGAGAGCTAAAGAGTCTTAGGATTTCAGTCAGGCAGCTGAAGGTCTGGGAAAGTAGACAGTGTAGCTCTGTTTTGAGGCCAATGGGTCCAGGGAGAGTGTTGATCTCAATTCATGTGCAAAAGCAGAAAAGGCCGGTGCCCTAGACCAAGGCTATTCATCAGGAGGAAATTGCACATGCTCTCAGGATGTTCTAGTTTTGTTCTCTTAGGTCATAAACTGACTGAACAAGGTACCCCTACATGCGAGAGAGATCTCTGCCTCAGTCCACTATCTCAAATGTATTTTTTCATCTCAAACCATCCCTATGTATCAGTCTTTCTAAGCCTCCCTAATGCTGTGACCCTTTACTAGAGTTCGTCATGTTGTCCTGACCTCCAACCATAAAATTATTTTCTTGCTACTTCATATCTATACTTTTACCACTGTGATGGATTGTAATGTAAATACTTGATATACAGGATATCTGATATGTGACCCCTATAGAGTGAGAATCCACAGTTGCTGTAGATAAACCAAGAACTACATGTGATTAAATCTCTGGGTTCCATATGACCTAGTCAATTAGTAAGAGTTAAGCATCACAATGAGGTATTCCATGTAGAGGGGCAGCTTGTGAACAGTGGAGCCTCAATTAGGGTGAAGCCCGTGAATCAGCCAGGGGCAATGAAAAAGTCACTCACTCCAAAGTGCAGGAGTAGCCCTTGGAAGCAAGAGCCTGCTACCACTGTCTGTCTACTGTAACACCCACATACTATTGATGGAGTCTCCAAGGATCTACCAGTGGCGGGAGGGGAAAAGTATGTGTGTGTGTGTGTGTGTGTGTGTGTGTGTGTGTGTGTGTGTGTAAAACCTGAGTTCTGTACAAAAGAAAATTCAGTTTAGACTTTAAAATATCCCAAGAATTTACTACATATTGGCTCTTCTAGAAGAGCAAACTTGGCACTAGGATGGGTAAGTGTGGAAAAAACAATTACTGAGTGCATAAGTGAACTAGCAGTAGTGTAGAAGGTTAGTGGCTGAGGGTAAGAGAGTAATAATGACTACTGTCAGGCTTTAGAGGTAGTAGAACTGAAATTAATAACAAGGTGAGTTCCTGGATGTTTAATTAGCAAAGTGCCTGAGATAATTTGTGCATTACGAGAATGGTTGAGATAAAGAATGAATTTGGAATTTGTTACAAGAATGATTGACAGATTATGAATATTGGAAATGCAAGATGAGAAACAGAAAGGAGAAATTCATGTGCCATATTGACAGCATGTAGATGGTACGCCTGCTCTGGGAAGCCTTCTTCAGACTGTCCAGATCAACAAGAAGGAAAAGGCTTTCCTATGGCTGTGCTAGTTTAACGTGTTCTTATAGAAACCTTTTTTGTTTTTTTAAATGTCAGGCAAGAAAGAGGTAGGGGTTGGGTATGGTAACTCTCGAGCACCTCTTGTTATAGGAGAATTTCATAATGAGAATTCCAACTCCATATCTCTCTGCAATGTGATATAGTACATGTAAGGTGTTGACATGAAGGGCGGCAAGCAGCTGTATTGAATACCAGTAGGTAAGAGACAGGTGGTCCAGGCAGGTGACTTTGAGCAACATTCGAGCATGCAGCAAGTCCAGTGAGCAGATAAAGATTCAAGTCTCTTTGTCATGCTTTGACCTTGAAGACAATCAATTACCTCTATTGTACAGAATCAACGCCCGGTGAAGTGAAAGAGGTCTCTTCCAGTCATGACAGATAGCTGCATTGTAATGTACACTTCTCACTTGTTTTCATTTCTCTCTGTGTAGATTAAGCTCTTGGAGGGTATCTGCTGGGTCATATTTATTCTCTGTTTTTCAATGCATTCATTGAGCTAATGAAAGTGAATTAACAAAGATACGATCTAAACAGCATACAATTACAAATGAGTGAAAGACATCTCACCTCATTAAGACCTTTTCAAGAAATAGAGAAATGCAAAGAAAAAGGAGATGAGAGTTGAATGGACATTTTATTGAGGACAAGTATCTATTCAATACCTATTTTGCTCTGACTCTCTGTAGCCTCTCTCCTCAACAGCATCTCACTAACTCTGGATAATACATAGGAAGCCTCACTAATTTTATTTTCTGAGAAACCAGTGATCCAGCAATGTCAGGGAACCTATAGAGTTGACCCAAGAGAAGAAAGACCAGGTGAAAAACTGGCTGTCTCTGCCCCTATAGCTCCCCACTTGCTTTCTCATGCCATCCAGGACAGGCACAGCCCCTCTGTTTTCCTGTATTTGATTTCTCCTTTGTTCTTGGGTCATAGCAGCTGAACCACACTCTACACACCCATTTCCAATTATAGCCTACAAGTCAGTGCTCCAGAAAATATAATTTACTATGTTTTTCCAGTGAGACCAAACAGAAAACACAACTGTGTATTTAAATACTCATTGACCTCTCATAGTCCCTCTCTCCCTCTCCCTCTTTTTCTTCCCTCCTTCTCGCTATCCCTGTTTCCTGTTCTTGTTCTTTTCCCTCTTCTTTTCTTCCTCTCCCTCTTTCTGTCTCACTGTAAACTCAGAATGCCTACATTTAAACATCTCACTAGGGGTCATATGAGGCTAAGACTAATAATAGAGTGTATGTGGTGGGTGGAGAGTATTCTAAATGCTTGTATTGCTTTTCCCCCTAAGCACAACCTTCATCCTACTAGGCTGTGTCTTGATTTAATGCCATTGTTTGACCTCGTCACTTAGAGGTCTACAGCACCTAGATGTGTGACTATATATATCTGAACTTCACTTCCTTTAGGGAAAGCAGGTCACCATGCACTTGAATACTGAAGTGCTTTTCTCTCTGAATCAAGACACCTACGCTCTTCCCATGATGAAGGTTGACCAGTCCATTTTACAGAAGGCTTGATCAGGGTCCCATTAATGTCATTCCGAATGGCCACATTACTTTCACTGTCTGACTTGAAAGGTTTAAAGGGTATGAGATGTGAAGGTAAGCATCCTGTCTGGTACACTTCATGCCTGTACCTATAAAGGTTATTCTTTTAACAGCAGCATCCTTTTCTTACATTGCCTCCCATCAACTTCTCAGTCACAACTCCTTTTCCAACTCCTTCATTCCCATAGTTCTTCTCTCCTCCACGTTGAGACCCTGTTCTACATCTAAATTATCGCACTGCCCACTTGGCTATGGAATAGTGATGTCATGGTTTCGTTCTTAATCTCAAAATGCCCTGAGGATACACACATCTATATCTCTCACCAATCTGAATGTTCTTGCAAAAAGTAGTTTTTTACTGAACCTTGTCATGAGATTAGCTTTGTACATGCTAGATGTGGGATCTGGAGGAAATATTCAAGCAGTGATATCATCAGATGTTTTTACAAAGTCCCAGAAAGAAAGGAAAGAAGACTAATGCGTGGCAGGTAGAGAAAAATAGGGGATGTCTAGAAGGAAGGGATGGTAAAATGCAATTTTAGAGGAGCGACTACGAGAGAAAGGAAGAGATATGTTCTCAGGATTGCAAGAACAAGTCAATATTGTCCTTTGCTGAATGCCTCTACATGGATGGGAAGGAAAATTGCACCACCAAATTGCAATGACTTCGAGAGAGCAGAAGAAGAAAAATATATTCAGGTAGAGCCAGACACAGGGCCTGAAGCTAACTGCTTGTGATGGTTAACCTTAATCATCAGCTTGACATAACATAACCTAGAATCACCTGGAAAGAGCATCTCAGTGGAGAGTTTTCTAGATCAGATGGGTCTATGGACATGTCTGTGGATAAAGACTGTCTTTATTATGTCATAGATGATGGAAAACCCAGCCTGAGAATGGGTGGCACCATTCCCTAGTTTAGGACTTAAACTGTGTAAGAGTAGAAGAATTTAGCTGAGACTTATGCATTGTTTTGCTCTGTTCTTGGCTGTGGATGTGATATGATTATATGCTTCAAAGCACTGTCTTCACATCCCTACCAAAAATAAATAAAGAAAGAAAGAAAGAAAGAAAGAAAGAAAGAAAGAAAGAAAGAAAGGAAGAAAGAATTATAACTTGGATTGTAAACTAAAATAAACCCTTTTCCCCAAAAGTCACTCTTTGTTGGTATAATTTATTGTAGCAACAGAAATGAAATTTAAAAAATGCTAGTGAAGAAAAAAAATAGCACGGTGAAGACAGCGACCACAAGAAAATGCCCTGAGGACATTGTTCTCATCATCTATAATCCTGCTAAAAAGAATAGAACTTAAAAGCACGATATGACTTTTAAATGGATACAGTTAAATGATCCATCATACTAAGATATAAAAGTATGTGAAAATGAGACTGTGAGTCTCAGACACAATCAAAGAAGTTACATTTTCTTATAATTTCTAGGATTTCAGTTCTTATTTTCATGCTAAAAAATGTCTGTTTACTAGAAAACATGGATGTGACCTATTTCTTTTACTAATTGACACTCATCAAATTCCCTGGTGACTAACAGTCACTCATTCATTCAGTGGACATCGACTGAGGTCTACACTACTGCATGCCAATCAGAATATCCATCCAAAAGGTAGCGGAGTGGCCAGGATACGCAATTATGAGGAAGATCAATAAGTGTACAGTGTCAACGGATCATCTGCTGTAAGGAAACAGACCTGCATCATCAGCCATTATAACTGCACTCATGGTGACTGTGGACCTGGAGGGAGGGACTACTCCGGTGATATTAGTGACAGTAGTCTCAGAACTATGGTTAACCATAGGCTCCATTTTATTCCTACACAGCCTGACCATATGAGCTGACCACTAGTCACCAGGCAGCTCAGAGATGTCTCCCTTTGCACATCACTAGAGAGATCAAAAGGCATTCTAGTAGGGATTTCTTTGCATTGTATGTTCAAAGTCAGGGTCAAGAGCCAGTGGAAGTGAGGCAGGAGAGTAGCTGTCACTATTCTCCAGTGTCCATTAGGGGTAAAATAAATGCTTCTTGAAAAAAATGAACACACTGTGTGTTTTGTGGACTATGTGGCTGGAATGAAGGTGGGTGGTCACCTTTGAACCCCAGCTGTCTCTGATGGACCCATTCTCCCTCTTTTGACTTCACATACACCAGAATTCCTTCCTTCAGTCTTGCTTTCTGTCAATCTCCACAAATCTCATGGAAAGCACGCCAACGATGTATATGTGTATATGCATGCATATATGCATGAATGCATATGTAGGGTTAAAGTAATACATCATTTTTAAGTTTTAGTCCAGAACACTGTGACCAAAACTGCTTTTTCTCTCGTATTGAAAATTAGTAAATAAGAATCACCATAAAAATAGCTAAGGTTAAAAAAATCATTAGGGTTGGTTTGATATTCCATCAAAAGAATGAAACAATAGAATCCCAAAAGCTAGGTATCTATCTTGCCTGAGGAGTTATTTTTTTAAAGCCCAGACCTCACATTTTGACCAGTTTGATGCCATACCTTGTAAATAGCTAATGCATCTAATATTCATCACCTTTGGCACAAAAGAGAAGACTCATCTTAAAGCTTTCATTTGATCCTGTGATTCCTCATTCTATGGAATTTGATTTTTCTTTTCAAGTCCTAGCACTTAGCAATTATACAGTGATTTGGACAAGGTCCAGTAGGTGGAGCAAGAGAGCAGGCACTCTGGCCAGTGGCTACAGTGAGGCTTTGGACAAGTTGGAAGCTGACACCTGAATGTTAACTGTCCTCCTCAATTAGGTCAGTCACACTTCCATTCAAAGCGTACATTTCTTCTGTAGTAGTCCTAGCTTGAGGTTCAGGCAGATACACTGACTCTCCCGGTCTCAAAGAGCAAGGCCAGACTGGAATTTACTACCTAAATGAACATCTTAAAAGTTCCATTCTTTTAAGGGACTATGAAGGACAGGTAGATCTTGTTAGGAATGAGAAATGGATTAGGTATGGATAAATGCAGGAGGAAGGCTGGCAACACACCACATGGCTGGAGAAGTAAGGCTCTCTTACACTGCCCAGGTGAGAGGAGGGTCTCACTCTGTGGATGCATGGACATCAACATGGCCCCAGGCAGAGAGGTTCCTATGGCTTTATGAAGTAACATGGGCCATGGGTACCAACTCAGACTTCTACTGCTGCAGGGCTATGGACCCAGACATGGCCCTCAGCAGCAGCATGGGCCTGGGCATCACCATGGCCTCAGGTGGCAGTACAGGATATTTACATCAGGCTGTTCCTCACTATTCTTGTGTCTCCACTTCAGTCTCTCTTCATAGTGCACAAACAGCTCTTCTTCTCTTTCTCATTCAATTCCTTAACATATAATTGCCCATTGTAGCGGTGACTGATGGTGCCACATGGACACAGTCAGTCTTTAGTTGAGGTTGACCTGGAGCTTACCATGTAGCCCAGTGCGGCCTAGAACTCTTAAAGATCTTCCTTCCCATCTCATCGTCTCACATGATAAAATTACTATCATGATTTACCAAGCCTACTCATGTTAGAAATTGTCCATTTGTTCATTCATTCATTCATTCATCCATTCATTCGTTATTTGTTCATTCATTTACTCACTACTCGTTTATTCACATATAAGTGTTCCAGGTACTGGCAAAGGTAAGTTGCAATCAGTGGCTTCATTTGATTATGTATTCAGCACCAACTACATGTAGCTCTCTGCTGAATCGTGTGCCCATTTCATGGAGAAGAGGGTACAGAAACCGTAATCAGTTTACCACATCTCATCTGGAGAGTGAAAGGATTGTGCCTGAGCTTCAGTCCTTGTGGCATCTGTGACTGAGGAGGTCTCCTTCCCATAGCATCTTTGAGCTTTTCTAGGACCTGTGATGGCTTACTTAGCAAATGCATTCATCACTAGCGAACCTCTCAGGATAATGGGATGGTTTTGATGGCCAATTCCTCTGTAGATTCTGGCTTCAGCTCCTGGTCAGTTATCAGTGATTGTCTGCTTTGCACAGACCCTGGTCAGCCTGTGGATGCATCACCTAGCAGGTTCATACAAAGGTCAGATAGGTCATGATGAGATGAGATCTACCACATCCTCAAAGGCATCAAGCAGGAGCTGAGCCTCTCCAAAAATATCATTTGCCAAGGCTACATGCTATGACTGCACATAAACCACCTCTGATGTGTTAGCTTCCCATCATAGCGACAATCATCTGGTGAAAACCAACTTAAAGGAGACAATGACTATTTCAGGTCACAGTTTTGGAGGCTTTGTCCATGATTGCTTCACCCTCATCTTTCAACTAGAATCATCCTCTTACCATCCCCTTCTTCTCTTAATAAAGCCATCAAAGGATGGTCTCATAAGTGGATTAATCAATTGAGCTATTGAAAAGTGACGGACTCTTAAAAGGTAAGAGCTATTCGAAGGGAATACATCACTGGCAATTGTATCTTGTTTTGACTCCTTTCTCCCTGCCTGCCTGCTTGCCTACCTTTCTCTTTCTGGTTAAACTACTAAGAAATGAACAGCCCTATTCTACCATTCCTTCTTTTCTATGATGTTGTACCTCACCACACAACAAGGAATAATAGAGCCAAGAGGCCATGCATTGCCACTGGTATAATCACGAGCCTTTGATCTTAAAGTTGACTTTCTTGGAAAACTAACACTAGCATGCACTGGATATACATGGGGCAAATGTGGAAAATTGGAAGGCTTCAAAGGCCTGAGAGGTCTCTAGGGGCTGCACAGGGCAGAAAGATAAATGGAAAAGTCATAAAGCAAGGCATGGATACGAAAACAATCATTGAACAACAGCTGTATGCCAAGAGCAGCCCAGGTAGAGAACATAACGACCCCTGTCTTCAAGGATCTCTTTGGTTTTATGGTGCCTGCTGAATCAGACCTGGCATCTATCACCTAAGGCAATCCTGCAAAGGCTCCTTAAAGTACATAATGCCCAATGCCATACACAATGCCTTCATCGTGTGAGCTGGAGCAGCTTGTGACGTTCTCATTAACAGAATTCAGTGGATCTGACAAAACACATCCATTACACTAATAAAATGTAATGCTCAAATCAAGCAGCACAACTGAATAACCGTGTGATTTTTATAGCTCCCTGTGAAAACCATCTAAATATATACAGCGTCACATTGATTCACTCTTCACGAAGCCCACGGGTTGCACAGATAGCATTCAAGGGAGGCAGAAGAGGGAGAAGTGGTAGATTGTCTCTCCTTCCTAGGAGGTACAGTTTAACTTATTAGCAATGGACGTGTCCTTCCCACTCCAGAACAAGCAAGAAAAAAAAAAAAAGGAGAGAAAGCTGAACCACTCCCTCTTGCCCTTTTTGTATGCAGGATGCATTTAAAGACTATGTCTTAGAGTCTCAGCTTTCCGGGACAGCAGCTGTCAGCACCTGTCAGCTAAGCACTGGACTTGTGTGTGTCGATGTTTACTTGATTCCACAGTAAGAGCTGTGGCATGATAGTAGTTGTCGGATGTTGGCAAGCCACCTATGCAGTTGTTCTCCCCTCAAAGTGCTCAGAGACCAGGACATGAACAAGGATCTACTCGATACTGCTGTCTCCTGAAAGAAAATACTAAGACTGTCCCAATACTGGAACAGTGGTCAACTCAAGGGAATAACAAAAGATTTGTTTTCTAATCTTCTCATGTTAACTTAAGGTGTTATTTACTAGCAGATGAGTCATTTTTAAATAAAACTATAGCCAGGTGCCTGTACAGGATGGCTAAGGGAAGAGAAATGGAACCCAAAGCAAGTACAGGCTAGGTAGTAAGACTGACTAAAACAAACATAGGGGATGATTTGGCATGTAAAACAATTTTCAGTAGCTAAATGTCAAATCAGATGAAGTTATTTAGAGCATTGGCAAAGCACTTTTTAAACTTCTGTTCTTAAAGGAAGAATTCTGGGTAAACTAATACATCAGGAAGAGAGCACGCTGGGCATTGTGAGGCATGTACACCTTTAATCCTAACACTTGGGAGGCAGAGGCAGGCAGAAATCTGTGAGTGTGAGGCTAGCCTGGTCTACATAGTAAGTTTCATAGCAGTCAGAGCTCTATCTCAAAAAAAAAAAAGCCAGAGAGAGAGAGAGAGAGAGAGAGAGAGAGAGAGAGAGAGAGAGAGAAGAAAATAAGAAAAGAGAAAAGAAAGCAAACACATATACGCAACTTTGCCACAGGGTACCCTACAAAGAAGGGCTGCAAACTCCTGGC
Organism: Rhabdomys pumilio; assembly: GCA_030674055.1. Classification (NCBI taxonomy): domain Eukaryota; kingdom Metazoa; phylum Chordata; class Mammalia; order Rodentia; family Muridae; genus Rhabdomys; species Rhabdomys pumilio. The sequence goes on from JANHMN010000012.1 coordinate 34,106,212, forward strand.
TCAGTGCACAAGAGTTGTAGGTAAGCAGGAGGGTGCTGAAGAAGATTCTGAAGTGTTCTTTAAACTCAACTATGGCACCTTGAAAGTTGGAAGTGGTATCAATTGACCTGTGACAGTAAACTTTCCACAAGAGTACCTGTTCTGGACCACACAGGGGTCGTGTGCAACCAGGAAGCTGTTAGGGATGAAGAATACATTGTTTTTCTCCTTTTTGATGCCATTTTCTGTTTCCTGAGTACCCAAATCACTGGGGTACCAGCCAGATCTGCTAAGAAACAGTAGCTTTTCAAGCCTTCTGGTACTGTAAAAGGAGGTCTGGGAACCTCTGGTTTCTGAGGCTTCTTATAGATTATGTAATCTGATGCATTTCATGAGCTTATCTTCTACACTCTGGCCACGATCCAGTGATTGCGCTTCAGGATCCTTGGCCTGAAGTGGGATGTGTTTCTGTGAAGAGACTGAAGTACCCTGATCATAGTGAGGTAGCCTGTCTGTGAAAGCAGACAAAGTCCCAGCTCTGGTCAAGCCCAGAACAAAGTGTTCGCTTAAACTCCACATCTGAAGATGTAGCTTAGGGCACATTTCTCTCTTTTGATTGGCACTATATTTCATCTCAACCAGGAGAAGCTCTCTTGAGGCTGTATCTGAAGGATGAGTGTCCATCGTCCAGGTAATGCCCTGTACTTCTCATTCCTTCCAGGTGAGAAGACAATGACTACATCAAAACCGAAGATAAAGGCCAGGCCTGAGGCCAGTGGCATGCTCAGAATACCTTGCTCTTGGTACTGCACTGTTTAATGAGAGAACAATGAATTCCTATTCTTTTGCCATAAGGAAGGTGATGAGTTAGAAGTATTTCCTATGGCAACTGCCTTATCTGAACTGTATCTAATTCCTCCCTATGATACATCCTGGAATACCTGGGATTGGTGGTGGTAATATGTGGGTATGAATGTATGCATTCGTGTGTGTATACATGTGCATGTGCATCTGTGTGTGTGAGTGTGTATGTGTGTATATAAAAGGTTGTATGTGTGAACTTGACACAAACCTAGACATACCAGGGAAGAGGAATTTTCCCCATTAGATTGGCTATAGACACATTTGTGGATCATTTTCCAGGTTGTTAATTGATGTGGGAGTACCTATTCCACTGTGAGCATTGCAATCCCTGGACAGGTGGGCCTGACTGAGTGGAATAAGAAAGAGAGCTGACTCAGGCAGTAAGTAGATTGCCTGGTTGTCAACAAGGCACTAATAAAGTCAAAGGCCAGGGAAGCAGCCTTGGCACCAACTCCCTGACCATATACCACACCCCTTGGGCAACCCACTTCTCACTGAGCTACTTTTCTGCCGAGGTTCCAACATGTTCACTATGAAGTTAGGGTACTGAAAGTGTTAGCTGCCTGGACACTGTCAAGGACCTAATTCCCTCTGCCACCTTGACCTCCATACTAGAACACCAGAACATTCCAGAACAACCACAGGAAGACAAAAGTAAGCATAACCTCTCCAGTCCTCAGAAGATACCCTTTTGTCCCTGTTGAATCTTTTGCTCACGGTGAGATGTGATTTTCCAGGCTGGCTGCAAAAGAGTGATGTGGAAAACAATTCACATTGGTCATTTCTGAAGATCTCCTGTTTTCTATTTATCACCATAACAACCAACATTCCATGAAAAGAGGAGGGAGAACACTGCAGCCAGAATGGGAAGCCTATGAACAAAGCCACCTGAGAGAAATCAGTTCTTCACAGACTATTTAGCCTCTCATGGACACCTGGTTCCCTGGTGTTATCAGTGACTTTTCTGATCCCCAGGTGTAATCAACACCTGCATACCGAGGACATCAGTCAAAGGCACACATCCTTTCTAAAAGTTTAAAGCTATAGATTAATTAGCTATCAAATTCCTGGAACGGCAATAGCTCAGAGAGAGAAAGATTTGAAATGCATGCTCTAAGACAAGAGGACAGTAGATTTTAGTATCTTAAGCCCAAATTTGGCCATCTCCAGCCCTTAGCCTGGGGAAATGAAAGCTATCATGGAGGAAGGAATGGGACCTTCTAAAATTACCTCTGTGTCCATAAATATTGTGAACTGTCTGTCATCTTTTATCGCTAGAACACCAGTCTCCACATTTACGACGTCAGTGGCTGAATCTCATTCTCTGAGTTGCTTCTGTGTGCTCTACTTAAGCTACAGCAGCAAACCCACATTGCAGCCAGTAGAGCAACTCACAAACAAAAGTAATCCCTAACCACGAGACAAGAGGGATAAATGAACCTTCCCAAAGGGTCTGGGGCATGGGACACTGGTGAATAGCTACCAGCCTACCACCCATTAGTTTACAGCTGTGCTTCCTGCAGAGTTCAGATAGAGTCTAGAGGACAGCTCTAGGCTCCTTAAGCTCAGCCACGTGGCAGCCCTAGTAATGGCCTTTGGGCCTGCTGCTGTTTTAAGGAGAGCACACGGAAGTGTCTCAGAGCACAGTACACAGCCACTGACTTGATAAATGTGTATACTGCTATCCTAGTAAGAAAAGATGACAGACAGTTCACAATGGAGCAGAAGGGACAGTGTGGACTCAGGGCCCAGGATTATGTTAGCTTTCCTACCTTCTTTTGTAATAGTGTCAGAGAAATCAGGGCTCTCTGAACACACACCAGAACTTTATTTTGATGTACCTTGTAGCACATGTCAGAGGTACTGAAGCACAGGAACAATAGACGCTGGCATGCGAAGACAATGACGAGACACATGTGCTCCTGCGAATGACAGAGAAACCTTAATGATTCTTAGGACTTAGGAATAGAGAGGGGCAGCTCCCATCACAGCCTCAACCAAGACAATGTTCTGTGGCCAAGACCATGCCTGGGATCATCTCCAAAGCAGAAAAGCCATTGCTTCATCTTGAACCTTCCTTAATAAATATAGAAGCATAGTTCCTGGTAAATTGGGGATTTAGGGGATTTGAGGGTTCTCATTGAAGCATGCACTACACATAGCATACTGCTTTGACTCAGATGAGATGACACAGAAGCTCCCAGCATTGACAGGGAAGCAGGGCCATAAAGGTTTCATGGTAGGTACAGGCTTTGGTGAAAGGAGTCATGCCTCACGGGGTTACGGTTCAACAGAGCTTGGCTGTTGGAGGTATAAGTAATGGAAAGAGATGTGGAGCTGAAAGCAAGCTGAAGGATGCATTCTTGATGAAGCCTTGAATTTTGTGAAAGACCTTATCATCTATTATAGAGACGCGCATGCCTTTAAAATGAACTCTCTTAGTGAAATAAGGATAGTCTACTGTCTAGACTGTACTCATTGTCTTACAGTTCAAGAGAATGACTATAAAATCGTTCAGGGCTAAGTTTAGTCCCCATTCTTCTTATGAAATTTGAACAGCCAAGTGCCAATCCTTTGTTTTAACAGAGAAAGAAAGTGGTGAGTTTTGTGGTGTGTGTGTGTGTGTGTGTGTGTGTGCGTGTGTGTGTGTGTGTGCATGTGTGCAGGGGCACATGTTTGTGCAGGTATGTAGAGGTCAGAGTTTAGTCTTTAGTATTGTTCCTTGGGTACTAGCTACATTGTTCTTGTTTCATTTGTGTTTTGGATTTTGTTTTAAACAGTCTCACACTTGTCTGGGCCTCACCAAATTATCCAAGCTGGCTGGCTAATGAACTCTTCAAACATCTGCTTGTCTTTGCTTCCTCAGCACTGGAATTCTATGCATATTCTTCAATGTCCAGCTTTGTTACGTGGGTTCTGGGAATCAAACTCAGGTCTGCAGTCTTACAGCAAACTATTTACTAACTGTGCATTCTCCCCAACCTGAGGTTTGATATTTTTATTTAAGCAAAGTTAAGTGTTAACTCTTTAAAAATGTGTGGGTAAAGAAGGGGTGCAAGACAGTTCCATGGCCTTTCCTTGCCCATAAAGCCAATTATCCTTCTATTCAAGCACATCTTACAAATCGTAAGAATCAGAATGTGTGCACTTGAGGTGTCACCATGAATGCCTTCCCAGGGACAATGCGTTGGTCATATGGCTTCAGAGTCTGGCCCAGACTCTGTACTCCTTACTGCCTACTATGACGATCACTGAGAAACAGTCACATGGTCTCAGATCCAGATGAGCTCTCCCCATGCCTGGTTAACAACTCCCAAGCTAGTCAGTTCTCTAGCACTACAACACACAACTGAGATCATCGTATTAGAGAAAGGTTATTTGTCTGGTATTTCAAAGGTATCTGTCCATGATCATGATTGCTTAGTTGGTCTTGGTGTCCCTGGGTGTGTGGCAGGGCAGCACATCATGTTAGGGAGTGGGCTATGTATCAAAAACACTCACCTCATAAACAAAATGAGAGAAGAAAAAAAATATTCTAGGGTCCCACCCCCTTGAGGACACCCCTCCAATCACCTAGTCATCCCACTTAAACCTCATCTTAGAGGTTCTACAAGTTCCAATAGTAGCATCCTCACAAGCCAGCTTTTATGCCAATCATGGTTGGAGATTTGCCACCAAAAGATGCCTTTGCAAAATTGTTTCATGGTTCTTTAAACTGTCTCTATGCACCAGGCTGGACTCCCCCAATCTCTGCACTATTGTAGTGGTTAGGTATTTCCCAGGAGTCACATCCTTCTTCATACAGCCCTGACTAAGCCCCTTGTAGTGCCAAGCTATGACCCCAATTATTTACTCAGGGACCTTTGTGCTACAGATCCAATGAAGCCAAATGGCTTTCCTTGTTTCCTCACTTCAGCTCCATAACCTCAGTCAGCATCCTTATCCTGACCTAACTCCCTCTTTACTCTACCCTAGGTAACGTTCCCAGGTTGTACCTGCCTTTTGTCTTTTAATTATATGTTTAAAACCGACTTCTCACAGGATGAAAGTAGCCTGAGAGGAAAAGGAATTAGAGTAGTGTTGGCCAAAATAATAATCATTGGAACTTAAGGTGTTGCCTGGAGTGGATGGAGATGCCGTGGGAGATGGAACATTCAAGAGATTAGATAGCTTGGGTGGTACCATGTGGTCCACTGGAATGCCCCCCCTAAAACCTCCTCACAAATGTATGGGATAGGCTATACAAGGAATGGAGAATAAGCAAGTGGCAATTGGCTTTGCAGGAATGGTCCAACCATTTCTCACTGAGATTACTGGGGTAAAATAAAGATGTTTTCTAGTTCTAACTCAATTTCGTGGGATGTTTTGTGATTACATGTTGTCCCTACCAAAGCCAGCATGCTACCTGCTGGGTTTTATAAATAAAGTTTTCTAGAAACACAACCATGTTGTTTCCTTTGTGTATAATTTCTGGCAGCTTCCACACCACAGGGTAAGGCAGAATACTTGGGACAGAAACCCAATAGCCAGCAAGACTGGATTGTACTTTATTAGGCCCTTGAGAGTTTTCTAGCATGACTTTAACTCAGTTTTTTTTTTCCAGGAAGGTGCTTGAATCTCCTAGTTTCGAGAGAGAAAATTGAGTTGAGTGCTGGAACCGTGAAGAGTAAGGATTCCCCAGAAAATGATTGATTATTTTTTTTCCAAGAGAACCTGAGACGGGTGATTATTCTTGTTCTCTCTAATTTAATTCTTCTTCCCATTTTTTATTATTAAATCCTGAGCTAGCAGCTCAGCCTCATTCTGGCAGATGTTTGCATAGATATGCCACTGAGCTAAATTCCTATTCCCTGGAGATTAGACATATACATATTGTGCTGATTAAAAAAATATTTTTTTAAAAAATTGGAAATTTTTAACTCTAGAGGGAAGAGAAAGCCAGAGGCTGTAAGTCTGAAGGCCAGGTATAAAGAAAGAATTGTTTTTGCTGGGCCCCATGGTTTGAGGGTGTCTTGAAGAAATGAATTTAGAAAGGCAACACCAATAACAGGACAGCAATGCTGAGTACATGACAGTAGGTGCTGTGGGTTGAATTGTGGCACCTAACAAGGTATATTTATGTCCTCGACATATCTGTGGATACAGATTTATTTGTAAACAGTGGCTTAGAAAGTGTAATCAAGTTAGGATTTGATTATCATGGGTTACATAGGAGTCCTAAGAAAATGACTTTTGCCATTGTTTTCAGTGAATGATGGAAATTATACCAAAGATATGTAAAAAGGATAATTCCATTGGAAGAGACAGGCACACCTGAAGGAGAGTCATATGAAGACATATCTGTATACTGGGATTTCTCAGTGTTCAAGAAAAACTGATTCTAGAAAATTCCCATGAAGAGCAAAGTCTGTAAGTATTCCAGCTGATTTTACATAATGGCATAGAGTTTGTATATAACCATCAGATAGCCGTACAAAGAAACTGAAGGAGGGGCCATCTGGAGACCATTCCACATGGGTATCCATCCCATGTACAGTCACCTAAGCTAGACACTGATGTGGATGGCTGGAAGTGCATGCTGTCAAGAACATGATATAGCTGTCTCCTTAGAGGTCTGCAAGAGAATGACACATTCAGAGGATGATGCTCACAGTTAACCACTGATATTATCAAGGGTTTCCCAATGGAAAAGTTAGAGAGAAGACTGAAGGAGCAGAAAGGGTTTGTGACCCCATGAGGAAAGCAACAATACCAACCAACCAGAGCTCCCCAAGATCTAAACCACCAGCCTGGGAGCACATAGGGAGGGACCCATGACTCCAGCTGTATATGTAGGGGAGGATGGCCTTGTCAGGCATAGGTGGGAGAGGAGATTTTTGGTCCCATGAAAAATGAACACAGAGGGGGGGAATGTGAAGGTGGGGAGGGGGTAGTGAGGGTGGGGGGTAGGTGGGGGCACAGCCTCATAGAAGCATGAGGACGGGGGATGGGATAGGAGGTTTCTGGGTGGTGGGAGGAAGTGGGGTAAGGGAATAAAATCTGAAATGTAAATATAATACCCAATAAAAATTTAAAAAAAGATAGTCGTCCAAATACCTTAATCATTTCTATGTTGCAAATATCATATAGTATAATGCAATGTATATGGATAGTTGTACCATATGGCTTAGAGATGCTGACAAGAAGGCAAAAAGGCAAAAAGAAATGAATAAAAGCATCAACCCAAAGTGACCCAAAGCCAAGTATGTTGATAAGAGATTATGATAAACACAGGCAAAGAAAAATCAGTTAAAAAAGTTGAAGACCCCAGAAAGAGTAAACACCCTCACCACGTGAGGATATGTTGAAGAATAGCAGTAAGTCTGTCTTCCGTCTAATAGTAAAGCCCATACCAAGCCGTCCACACTTGTGCCTCCCTCAGACCAGGGTCTACATAGCATCCAGATCTCCTTTAACCTCTTCTCAGTAACATGTAAGGACTTCCTAAGGACCAGTACCAGCTTTCCAAAGGGAGTGTAGTCATTTCTCTATGGCTACTTAAGGAGCTTTCAGTTCTTTTCCTAACCACTACTCCAACCCAAACTGTGATATTTATATATATACTCCATATTTCTTGATACAGTGTTTAAATGGTTCTGTTTCACACAGAGAAGGAGTGAAATACTTACTTTCCCTTCACATAAATGAGTATTTCACCACCACCCCAGCCCCATGTGGAGATTCATGGATTAAATTTTAATCCTAGCTTTCTGTGTCACTCTGGTCACTCCACTTTTGTATTACAACAGACTTATTTATGTGATGGGGAAATGCTACAAACCTGGCAGGAACTAGGTCATGGCATACACAAGGAAGCCACTGTGTTGCTGAAAGTAAACAATTCTGACCAATTTGATGTCGGTATGTATGTGGGGAATTGGGGAGACAGGGTGGCTCTACGAGAACTGTGAGAAGAACAGGGTTCTCTCCTTTATTAGGAAAATAGCACTGTGGTCAAATTTCTTTCCAAGATCACCCACCCAATGAGAGACACATCTGTGATTTAAACCCAAACTCCAGCTAGGACAACTCTTTGATCATCATGTACTAGGACCTCAGTCATAGCCAGACATCCGAAGATATCACTGGAATCAAGCCGTGGCTATCATATTTCTAACTTGAACTTTAAAGAGAAAAAGTCAGGGACCATAGACAACTGAGCTGAGTTGAACTGGGAATAATACTCTCGAATCTCAATGGCAAAGGTTCATAGCTGTTTTCTCTCAGACTCTTCATTCTGCTCTACTGGGAATCCAGGGAATGACATGTCCTAGTCAATGGGAAACATTGGTAGAAGACAATGACAAGAAGAGGAAGAAATCCAGGGACATCTTTAGCCATTGCTCTGTCTCAGCCACTAGCCCCAATCATAGTTCCAGCTTTTAGTACAGAGCCCTCTTCTTAATTTGAGTATTACCCATGACATTTTCCATGCATCCTTGGCCATTGTCAGCTTCTTGTTATTGTTATCGTGGCAAGTTAGTTACCACTGTTAGAATTCTCATCTTTTCCCAGGTCAGAGAGCAACTTTTCTATATTCAATGTGCTGTGTTTGGAACCTTAAAATGACTTTGTTTTACCCTACTAAAATCCAACTGATAAAACCCAAAGGCTCCGTCTTTTGTCTATGGTGTTCCTGCTTTTTTTTTTTAAAACTGTCCTAGTATCCTTCCAGTAAATCTCACCTAATGTGTGTGAATGCTTTATGTTCATGTGTGTGCATACACATGTACACACACATACACACACACACACACACACACACACACACACACACACACTTTTATTTTTAAGTTAAGTAAAACTGATTTCAGATTTTTTTCTACCAACCAAACCTTGACTGCTTCACCACATGGTCCATGCTCTGTAAGCTATAAAGTGGTTTGCAAGCATCCACCTATCCCAGGAGATGCTCAATGGGTGTTTAAAGAGAATTAAATTGTACTCATTAGGCCCCAGCTGATATATACACATGTACACACATTGCAGGAGTAGAGCATTCATTTGTCCTTCATCCTCACCATTACAAAAAAAAAAAGAAAAATTTCTTGCCTCAAGATCTCAGGCGCGGCTGTCAAAGACTGAGGAAATGTTAGACGTGCTAAGTTGCTGCCTCCTATTCAGAGGAAAATAGCATGCCACTTCCAGAAAGATGAAGACAAATACTCAGATTCATAGTTAAAAAGAACCTTTGGACCAGATCCAAAAGGTAATGAGAGACTACTCAGGGATTATCTAAAGGGAGGAAATTCCTAAAGACTGCCACAGATGCTGGAATATTGGGCTCTGTCTGCCCAGAATGTCTTGCAGAGGGAGCTCCTGTACTCCCTTGTCCAGAGGTAGGGCACATAGCATGGTATTGAGTCTCCAAATGAAAGAATGCCCTTACCTACATAGAGAAGGAAATGAAGAAATATGACCCACTTTTCAGAGTTTAGAGTCCTGCCTTCAATTTATAAGGCTCAGGACCTAGGGCTGGAAGGGGCTTCTGAGGCAAAGAGCTGAATGAGTAGACAGAGGCTGGAGGATCAGAAGCCAATCCAGCATCATCAGCCAACAACTAAAACACGAAAGTCTTCCTCTTTATCCCTGCCAAAAGATCTGGTGTTATTATGTGACCGAAATTTGCCATAATGAGATATGATTAGAATAATCTAGCCTCTTCTTTCAAAACCTTTTGAGCTGTATTCATTGTGGAGCCTTTAAGGAGAATTATTTTTGGTCAAATTACATTCCTTTCAGCCACGCTGTAAAGATGAAAGTTATGGAGGGAGGAAGGGAGTGAGTGTGGAACTGGGAAGCTTTAGAGATGATGTTGGGTAAGAATGTGGGGAAGATACAGAGTGTGTGGAGCTCTGAGATATAGCATGATGGAAGTTACAGAGGAAATCAAGCTGAGAAAAGTAGATTTAGATGCTGAGTCCTCCTCCGTGCCTTGTCACCCAGTAGCTCCTCCTAGCATTCTTCCTTTCCAACACAACTTCCACCTCTGTATAATGGAGTCAGAAACACCCTCCACTTCTTTCCTGCAGTGTGGTATATCACGGTGATGGAAAAACCACAATCAGTGTGAAACTCTGGGACCATAGGCAGTGTGGCCCCTATCCTTGACTATGTGCCACACACAGAAGGACCAAGATGAGTTCCCCCAGCCATAACGGGCACTTGTCTAGTGTGAACACTTGAACACAGGTCCAGTCACTTCCAGAAGAAAGCTCCACATTAAATACCTATGAACAGGGTCTCTTGAGGGTGACAAATCCAATCAAAGTTTCTAGTTCTTGTCCCTCCCCATCTGATTTGCCATAGACATAGGAAATTCTTAACCAGCCAGTGAATCCTTTGCAATGTCCTCTGGAAAACGGAAGTCAGCTTTGTGTAAAGCACAGCTCCTAATTGGACAGGAAATACATTTGTGATCAAACATGGCCCAAATGAGCCTTATAATCAATAGAAAACCTTAAAAGTCTGAATAGCTTTATATCCAAGTCATAATGTCAGGTCAAGAGCTGCAGCAATACTTACAGTATTCATACGTTGGGTGGCTGTCATTGCTCCTTGAAGCATTTCATTTCATCTGTTTTTTGAGATCAAAGTTCTGCATGAATAACATCATTGGCAACTTACATACGAGGAAATCAACACAAAGAAAATGTGGATAGATTCAAGGAAGCAAGCAGTTAATTTCAAAGTTGAGATCAGCACACGGGGCTACATGGCCTACACAATCCTGTAAACAGCTGCAAAAACCATCAATTTAGTGTGTGGTGTGGCTAGTGCCTCAGTCAACCTCTCCATACATGTCTCCTTACACTTATTTTTAATTAGATATTTTATTTACATTTCAGATGTAATCCCCTTCCCCCCGGAACCCCTTATCCTATCCCCCCTCTTCCTGCTTCTATGAAGATATGCCCCCACCCACCCTCCAACTCTCACCTCCTCACCCACAATTTCCCCCACACCGGGGTGTCCAGCCTTCACTGGACCAAGGACTTCCTCACTCACCTATGCCTGAAACTGTCATTGTCCCCTACATATACAGCTGGAGGCATGGGCCCCTCTCTATGTGCTCCCAGGTTGGTGGTTTAGACCCTGGGAGCTCTGATTGATTGGTATTGTTGCTCTCCTCATAGGGCTGCAAACCCTTTCAGCTCCTTCAGTCTTCTTTCTCACTCCTCCTTATGGAACCCCTTGATAAGCTCAGTGGTTAGCTGTGAGATTCTGCCTCTGTATATTTCAGCCTCTGGCAGACCACCACGGAGACAGCTATATCAGGCTCCCGTCAGCATGCACTTCCTGATATACATATCAGTGTCTACCTTTGGTGAATGCACATGAGATGGATACCCAGGTTGAATGGGCTCCAGACATCCCCTCCTTCAGTTTCTGATCCACACTTTGTCTCCATATTTGCTTCCATGAGTATTTTGTTACTCTTTATAAGAAGGACCGAAGCACCCACACTTGGTCTTCCTTATTCATGAGCTTCATGTGATCTGTGAGTTATACCTTGGATATTGAGAGCTTTTGGGTTAATATTTACTTATCAGTGAGTGCATATCATGTGAGTTCTTTTGTGATTGGGTTACCTCACTCAGGATGATATTTTCTAGTTCTATTCATTTGTCTATGAATTTCTCAAAATCATTGTTTTTCATAGCTGAGTCTAATTTCTTGAGTTCTTTGCATATGTTGGATATTAACCCTCTATTGGATGTAGGATTCATAAAGATCTTTTCCCAATCTGTTGGTTGGGAAATCTTTTGTCCTATTGACAGTGTCCTTTGCCTTACAAAAACTTTGCAATTTTATGAGATCCCATTAGTCAATTCTTAATCTTAGAGCATAAGCCATTGGTGTTCTGTTCAGGAACTTTTCTCCTGAGCCTAGGTATTCGAGGGTCTACGCAACCTTCTCTTCTATTAGTTTCTGTGTATCTGGTTTTATGTGAAGGTCCTTTATCCACTTGGACTTGAGATTTGTACAAGAGGATAAGAATGGATCGATTTGCATTCTTCTACATGCTGACCTCCAGTTGAACCAGCACCAATTGTTAAAAATACTGTTCTTTTTCCACTGGACAGTTTTAGCTCCTTTATCAAAGATCAAGTGACCATAGGTGTGTGGATTCATTTCTGGGTCTTCAATTCTATTCCATTAATCATCCTGCCTGTCTCTGTACCAATACCATGCAGTTTTCACTATTGCTCTGTAATCATTCCCCCAGAACTTCTTTTATTGCTGAGAATAGTTTTTGCTATCTTGGGTTTTTTTGTTATTCCAAATGAATTTGAAAACTGTTCTTTCTATCTCTATGAAGAATTGATTTGGAATTTTGATGGGGATTGCATTGAATTTGTAGGTTGCTCTTGACAAGATGGCCATTTTTATTAAATTAATCCTGCCAATCCACGAGCATGGGAGATCTTTCCATCTTCTGAGATCTTCGATTTCTTTCTTCAGAGACTTGAAGTTCTTGAAATACAGATCTTTCACTTGCTTGGTAAGATTCACACCAAGGTATTTTATGTTATTTGTGACTATTGTGAAGGGTGTCATTTCCCTAATTTCTTTCTCAGCCTGTTTTAACCTTTGAGTAGAGGAAGGCTACTGATTTGTTTGAGTTGATTTTATAACCAGCCACTTTGCTGAAGTTGTTTATCAGGTTTAGGAGTTCTCTGGTAGAAGTTTTAGGGTCACTTGAGAATACTATCATATCATCTGCAAATAGTGAAATTTTCACTTCTTCCTTTCCTATTTGTATCACTTTGACTTCCTTTTGTTGTCTAATTGCTCTGGCTAGGACTTCCAGTACTATATTGAATAGGTAGGGAGAGAGTGGGCAGTCTTGTCTAGAACCTGATTTTAGTGGGAATGCTTCAAGATTCTCTCCATTTAGTTTGATGTTGGCTACTGGCTTGCTGTATATTGCTTTTGCTATGTTTAGCTATGGTCCTTGAATTCCTGATCTTTCCAAGACTTTTACCATGAAGAGATGTTTAATTTTGTCAAATGCTTTCTCAGCATCTAGTGAGATGATCATGTGGGTTTTTTTTTTTTTTTTGAGTTTGTTTATATAGTGGATTATGTTGATAGATTTCCGAATATTGAACCATCGTGCATTCCTGGGATAAAGCCTACTTGATCATGATGGATGATTGTTTTGATGTGTTCTTGGATTCAGTTTGCCAGAATTTTTTTTTTTTTTTTTTTTTTTTTTTGGTTTTTTGAGACAGGGTTTTTCTGTATAGCCTTGGCTGTCCTGGAACTCACTCTGTAGACCAGGCTGGCCTCGAACTCAGAAATCCGCCTGCCTCTGCCTCCCAAGTGCTGGGATTAAAGGCGTGCGCCACCACCGCCCAGCATTTCCAGAATTTTATTGAGTATTTTTGCATCAATATTCATAAGGGAGACTGGTCTGAAGTTCTCTTTCTTTGTTGAATCTTTATGAGATTTAGGTATGAGCATGATTGTGGTTTCATAGAATGAATTGGGTAGTGTTCCTTCTGTTTCTATTTTGTGGAATAGTTTGAAGAGAATTGATATTAGGTCTTCCTTGAAGGTCTGATAGAATTCTGCACTAAAACCATCTGGTCCTGGGCTTTTTTGGTGGGGAGACTTTTAGTAAATGCTGCTATTTCTTTAGGTGTTATGGGACTGTTTAGATGGTTTATCTGCTCCTGATTTAACTTTGGTACCTGGTATCTATCTACCTGGTATCTATCTGTAGTTGTCCATTTCATCCAGATTTTCCAGTTTTGTTGAGTATAGGCTGTTGTAGTAGGATCTGATGATTTTTGAAATTTCCTCAGTTTCTGTTGTTATGTCTCCCCTTTCAGTTCTAATTTTATTAATTTGGATACTGTCTCTGTGCCCTCTGATTAGTTTGGCTAAGGGTTTATCTATCTTGTTGATTTTCTCAAAGAACCAGCTCCTGGTTTTATTGGTTCTTTGTATAGTTTTTGTTGTTGTTGTTGTTGTTGTTGTTGTTTCTACTTGGTTGATTTCAGCCCTGAGTTTGATTATTTCCTGCCGTCTACTCCTCTTGGGTGTATTTGTTTCTTTTTGTTCTGGAGCTTTCAGGTGTGCTGTCAAGTTGTTAGTGTATGCTCTCTCCAGTTTCTTTTTGTAGGCACTTAGAGCTATGAGTTTTCCTCTTAGCACCGCTTTCATGGAGTCCCACAATTTTGGTATGATGTGTCCACATTTTCATTAAATTCTAAAAAGTCTTTAATTTCTTTATTTCTTCCTTGATCAAGTCATCATTGAGTAGATCATTGTTCAGTTTCCACATGTATGTGGGCTTTCAATTGTTTTTGTCATTATTGAAGACCAGCCTTAGTCCCTGGTGATCTGATAGGATGCAAGGGATTATTTCAACCTTTTTGTATCTGTTGAGGCCTGTTTTGTGACCAATTATATGGTCAATTTTGAAGAAGGTACCATGACATGCTTAGAAAAAGATATATTATTTTGTTTTAGGATGAAATGTTCTATAGAAATACGTTAAATCCATTTGGTTCATAACTTCTGTTAATTTCGTTGCATCTCTGTTTAGTTTCTGTTTCTATGAGCTGTCTCTTGCTGAGAGTAGGGTGTTGAAGTCTCACACTATTATTGTGTGAGGTACAATGTATGCTTTGAGCTTTAGTAAAGTTTCTTTTATGTATTTGGGTGCCCTTGCATTTGGTGCATAGATGTTCAGAATTGAGAGTTCATCTTGGTAGATTTTTCCTTTGATAAGTATGAAGTATCTTTCCTTATTTTTTTTTTTTGATTACTTTTGGTTGAAAGTCGATTTTATTTGATATTAGAGTGGCTACTCCCGCTTGTTTCTTGGGACCATTTGCTTAAAAAATTGTTTTCCATCCTTTTACTCTGAGGTAGTGTCTGTTTTTGTCACTGAGGAGCATCTTCTGTATGCAGCAAAATTCTGGGTCCTGTTTATGTATTCAGTCTGATAGTCTGCGTCTTTTTATTGGGGAGTGGAGTCCATTGATGTTAAGAGATATTAAGGAAAAATGATTGATTGTTGCTTGTTATTTTTGTTATTAGATGTGGAATTATGTTTGTATAGCTATCTTCTTTTAGGGTTGTTGGAAGATTACTTTCTTGCTTTTTCTTGGTTGTAGTTTACCTTATTGTATCAACATCCTTTGAAGTGCTGGATTTGTGGGATGATATTGTGTAAATTTGACTTTGTCATGGAATATCTTGGTTTTTCCATCTATGGTAATTGAGAGTTTTGCTGGTAGTAGTCTGGGCTGACATTTGTATTCTCTTAGGGTCTGTATGATATCTTTACAGGATCTTCTGGCTTTTATAGTCTCTGGTGAGAAGTCTGGTGTAATTCTTATAGATCTGCCTTTATATGTTACCTTATCTTTTTCCCTTACTGCTTTTAGTATTTTTTCTTTGTTTTGTGCATTTGATGTTTTGATTATTATGTGACAGGAGAAATTTTTTTTTTGGTCTAGTCTATTTGGGGTTCTGTAGGCTTCTTGTATATTTATGGACATCTCTTTCTATAGGTTAGGAAAGTTTTCTTCTATAATTTTGTTGAAGATATTTACTGGCTCTTTAAGTTAGGAATCTTCACTCTCATCTATACCTATTATCCTTAGGTTTTGCCTTCTCATTGTGTCCTGGACTTCCTGGATGTTTTGGGTTAGGATCTTTTTGCATTTTGCATTTTCTCTGACAGTTGTGTCAATGTTTTCCATGGTATCTTCTGCACATGAGATTCTCTCTTCTATCTCTTGTATTCTGTTGGTGATGCTTGCATCTACGACTCCTGATTTCTTTCCTAGGTTTTCTATCTCCAGGGTAGTCTCTCTTTGAGATATCTTTATTGTTTCTATTTCTATTTTTAGATCCTGGATGGTTTTGCTTAATTCCTTTACCTGTTTGGTTGAGTTTTCTTGCAGTTCTTTAAGGGATTTCTGTGTTTCCTCTTTAAGGGCTTCTACCTGTCTACCTGTGTTCCCCTGTACTTCTTTAAGGGAGTTATTTATGTCCTTCTTAAAGTCCTCTTTCTTTTTGTTTGTTTGTTTCTCTGTATATAGCCTTGGCTGTCCTGGAACTCACTCTGTAGACCAGGCTAGCCTCGAACTCAGAAATCCGACTGCCTCTGCCTCCCAAGTGCTGGGATTAGAGGCATGCGCCACCACCACCCAGCCTTTAAAGTCCTCTATCATCCTCATGAGAAGTGATTTTAATTCTGAATCCTGCTTTTCCGGTGTGTCCAGGGCTTTCTATGGTGGGAGAACTGGGTTCTGATAATGCCAAGTAATTTTGGTTTTTGTTGCTTATATTCTTGTGCTTGCCTTTCTCCATCTGCTTAACTCTAGTGCTACCTGTACTCACTGTCTCTGACCGGCACTTGTCTTTCAAGTTATCTTGCTTGTGTCAGAATTCCTCAGAGTCCAGATGTCTCTGTGATCCTGACCTGGGTGGAAGAACTGCTAGGACTCGGGCTGCCTCTGGGATCCTGAAATCAGAAGCTCTGAGTGCAGTGGTTCCTCTAGGATGGCTCAAGGATATGGTGTCTTCATGGGAGCAGACCAGCTAGGTGTGTGCCCCAGCCAAAAGGACCAAGAGAGGGGCAGAAGGATCTGTTCACTTTTTAAACAGCTTCACTGAGCAGACATTATGACCCCATCTCACTAGATAACTGGAGTTCAGAGAGGGAAAATAATTAGTATAAAACCACACAAGCAAACTTTACAGAAGAACAGTCCAAGGTTAAGATTTCAACATACTTCTTGCGGTTGTAGAAACCAGATAGTCTTTGCTAAAGGAAGGAGAACAAGTTTAGAGAATCGTCATTTTCACATTCAGTACTGTCATTAGTTAATTTACTATTGTGACAAAATCAACATCAGGAAGCCAGGCTTTAATTCTGTTTACAGTTGGAGGGTCCTGTCCATCATGTTGGAGAAGTAGAGACAGTAAGTTTATGAGGCAGATGGTCACATTCTATTCCCATTCAGAAGGCAAAGAGAAACAAATGTCCATCTTGCTTTCTCCCTTGTATTCAGTCTGGAATAACAGCCCATACATTGGTGTCATCCACAATAAGGAGTGGGCACTCCCATGTAAATGAACTCAATCTAAACCTTCATCGATAAACCCAGAGGTTTGTCTTATAGGTAAGTCTAGACTCTTTCAAGCTGGCCATCAAAATGGCCATTTTCTATCTTACCTTTCTGCCCTGGAAAAGCAGAATCAGTGAAAGGCATAGCCATCATCACCAGAAAGGTGACAAAGATCTGTCACACCTAGAAGAACTTACCAATTCCAAATTCCACATACAGCCACTTTAACTATCTACTCCATGTATTGATGATTTTCTGTTAGTAGATGACAGTTCTTTGAAAACATCCAAGATAACAAAAAACTACCAAAACTCACACTGGGACTTCACATTTATTTTGCCCTTTCAGGGAAAAGTTCACCATTCACAGGTTGTCGGTTTCCAAGAGCTTGCCAGGCTCTGTAAAAACCACTTCTAGTAAATTCTCATCTGCACTGTTCCATAGATGTGTCTGTAAAACACATTTTCTACATTTGTCTCAACACCATGGCTGTTAGTAAGTAAGTGGCTACTGAGCCTCAGAACTGGGTCTAGTCAACTATTAAACTAACCTTTTAATTCGATTTTCATTAAATTTAAGTATGACTAATGGTGTTAGACAACCCCAGTGTTGATAATTACTAAAGAAAGTATCAGTTCAGTTACTCACACATACACTTGTTTTTGTAAATGCATAATCATTTTGGTTTGTTTGCCTTATGAATTTAACTGTTGGCCCCAGCATTCTGCACAGCAGGGGATCCAGAGTTATTCTAACACTTTGTGCATGAAAGGAAGTGCAAGAAAGAGGCCACTTTCTTGCTTATTAGGTTTACACTATTAAAGCCCCAGGCGTGATAATAAAATGATTAAACACTCAGAAATGCACACCATGTTGCAAGCTTGCACAACCTAATTTCCTGGAAATGCCAGGCTTAGAAACAGAAGTGTATTTGTAAGGACTATCAACTTTCAGTCCTTACTTAGAGAACTGAACCTCTAAGGCTGTAGGTATGGCTAGACAAGGCTTTCAAGCTGACCAAGTTGTCTGTTCCTTGCCAGCAGGTCTCTCAGGCTTGTTCTGCACTCACTTTGCCTCATTTAGAATTGAGATGTCATTATGGGTAACCCGGAATTCACTCAAGAAATGTGCATTCCTTATAGTGATGATGGAATTCTTCCCTGAATCCTTGCTTCCCGACAACTCTCTGTAGAACTGCCACTTTCCCAACTCTAGCAAGTGAGATGCCAAGGCATCTGCCATACTGAAAGCACTCCAGTTCTCAGGCTCTGGTCAGGGAACTGGGTGAGAGTAACCACAGCAGAGCCTGGATAGCTGTGTGTTTCCTAAGTTCCCCCAAGTGACTAATCTGCTGTTGGACCTGGGAAGTGGGCAGCCATTCTTACAGCCTTTGATAAAGTCTTCCAGAAAGAGAATTCTTCCATAAGTTCTGCCTTCACTATAAATCTGCCAGCTGATCTGTATCACAGCCCTACGCTGATGCCACCCTGCATTTAGTAAAACTGCTTTGGCAATGACCCCAGATGTGCATGTTCCTTACCCACAGAAAGAAATGAAGATACTTTTCAAGAAATGTGTATTACATACCTGGTCTGTGCCCAGTACTGTACTAAAAGGTGAAGGGACATCTGGGAATAACACCAAGTGATACCTCTGTCCACCAAGAGCTTGTGCAGCCATTAGGAAAGACAGACAAAAAATCAGCAAATCTCTGAGTTAAGTGGTGAAAAAAAGACACAATCAGGGGAGAGACAGTGATACAGGGGGGATTTGAAGGAGGGATGTAGTAGGAGCTAAGGTGGTATCCATGGAGGCCCTTCCCTTCTCTAAGGAAAGAGAAGCCAATAATGTGGAGGAAGGGTTTGTGATGGTGGCCTGGGAGAACAGGAGGGAGTAGTCTTAATAAATAAATTAATTAATTAATAAAAAAGTTTTATTAGATAATTAATAAATTCATTTTGCAAAAGGATAAAAAATATTTTTCATAGTTGAATATGTGTATATCTAAAGAAATGTGTATATATCTAAATAAATTATATATATATATGCATACAAAATGATATATGTTATTATATATCTTGTTGATTTACCTAAAATGCTATAAAATCTTGATGATTATAGAAAAAAAAGATGCTGTTCCAGTATGGGAGTGGGTTTGTGGAGGATTATTATAAATCAAGACTTCTATAAAACAATAACTTGATGGACACATCAGAGAGGAAGTTTATAGCAATGGAGGAATCCCTTCTATAGGTCTCAGATCCTAACTGATGGCATTCTTATCTTTGGGGGTTAGTAAAAGTTAGTGATTTGCTAAGTTAATAAATTCCAAAGGTTTTTATCGATTAGTCACAGGATGTTAGTTCCGACATGAAGATGAACAAAGAATGGCCATTTAGAGCTGAAACTAGCCCAAGATAATGTATAATTAGGTTCTGGGCCTACAACATTCCAACCTCCACAGCACTGCAGTTCTTGCCAGTCTTTGCAGGCACAGTTTCTTTCCTGGAATCTTCATCAAATTAGTTATTGTTATAAACTAATGTTAGGCACATAGGTTACCCTTCCTACTGAGCAAAACAAGCGAGACATGGAAGCATTGGTTACCATGGAAAAACTCCAATACATGGTAAGAAGAAGATTTGCACACTGAAAAAGTGCTTATTTCTCCTTGTGAAGAAGGTCTGATTATCACTAGCATTCTACAAATGAGGAAAAGGAGGCAGAGAGGGACAGAGGGACACTGGCTTGCTCAAGGTTTCC
The DNA here is from genome assembly GCA_030674055.1 of Rhabdomys pumilio. NCBI lineage: Eukaryota > Metazoa > Chordata > Mammalia > Rodentia > Muridae > Rhabdomys > Rhabdomys pumilio. The sequence continues at coordinate 34,125,957 of JANHMN010000012.1, forward strand.
TGGTAGTATTAGAAAACAACAACAAAAAGAGATTTGCATGTGATTTTGCTAAGCAGTGTCTCCCAATGGAGCTTTTTCTGCTACTGACTTTGGATGGAGCACTAGTATAATCCAGGGCATCCCAGCAGCAGCTGCACCTTAGTAGTTGAATTGGGCTTTAGACAAGAAGCCCCACCCCCACCAGGTGAGGATTGACAGAGCGCCCTGTAGCAAGTACCCTTTTCTTATTACTGACTTTCAAAGGAAGAATGAGACTTTTGCTGAAGCATGTGACAGCTGACATTGAACATCGAAACTACAAATTGCAGACTTATTAAATCCATTAGAATAATTATAACTGAGAATTTACTTAAAAGCCCATAATGACTTTTCAGACAGCCTTTTGCTTGAGTGCCTTCTCCCATCTCTGGCACCCTCCCCACTCCCTTCTAGACACAACCCTCCTACAAGACCCCTGTGGGAGGCTTTGTTCTCTTTATGAGCTTTTCTCAAGCCCACAGTCTTATAGGGAATGATGGCAAAAAACCTACAGCAGAAAGAAAATGAGTCTCTTTACACTGCACTGTTCTGCTTCTGTGTCACACTGCGTCTGTGTGTGTGTGTGTGTGTGTGTGTGTGTGTGTGTGTGTGTGTGTGTGACTCGTTTGAAAAAGGGAACCCGAGGGAGATGCCTGCACATCTGATGAGGTATCTCCTACTAAGCAAGTAAGTCCAACTACAATGTCCCTTGGAAAACCTCTGGGCGGGTGGTCACTTTCCCTTCTTGGATTGTGTGCTTCTGTTGATGACTTCACTGGGACATTTTTCCCACCACAGTCTAGTTCCTTGAATCCTTGTCAGTCTCATTTGGGTGCTCGTACCTTGCCATGGTTTGCCTCTGCTCGTGTTTAATGTTGCCCAGAGCCACAAATAGCACTTAAAGAAATAATTGCAGGATAAAAGAGTAGGTAAATAAGTAAGCTCATATCTGCATTGCTATACAGAAACAATGAATTCTGAGATCTGTTCAGTAGTTGCAGAAACAGCAGCAATCAAACCAGGCAAAGTTGAGGCATTGGGAGCTGTCTGGTTTGGTGCAAGAGACAACATGGATGACAACATCTGGCAGTATGTTTCCTATTGGAAGCAAACACTAAGCCAGCATGGCAGAGGAAAGAGGAAAGAGTACCATGTTGGTGAGGAGAGGATTCCCTCAGAGACCACTCACTGGCTTCCCAACTGCCCTCTCTGACCCTTCTAAGGCAGAGCCCTGAATTGAGTCTCAGCAATAATGTTTCCAGCATAACACTATGTTCTCCTGACTCTCTTGAAGCTAAGAGTAGCTAAGGGGAGTACAGTATTTAAAGGCTGGCCTTCCTGGAACACTCCCTCAGGGAATAAACAGAAGCTAGAAGGTAGATGCTTTTTACAAGCTTCTTATTTCTACCCTGTCTACACATATGATGGTTGTCAGCACAATGAATGGGACCCCAACAACCTTTCTTGATTTTCAGGGTGAAAACAGCCTCCAAATATTAGTAGGAGAAAGACTGATATACCTAGTTTTGGTCACTAATGACCTTACTGACCACTGTTTTTTTGTTTGTTTGTTTTTTGTTTTGTTTTGTTTGTTTTTTGTTTTTGTTTTTGTTTTTTGCTTTTGTTTTTTGTTTTTTGCAAACCTGTGATACCTTCTTTAAGTGTCCTTCACTTAAGTCAACTAACCTTTGTGGTGTTAATTGAGGTGGTGGGTGGCTTTTCTGTGCTAGCAGAAGTCAGCTTCTATGGGATACAAAGACTAATTTGAAGAAGTAGAACTCTAAGCTGAGATCTATTAGGTAGGAAGTAAAGACCATGGAAACATGAGAGAACAACAGATGTGAAGCTAGAATTGTGTGCTGTGTTCTAGATTCAGAAAGAAGGCCAGGATGAACAGGGGTCACCCATCAGAAGATCTAATTGTGCTACAGACACCATCCCAGAGCCCAGATCTGTTCTTGGGGCACACAGGAGCTAGAATACATAGGGATAGGAGACAGGAGGAGAAAACAAATTATTAAAGATAATTTTCTTTATTTCTACATCTTTTAACTCCCCCGTGCAAGATATCCCAGTAAGAGTATGATAGACAGAATGGCTGAGAGTCTTTTTGCCTTTGAATGGACAAGTCTTCTCAGACCTCATCTTGAGACCCCAGGCTTTCACATGCTGGACCCAAGTGTTTGTTTCTCACACGGTTAAAATTCCTGTGGTGTGGCTAAATTTTAGTCTTTATGAGTTCTTTCTATCTGTGGTCAGGGTTGACTAGACAATATGTAGAGATATACTGGGCTCTAGTCCTACCTCTGACTCTTGCTAGTTGTGTGACTTACAGGCTACTCCATCTACATGTGCGTGGGTTTTCTCTTCTGCAAAATGACACTCGTGTTCTCTGAGTGAGCTGGAGGTCAAATGAGTAATTCACTTGGAGGGGGCTGTGCTTGTTTACCCAGGGGCTTAGGAAGAAAGAAACTCAGAGTTCCAGAACAAGAAGGTGTGTGAGGGAGGGGCACAGACATGGGGAAGTGGCCTCAAGTAGAAAGACAGGTTTTTGGTTTTGTTCTGTTGTTTGCAAATTAATGCTCACAAGGGATTACCCAGAAAGGAAGATCAAGTAACACCCAGGTAGAGTAAGTAGCAAGGCTATTTGATGACAGCTAGTCACAATTTGGGAACCTCAGTACCATTAAAATGATGAGTAAAGAAGCCATGGTAGAAGGAAAAGCAACCATGCTGACCCCAACAATGCAGAGCCTCAAAACTAATCTAGCCACAGCTACTAGAAAAAATCCAACCCATCAGAAAGAGGACCAAAACTGAGCCCTGACAGGTATCTTCTCATGGCAGTACCAACTGACTGTATCCTAACAAGTTGACTGTCTGAGTCCTCTTCCATCCTGAAAGGTGGTTGATTTTAGTAGGAAATGGCATATCTTTCAGATATGTCTTTACCTCCACACAGGGCTTCATTTGTGGCACTGTTCTGTAGCTTCCAGAATGTTCTTCCACCAGCATGAGATCCCAATGACATTGGATAAATCCAGGGTACCATAATGTACAGTGAAAGAAGTTTAGGAGACAACTGAGAACATGATGAAGGCTCTGTTATCCTACTTTATACATCACATCACCAGAATTGTGGCCCAGGTCAGAAACCCTTTAAGAAGTGTGGCTATATGAGTACAGAGGAGTTCCTCAGAATTGCTCAAGTTAAAGCCCTTTACCTAGGACTCTGTAGAAAGAGCACTTGGGGACTGAGATAAGTAGCCTTGCTGGCTATTACTTAGAGAAGACGCACTTTCTGTGGTCATTACTATACTCAGAAGAGTTAGTGGTTCTTGTCCCCAAATGGAGAAAACGACTTCAAAAGGCTTCAAGAGAGTTTATATAGAACTGTAAGATCAGCCTCTTGTGCTAATGACTCATCATCATACCTGAGAACCAAGCACCACGATGGCCAGAGTTATGACTTCTAAAGAGAAGGAAGGCCATCTGACTAATACATAACAGGTTTGTGGAGAAAGGGGCTGCTCTATTTCTATGCACTTCGCCAAGATAGTCCTTTTATTGACTATAAATTGAAAAGGCAATGGCCTGAGAAGGGCATGGTGACCACAGCTCAGCCACCTCCAAGATGGTCTCAGACATACCAGCAGGCAAACCACTGAGACTAACAAGCCCCCCTAAGCATGATGAGCAGTGGAATGGAGAAAGGGAAGCTGTGGTTATCATCTGAAGTTTAAGACCAGCTGCCCTTTCAAGGTTTGTATTAGATATTTTTTTTTCCTGTCACTAAAATATCCTCTAAAAAGGAACTTAAGGAAGGAAGTATTTATTCTGGCTCACTGTTTCCAGGAACAGTCCACCATGGGGGGAAATTTCTGATGGCAGGAACCTGAGGCAACTGGCCACATTGGTTCCTCATTCAGAGAAAGGTACATGCTGATGCTTGGCTTACTTTTTATTTTGTTTAGTCCGGGATCTCAGCCTACATAATAGTGCTACCCCACAGTGGTGCTTCTCTTCTGTATCAATTAACCTATTCTAGAAAATTATTTACAAGCAGGTCCAGTGTTTCCTAGGTGACGCTAGATCCTATCAAGCTGGTTAGCCATCACAGGAATGTGGTGCAGCAGCGTATTTATAGTGCCCTGTGTATTTTCCCAAGGAGATCTTGAGGAAGAGCAATGAAGCTTCCATGAAGAAATCAAGCCAACAACCCAAGGATCTGCCTGTAGGCTAGCTGTGAAGTATAATCCAGGTCCCTTCTAGAATGTAAGGTCTTGTCTCCCACTGTTCACAGACAGCCCTCTTTGCCCTTTTCCTGAGGACTGGCCTGAGCTGGAGAAAGCCACTTCTCCAATTAGGCCAGGGATTCAATTAGGCCTTTGCATCCCTGGGAAAGACTGCCCTGTGAAATCATGACTACATTCTGACTCTCATTTGCTAGCTCTACAGAGCCAAAAATCCCTAGAACTCCCCTGGCAAGGAAGGCTGGAGAGGGGGCAGTATTACACCTCAGCTTTTCCTCCATGTGCTCCACTGTTGGTCCCAGTGATATCCCCAAATAAATGTCCCACATGGTGAACTCCTGAGCAGAGTCTGTTCCTAAGAAAGCTGATTCAGAGGTCCCCATTCCCGTCCCTCAGTGACTACCCATGCAAACAGTCTAACTGACACCCTTTGCAGTTCACTGAGTACATTTTTGTTGAACTATGCAAGAGTCATTGCTGCTTCTCTAGTGGGTTTTTGTTTTGTTTTGGTTTTTTTGTTTTTCCTATCCAGACTCATACTTAACACACTGGAAGACTAGGAGCTATGTCCCCACCTTCTTCTCAAAAGAACCAGCATTAAATATCCAAGGCTCAGGCTACCTACCATCTCCTCTCCTCCTCCCTCAAGGCTTTGGCACTTCCTGTTTCCCAAACTTGGGGTGTGTGCCTACCTCCTGAGTGGTCGGGCAATGAATAGACATTTTTTGAGACAGACATTTTTTCCTACCTCCCGTTAGATGTATCTACTCAAGTGTCATTTTGACAGAGAAGCCTTTCCAGTTTAGTCCTATCTTATGTTCCCCACTATCAAGTCCCCTTTCCGGTTTCATTTCCTCACGTCTCTTCTCATCACCTGCCATAAGTTTTGCTGAGTGACTGTCCCCTACCAATGGACTAACTCCCTAGAGAAGAGTTTGTATTTTATTTTATTTATTTTTTTTGTATTTTAAATGCTACATATCTGATGTTACTACAGTGCTCAGCACATAGTTAGGGACTCAGTTGAGTGACTGCAGGAACAATCTAGAATTTCCAGGACTCATTACTGAGCTTGGTCATCCCAAACACACACCTCCACCAGCAATGTGCCCATTTATTTAAGCTCCCACTGGGATGATACGCTCTTAGAAAGGTGACATATCTACCTGTTGCCACATAAGCATGGCCTTTCAGAGCCTGGATTTGAATCCAGGTTTTAGAGTGATGACTGTCATAATTGGACAGGACCGTCTGGCGTTAGATTTTCTTCCCTGATGCTCCATGTCTGAAAGTTCTTTGCTTTGCAAAGGTTTGTTTGTGCCTCAAATGACTTAGTTTAAACTGGGTAAAAAAATAAAGATTGAAAACAAGCGTGGCTTTCTTAACTTCGTGTGTATGGGGGTGGGGGAAGTGTGTTTCACGTCTGCATTTAAGTGTGATTTCTCCCAAGATTTCCCAGGCATTGCAAATCGTAAGCTTCCAGAACACCAGAGTGGCTCTCTAATTACTGTATATAAAAAGGCAAAATAACTGGCCTGCTGTGAGACTCATTCAGTCTCTTGAAGCTTCCTCTTGGCTTCAAACCCAGAAAGTCAGGAACTCAGTACTGGGACTTGTTCATACAACCCACACACAGAAGCCTGAGGAAGAAGCCCCTGGCCTTTCACAAGAGGATTTATTAAGACATGAAGGTGGTGCAAAGTATATCCTATTTTTGAAACACCTGGGTCACATGACTTAAAAATGTTCAAAACAGCCCCTAAGTGTATGGCTCTCGGCCCCCTTGTCCTTGACCCCGTTTCTGGCATGTAGTTGGAACTTTGATGAGGACAGGTTCTCCTTCTTTCCCTGCCCTTGGGAAATGAAAGATTCTGTCTACCAAGCCTTTTGACTGAACTAGCCGTGCTGTAAATTTGGATTTAATCAAAGTATGAGCCTAGACCCAGTGGATCACCGGATCATTCATTTGCTCATATGAGAAACTTGCATCCTGGCAGAAGCTTCAAGAGAAAAATGTGGGTTTGGTGAAATAATAATAATAATAATAATAATGATAATAATAATAATAATAATAATAATAATAATAAAGCAAGGACAACCATGTGATTTAAATTATGCTTTTTGGTGTGATTTGGTCAGCTGATTATTACAGTGTAAATAAGAAAACAAAACAACCAAATGAAACAGAACAAGCCCAGAGATTTCAGTAGGATTTCAGACAGTTGATGGTGAGATTTGTTACCCACCTCTCAGGGACAACAACAGTGTGGGCTGGACATGAGGACAGGTCTAAAGATACAGAGAAAGCTCAGGGATAGAACCCCATCAACAGAACAGCAGTCAGTGGAGGATGAAAAGAAATGGATGGGTTGATTCAGGGGAATTTTCATTCATCTTTCAAAAAAAGATATTTTCCTAAGACCCCTTCTGTAAAATTATACATACAAGTCAACTTCCCAAGACCTGGAGACCCAGGGCTAAAGTGAAAGCTATCAAACTTTTAGAAAATGATGCAGGAGAGGACCGGATGGCTTCAAACTAAGAAAAGACTTATTAAATAAGACATACAAAACACACACAATGAAGGAGAAAAAAATCAGTCAAAGTTAAACTTATCAAAAGGAATGGTAGAATGTGAAGATAAGCTAAAGATTGGGGAAAGTATTTGCTGTATATAACATTGACAAAAACTTTTGCCAGAGAATATACGGATTGCAAACTAGGAAGAACAAAACAAACAATTCTGTAGAAAAATGTGCAAGGCATATTGTGCTCAGTAGAAGAGAAAAATACAAACCAATAATCAGCATGCCAAGATAAGCTCCACCTGCTTGTGCACAGGCAAACGTGGAGTACAGACCCAGTGAGGCATGTCTTTCTATCCATCAGATTAACTCCAGTCCAAACCTCGTATTTAAATGATGCACAGAATATGGAATGGAGACAGTCTCATATATCCCAGCATGTCTGGAACTCCTCATCCATCTGTCCTCACTTTCAGAGTAGTGGAATAACAAATGTGTTGCCAGACATTGTTAGTTTGCTGCTGGGGTGGAACCCAGGGCTTTGTGCATGCTAGAAAAGCCCTCTACTGACTGAGCTATATCCTCAGCCTAGGGTTGATGGCTCTTCTTAACCAATGTGTGGTGAAGTGGAACGTGATAAAATCACAGAGATGAGAGCTTAACTGGATGAAGTTGACTTAGAGACTTGTAAGTCAATGGCAACATTTGTGCTCTGGATACACACATTGGAGAAATGGGCATATTCCCTGAGAGACATAACAAACATGGCCATGATTAGTTACATAATACGTTATTCGGAGCAGCAAATACATATGCTAAAACTATGAGGAAAACAGATGGAATGAGAAATACAAAGTTTACAATCAGCCAAGACTCACCTAGCAGGTTGGCAATATACATTCACAGAGGATTAATCATGGAGTGAACCTCTACCTTGAATGTAAGTATCATCATCCCACAAACTGGGAAGCCCCTAGACAATGAAAGGGGCTAGCAGTAGAAAGCCAGACGACACCAATATTCTCCTTTCTCTGTTTTCTGGCCACCATGGTATGAACAGCACTGTTCCGCCAAGCTTTCTCCACAATTATTCCAAATATTAATAATGAAAAATAAATAATTCCTCCCTTGCGTTGTTTGTGCCTGGCACTTTGGTCACAGTGATGAAACCCTAACTAATACAGAGCTTCAAGAGCTTCAGTGTGTTCCTATCAATCTTCCTAGATTTATTTGTTTTTTTATTTGTTATTTATTTTTTCTGTGCCTGAATGTTTTGTCTGCAAATATGTATATGCACCACATACATGGCACACCTGGTGCTCCCAGAGGACATGAGAAGACATCAGATCCCCTAGAACTGGAGATACAGTTATGAGGTGCCATAAGGGTACTTGGAACCAAACTTGGGTCCTCTGTAAGAGTTCAAAGTGCATTTCACTGCTGCATTACCTCTATATTTCTTATTATTGTTGTTCTTTTAATGCTGTTCTGTGATCATTGAGAACTACTGTGGTTTGACTGTCAAATGGCCCCTGCCCCCTATTGGCTCATGTGTCTGAACACTTATTCCCCAGGTGGTGGTACTGTTTTGGAATACTGTAGAACCTTTGGGAGGTAGTGTCTTGCTAGAAGTAGATCATGAATGTTGGGGGAGACATCAAGACTGTCTAACCTGACCCAATTCCTGCTCACTATCTGCTTCCTGGTTGCCAATTAATGTCACCAGCCAACTTCTGGCTTCTGTCACCATGCTTTCCTCACCATAATGGGCTGTAAACCCCATCCTCAGAACTATAAGGTAAAATAAACCCTTTCTTTCTTAAACTTCTTCTTGTCAGGTATGTGGTCCAGGGATGAGAAAAGTGACCATGTAACTAAGACAAAGTAAGTAAAAAAGTAACTAAGACAAAGATCAATTTTCTATTATAGTAAAACTTAAAATTTACCGTGTTAGCCATTTTTTTCCCAGGAGGAAATTCTACATTATTAGTAGGTTGAATTTGGGAACACTCATCAATATCTGTCTCAGGAACGTTTTCATTCTTCTAAGTCCCTGGGTCAGGTAACCGATAAGACCAGATTCTCCTGCACAGGACGCAAATGCAAAAAAAGCAAGCGAAAGTAAGGCAACATAAACTAGCATGTCTGTTTGGACAGGGAGAGGACTGGTAATTGTAGAGAAGTCAAATCTGAGCTCTGTGAGGAAGGATGCCATACTGAACAGAAGTGTCCATTGACGTGTAAGAAAGGCCACAGACCTCCAAGTGTCCAACAGGGAAATATACATAGGTGGTTAATTGCACTTGTGTGAAAAAAGACAGTGAAATAAAAAGCAAACCGGAGTTGCCAGGTTTGATACACACGGTTGGCATTTACAAGGAGAATCAGGTTTAGAAGACTGAGAACTGGTTGGTTGGGTTCTTTTCTTTTTTAAAACAGATGTCATCTGTGATCTTTGCCCACACACTGCATGTGGTAACCCTTCTCACATCCTTTCACTCCACCCCGAGTCTTATCTTCACAGATGTCAAACCTTATTTGGTAAGAATGAATGGTGAGGAGGAAAGGCTGAGTTTCATAAACATGAGGTATTGCTGGGGGAAATATAACTCAATTATGGGGGTGAATATTAAACTTTCCAAACAGATGAGAAGACAGACAGCACCCCGCCCCCAGGCCTGGCGACAGTTCAGGAGTCTGGGATCTGCTTTCCCACCTTGATAATATCCTTTTGTTGTCCATCAGTATCTTCCTCACTCCCACAGCAGACATCCTTACATCCCCATAATTGGAGGAGCATGTCAAAGGCCCCCAAAATGCTCATAACAGAGTTACAGTTTACCATCAGAGGTCACCGTTTCACTCAGCTAACCAAACCATTGTATTCCTGAACACCCAAAATTGTGCATCCCTCTGCAGGTCACAGAGAAAATGAGAGGCAGGAGAGGAGCATGACCTTCTGGAAAATGTCAAAGGAAATACCCCAGGGTAGATAGCAAGAGAATCAACTAGGGATCAATCTATGGCCTGAATCCAACAAGTTACCTGTATTTGTACAACTCACAGAGTCTAAGAGCCATTTTCACAGTTCAAACAGTTGTAGGAAAAAAAGTCTGAAGAAGAAAACTATTCTGTGATACAAGAAAATGATACAAAATTCAAGTTGCTGTGCCTAGAAATCTGGTTTGACTAAAACACGGCCAGGCTTGTTCACGCACTATCTGTGACGACTTTAGCGCAATGATGACCTGTTAAGTCTTTTATGTGGCCATCCACACTCTCAGGGTCTTGACTCTGGCTGTGGCCATAACACCCTGTCCCCTTGCCCTATGCATGGATTTAGGGACCAGCGCAAATGGAATCTGTCACCCACATACACAGAATTGACACACATCTACATTTTCCTGTTTACTCAGATTCTTCAGTAGATAGTTTTTAAACCCAAACTACAGGTTAGGTGGCAGAGATGCAAAACCAATCAGAAGAAGACAGGCCCTCCGCATCCTTCCATGTGCAGCATCTGATGCATTAACCAATATAGGCCAAGACAAGTGTCCTACTACAGTCTTAACCACCATGAGGAAGAAAACTGTATTGCTAGGTGAGAAGTCAGACTCTGTGCGTGGGGAGTGGTGTTTAAGGGGACAACCTCCTTATAATGTGACACCAAGAGCAGGAGTGGAAAGGGGCCATTAATTAGGCAAAGGGAATAGAAAGGGTGCTTCTGTCAGAGACTAGAATATAGGCAAGCTTCTGTGGGGGCTGAGCAATGGGATTGAAAGAAAGGCCCATAGGGCTTTAAAGGGGGGGGGAGGGCTGGAGTTTGATTAGGGCATGGTGCTAGAGATCTAAGACAGGCAGGAGAGGCAGGCAGATATGCAGTTCTCAGTCGTGTTTTTGCTTCTCATTCTCCTTTCAACATCCTTCACTCGGTCCCCAAAGAAACAGCCAGAGAGAACATGTGCAGGGACCAAATGAGTTCACAAATCCTCAACCCAGCACTTACAGAGTCCAACCTTGAGTGTTTCATCAAGGGGATTAAGTGCATGTAAATTGTCTGAGCTCCAATTTACTATAACTTGAAAGAATACCCTAAGTGATTTGAGCAACAGGGATACATCTCTGTCAAACAGGCATGGGTGTCAGGGATAGCTCGATCAGAACATTTAGTATGTGTTGGGCCCAGGACACTGTAAGACTCTAATATACGCTTGCTGTTTGTTTCTATGTAACTACCACCACCGCCACCATCACCTTCATTTCCTGAGTAAAAACTAAATCATTTCCCAAGAGAGTCCAGACATCAAGAGCAGGACACCTTTTTCCCTTTGTTGTCAGCATCTTTGAGTTAGATTGTCATATCAATCTTTCTCTTGTCGTTGAAAACCTGGAATCTAAGAGAGTACTTGAGAAAGATTGGACCACATGGTCACTGGTCACTTCTCTGTGACAAGAGGAGAAGCCACCCAGAAAGCGTATGCCTGGACAAGAGCTGGCACCTGTCTGGTCTCAAGAGATATCACTTGCAGCCTCAGGTCTCCTGGGGTGCCTTGGTTCAGCCTCAGGTCTCCTGGGATACCTGGATTCCATGTGGCAGGGAAAAGGATCAGTTACCAAGTTGGGGTCAGAAAATGCTGAGTCAGGTTGAGCAGGGTAATGTGAGCAAATCACCAGACTGATTTGCTGTGTTTCGGAGTTCAAATCAGAGAATAAAGCCCTGTGCTTTCTGTCCCTGCGGCATCTGAGGTTGGATGATGGCAGGCAGGAATTGATGCAAACAGGAGTGTCCTGGGGTGAACTCCCTTCACTTGATCATCACAGACCTCCAACCCAGGCAGGCACATGTGAACCTGTCTAGATGCAGGAACCTCAGCCTCTGTGGCTTTGGGAATATGACTGCTGGGTGTGGTCTCTGTGCCTGGCTCTGGTGGTTCCCGGATGCTCCATTGGGCCAGATGGAGGAAAGATGTCAGATCCAGTGGAGACTAATGCAGTGCTAGCAATAATGCAATAGAAAGAAATGATCAGATAGCTCCTATTGTTTGTTTTGGAGCCAGACTACCTAGGTTAAGTGGGAGTCTGCCATTCTCCAGCAACCTCTTGAACAAGTGACCTGACAGCTCAGTGCCTTATGATGTTATAGAGAAAATGGCAGGGAATTAAAAAAAAAAAGAAAAGAAAAGAAAAGAAAAGAAAGAAAGAAAGAGAGCGGGAGAGAAAGAAAGAAAGAAAGAAAGAAAGAAAGAAAGAAAGAAAGAAAGAAAGAAAGAAAGAAAGAAAGAGAGAAAGAAAGAAAGGAAGAAAAAACAGGCATCACTTTGGGTCATGTCAATCACATAGTAACTGCTCAGCAAATGTTGACTCCACTAGCCAATGGTATCTTCCCAGCTCAGACTTCATGGATATTTAGGCTGAACAGTCATTCCACTCAGCATCATGTTCTGATGGGCTCTCAATTCACTGTATGTTCCTCTCTCTCTGTATGTATTATTAATTGTTATTAAAATTAATATTTATTTTATGTGTAATATATATTGTTAGATATTTGTATATAAATATATAATTATGATTATATAATTAATAAATAAAAACTATTAATAATTTGGGGGCAGGCAAGCCCACATTTTTACCTTTCATTGGAATTCACAGATAGAGCTGGCCTTATGACCGGCATTTATGGGTTCACTTTGGTCCCATATCCTACCCTGGGAACTTTGCAGATGCAAATTTGAGGTTGTTCCTTTGAAGTACATGCCTTGTGCCACCTTTGGTACGATTGGAAGAGCAGAACTTTTTTCTTGCTCCACCACAAGGCTTCCTTTCAGAGGGAGATTTCAGTTATGCAGCCTTCCAAACCAATGCTACTGTTAGCCCATCATCACCTCCTGACTTCCTTCCCCTTATTCACCATAAATCAAGCTGTCTTTGCCATTGTGTCCCTGGATGGATTGCCATAGAGTAGCTGGGTAGCTGAGGTAAGTACCTCATTTGCAAAATGTACCTACAAAACAAACATAAGCCAATTACATTTATCAATCGCTTTAACAAAATACTTTATCAAGGTATAAAGAAAGTAGTTTACAGAAAAAGCACAGAAGTGGTAGCTTGCCTGAATAATTTTCCTGACATATGTGTTTTTTAGCTAACAGCATGAAGATAGGTGTGTACATGCATGTGCATGTGCGCACGTGCACACATGCACACACACACACACACACACACACACACACACACTGTATGTATTAGCACTCTCAGGTAGCAGTTGTCCCTAACATCCCCAGTGCATGGCATTATCAACCTATTTGTCAATACTGAGCCTTGTCCTCCCACAGCTGCTTCTAAGGTAGAGTACACATCCTGTAAAGGGCTAGGCTCCATCCTCTCCCATGGCAGATTTCAAAGCTAAATCACTGACACACTGTCTCTGGCTCCCAACATCAATGCCCCTGGCAGCTTCCTGAGACATGCAGGCTTTGAGCTTGTGACTTCTGGTTTCAGCTCAGAGCAGGCTTGGCATAAAACTAAAAAACACTGGGCTTGCAGCCAAAAGTGCCATGCGTCTTCAGCTCTGTCACTACACCAAGAGGCAGAGCATAGCACACACTTCTGAGTCAGATGACAGGCTGCACCTCCAGGACCCAGGGATTAGCTGTATAACATGGAGCAGAGATGATTGCTGGTTCCTCAACTGTAGGATGGGGGGTACTGTGACTGGCCTGACTACTATGCCAAAATGTCTGGCAGTTAGTTAGACTATACAAGTTAGACCAGATGTAGAATTAGGCTTAGAGCACCAAGGACCTGTGTAGAAGCCCATGGCTTAAAGGAGGTCAGGGATATATGAGGCCAGATGCCAAGTGAGTGAGGATCCTCTAAGACAGGGGCTCCAGATCTTACTATGGCTTTAGTCCCAGCACAAATATAGAAGCACATGAACTAATTTTGCTCTGACCCTGTCCTGCCTGGGAAAAGATGGAATTTCAGCCTGAAGATCACTCAGCTGCCTAGCAACTCACAATATGGTCTTACCAAAGGCAGTGCCAGGAGGTACTTCTACCTCCAACACTGGGATCTCACAGCAGCAGTTGGAAAAGAAATGAGTATCAAGGAGCTAGGCAGAGGCAGGAAGCCGGGACTGATGGACATTAGCACATTACCCTTCTAAGTTCCTTGTGTCATGACCAAGAACACAGTGAGAAGCCTAAGAAGCCAAACTAAGAGCTGAAAGCTGTGGGCTCCCCTGGGACTCCAAACTACACATAGACTACACATAGATCATACACACACACACACACACACACACACACACAGAGAGAGAGAGAGAGAGAGAGAGAGAGAGAGAGAGAGAGAGATACAAGATTTAGATGATGTAGACATAGATGTGTATGTGTATATACACACATATTTTATATATGTGCACATATTGTCATATAGATAATACATAATATATATGCACTAATGTGTTTTGTATATATACACATATATATATGTGTATATATACATATACACATTATACATACATATACACATATATGTATATACAATTGTATATGTACATTATGTGCGTATCTAATAAAGATTGAGCTTTGGAGCATGACTTTATATACACAGTGAAAGAGACAAAATAACCCACGTTTATCTTCCAAATCAGTAAAGCATTGAAGGAGAAGGCTCAAAGCCTTGACAGCAGGCAACAGGCTCCATTATGATGGTAGCAAGCCACAGAACTGAAACTGAGCATTCACACCGCTTAGTACCTGGGGCTCAGGCAGTGAGTAACACACTGGCATCTTCTTATTTTACTTTTACTTTAATCATTAAATGGGGTTTCTAGGTGGGAAAGACTCATTTATTTCTCCTCACAACTCTGAACTGGACACTAACAGTGCTGATACAAGTCATGGAGAGACAAGATAAGAGAGGGTTAGCCGGTCCCTGGAAGTGTCCAGCATAATGCAAGAGTGAGGGTGGGAACTTGGATTCAAACCCACAGCTATGCTATCAAACTCCCAAATGTGAGAGCACTCATGCTTCTGTCCTCACCCCAATCTCGTGTTCTCTGTCTCCCTTCCAGTCTCTATGTACTGTAAAACAAAATCGCAGTGGGTTTCAAACAATGGACCACATGTCTCCTCTCAAGGCCACTTTATTTCCATCCTGGGAAAATGTCCTTAGAAGCCAAGCAAAGGGTTCAGTGATCCTAGAAGCCTCCTTTCCCTCCCCTACAACTCTCCTTTAGCCAGAAGATGCAAATACTCCTCCAAGACCAAATTTCCTGGACAACAGCACTCCCCACTGCAGAACGCTCCCAAAGTCCTAGAAACCAAATTCTGACCTTTATGTAGCTGCCTCACTGGAATTTGTGGATGCCAGGGTGGTCTTCCACCAGCATCCTTTAATTAGTAGTGCCAAGGTTACAGTGGCCAGAGCCAACATGGCATGCCTCCTATGCTAAGCAGTGCCAACTTCAGAACAATAGACATTTTATAAGCAACATGAGACAGAGCTTTGTCAACCTTAGTCATATAGTGACAGACAACTGGAAATGACCCTCCATTTTGACCTCCTCGACCTTCAGATCTTCAGACCTTCAACAACCTGTTTTGCTTTTCTCTGTCTGTATCCCCCAAACTAAGAGCACCATCTAAGCCAGACATGAGGGAGTTACAGGGAAAATACCAAGCTTTACTAAAATGAATCTTTCTCAGAATAGATTCTTGTAATATCAAAGACTCAACTTAAAAAAAGAAAGAAAGTTAAGAAAGAAAGAAAGAAAGAAAGAAAGAAAGAAAGAAAGAAAGAGAGAAAGACTCCTTGACTTCACAGCCTCAAGTCTCTTGTGCCTTAAAAACCATAGAGAAGAGCTGAGAAATGACTTGATGGACAAGAGTGCTTGGCCTTGGAAGAATGAGAACCTAAATTCACATCCCCAGTACTAACATAAAAGGTTGAGAAAGTACAGGCTCGTAATCCCAACATTGGAAAAGGATTCTGAGAGTTTATGAAAAAGTCAGCCTAAGCCAAAATGGTGAGCTTCTACATCAGTAGGAGACCTTTGTTGCAAGGCAATATGGCAGATAACCAGTGTCTTCTTTGCCCTTGACATGTGCCCCATATACATCCAACACTGGAAAACACACACACACACACATACACACACACACCTTTAACAAATACAGAGAATCTGCACATCAAATCGTGACAAAAAATTCATGTGATTTCTCATACAATAAAGGACAAGACCACCCAAAAGCTGTCTGTTCCCTTCTCACTCCCCTCAGTTCATAAACTATCCTCCCATCAACTAATGTTAATCATAAAATTTACTGACCTATCCCAATGGGCATAAATTGTTTAATGACCGCCAGAATTCAACCTTGAGGGCGCACTATGGCTCTGTCATAAGACCTCCTCCACTTCTTTAGTTGTCATGTCTCTATTCTCTCTCTGATGCTGACAAGAATTTCAAACCTTAAGTAGAAGTATCTATCAGGCCTTTTCCTTTCTCCTCAACAATTCCAAATCACTCACCAGAAGCAAGCAGAGGAGTGTAACCAGATGCAGAAGGTGGATGGGAAATATGGAACAAAGATCAGACGTGTGTGTGTGTGCGCATACAGTCATGTGTAGTGTGTGCCTGTGTAGGAATACCTGTGTGTGAACCTGTATGTATGTGCCTGCACGCGTGCATGTGCGAGTGTGTGAGTATGTGAGCATTCTCTTTTGTGTTTGGAGTGATGGATGAGGGGAATCTGGATAGCATGCTCATTTCAATTTGACTGTCCTCCTCAAATTTGCAGACTTTTATTACCTCTTTAGCCCAGATGCTGTTCAGAAACCTTTACTGGGTATCTTTTGTTGTTAGTATTGCCATAACTTAGCTTACTCTGCTCCCACTAAAATCAAAACTAAGACAGATATTTTTTTCTTCATTTGATAAATACAAAAAGTAGAGCCTCCCTGAACGTTATATTCTTGCCTAAAGCCATCAGATGACATGGTAAGGAAACCCACAAGACTCAATCAACATTTTGTTAAACGCCTTGTATATGACAAGTACATAGACTCAAACCCAGGAATTCACATTTTGCCTGCTCTGCTAAACTGCCTCTTCAATTCTAACGGAGAAGCTAAGGGAGGTCTAAATCATTCTATGTACTAAGAGATAGAATTCTAACAGTTGTTTACCAATGCATTCATTTATTTACACAAACGTGTTCACTCATTCATTTTGTTATATAATCATTAAATGTTTATTGAGTTACTACCATGTACCAGGCACAGAACCTCTTACTAAGAGTCACTGGTAGTCACAGAGATATATCTCTTAGGTCTTATGGAGTTAGTCTGTGGTGGGCAAGATATCTACATTGCCAACCAAGGTCTGTCCAGAAGAGTAAAATATGGTCTGTTAAAACCTGATTCTAAGGAGTCTGAGAGGTCTAGCTGGTCCCAGAAGGGACTTCTGGGGGAAGTGCATGAATGAAAATGATGACATCATGGCTCCAGATATGGTCGAAGAGAAGATTTTCATTGTAGATATGGGAGAGAAAACAACCAGAGTCATCTCAACTAGTTCCGTTGGAAAATGACCAGCAGAATAGACTGGACCATGAGTAGAGGACATGGAGATCAAGAGAGGAAGAGAAGAGAAAGGGAGCAAAGAAGAAGATCTGGTGAGGGAAAAAGACCAAGAGAATGGAGACCAAGAGAGCTAGTGGCTGAAATGGCAGGTTTTTATAGGAAAAGAAGCTGGGGAAGGAAGTAGAACTTGGGGACCGGAAAGGTTCAGGGTGGGACATGGAGTGAGATGTGTTGACCAGAGCCAGGACTCTAACAGGCACTTATGCTGAGAGAGCCTAGCAGGCAGCATCTGCTCTGATATGGTAATAGGCATGTCATCCATTTGTCTTGAGTTTCTTTTGGACCCAACAGTGAGGTAGATCATGGGTAAATATGGAGAGGTTGACTATGAAGAGGGCAGAAAGAGATTCTGGTCTAGAGGGAAGAGCACATGCCAAGGGCAGAGCTAAAAAGCAAGATAGCAGCCCAGATGGAACCTGGGCATCTGAGACAACTCACTTGTGTATTTTGTAGGCATTTCTAACTCACCCTGGTTAATTGTCTCCCATCTGCCTCCATCTCACAGAGAATCTCTAGTCCTCAGGACAGGACTGCAGTGGTTGTATTTCAGACTCATCTTGATTCCACCATGCTCCCCTACACATTTCCCTTTATCAAAACCCCATCATTTATCAACTTAAAAAACATTGCTGCAGATCCCTTCCCAGGGCAGACACTGTTCTTAGCATTAGGAGAATTACATAAGTCAGGGGCATGCCTGTCTTCAAGGAGAGAGTGGAGTGAGAAATCAAACACTATCCAATCTGTCTCTCCACCTCCAACCTATATCCCACATGCTAAGTAGAATGGCCTACACACAATGACAATCTGATAATGTCTATCCTTTCCTTAAACCGTCTGTCACCTGCTACACCCAGGCTGTGTCTCAAGACAGACATACCATGATATATCTTAAAGAACTATACTATTAAAGAGAATAATCTCTGAGCTACAAAGCTTTGGGCACTATTTTGTATCTTTCTTATCTGTTCTTTCTTTTCATTTAATCATAGGATATGGCATGTGCTATGTTAGACATTAGAAAAGAATTAATAAGTGAATTATAGACAGTGAGAAAAAAGACTATATTAAAAGAAGAAATCATTGCTGAATCCAATCTAGGGTCTTTCTGGTTTTGCAGTTAAGAAGGGGAATTATTTTTTCAATCTACCCTAAGGTATTGTGGCTGTCTTGGCCTTAGACTTATAGCCAAAGTAGCCTAGAGGCAATGTCCCCTATGAGAACCTCGTCCCTAGCTAGCTCTAATTGCTTTAATAAAAATCCTTATCTTTATATCTGCTTTGGGCTAATCTCAGGAAATGCCTGAGGTCACCTTTTCAAGCATTTATAATACCTCTCAGGAGTTATTTCCTTTCAAGTCTAGAGCAGAATATTAAAGGGACTTTTGAGTTCCCTGTAACAGTGGTAGGACTTCAATTTATTAAATTGGGATTTTGTTCTTTAGCTGAGAAACGCTTTTAGTGATAA
This sequence comes from Rhabdomys pumilio, assembly GCA_030674055.1. Taxonomy (NCBI): domain Eukaryota; kingdom Metazoa; phylum Chordata; class Mammalia; order Rodentia; family Muridae; genus Rhabdomys; species Rhabdomys pumilio. The sequence goes on from JANHMN010000012.1 coordinate 34,144,864, forward strand.
TTACAAATTAATTGTTTTATATATGAATACACACACAGTGCTGGCTCATTTTATGTCAACTTGACATAGGCTACAGTCACTTGAGAGGGAAAACCTCAACTGAGAACATGCCTTCCTAAGATAGGGCTATAGGCAAGCCTGGAGGGGATTGTCCTATTAGTGATTGATATGGGAGAGTCCATCCCATTGTGGGTGGTACCACCCTTGGTCTGGTGATCCTGAATTCTATAAGAAAGCAAGCTGAGCAAGCCATAAGATACAAGCCAATAAATGGCACCCCCTCCATGGCCTTTACATCAGCCTGCTTCCAGGTTCCTGCCCTGTTTGACTTCCTACTTTGCTTTTCTTCTATAGACTCTGACTCAGGATATGTAGGCCAAAGAAACGTTATCCACTCCAAGTTGCTTTTGGTCATGGTGTTTCATCACAGTAATAGTAACCTCGAGAAACACACACACACACACACACACACACACACACACTCACACACACACACTCACACACACACACACACGTAAAGTTTTAATTCAGCAGTTGCTTGGAAGAAGCTGTAAGGCACAGAACGGAACAATGAGTAGTAGTAAGAACCAAGCTAGAATTGGGTAACTATGGGTGTAAATTCT
>JANHMN010000012.1:34145496-34169961 GCA_030674055.1 Rhabdomys pumilio
GAAAACAGTAGGCAGTTGCTAAAACTACCACCATAATTAGCAAAAAAAAAAAAAAAAAGAGAGAGAGAGAGAGAGAGAGAGAGAGAGAGAGAGAGAGAGAGAGAGAGAGAGAGAGACCATGTCATTCAAAATCACCCATGGCAGTTTGACTCTTACTGAAGTGGAATATAATCAATGTATATATGTATATATCATAGTATACACACTGTTGATATTCATGTTCTTCATAGGAATGGCTGCATGACAAGTTCCCTGTAGTTACTTCCAAACATAGAAACTTTAAATTGCCTCTAATAGCAGTGAGAGTACTAGGGAAGATGTACCAGGTAGTTGAGGAACATTTTTGAGATATGGGGCTTAGCTGGAAGACATGGGGTATGGGGCTTGCTGTTTAGCAGTTATAATTCTATTCCACTTTCCAACGGAGCTACCTTCTGGATTGCTGATGCAACTAGTCAGTCACCTAAACTTCCTCCAATTTGTTCAGCCATGAACCACTTGAGCTGTTGCGGTTTGTTGTATCTCACAAACAACAACACAGCGCAAATCCTCTTTTAAGTATTTTCATGTCAAATATTTGGTTTGAGGGATGAAAGACATACACACACACACACATACACACACACACACACACACACACACACACATCCACACATGCATACATACATAGACACACATGCTAAAGCACACACACGCTTAAGCACACACACACATACAAACAATAGCACACAATAACTTCAAGCAACTGGCCGAGGGAATTAAGTAACAACAACAACAACAGAAAACCTTTAAAAACCTGCCACATGGAAGATGCTATGCACAAATGATTGTATTGGTCACTCAAGATGTTGGGAAAACAGGGAGATGGGAAACAGATTAATGGACTCAGAGTGGATGTAGGAATGTGGAGAGGCTGCTAACTGAACACTGAGTTTTATTCTGAGATGACAGGAATGTTTTTAAATTACATCCTGGAGATGGTCAGTCCCATAATTCCATAAACAAACTAATAGACATCAAACTATATATTTATATTAGATGGATTTTATACTATATGAACTGTACTTCAATAATATTATTTTAATACAGTATTTTTATTTATCCCTTGCTAATTTACTGCATGTACACATGTAGTTTGATCAAATGCCTCCTCAAATCTTCTTTCCAATTCTTCCTCCATTCCTCCTGCCATTGTTTCCATCCAACTCTATATCCCATTGTCTATTTTATAATCCAGTGAATCCAATTAGTATTACCCATGTGCATATGGGTGTGGGCCATCCATGGGAGCATGGACAGCATACCAATAGCTGAAGAAAGAAAAAATGGCCGTCTTTCCTTCAGTAGCTATTAATTATCAGTAGTTTCTCAGCTAAGGAGACCTTGGAAGTCACTCTTGTTCATGCTAGCAGGCAAAGTGGCTTGTTCCTATAAAGGTCTTATGCAGGCACATACAGTTATGGTGAATCTAATAGAGTAGTGGTTCTGGTATGTCCAGAATACACTGCTTCAAAAGAATACTCCCAGCTGCTGGCTTTTACAATTGTTCCACCTCCCCACCCCCGACCCCTTCTAATTTGCTTTATGAGCCTTGGAGAGGAGAAGATGTGGTATAGATATCCTAGTTATTGTTAGGTTCTCTGCAGACATTTACTTTCCTTACTTTAAACAAATCAACCCACTCATTTTTTTTTTAAAGCAAAATCACCCCTCAACTCGGACCTTGATGTTGGTGAATTTTTTTTTTTTTGACATTTCTGTCTGAGAAGGAGGAACATGGGAGAAAGCCAGTTTCTTGGCTTTATATCTAAGCCTTACCCTAACTTGTGTGTGATGTGAAGTCTCATCTGTCATGAACTTGGAAGATAGAAAAATTCAAGTTCTTCAAAACTCCAGATCTGATAAAGCCTTGGAATCCAAAGCCCTTAAAGTTGTATATGACCGTGGGTCTGTGTAAAGCCTATCTTTGAGTGACAGGTACTACAGCTCTTCCTAGATTTCCAAAAGATGTCTGAGATCAACAATATCATGTAAAGCAAGTTTCCAATAAGTTCTATCCATGGTTATGTAGATGAGAGAAGCTTAGAATACAGTGGTGTTTCAACTGCCTTAATTGATGAATCTGCCCTTCTGTCCTCTCATCTGGTGGCGGGTGGTTTTTATATTTCTTCTGAAATAAAACTTTCACAGAAGGAGGTAGTAAAAGGCTAGAAACAGCAACTTAACTACTTTCTGTGTGTGTTTGAGTAGACTGAGGTAAAGTGCAATGTGGTGGCACCCCATCGTGGACTATGCAGAGGCCATGATCTGAATGTGATGGCACCCCATCCTGGACTATGCAAGGTCCATGATCTGACCTGATTTCCTCTGAGTAAGAACATATGGACTCACCCTGAAGGTCATGGTCCTGGAAAGCATATGTACCATGATCAGAATTATTCTAAGTCCTTAATCCTAACACTGTAGCAGCATTTATACAATGCAAAAGCCTCAGATGTGAGAAAGATCATTAGAAAGCTAAGGTATTTCAGAATCCAGAAAAAAGAGTAAGAAACTGACACAGTCTTGCTCATTGGGATTGAGCCTGTTCTTCCCACACAATAGTTCTATCAGAGCTTTATCTGTAGCAAGGACTCCAGAGAACAGATGATTTGAGCCGTCTCTAGTCCTCATATAATTCACAAGATCTAGGCCACTGATCACAAGTTACAAATGGAGAAACTGAGTCACACAGTGAGTGAACTGTGCAGTTGAAAAGGAAATATTTCTGGCAAGTCTCCTTTCTTCTGGCCACTGGGAATATAAAGACAAAATGGCATTGCTGAAACCAGGCATGGTGACACATGCCTTCAATCCCAGCACTCAGGAGATAGAGGCAGGCAGATTGTTGTGAGAACAGCCTGTTCTACATAATGAATTTCTGAATAGGCAAGGCTATGTATGGAAATTCTGTCTCAAAAAAAGCAAGGAAAAGAAAAGAGAGATAAAGAAAGGAGAAAAGAATAAATTTTTAAAAATGGTCTGGCTTCTCCTCTCGATGGACACACAGCCTGGTGATAGAGACAAATGAAGTAATGAAGATGCCATTGAAACATCTTATGCTCTATTCTGAGATAGAAGAAATTGCAGGTGGCTGCCTCTCCAAGGAATATCAGCCTTCACCTTGAGTGAGGTGACCAGGAAGTCTGAGTGATAGGAAAATATTAATCTGTGTTTCAATAAGACTCTGAGTATGACGAGAGCTTGGGAACAGGTAGTATATTTGGGAAGTGATCTCAAGAAGTGATATTAAGCCAAGACAATGTAGACCAAGAAGGAGTAAACGCAATAAAGAAGCATCAGTGGGCAGGAAGCAACTGTGCTGAAAGACATCTTAGAATTGTCCCCACTGCAGACCAGGATCTGGGTATTTGTTCATCCATTATGTTCCCTCCCTGGCTAAAAGTTGCCCTGGGGTTGCCAAGTTGCTGACATTTTTACCTGTCCTGCTGAGTGATGTTCAAGATAAAGCCAAAGAAAGTTCTTGGGATAAGGAACAAAAACACCCGGACCTGGATGTGAGATGATGTGTCAATTACACATTGCTGTGGCAAGGAACTCAGTGTAGCCAAAGTGAGAGGAGGCTATACAGCAACAGTATCTGTTGCATGACAAGGAAACTCTGGTAAGCAGAGGGAGAACATAGGACTTCCAAGAAAAAAAAGGGGGGGAATACTATGAGGAGAAAGGAGGAGACAGAGCTAGGAATCATACACCCTTGAGTCAGTTCCAGCCTGTAATAACAGGCTGCTGGGAGCTGACAATGGGGTAGATTCTCTTGTGGATGGAGCCAAACAAGTATTTGACACGAGGTTCCTGCTACATCATTTTTGAGCAATGTATTTAGATTCTTCTCTAACTGTGTGCTTCTCCCAGTACCTAAGAATCCTCAGCAATCCTAAACACAACCTTGCAGAAGCTCCCCCTTCAACCTTGTGGGAATCTTCTAAGAAGAACTGAGAACATTTCCTTGGAATAATCCCATTTCTTAGAAGATGTCCAAAGCAGACAACTGGAAAGGAAGACACATACTTGGCAGCAGTTCTCACTACTCTACTCTCAGACTCTGACATTGTGGAATCTGTTAATTCCACAATGTCAGAGTCTGTGTAGCCTATCCTGTTTACAAATGAACATTGTGCCTTGGACAGAGGTGTGAGGAAAAGATAGAACTTCTATACTAAGGCCATACACAGAACCAATGACAAGCTTAAGGTTGACAAAAGAGACAAAGCTGGGAGGATTGATGTCTAGGGTTTCATAATGCTTCTTCCTAGGCTCAGGGGTTTAGATGCATGACTTCCCATCCCTGAGCCTCCCCTATAAATGGCAATCACCATCTCCTAGTGTTTGACATAGGAAAGATGAAATCATAGAGAAGTAATCCTAATGTAAGCTTGGGAAGCATCCATAACTCCAATACCATAAAGAATAATTCTGGTTCACATGACTATCCAAAGGACTTAGAGACAGATAGGATGTCATAGTACCTTACACATCTCACTTCTTTTTCATTTTTTCCCTTTTCTTATTTTTTATTTCTTTTAAAAATTTTTGCTGTTGTTTGATAAAGGGTCTAACATAACTCAGTATGTCATCTAACTCACTATGTTGCTGAAGATGACCTTGAACCTCTGATCCTCTCACCTCCACTTCCTAGATGCTAGGATTAGGGTATATGCCACTGTGCTCAGTTTAATGTGGTTCTGGGAATCAAACCCAGGATGTTGTGCATCTTAGGCAAGAATTCTACCAACTCTCCTACATGCTCAGCCCCACACAGTCCATCTCCTAATACTTATCCATTATAGCCACTCAACAAAGTCATGGAGAAAGAATAACTATCCCAAAATTAGAGGAAGACATAGAAATCTAGGAAAGTGTTAATTTGGTTACAATCCTCCAGCCCAGAATTCTCAGCCCAAACCGACATGGGTTTTCAAAGTTTCAGCACTGGATCACCAACTTAAGACCTATTCAGCTTTCCTCTGCTTTCAATACCCTTGCCTCTCACTTCATTTCCCATCTAAAGGAAGGAGCCATTAGGTTACAGATGCTTCAGGGCCATCTATCTTGAGACAGTTCTGCTAAGCATCTCAGTTTAAACTATACTGGCAGACGCTGACAACACTTCACTTACTTGGCAATGAATTCGTGGCAAGTACAGCTATAAAACCTATGCATTCTTGGCTATAACTAGGATAGTCAACGGAGACTAGGAGTTCTTACATGTGCCCAGAATGAAGCTGGACCCAACTCTACCATTGCTAGATAGGTGCTTGGCTGCAGGTCTACAAAGGCAAGAGCTCAACCCAAGTCTGCCTGTTTTTTCTTTCTGCCTGTGTATCCTTACAAATAAGAACAAGTATGTTCTATTTGCCAGGGAATGGTTCATGTTCAGAGAAATAAACAAGACTCAGAAAAATACATAGCACAGGCTTTAATCTCAAAAATTAGAACAGAAAAGTAAAATAAGAGTAAAGAGGCATCGTCATGGTTGTGGAAGGGAACAGGGCAAGGCACTTTGGAGATGCATTGCGTATCTTCCCATAAGAATCACTAGTATGCACAGGCCAAAGGCTGAACAAAGTGATGCTCACTTCCCCCTCCTCTTTCTTTCAAGAAAACAAGCCACAAAGGCAAGAGAGGAGATGAGGGAAATCTAGTACTGCTTATGTGTTTCTTCCCTTACTCTAAATTTCTATAAGTAAATATATATATATATATATATATATTTCTCTTTATTTGGTTAACAACAAGGCAGGAGGCTCCCAGGGTCTGGTTTCCAAGATGGCTCCATCAATGTGCTGTTATAAAAGGTCTTTTCCTAGGTCTTGTCAGGTACCTGGATGGTAGGAAAGGTACAGGTGAGGCCAGAGAAAGGATGTTCTGAGGAGAATCTGGTCTTCACATTGTCAGCACATCTGGTGAGCCAGGGCATGCAGTTTCCGTGAACTTCAGCTTCTTTATCTTGTACAAATTCAGAGCCCTTGAGAGTAAAGCCCCCAGCATAATGCTCAGAGTATCACCCACTGGGCAGTGAGATCCTCTCACTCATAGAAACGAGTTGCCCACTTTCATGATCAGTGAGATTATAGCATTTATCTGGAGCATCCCATTTTGAAAATCTTCTAAGAGGTGCAGTTTAGTTTAACTAGTTAAGTGGAAAAATTAGACACTCAAATGTATTTCCAAAGACCATGGTAGTAACGGGTAATGCAAGGGCATCGCCCAGTCGAGTTCAGCTCCTCAGAAAGGAGAAAAAGCAACAGGAGACTTGTTGTGCATTCATTATTTACCAGATTTGAAAAAGGGAGGGGGGGACATGAGTGAAACAACCCACGTTTCCATAGCCAGGAGCCAGCTCTTATCCAAATAAGGACCACAGGAAGCAAGCTGGATGAGAACAATGCCACAAAACACAAAATCTCCCAGGAGTTTGTAGGTTATTCCTGAGGTACATTAGAGAAGCCCTTGTTATCCAGGGAACATGTATTCATGGATGAATGCTTTCTGGCATAGCAGCTCTGCTTCTTCATACTGAAGTCAACAGTGAAAAAGGATGTTCATTAAATGTATGAATTGAGAGAGCCTCAGGCAAACTTCTCCAGAGACTGATTCCTAATGGGTAGAATACCACCAACAAACTGAGGGTCAAAAATCCAGGGAGTCCTTCCTTTATTGAGGATGTATTGTGTCCTAAATTCTACCCCCAAGTTGCTCTCTTCTGGGTGAGAACTGCTAATCTTGGCTGCTCCCCATGAAAGCTTTCAATAAATGTATCCATGGAGGGCTGGAACAGTAACACAATGAGATGCTCACTCATTAATTCCTTCTAGCCATTATTAATTCCCCATGGCTAATGGAAGAGAGCTAACACCAGGATCTGTGCTGAAGGCATCCAATTCAGCCATGTCGAAACTTCACCCTCACACATGAGTGGCTTCCAGAGGGGAGCTGATTATCTACCATAAAGCCTAAAGAACAGAAGGATTAACTAACTGCCTAGACAAATTAGAAGAAGGAAAGTAGATGGTGACTTTTTAGCCAAATGTGGAAAGTGCTCGATGCTTAGAACACACAGGCAGCAGTCCTGATCAAATAAATGTTCCACACAGTGCTGAAGGCTGTTGAAGACAGAGCAGGTATGGAAAAACATTATATTTATTTGGAAGTTAGCATATCAGACCATGAGGATCCAGTTCAAACAGGGCAAGAGAGGAAAAAAAAAAAACAGACCAGTAGAGAAGGGCTTTGTTTAACGAAGGAGTCAGGCAGCTGATCCTATTAACTAGAAGTGTTCAGGCCAACATCATGAAAGTAGCTTCTTATTCCTGCTCCCTCTGCTCCTTTCCTGTCTCCATATCGTCTACTGACGTCTCCTCATGACACAGACATCACTGTGATCCATGACCAACCTTGCTATTCATGGACTAGATCCCAGCCCTTCCTGACTCCTCGTGGCCGTGTGACCTTGGGCTGTGAAATTAAAAACAAAGCAGCACTCACTCCTCTTTCCGCCCTCCTCCCCCATTTAATAATCATCCTCTTCCTTATTTTGCAGAACTTTAAATACACAGTATTTGTCCTTTACCTGTAACCTTATTAAGTAAAGAAGAGGCTCTGGCATGCAAGCACTGAGTAGATTGGCACATGTACATTACTTGTGACTAACTACTGGGAAACAAATAAGAATAGAAGATACCATATCCTCAAGTATGACTTCCCTCCCTGCCCATTTACCAGGACCAGTATGCTTTATATGGTAGTGAAAGGAACTGTTTCTCAGCCCTGTTAGCATTGGAAATTATCCCTAGATGAAGATATCAAAATAAAAATGTCAGAACATCCTGTTTTGACTATAAATTGCTGGTAGGCTATTCCTGTACCTGCTGTCCCCTGCCTAGCACTGGCTACTGTTTCTTTCTGGGGCATATGGATCTGCACAAGGGACTAAAAAGGCTTATGAGTTTTCTGCCACATCTTTGTCTGGTGATCTGCTCATCTAGGGATGCAGCCATATTGTGGTCCTCTCTCTTGGGAAATGATGCTTAATGAGTCTCCTGAATTATAGGCAGAAGCTTTAATTATCATTTATCATCCTTTGAGTGATTTATTTCACTCAACTCCTTACATGCCCTTCTGTGCTACAAGAAATACATTTTGGAAATGAGAACCTGGAGACTTTGTTTCTTGCTGTGTATAACCTCAGCACCTTGCCCAAGGATGGCCCAGAGTAAGAGCTTAGTGCAGTATGTTAACTAAGTCAAAAGATGAATGACTAAATCACAGACATTCAGCTCATTTTCTTACACATAGTATTGTTTCTTTCTATGCAATAAAGTTCACATCTATTACCTATGTTTTTCTTTATCTGTAAATTAAGACACTCTGCCAATAGATCATTATTTTTTTAAAAAAAAATCTATATTGAAGAAGAAAACACACAGGATACAAATGGCTTTGAAGACAATAGCTTTGGAGACAGATTTATATTGACCTGAAATTTGGTAGCAACTACTGCCAATTGGCTTTGAAAAGCTGTACACACTTCTGAACCCCACTGTCTATAAAATCATTCAGGAAGCAGGTATCCTGAGGGCAGCCTGGGTTCCCCTGCAGGAGCCAGGTCTCCACAGTGTGTTCAGCAAGAGGAGAAATACCAGTTTGTAAGCAACGGGAGTGACCCAGAGGGTCATGGAACACTACAGATTCAAGATTGAGTGGTATTTCAATTTGTTTTCCAGCCAAACCTTGACATTGGCATAGCTGACCTGCTAAGTGGGGAGTTTCACTTCCTTTGGAGATCTAGTATTCTGAAAAGTCCTCAGGTCCTCTCTGCCCTTTCTCTGAGACCCTTTGTAACTGGGAGGTAATACTGGTTTTCACACTTATCACTTACTTTTCATTCATTCTGCCCTTTGGATTTCTATGATCCCAAGTCTCAATTCAACTTAGTAATGGCCACTCCATCCCACCTTCCTTAGATTTTACTGTTCATCCCATGTTGATGAATGCCTGACCCATCATGTCAGTTTAACACAGAACTTTCCGTTGCTTACCTTTCCAACTCACCAACAACTGTCCTGTTCCTGAGGACAATGGTTCTCTGGGCTCCACCTGCCTTCAGGAAGGGAGCCTTCAGTCAGACAAAGCAGTGGTTCATTCAGCCCCAGAAGTTCAAATTAGGCTCTTCTTTCCTGGTCCTTTCCAAGAACCAGTTGCCACATGTTAAGTTCTCCAGGAAGGAGATCCAGGTAAAGATTCCAATGCAGATATGTTATGAGAAAAACGTAGGACACAAAGATAGAGATGGGGTGAGATTAAGGTCTGGTTTAAGTCCCAAACAAGCCTAAGGAATTGTGGAGTGGAGAAGAATATTCAGAAATGCTTTTCTAGGAGATAAGATCCCCTTCCTCCAGTGACATAGATGCTGATTCAATACCAGAGGGGATATGCCATCTCGGGCAACATACTTCCAATCCCTGAGAAGGATGTAGGGACAATTTTCTCCCTCATGTGATCTGACTGGTGGTGTGTCTGCTTCTTTGACCACCTCACTCTAGTAAGGATCCACAGTAGAAAGTTCAATCCAAATGTTTTTCCTTTCAAGTAAATCACTTATCATCTGAGTAATTTAGAAAAGAACGAAGATGAGATTTGATAAAGGAACCCAGACTTTGGATGTATCCAAGATGTGGTGCATTTGCCAGCAAGGAAGGAAAGCCAAGCTCTTCCCCACGAGCTGTTCAGTGTGGAGCCACTGTCTATTACAGAAGAAAAGCATAAAGCAGACAAGGAGAAAGGTCAAGATAACAGGCAAAGGCCCAGGTTCCTTCCAAGTCCTCTTCATCAGTTAATAAAATTCCTACAAGCTTTACTCTGTAGAAACTGCTGCCTCCCACTAACAAAGTAGTTTCCATTAAAGCACCAAAAAATCAACACAAAATCTACCTTTTCTGTCTATTCTGCTCTTCATGGAAATTCTTTGATGGTTTGTTTATTGTTTCTTAGTCCATTTTTTTTCTCTCCTATAGCAATAGCCTCTTCCTAAAATATATGTATCACTGATAGAGAATCCTTCTGACTATTTAGATAATTAATTAGACCATTCCCCCTGTTTTTTCTCTTTGTCCTCATGTTTATTTACCCTGTTCTTTCAGGAGAGATGATGTGATGGCATAACAAGCTCATCTTTGGTATAAGAGAATTTAGTTTGAATCCCTGATTCTCTACTTACAACAAAATGTTTTTAATATGACAGACCTGAGTAAGTTCAATATTGAGTCTCTTACAAATTGTTAGGAGAGAAGCTAATATTTCTAAGTACCTAGATAGAATGAACAAATGAGTTACTATTGATGTAATTATAATCATTATGACACAGATGTTTTGGGAAATCACATGATCTTGCACATTAGTCAGCATCTTTTCAATTATAAAAGATAGGTCCTTTAAAATATCCTCAACCAGAAGAGGAATGAGGTATTTATTTAGTGTTCAAATAAGTTCAAAGATAAAGGAAACCAAGATCATAGATAGACATTCATAACTCAATTTTTCTACTTTCTTAGCTAATATCCTCCATACAGCTAGTTCCTCAAGCATTCTCTCCAGAATAATTCCAAAACTCATTAGTCTCATGAGTCTCAAGAAATATATTTTGTCCACCATAGACCAGTTTTTATGATTTTGGTGACTGAATTTAGATTGGCGCTAATGAATAGGGTCCACCCCAACAGAATTAGAGAATATGACTCAAGAAAGGATTGCCTTTCCTGGGGAAAATATAAATTTTCTACCAGAAAAAAGAAGACAAAATGAACAAAACAATAGCATCCGTTCCACTGTCTAGCTGAAGCTATACTGCTTTTCTACTCTGCCATTACTGTCTTCTCCTTGGAAAGGTACCTACTTCTTCTGTGCCTCTTATAGTTCTTTATGAATCTCTGAATCTTCATAAAAATCTACTAGCAGCAAGATTCCCCAGAAGTCTCCCATGTGATTGAGGAATTCTTTATCTACAAGAAAATCATTTTCTCCTGTGCAGGACTGCCAAAGAACAATAGTATTCAGTGACTTAACTACACTGAATGGGTCACTTTGAACTACTCTGGTTCGTTCATATATAACAAATTTCTCAAATAGCTACAAGATCCTGCCCCTTACTAAGGACCTCCTGGATGTCGATAGTTGCTGCAAGAGGGAAAATCATTTGTTTTTATTATCTGGCCACTGGTGGGTATCCCATGTTTCAGTGGATATCCCATATCCATAAACATATTGGCAGTATTAACTGGATTTAGTGGGGGGTTTTCTAAAGGACATAACGTTTAATGAGTACATGCTTACATAAATGTAAGAGGAGTTAGGGCAGTGGGTGGAGTGAATAAGATCATACTTCAATATATAAGTATATGAAATTCTCAAGAATAAAAAAGATCCCATGCCTTTCTGGACACATCAATTAAACATCAGTTTTATTATCAAGTTCATTCATATAGTTAGAGGCAAGAATTCTGAGCCATACCCATATACCATTTTTGCTTCCGTTATTCCTCTACAAGGTCATGAAAGATTCAAGCCCAAAGCAATTTTGTAGATCAAACTCGACTTCAGAATGAAAGAAAGAAAAGAGTCACATTATATAACAATTTTCAAGACTCCAATAGCCAATAACCATTAAAGAATAAATTTAAGTGAGGAATTTGAGCTTCTTACACTGCTACACAACTATGTGTAAAAAGAAATGCTGGGAAAAGCTGGTTTATGCTAGCAGAACACACCTGTCCTACAACAGGCAATGAGGGTCCTGGTCATTACTACTTAACCCTAATAATGTCTCTCTTGCCTTCCTCTTCATAGCATAGTAGAGCTCTTGTTATCAGAAAGGGCTGGAAATCTTGATGAGCCGTTTATATACTAGGGTTCAAAGAGTTTTAGCTGGATCTGCCTCCTAAATTGTAGGGCAGGGAAACCAGTGGAGACTCATGGTTTCATCATCCTTTCTTGTCATCCCTAACACAGTTTACTGGATTTGACAAAATCCTAGAGGATGAGGCCAGCCTAGATATACCTGAAACCTTTGGTGCATGGTCCTGGAAGGGTCATTGTCCTCAGTTGTGTGTCCGCTGGGGAGCTCATCATGTTCCAGTGGATAATTCCAAACCCATGACCACACAGACAGAAGTGGTTAAACGCAGTTCACAAATCAGAACAAAAAGACACGAGTGAAAGGAAGGAATCCGTGGAAAGTAGGGGGGCATAGGAGGAGGAGGGGATAAGAAAGGGTAATAGTGAGAGTAATTAGAATACATTACTAACATGGATACAATTATCAAAGAAAAAGTTAATTCATTGAAAAAATGCAGGTATTGAAGAAGGAGGAAGAAACCTTCTAGAACTTTCTAAGCTAAAAAAGGAAACCACATTATTTTGAACAGTTGATGTATGTTTTCAAATAAATTTTAAATGAAAAAAATAAAATATCATTTACATGAGTTCACACTAGGCTTACAAAACATTATGACATAATCTGGCTAGATACTCACCACATCCTTCCTACTGTGCACACTAACTGTAGTCTCCAAATATTTGAATACGAACAGGGTGACTAGTTCTAAACAATAGAATTTGGGTATAAAACTGTTTATTTTTCTCTTATTTCTGTGACCAAACATGTGGCAAGAAGCAACTGAAGGTTTCTATTGGCTCACATTTTGAGAAGCTACAGTCCATAATGGCCGGTTAGACAAGGCAGAGCATGATGGAGCTAGTTTCCTTTTCATTTGGTCCCATACTCCTGCCTATAGATGGATACTGCCCATACTCATGCTCAGGTTCTTAAACTTTTCTGGAAACACCTTCATGGATACACCTAGAAGCAGATTTTCAAGTTAATTCTATGTAGGTATAATGTTTTTGTACGCTGTGTAAAGTTTATCCTTATGTTTTTCAAATGCTTATTTCTCTGCCCTCATATTTTGTTTTAATCTATGTATAGCATTATAATGCTTATAACAAAAATCTCCTGTCTCAAGTTTGTGCAAACAATTCTTACCATTTATTCTCTGCCTTGTCAATAAATCCTGGTTACTCAATTGCTGAGCAGAATAAAAAATAGAGAAGGACATCTGCCAAGCTGAGGAGAAAGAGAAAGAGATGCAGGTTAGCTGGATGGATGGAGGAACTGGAGCCATGAAGAATGGGTCTCAAGAGCCAGATCCACAATAATATGAAAATATCATGGAGTGGGTCTGGTCAGCTACTTTGGTGTAATTTTAAATAAATATTGCTACTCTGTGGTTATTGAGGACTAGCAAATGGTAAACAAATATAGCTACAAGATTAATTTACTGCTAATAATTATATTAAAGACAATTTATTTTAAAATGGCACCCAATCTAGGGTACTATTTTGATGAAGTTATGTTTGTTCTATCTCCTACCCCCATGCTCCCAGAAATAAGACCCAGACTCAAAATACATTTAAGACATCTTGGCCATATAGCTAGGCTCTTGTCTGACTAGAATCATAAGATAACACATTTATTTTAAGCTACATTCTGCCATGTGGCTTGTCACCTTTGCTCAGAAATCATGTGTCTCTCTCTTCATATCATCCCCAGGCAGAAATTGCCACACCTGGATCTATTCCAGAATTATTTCTGCCTCTCAGATGTCTCACCTCCTATTTCCTGCCTAAGCCAAAGGCTACGAGCATTTTAATTGACAGGTGATACATTCGTACAATATACAAAAATACAATGACCAACATAGTCTTCCAAGTTTTTCTCTATTTATTTAGTGGCTGGATGGACAAAACAGATGAAAGGGTTTCCAAAGGCCCAAGGACATCTAACCCAGCACTTAGAGCACATCAGTCACTGAGTCACTCGGGTTTGTGGAAAAGTCCACCTAATCTATATAATAACACTAGGTTTTTGTTCATGGGGAAAATGCATTGTTACTGACATTTCGGGTTATTTATTATAATAAGTAACACTAATTACCTTGATTAATAGTCATTTAACCTACAGATATGTTTACAGAATGTCATACTGATAGTTTGACCCACGGACATCAGGAAATATAGCCAAAGAGAAGACTGGAATAAAACACAGATCCAGAATGAAACCATATTCCAAGAATCCTATCAACTGAATTATGTTTTAAATGGATGTTTGGACCACGGACAATGAATCAGAAATCATGGGTTCAAACCAGTCCTATCCTCTAAACATTCCTTAATTCTGTGCATGACTCTTCACCCTCTCACACATTTCTATGGCCCAACTTCTGAGGAGACGGTGTACTTAGAACATAGGTCTAAAGATTCTTCAACTACACCCATTGGTGAGTCTTTATTCCTAGCCTGCTGTTGTGAATAACAGTATTGTGCATAGGGCCACACTAGCTGTTTGAAACCTGAGTCAAATATGGTGCAGATCATATAAGCAGACATTGTAATGTAGACATATGGGACTTGTTTGGCTAAAGAGTTTCATGACTGCAAGAACTGTACACAGACAGGTACCATCACTTCTCAGTGTAGGCTGCTGTCATTTTTGAACCTATTTATCCAT
This sequence comes from Rhabdomys pumilio, assembly GCA_030674055.1. Lineage (NCBI taxonomy): Eukaryota > Metazoa > Chordata > Mammalia > Rodentia > Muridae > Rhabdomys > Rhabdomys pumilio. The sequence goes on from JANHMN010000012.1 coordinate 34,160,120, forward strand.
CCTCAAAATTGACCTTAATACATTAAGATTCCCAGTGAGTTTGGATATTTTCCTGAAACCATGAAAATCATCCTTGGCAGTGGGAAATACAGCTTGACGTCACAAGCTTCATCCTGAAGAGTTTTCCTGAGGGACTTCTACTCAAACGTGGCTGGGATCTTGGCTTATGCTGAAGAAGAGAATTTCAGAGTAAGTCAGTAAATGGTTCGGAGTTGAGATTTGTGAAGATGATGAGTCTGGGGGCTGTAGAGATGACTCAGTAGGAAAAGTATGACGTTGAAATACTCAGCATCTATATTAAATGCCAGGTATAGAAGCACATACCTGCAACTTCAGTGTCAAGAGGAAGAGATGGGGGGGGCGGGTCCTAGAACTACACTGACCAGCCAGTTTAACCAATCAGTGAAGTGCAGGCTCAGTAAGTGATCTTGTCTCAAAAATAACCAACAGAAAACAACACCCAACATCAAGTTCTGGGTGCACAGGTTTATATACACAATGCACATCCCCTCTCATACATGGCATACACACAAATTATACAAGAAAAGATAAGTTGGCGAAAATTCAATGGGTTGATGCAGGCTACTCAAGAAAGAAAGATTGTCAGCTATTTTAATAATAGCAATGATAAAATGTTATGATTTTTAATGTTACATTTCCCAAAGGTTCTAATTTACAATCGGCTTCAAAGATTGAGTGGGTGTTACATGTCCAGAAACATGGACAGACATGCTTGTGTATTTCCTTCATAGATGGCTGTTGAAATCATGGCTTCTCTTATCACAAACTTAAGTACTACTGTTAACGCTCTGATAACATGTTATACTTTTTATTTTAACATAAGTTTACGTATATGTATTTGTATATACAGTGACTATAAAAGGTTTAAAGTGACTACAGAAATTAAACAGGCCTTACAGGAACCAGAGACTCAGAGCTGATACTGACAAAAAGTGAGGCAGCCACTACATTAGTGGCATTAAAGAACCCAATTGGAAAGCTGCACAGGATCTAGCATGTTCACAGTGATTCAATATCAATCCGTGTCCAAATGGGCCCAGATGGATAGATGGCAGTTCACAAGGGCTGCATCAAACAGCAAGGACCATAGTGAGCTGTAGTCCCTGGGATGCTCAGAAATCCTTTGCCTGTTGAGCCCTTTGATGCATGGATCAGACCGTCAGATGAGAAGTCAGTGTGGCTATGGCCATCTCAGTGTTAGGTCTTCTCTCTGTCCAGGTGATAGAGGGCACTGTGCCCTCTGTCAGTCTTGTGTGTTTAATAACGACCTCTGGTGGCACTACATACATATACACGTGATGCATGTACATACACTCAGATACGTGTATTAAACATAATGTGGAGTAGATAATAAAAACACTCAATACCCTAACTAGAAGCAGGTTCAAATATCCTGTAACATCCTCCCTCTACTCCTTGTTCATGGATTGGGATGTGAGCTCTAACTCTTTGTTCTGCCATGACTTTGCTCTACCATCATTGACTCTAATCATCTGAAACCTGTTGAGAAAGACTTAAAAACATTTGCTGAAACTTCTTGCTGCGAGATAGCAGAACTTTTGAACAGGTTTCTCCACACACACACAAAAAAAAAACTTTTAAAAAAATCAGAGAAGAATGGCAGCAGAAACACAAACATAAACTTTGGGCCTGAATGGCTCCATGCTCTGTCTAGTGGTGGGAGTATCATGTCCCCTCCTCTTTCTCTGGTCCTGCCAACGTATAAATTAGAAGATTATTGATATGGCTGAGAAGATGTTAGCACTTTTCCTTTAAGACTATAAGATACCTTTTGACCTTCTGGAGAAAGAATTCCTGCCTATCCTATAGTAGGAGCCCTTGCCACCGTTGGCTCTAGTACCCTTTACAGAAGAAGAGCAGAGACGTTTTTCCATGTCTGTAAATAGTACAGCAGTCCTGTGATTGACAACGAGGAGGAGGAGGAGGAGGAGGAGGAGGAGGAGGAGGAGGAGGAGGAGGAGGAGGAGGACGAGGACGAGGACGAGGACGAGGACGAGGACGAGGACGAGGAGGACGAGGAGGACGAGGAGGACGAGGAGGACGAGGAGGACGAGGAGGACGAGGAGGACGAGGAGGACGAGGAGGACGAGGAGGACGAGAAGGATGAGGAAGAGGAAGGGGGAGGAAGAGGAGAACAGTGGCAGGGGCTCCTAGCGGTCGAAGTTCTTCAAGAGGACAAGGCAGAGATAGAGGTGAATGTGGTTTCTATCAAAGAAGTTTTGATGAAGTAGAGGGTGTGTCGGGCGAGGAGGTGGCAGGGAAATGCATAGATCACAGAGCTGGGAAGAAAGAAGTGACAGGCACTTCGAAAAACAAGGAAGAAGAGATGTAGGGAGACCAAATTTTAAGGAAAGTGGACCAACATCTGTGGGGAGAAAGTCTGAATCCCTACAGTCAGAAAGTGAAAACTGGCGAATCTTTAGAGAGGAACAAAATGGAGAAGATGAAGATGGAGGTTGGCGATCAGCTGGATGAAGAAGGGATGGAGCGAGGTGGCGCCTGGCTGGCGGGAACACATGGAACACCACCAGAGGTTTGACTTTGATTTTTGAGATCGAGATGCTGAATGGGGTTACCAAAGAGGGCGCTCTGGCAGTGGGAGCGTAGATGAAGACAAGGATAGCTTGCTGGAATGGTGTTTAAAGGATGCAGAAGACGACACGGGCGTATTTGATGCATCTGGAGCATTCCACTCTCAAAAAAAAAAAAGAAAAAAAAAAAAAAAAAAAAAAAAAAAGTAGAACGAACCTACGAACCTATTCCTGAAGAGCAGGAAATGGATTTCAGGCCTGTGGAGGAGGAAGAGGAACACCCTGACTCTGATAGCAGCTGTGCCTATGCAAGAGGTGCTGTGGTGGGCAGCTCGACATCAGTGCCTAGACAAGCTTCAGTTACTCGGCAAGCAGTTTGCTATTGGAAGATTACATTTCGTTTCTATTTTTATTATTTTGGATCACCATTCTCCCTATCCCTTCTTGACTCTCTCCCTCCTAAACGTGTACAATAACTATACAGAGACTGCTATATAGACTATGCAGAGACTAACTATACAAACTTGTAAATAATTTTTGGATCAAATAGCATAAGGAGATAGGAAACCATTAAAATATGAGACTCCTCAAAAAAAAAAAAAATATTCTTTTGTATCCACAAGTGGGTCTGGTCCTAGAAAGGCAAGAGAAAAGCCACTGCCTGAACCTTAAAGCCACCTTGGAGAGCAGTTTTTACATGGGTTGTGTTCCTCTACAACACAGCATTACGATTTCACTAACAGTCAGTTCTAACTGCAATACACAACACACTTCATGCTTCATTCAAATCACCAACACACATACATACAGCATATACAATTGAGCATAGGGCCTCATACATACACAAAAAGTGCTCTGTCACTGAACCATATCCCTGGTGTATATAAAAGTTCAAGATGGGCAGGATGAGTCCCATCTACACATAACAGTGGGCAAGAAGTCAGAATCCTTCACACTCCAAACTCAGGTGAAGCTTGGGTAGAGGCACACATGGAACAGTGAGCTCAAGAGGAGCTGTGTCTTGCTTGCTCAGGGTTGCATCCATACGTTAATTGCATTTCAGTGATGTCCAGGAAAGAGAAAAACAATAAGATGGGAATCCATAGCGTCATCAACATCCCCATTAACACAAACAATGAGCCAATCCATTGAGCCCCTAATATGTGACTAATCTGGATCTGCTTCAGAAGGCTTTGCTTTTCCTTTTCCATCAAGACAGAAGGTGGTTCCTCAAGGTCCTAGAACTATGGTCACCTGTTGTTTTCAGAAGAGCTTCTGAAATATCCCCATCCAGGCCAGCAAATATGTGACAGGAATTTTGGTGAGTCCTTTCAATGGCCATTATATGATACCAGGAAATTAGAATCCCCTACTGAGGTTCTTAGTCTCATTAATAAAATAATTTAAGAATGGGATTAAACAGAAGTTATTTTACTCAAGTTTGAAAGAAAAAGTGCCAGGGCAGCCAAGCTAAACAGCTGCTGGAAGAAGAATGGAGATGAGGAAGAGCAAAAAGACATACCCATAAGGTAGCAATGGAAGTCAGACACAAGACAGACAAGCAGCCACACGGAAAAGTTATGCTTTTATGAGTTATTCAGAAAATCTTGAAGACTTAACCAAGAAGTGAGGCCATGGCCCCTTAAACTATTATGGGAAGAACAAATATTTTACCTCATTAAAGGGCTACTTATTCCACTTATCTCTGTAGCAAAGCTAAATTCCCCTACCTTGGTGATTGGCTGATTGGCCAGTGCAACTGGAAAGTTAGGTCTCCACCGAGGCCAGAGGTTGTATTCTCCTGACCATCAGGAGATTTTACTGCCTCTTTAACACAGCTACTGTAGAAAACATTATTCCAGTTTCCATACATCTTAACGTAGAATGTTATGCTTCCATATGATCCAGAAGTTACTCTTACAGGTGAGTTCATAAAATCCTGGAAACAGGATCTTAAGGGGATATTTATATCTATGTTATTCTGAGTTGTCAAAATATGAAAGTAAAATGAGTCCATCAATGATGAGTGAATAGACACGATAGAATACTGCTAATCACTGCTTCTTTCTTCCTTCTTTCTGTCCTTCCTTCCTTCCCTTTCCTTTCTTTCTTTCTTTTCTTCAAATTTACATCCCAATGTGGTCCCCAAAACCCTCCTCTCCTGCCAGTCCCACCCTTACAAATCCCTCCCCTCATTCATCCCTCTTCTTTTCCTCAGAAAAGGGAAGCCCCTTCTGAGTACTACCCCACCTGGGGACATCCAATTACAGGAATACTGTTAATTTTAAAAGGAAGAAAGTCACAAGATGCAACATAGCATGGATGAACACTGTGGACATTATGTTGAGTGAAATAAGTCAGTCATAAGGGAGACAAGTACCATGAGTTTCCACATCAGTGCAACCTTGAAGCAATAAATATCACTGACAGAGAAGGTTGAAGAGTGGTTGCCAGGGACAAGAAAGAGTAGTTATAACACAGTGTCACTTAGTGGGCTTCAGGCTTTATTTTTATAAGATGAAGAAGTGCCCTGGGGATTAACAGTGATTGCTATGCCCCTTCACTGTGGCACATCTCAAGGCCTCTCCAGCTTTAGAACTATACAGGGTTTGAGGCTTCCCAAGCCAACTCATCTCAATGTAACTCCTTGTCTACTCAGCCTGCTTCCTTTGCTCCCCAGAAGGCTTATCCTGGAGAGTAAAATCTCCATCAAAGCTCCAGAGGTGAATTTAGTCTTGAAGTCTCAAAAGTTCACATTCACAACATTTCTTCTTTACAGGGTCTACCTCAACTTACTTTAGTGTTAGGAAGAATCGATACAAATGACAATGAACAAAATAGGCCCAAAGTGGACAGAACTTGGAAATCATCTGTTGAACTCATCTGACATTGGACAGTGCAGGGACAATCCCATCTGCAGATAAGGATGGTGGCCTGTGTCCTCTGTAAAGCCATGACTGAGGACCAGCCAGCCACTAGGGGCCATGATTGAGGACCAGTCAGCTCTGTTCATTTCTGTCCTCTTCAGGCAAAGATACATCAGGGGGCCATAGTGAAGACCAGCTGACCCTTGTCTCTGTACAATCATAGTCAGAACCTAGGAAAGTTTTCCTCTGAGCAATGGCTTCTGCTACAGACCCTTATTCTCCCATGTCCTTCAGGACTAAGCTAGTAGTGAAGTCATCTCTCCCAGAGAAGAACTAAGACTGACAGATAGCTCTAGCTTACTTCTCCTGGAAAAGATATTCACTCAATTTTTCCCTAGAAATGTAAAGAGACTCACCAATGGGAGAGGTTAAGTGTACTTCTAGGGACAGTAGGGTGAGAAACAGGTGCATAACAGGCTTTACTTTAGGTAATCAATACATACAGGCTTTTTTTCCATCTCAGCTTAACCCTACGAGCATACACTCGTTGCTCACTGAGACAATCATACAAGCACCTAAATGTGTATGGATCAGACACACAGGCCATGCAAAGACATTCATACACCATACCATTAAAAATGAGCTTTTATGGTATAAAAGCAAAAAAAGGAGAAGCGGGGATGGGATAGGGGTTTTCTAAGGAGGGGAAATGGGGAAAGGGGATGGCATCTGAAATGTAAATAAAATATCCAATAAAGATTTTCACATCAAAAAAAAAGAGTAGGAAATAGTAAAAGAAAATGAATTATGTTATACAATGAAAGACTTTGAAAAAATAAAAATGAGCTTTTAGATACAAGCAAGCCTATGTGTTGGGAATATGCATGGAGCGTATTATTCCTTATTCATTTAAACACAAGACCACATGTCCTTTTAAGCATATAGGTTCTGACTACTGCAATCCTCATAAACTTTCTGGGTATCCTTTTCATACTTGAATAAAGAGAAAGTATAAAAAGAAATGCAATGCTTTTCTTTATTAACACTGGGATCTTAAGAAATTCATTCACAGGAAGAGAGGGTTATTCTCACATGATGATTTGCATTTTTGATGTTGGCATCTGCACTGGATTTGGTTTAAGTGCCTCCCTAGATAATCTCAGCCTTTTCTCTGATGGTAGTGATGAACATTCAGGAAGATCTCTGCAATCGCTAAAATGTGTGCAGTGTGAAGAAGAGGTTCTGAATTTTATTAAAGGCAGAATCTAGTGTTTCATTGGCATCTTTGGGGAGTGGACCATTCACAGAATAATGACCCTACATGTCTTATCCCGCCATGCTTGTCATGACAGTCAACCTGTGCCCATATTTTGGCTGACTGGTGGATGTGACTAGAAAGCATCTTACCACACATGTCCTATACTGTGTCTGTTCTGACAGTACCTCTGTTCCTGGAGAGCAGCCCTCTACTGCGTGGCAGTGATTCTCAACCTTCCTACTGTTGAGACCCTTTAATATAGTTCCTCACATTGTGGTGGGCTGGAACCACAAAATTATTTTTATTGCTACTTTGTAACTGTAATTTTGCTACTGATATAAATCATAATATAAATATCTGCTATGCTATGGAAAATTGTTTCAACCCCCAAAGGGGTCGTGACCCATAAGTTGAGAACTTCTGATCTAGGCATACTTTTCCAAGTCAGGCCATTCTGAGTGACCTGATAGGACTTACATGTTGATTTGCCCAGAGAATAACTCCCTAGGTGACTCAAATCTGCCTTCTACAATGACTGCCAGAGGTGCCAGCTTGTGTCACTAGGAAACTCAAGAGTGTTGCCATTCTATGACCTTTGACTAATGGAAAACAGGAGCTGAGATATACTCATCTGCCTTCCACCTGATGTACTATCTCAAGTTTCATATTAAGTTTCTGTGGATGTCATCTGGTATGAATGAACAGCCACACCACCACCACTGATCTCTAAAAATCTTTCCCTTCGGTATTTCACTCGACTTTCCTCTCCTTCTTTCGTCCTGGGTCTAGGGAAGCAAAGGAGAGTTTGTAGTAACTTTTGGCAGAGCAATAGAATAATTCTGGGCAATGCATGCCACTGTGGGAATTTAAAAATGACTTGCATTTTATAAGTGAATGTTTGTTCACCTATAAAACCAAGCTAAACCTATTATCTAGAATATATAGATTCACATAATCTTGTCTGCTAACAAAAGTAAGCACAACACTTAGATTATTTTTTTTCTCCATTTTAAAAATATTTCACTGGGGAAAAACATCTCTCATAGGGCATTTTTTCTCTGGACATTAGATGGTGGTTTTAAAATAAACTACTACTCTTGATAAAATTAGGAAAAGAAAACTTTGAGTTAATAGAGGCAGAGAAGGTAGAAAGCAGAAGCAAAATGTTCCAGAAACTTTAGTGAAACTCATTGGAAGTGAAGAACAGGAAGACCTTCTCCCTACCTAGGACCCAGGTAGCACTGAATAAATACCAAGAGTCCAATCCTTCTAAGGTTATTGTATAGCTTCTTCCTGAACTGAAGCATTCCCTCCTGCTAGGAAGCTCAGGAAACAGAAGAAACTAAAGAAACAGGCCAACTCTTAGAGACTCTGAAAGTTGCAAGGTTAACAAGGCCTCTCTCCAAAGATATAGAAAAAAGTAAACAGTCACCAGTTGTACAAAGACACTAGGATGCAATGCTTACAGCTTGGTCAGGGAGCTCTGGGGATGCAGCTTCCATGAGCTGTCACTCACATTGATATGGCCTTTTAGTAGCTTCTGTCCTTGTAACCCATCAATCATACTCCTGTAATGAACCCCCAAAACCTTACTAGCTCAGCATCCTGTATTTGGGTAGAACTGTCTCTTTCATCTTTCTGTGTCCTATCTGCTGTGAACAGACATTTGTTTAGATCTCCCAAGGAAATGTCAAACAGGTATCACTACCGAAGCTACCAAGGATGGAGTTAGAGTGGATTTTATTTATAAGAAAATTCTCTAGCTAAAACTCCCCTGCTATAATGAAGCAGCATTTCCAAATCTATTCTGCTGTGGAGAAAAACCATAATTATAAAGAGAAATCAAAAGAAGTATACAATAGTAAATAAGTTGTAATCATAAAAGGAATTAAGGATTTGAGTTGGGCAGGAGGATGAATAAAAATATGCAGCAGTGTGGGATGGGGGTGAGGGGAAACCACTAGACTGAGGGAAAGGCCATCCAGAGAACACCTCAACTTGGGATCCATCCCATGCACAGGCACCAAATCCTGACACTATTGCTGATACCAAGATGTGCTTACAGACAGGAGTCTGGCATGGCAGTCCTCTGAGAGGCTTTAGCAGCACCTGACTGAGACAGATGCAGATACTTACAGCCAACCGTTGGACTGAAGTCAGGGACCCCTATGGAAGAGTTAGGGGAAGGACTAAAGGAGCTAAAGAGGATTGCAACTTCATAGGAAAAAAACAACAGTATCAACTAACTGGACACCTCAGAGCTCCCAGGGACTAAGCTACCAACCAAAGAGCATACATGGGCTGGTCTGTGGCCCCTGCTATATATATGTAGCAGAGGACTGCCTTGTCTGGCCTCAAAGAGAGGAAAGGTCCTTGGTCCTGTAGAGGATTGATGCCTCATAGAAGGGGGACACAAGAAAAGTGAGTTGCAAGTTTGAGGGTGGGTGGAAGAGCACTGTCTTAGAGGTAAAGGGGCAGGGGTAGGATAGGGACTCATGGAGGGGGGACTGGGAAGGGGGACAACGTTTGAAATCTAAATATGTTAAATAAATAAATAAAAAGTAAAACAAAAAATCGTAAAAAAAGAATTATTTCAAATTATAAAATAAGAGCAAGTCAGAGCACAAGGGTAAGACACAGGCAGATAAAGAAGGGGTTCTTAGGATTCACAGCAAAACATCCAGACACATACGCTGATGGTAAACCAAATGTGTCATGTTCAAAAAATAAGAAACTGATAAAATAATTGGACCTGTAATTTGGACACTAATCTAAATATTTGACATATATAATTTAACCCTTCAGCACACTTGTAAGGTTCACCCATAAATCCTATTAAAGTTAAAGATACAGGGACAGAAAGACTGAATAGCCAACCCCATGCAGACAGGAAGGGGGTTGAAATAAGTCTTTAATTGGGCACTCCAATCTCTAGCCCCACCTTCTTACTGACTAGGATACTATTTCCCACAGTGCTAACGAGTAACAGATGGTAATAGTTTGTAATATAGAAATGGAGAGAGACATTGAAGAGATTCTTTCCATGAATTAGAAAAAAAATGAACTTTTTAATGTAAGGGAGTGAGGGAAAAAATTAGGATGCTATAAGCATGTAGATTAGGATGCTATAAGCATGTAGATTAG
>JANHMN010000012.1:34169971-34185646 GCA_030674055.1 Rhabdomys pumilio
ATTAGGATGCTATAAGCATGTAGATTAGGATGCTATAAGCATGTAGAACAGTGAGAAACCTGCCTAGAAGGATAAGGGGACCCTGTTGGGAAGGTAAAACCTTGGATACTGAACTGCTATGTGTAATTGTTTAGGCTTTACACTGCACAGTGTAAACCTTTATTGATGGCTCCCCTGGAGGTGTGTGGGGCACAGCCTTCTCTGCCTTCCACAATCTGCTATGCATACCACATCAGGTGGATCAGAAAGTGTTAAGGTAAATAGGCAAAAAAAAAAAAAAAAAGGAGGCAACAATGATTGGGAAGAGGTGAACTGTGTCTCTCCAACATCCTCGTGGAACTGGACATTACTCTGTGTATCTGGAGAATAACTGAGGTTCAGGGCAACCAAGAATGATGATGAAGGAATTAAGCTGCACTGGATATCACTAAGGAGGGGATGGCGTGCAGTTATAGTATGCTGGAGACTGTTCAACAGATGTGAAGGACCCACTGTGCACATCATTTTCCCAACAGCTTGTTTAACACTGGTAGCTTAAAGTCAACTGTGGTGGTGTTATTTACCCCATGGAAAACAGCAACTGCTGTAAATCGATTGGTTTTTTTTCTTCCCTATGGAGTTTACTGTTGGCATTTTCTAACGGTACCAGCCATTAATGACTCTTCAGACACGTGTGAGCCTGGTGTCAGAGTGCATTTTAATCAAGCAGAGACTCTTAGACTCACTCAAGCAAACCTTGTTGATTTCTACCTATAATATCCTGAGCTAGGAGTCATATGTGTCTTAACCTTACACATCCTAACTAAAGGATTCCAGGTGGCCGTCTACACTGTTGGCCAGGGATCCGAAGCTATTTATGCAGGCAGCAAATCTGTAAGGCTTCTCAGCAATTGGAGCCTGCTCCATCTGTGTGGTCAGTGGCCTAGTGACAGGGATCAGAGTCCTTTCAGCATCATCGACCACAGACTTCCCCTGGGTAGTAACTTCAATGCCAAGTTCACTCCATGTGCCTAATGCTGGTACACGCACACACCTTACATGTAGTGACTCAATTTAATGTTCACAAGACACATGAGAGGCTACATATATTACAGAGAGTGTCAAAAGACCATGGTACAGCTGGCTTTGACACTCAAGCAGGCAATCTTCCAAAGCCATGCTCTTTCCCAACATGGTGAATGGTCAGAAACAGAAAGCAATGTTTCTGTTGTTTTCAGAGCAGCAACTGTTTTCACAGACAAAGCTACTTGGCTTCTGTCTGGTGCATAACATGTATGATCCATCCATCATCTTGGAAACCAGAACCACATGCCATGCACTGGTTGGTGTGGTACTTTGGTCTCTTTTCTTTGGTAATTAACATCTTGAGTTCCTCCTGGGAAAATCCTTTCTATTTCCTCAGTCTACATCATTTGGTCGGGCTGCCTCATCGGGCTGCTCTCAGTAGTGGGGATTAAGCCAATGTGGGTGGCAATCAGAAAGCATTCAAGCATCAGTGATTGAATTATGGCTGAGCCCAGGGTCATATTCTGAGCAATGAGGATGAAACTCAAGGATGTTCACTCTAGAAAGCAAATGTCTCCTCTACTAGGCATGGATATAGGAGGAGGTGCTGAGGCTAAGAGCTGTTTCACCTCACTTTCAGATGAAGAATCTGAAGCTTTAAAAGTTGCAATTTCTTGACAGTTTTAGTATTTTAATTAAATTTATTTTTACAAATACATAAAATATGTCCACCCATATTCATGGCATATCATCATACTTTGTTGTGTCTATATACTGTGTCATGTTTAAATCCAGATAAATGTATCTAAAACCTCAATAATATATCAGCTCTTCATATTGAAAAGATATAAACTCCTAGTTTTAAAGGATTTTATTACACTAATGGAAGATTGTGACCATCTTTTGTGCTGTAGAAAATTGTATGGAGGTTCAACAGTTAAAAACAAATTGTTCTATTCTGAGAATTATATTGTTGCAAGGAAGATAGTGTTGGGGCATTTTTTTTAATATAGTCTTATCTTCAATATTATTTTCCTAACAAAAATAGTATCTCATATTCCTCCTTCAATCATCTTAGGACAGCAGAGACACAAGGTCTCAGAACACTCTGAAAATAGAGAAGATACCTAGAAGTATCTATAAGGAAAGTGCTATAAGGAAAGGAATACTGCTCACCCACCTGTACATGAGTGAGGAGTTGTAAAAGAGCCAATGTAAGGCATGGCGATTCTAAGTCTCTGAGAGAGATTATTAAGGAAAATATAAGATTGTCTTTATCAGAGGTCTTTAGAAACAAGAACAAAATGTAATGCAGACATATGAGAGGAGGGCTTTGGGAGACATCAGCTCACATGGCTTTGAGGCCAGGAAGACCCACAGTATGGCATCTGTAAGCTACAAGATCAAGAAAAGTAGTGATGTGATTCAGTCTACATTTAAACGTCGAAAACCAGAAACTCTGATGTCTACAGGTGAGAAATGTTGAATTCCTTAATTCATCCTGCCCCTACCTTCTCATAAGGAGACCTTCACAAAAGATATCACAAAATCTGTCCAAGGGAATAACTAGAAAATAGTCCCAGTAGTCCCACAGAATGAAGTGGTAATGATCTAACTAGCAGCTAAACTCCTAGAATGTGCTGCATAAATTCCATGTTTGATGGAATCTTATTTCTCTCTTGCCAGCAGGCTGTTTCTGAAAGCACCACCATGCTAGAAAGAAGAAGAATGAAGAGATAGAGGAACACTGGGTCCTAGCAATTTGGTTTGTGCTTCTGGCCTAAAACATATCAAAACAATTTATTTACATATGCTGATTCATTCTTCATTTTGTATGAATTCTCTCAAATTGGGTTTTCTGTTCCTCTCAATTCTATCTGTATGATACTGACCACTACAGGCAATTAATTAAATGCCCTGTTAAAAACTAACTCACTCTTTCTCTTTCCTAAGTAAGATAAGTCCGAAACTTAATGCTTAGTTAACAATAATGCAATGCAACTCTAAGGAGTTGGTCTTAAATTCTTACTTTGTGCTAACTCAGATATATCCTCTCAGGACTGTAGCGACTTAAGAGAATAGTTCCTAGATTCTAGAGCATTCCCTTTTCTTATCTATAGCTCTCCTGAAGCTTATGTCCTCTGACCCCCGCAGGCTTTGTTTGTTCTCTGAGGTCCTTTGGGAATTTGAGTTCTTCACTTCTAGCATTGATGCTTCACCTTTCCTTGATAGACTAGGTGGCACAGCATTCTGTGCCCACTACAGTAACCCAATCAGTCACCCCGAGCATCATGATAGTACCCAAACTCCACAATGGCTCTGGTGGTCTATAGGCTTAATTCTTCCTCGGGAAACTAATTTTACTTTAAAACTGAAAGAACAGCACTGTGGTTTGGAAATTAGAGGAGATCCTGTCCTGTGGCTGGGAATCTACTCTGTAATTTCATAATGAGGAAGATTCAAAGTCAAATTACCATTCAATAAAGGCAGGATCCTAGAGATATCTTTGTCCCTACATCTGTGCATGCTCAGTCTGACCACAGATTCCAGGACCTCTGTGTGCCCAGGCACGAAGTTCAGGGATAGACAAGCCATTGTACTGTCCTTGTATCTTCTAGGCTTCATGCATAAGGCTGAGAACCCCTTCACTGTACTTTCCCAAAATCATAGAAAAAGATGCTTCTGTCACACAATATACATGTGGAGGACAGATAAAAATTGAGGGAATTGGTTCTCTTCATCCCCCATATGGAACCCAGGAATTGAACTGAGGTCATTGGCCTTGGTGGCAAGAACCTCTACCCTCTAAGTTATCTCACTGGCCTCTTCTAGCTTTTTGGAATATACACCACAACATCTTACTCTTCTTCTACTGCAGCTTAGAACCCACTTATCTGCTCTCTGTTCCCTTCCTTCTCTATACACTTCCCAGCCTCTGGTCATCAACATTCGTCTCTCAGCTTCTATGAAATAAACTGGTTTTTAATCCACTGGATGACGATCTTATAGTTGTTGACTTTCTGAGCCTCCTCCATACCCCTGAGACTTCATAAACAAGAGGATGTCATTCTTTTGTCACAAGTGACTAGTATATGAGCACATATATGTACCACATTTTCTGTATCCATTTATCAGTAAATGAGTTGAAATGTGTCTTCTGGGCTGGACAAGATCACTGCTCTTGCTAGGTCATAGAAATGGGGTTGTCTACTGTCTACAGAAGATCAAGCCAGTCAACATTTAGCATGTAGGGTAGAGGGGTTCATGAGCCTCCACTAGCAGAGGAGCTCTTAACACTTGATACCTGGTGGAGGTAAAGAGTCAGTTTTCTTTAAGGATGTGTCCTTTAGTAGGTTGACCATGTTCAGCGATGGTCTCACAACCATCCGTGTATGGGCAGCACAGATTGGACTTGGAGAGTTAAGCAAAAAGCAAAAAGAGGCCTTGAAGTTTGGAGGGAAGGTGGGGAAAGATCCTGGAGGAGTTAGGGAGCAGAATGGGGAGAAGTTAGGAAGAAGAGTAGGGAATGAATGATATCAAAATACATTGTATGCATATATGAGATTCTTAATTAATAAAAAACTTATTTTTAGACCAAGTAAGTGTCTCTGAACTCTGCTTTACTGCACAGAGTATAGTTGACAAAAATCTAAATCCTCTGAGCTGGAACAACAGAATTGCTTAATATGTTAGGAACATCTTAGTTGGAAGATGGAATGGGGATTTTACTCCATCAAATCTATTCAGAGAACATTTGACAAACCCATATTGTGAGGAACACACCAAATGCTGCTGTTGTGTTATAAAACACCTAAAGCCTTAAATTCATAATATTAGCTGGGCAATGGTGGTGCACGCCTTTAGTTCCAGCACTTGGGAGGCAGAGACAGGTGGATTTCTGAGATCGAGGCCAGCCTGGTCTACAGAGTGAGTTCCAGGACAGCCCAGGCTTCACAGAGAAACCCTGTCTCGAAAAACCAAAAAAAAAAAAAAAAAAAAAAAAAAAAAAAAAAAGGTGTGAACAAAAATGAGGGGTCTAAGATGGGAAACACATAAGGAGAGCATAGCTAAAACAGCAGGGCTATAAGGAGAACTCTAGCTAGAGGGGAGAAACCCTGTGAGCTAGGGAAGTTTGGAGTGGGGATGGGGGTGAGAAGAGCCAGGATACCAGCATGGACTTTGAAATGTGCTTGGGATACTAAGGGAGCCTGGAGTCCACCATGCACTTGGGTAGGCACCATGGTTAGCCATCTGTCTCTTCTCCTAGTGATAAGTGAAATGACTTCTCTGGTAGAGGGGAACCAGCTTCACAAGTTCCTGAGGAAGGCTGGCTTTTGTCTGACCATCAGAATTAGGGGAGATGGAGTTCCCTTCAGACCTGACAGTGATGGTGTCTCCTCACAATGATCAAATAGTAACTAAGGCAGAGATATAAGACATTAAAAATAGATAAATCATTGACCTGAAGATGATCAGAGATCTACTAAACGTCACACAGAAAACCATGGTCAGAGTTAGAATACAGAACCAGGTTTGTAAAAAAACAAACAAACAAACAAACAAACAAAAAACCAAAAAACCCATAGAATATTTAAGAACAGCTCACATCGTTTTTAACATCAGGGCCATGCATATTTGATATCAATCTTTCCAATAACCTGACCTTCAGCTTCTGTCCACATGGATGAGACATCTTGTATTTTTGCCTCTCAGCAGTGCTCCAATTTTTTTTTTTTTGATGATAATGAAACAATATTCCTGAGACACCATGCCTCTTCCACGTTCAGTCTTCTGTTTGACTTGGAAAAGTTGGAGACTCCTGGCTTTTCTACCTTCTCTTCTCTGGTGCCATAGTTATAAACATCATCTGATTCATCATAGCAACCAAATCCCTCTTTCTCACTGTTCCCTCTGATATACAAATGTCTGCTTGCTATCCTGCTGTGATTTTAATAGGAGTATCAAAGTTAATATCAATAAGACAGGACTGTTCATTTCTCCTCCAACCCAATCTTCTCTCCTAATGTTTTTTCACAATGATACCCGACTCAAATTGCTCAAATCAAACCACTGAAACTATCTCTTGTGTAGACCTCATATATTCGCCTTTCAACAGGTTTAGTGCCTTGTTCTAAATGCCTTAGCCCCTGTCTTTCACTCCTCTTTGCCTCTGTATCCCATTCAGCCTAGCTTCCTGCCTCCAGTTGTCTTAGTTACTATTAATTTGCTGTGAAGAGACATCCTGACCAAGGGCAACTGTTATAAAAGAAAGCATTTCACTGGAGGCTTGCTTAGAATTTCAGAGATCTAGTACATTAACATCATGGCAAGAGTATTGGCGACATGCAGGCACGTGCTGGAGCAGTAGCTGACAGTGCTACATGACAAGCAGAGAGATGAATGGAGTGAGAGACCTGGCATGTACTTTTGATATCTTAAAACCCATCACCAATGACATACTTCCTCCAACAAGGCTACACCCACTGCCACAAGCCCATATCTCTTAATCCTTCTCAGATACTGCTAGTTACTAAGCATTCAGATATATGAGCTTCTGGGGAGCGAGGGGTATTCTTAGCCAAACCAATACACAGTGGTAAGTTCAATGATTTACGAATCTAGTCTATGCCCCACTCTATTCTTTTTAAATCCTTTTTTGCTTTGGCAGAGTATTTGAATGTCCTCTCATCATCAGTAAATTACCATTCACTGTCCTCCCTGATCTGAGGAGACCAAGCCTGTGTGTGTTAAGCTACGCACTCTGCACCAGCCATCTGTATCTTCATTCAAGGTGATGAGCTCAGGGGTCATGGAAGTGAGTCAGAAAACAGTACTGGGAGAGTTTCCTCTGCAAGAATGCTGGAGTCCTTAGTTATCATTTGGCTCCCCCTCTCTTTCAGTCCGTGGTTCCAGTCTGAAAGATTGCTATATTAAAGGTCAAACAGTTCTGACTGGGCCCAAGAATGGACCAGCAGGACTTGCATTCCTGGGTACTCCTCTCATCCCACTGACTTGGAATTGGGAGGATTAGTCATGCTTTCCTACGGCATATATACCAGTGAAACCTTGAGAATCTGGAAGAAGAAAATCCAAAGTCCAGATGTCCCATCTCAGACCTCATGCACACAGCTTCTTCTTCCTCAGCTCTCCCACACTAGTCCTCTTTCAGTTTCTCCTAGATCTGTGCTGCCTGTGGTCCAAGGTACTAGGGGTTTCCTCTATGGGAGAACTAGAGCCCTCGGTTATCACTTGGCTCCCTCCCTTTCCTCAATCAAATTTCATTCTTACCCATGCTACGAGAAGAGCTCAAATGACTGAACATGGTCTCTATGATATTTCTATGTGTTCATTTGTGTCCTGGATTATGGAGTGCATAAAAACTCAAAATATACAAAACTATATGGAATCGGGGAAGGGGCCAAAGATCTTTTCCATCCATCCCAGATATCTCAAAAAGTAACACATCTCCTTTTTCTTGTAGTCCTTTCTAGTGGTGGCCTATGCAGGTAACTGGCTGGTTGATTGGTTCGTTGGTTGGTTGGTTGGTTAGTTGGTTGTTTGGTTGGCTGGTTGGTTTTTTAAAAGCATGACAGGACACTAAAAGTATGGCCCTACAAGTTGCATTTTTAACTTAATAAAACATCATTAATGTCATTTCATATTTCCAACTATCTATTGGTCAGTTAATTGGGCACTAACTTGACCTGTAACCTATCTGTTTGCAAACTGTTTTGCCTTGTTTAATAGTTATGTGGGGCTGTTTTTCAGGATTCTCCACTGACTGTTGGATGCCTGTATTCTTTCCATTCTTTGGCTAGTTCCTTAATATATCAAACAGTCTTGAACACAGGTGATTTACTCGTGAGCTACTACATCTCAGATTAAAGAATCTAAGCATCACACTTCTAGATCAAAATGAATGTGTCTAGTTTGGACAGGTGCTCCTGGAGTGCCCTCCATAAAAGTTATCCATAGCTGGACCTCTTCTAGCCTTGCCCTGCTCCAATCTCCTACTGAGCAGTTCTCCCTGTCCATAATTGCTTATTGGTGGTTTCTCTCCCAAACTCAGTGAGTGGGTTTGGAATAAATGCACAAACCAAAGCACACAGTGAGAAGAGCTTTGGCATTCAAATGGCATCATTTCCCATTCTACATGTGTCACAACAGTGTGGCCTTGAGTAAATGACTAAGTCACGCTGAGTTCTGATTCTGCGTCTGGCCAGAAGAGATGCTGATAACCCCCACAGTGAAAACTGACTCTCAGGACATGATGGAATCATAGTTCTGTCAAGAGCCATGCAGTGTAGATAGCCTCAAACCACGTGTAATTATTGAGATGTTAGCTAAAGCAAAGCCTTGGGCAGTTAGAGGTAAATGCTAAATCAACACATATTTAACCTCAGAGATGGTATGTGTTGAACTCCATAAACTTCCAATTAAATCCTTAGAGACCACAAAGACAATTTGGCAAGGTTTCTACCAGTGAACGCTTACTGAAGAGAAGGTCCATTTGCCAGCAAATACTCCCCAAAGAGAAGCAGATGTCTAGGCCCCAGGCTTAAAGCCTATTGAAGAAATCAAGCAAACTCCATCCAGCCCCTGCACACCAATCACCAGGACTAAATTTTTACTAGAATTTGTAAAGCCATTTAAAGCAATTGCTGATGGAGAAATGAGTCTTGGCAGGAGGGGGTGTATCCCAGGAAGGGTCAAGGGAAATGCCTTTCCTCATGTTATTTCCAAAGGCAGAGAATATCCCCAGGGAGCCAGCATAAAAAGGGCTTAATAGGTCCTATGAGAACTAGCTGGATCCAGTTGTAATTAGGACCTGCTGACCATCACATGCAAAGTCTAATGGAAGCTGCACACTGAGAATTTGACTGTCTTATTTGGGAAGAAGGGCTGGCTAGCTGCCAGAAATTTCCAGGCATGAGGTCGCCCTGCTGTCTGTTTTACATTGTGATTGACCACTGAACTGCTGCTCAAATTGATATGTCCTGCCCAGATCCTAGCCTGACCAAACAATCGAATGCATTGCCCTGCAGGCTACTGGGTCAGGAGTTCATAAATGACAGAGAACTCATTATGGGAAGACAGAGCCCCAGAGGAACTCAGAAGCTTAGCAACAGAGCACCAGACCCAGGGTCAAACCACCAGGAATATAGAGGCCAAGAGGAATGTGTCACTGATGCAGGGGGAAGTAAAGTTTTACAAGTGGCCCAGCCCTAAGCCTGAGAGCTTGCTGTTGAAACTCAGCGCTGTATACTCTGCAAAGGACTTTAGGAGTGCCACTGTCTATTCTGTTTGCCTCAGTTTTACCATCTGCAAAATGGAAGTAAGAATAAATACTACTTGAGAAGTAGATTGGTAATTTCTCCCACTTCTAGGGCAAAATACCTGAAAAAACATTTACAGAGACTTTATTCTGGCTCACAGTTTGAAAGGTAGAGTCCAACATGATGGGGAAGGCACAGTGATGGGAACTGGTTCCATGTTAGGAAGCATAGAGAGACAAATGCTGGCACTCAACTAGTTATCTCCTTCCTATTCAGTCCAGGACCCCAGTTTATAAGATGGTACCACACAGATTTAGGGTGAGTCTTCCTACCTCAATTAACTCAGTCAAGAAACCCCCTCACAGATATGCCCAGAGATTTGTCTCCTTGATAACCCTAGATCCTGTTATATTGAGAGTTGACATTAGCCGTCAAAAAGAATAAAATATTTTGATGACAGATATGGTACTGGAACTCATCATTATAACAGTGAGGCTATTTCAGTTTCTAGTGCCAGGAAGCATGCTAAGACTGTTAAATGCTTGAGAATTAAGCACGTGAACTAATGAATTTAGTTACTTTGTTTCGCAACACAGCCTACACTGTTACTCTCCTCACCTTGCAGGTGAGAAAAACAAAGACTTAAGAGTCTAAGACACCACCCCTAGCAGGTTACAGATATACATGGCTAGAAGCTACAAAATCTTGAACTGGGAACGGAATGTTCTGCCTCCAGAGTTCACCCTTGTGAACACATGACAGGTTACAATGGTCCAGAAAGCATTAAAAGGTGAAAGGCTGCAGGCAAGAAGGTGGGACTACATAAAAGGACTCCTTTTTTTTTTTTTTTTTTTTTTTTTTTTTTTTTTTTTTTTTTTCTCCCACTGGCTCTCATATGCAGCTGGGGCAAACTTTAATTCTAGACAAGTGTTAATTCACAAGACAAGTGAGTGCCAGCTCCGCAGATGGAGAGGTATACGTTCTTCTGCATTCCTCCATCTAAATTGTAAATCCTATAAATGGTCAAGTTCTCCCAGCTTCTCATGGGAGTATCACAGCGTACGTGACCATCATTCCCCATACCTCGTGCTTGTGAAGCACCTACAGTGTGCCAGGATTCCTCACCCACGCATTCTAGATCGAGAACAGATCTCGAAGAGAGACTTGAGTCATCCCTTGTACGTGTGTGCTACCTGAATTCATGGAAATAAAATGACTGTCCCCAGGTGACAAACACAAGTTCCTGGCCTACAATTAGAACATAGACTATATATATATGAATCTGGCCTCAGATAGAATCTGTTCATAGAGATGGTTGAATGTCTCTGGAGCTTAGGGTTATCACCCTAAAAGGGTTACATGTATAACAACTGGATCTACCTACTGGATTCTAACTCCTGAGACAACATGAAAATATCACTCTGGGACTCTCTAAGTGTCGAGATCTTACATGAAGCTTTGAAGTTATTCCTGAGTGCACTAGAGTCTTTCATTCTCTGCAATGTGGCAGGTGTCTATCCCTCCTGGATCACATCTCAACTTTTCTCCAGACTGCCTCAGACAGAATCAGGACCTCCTATCTCAGACCTGAACTACCTTCTCTGCCTCAGGTACACCTTGTCTTCCTTCTCTATATGAGGTACACCGCATGGTTATGTTGGTTGGTTGCGTGACTACCTTCCCCACTAGTCACGAGTTTGCTGAGGACCTGGGAATGTCTTCTCTATCACTCAAGTTTATACTCCCTAGAACTAAGCAGTTCTTGGACATAGAATTGTCTCCATCTAGTAGAGCTTCATGGGAAAAAAAATTCACGGATCTTGAGTTGACCAAAATCTCAGATTCCTTGATCGTGGTCATGGGAAAGTTAGAGGAAGAACAGGGAACAGAAAGAGGGATGGAGGTCTCATTATCATTCGCTGTATTACTCAGACCAGTAGCAAGTCGGTGAATTGATTGGCATAGGCCTAGGGTACTAAGTCAAACAGTATCTATCCGTCACCAATCTTAATCACCTTTATAAGGAAGTAGAGTCCTGGGGAGGGACTAAGGAGAGGTAGGAGGAAGAAACCAGGATCTTCTCTTCCACCTTTCCCACAGTCTTGAGCCACATGCATTACTTGAGTATTAGATCCTGCCAGTATTGGTTCTGGAAATAAAGTTTTACTAAACACTGCCATGTTCATTCATTTTGTGTAATCTTTCTCCTCTGCACTGCAAGGTCTGAGTAAGATAAGGTGGTAAGTGGGCAATTTTTACTATCTAGGACTTGATAAGAATATTTTGTCCATGTCGCCACCTTGAGAACCCCAACAACGGCTGCTCAGGTTTCCCAGGTCACTTCAGGTCTTGAAGTAGTCTATTTTTGCTTGAGCTAGTTATGGACTTTCCAGTAAGTCCAACCTTTTGCCTTAATTAAGCAAACTGGAGTCTGTTTGTATTGCAAACAATCCAAATAGCTTTCCTATCCCATGCCATGTACTCACATATACACACTTGGGTGTATTTCACCACATCTGCCCTAGAGAGGCCCCAGTTTCTCAGCACAGGACTCTAATGAGGGACAGAAAATGAGCCGCTGGGCTCCATCCTTGAGGCTTGAATTCCCACAGGAAAACTGCACAAACAGTTTCATGTCAACACATCATGGGCCAAATATTTCTAGTTATCCCTGAGCACAGAGATAATTGGAATTACTGCTGCTCCCCCAGCTCGCCCTCTCTCCCCCTCCCCCTTCCCTTCCCTCCTTCTCTCTCCCTCCTCTCTCCCTCTCCTGTCACAACACCAGCATGTATATAGCAATAGTCTCAGAAGTGAGTCAAGCCTTCAGCAATACCTTTTTAAAGATTCAGTTTAAGCAGGAAATTGCAAATTCCTGGCTTCCCCCACACATTCCAGGCTCAGTTCTGAGTGTTCCTGGTAGGTCAGGTCTTCCATACACAGAAGTTAAACATCTCCTGGGGAGTGAGTTCTCCCAGAGAACAGTGGGACCTCTTTCAGAGACCTTACTGTGCACAGGTGGTGGTAACCCAGAGAGCTGGTAGCATGGGCCTTGAAGGGGAAAGAAAGACGAATTAGACAGTACTCCTAGAAAGTTGAGGGGTTCATGCATTGCACGCAGAGTGCAGCCCTGGTGTGCTTTAGGCTCAACAATTCTGAAGAAGCATAGGGCTGGGAGTCACTGCAGCGGGTCAGAGACAGGACTGAAAAAAAAGGGGACAATGAGAGACAAACTATCAGGAGAACCAGGCTAGGAATGTCTCGGATTTGGAGTCAAAGCTGTTTAGATTGGAAAGTAAAATACCCACTTCATGATTATGTGTGTGGATACACGGTCCCTCAGCTGCTGGTGAGGTTCGGAAGATTGTACAATCTTTAGGAGATAGATGGACCTTTACAGGAGAAGTAGGTCATTCAGGACAAGCTAAAGTGCTTTATAGCCAGGTTCCACTTCCTGTATACTCTCTGTGTCCTAACTGCAGTGCTCACCCACCTGCCTCCTTTTTGTTACCATGTCTCTCATACCATGCTGGGATGTGGCAGGCCTTTCCTCTCCCTTGGCGACCCAGATATAGGCCAGATTAGAAGTAGATAAAGGCAGGTTTATTAGGAGGCAGCTCTCAGGTGGGTTCACCAATCTCACAGGTGGAGGTCAGTGAAGTCACCCATCCAGGCTAAAGCAAGGGAATTTAATAGATTTTAGGCAAGGAGTGATGACGTGTCAGCTAGGAGCTGAGATTGTGCCCATATATGGTCAAAAATTAAACTTCTGGGTGGACACTCTTGGGTGGGTTGCTGGAAACTCAGAGATAAGGAGGGATAACTTGTTTGCTTGGAGTTTTCTTCAAGCAAGGGTGGGGGGGTCTCTGTGTGGGTAGGATTGGGGGAAGGACGGCAGATGGGGTTTACCAGCTTGTACGGGGGATGAGCAGGGTTCCAACGTAACAGGATGATCACCTTAAACTATAAGTCAAATAAATGCTTCCTTCCTTCAAAGGTCTCTTGTCTGGAATTTGGTCACAGCAATGAGACAAACAGCTAATTCACACACACAAGTGAGAACCATTGCTTACTGACACCTGTGTGATACTCCTTTTTTTTGCTTGTGGTTGACAAGGTTGCAAGAGCTTTGTGTGCATGCCCCTCCAGGATTTGACGCTGCTTTTGTTGAGGAGGAACTTACAGAGTAAAGTGCATAGATGTTTCCATATATGCAGCTTGCTAGCTTAACTCCCATACATGAATAGTGGCCAACCAGGCCAAGATTCTAGACAATGATATCACTAGAAGTCTCTATACAGATACTGTGGAGGACATCTGCCACATGATAAGTGGTGGTGCTCCTAACATGTGTCTTATCTGTGGCTACAGAAGGTCACAGATAGCTGTGAGTGTGGCCAACATAAAGTTGTGAAATTTACTATAATATAATGAGGTGTCTATCTTCCTTCATTTATTCTTTCCTGCCTTCCTTCATCTTTCTTTTTCATGTTCGAATCCCAAAGATGAGTTCTACCATTCCTTCATGATCACATGCCCAAACTGGCAGAACTCACAGTAAATGGTTGTTGGTACCCAAGAGCATCCACTAGCTCATGTAATTCTCACAGAAAGTCATCAACGTATGGGTCTCCTCACACCATCAAAAGAAAATGATGACTTGAAAGGTTGCGCAACTACCCTGAGGCCCTACAGTCAATAAGCAGCCCATCCCAGATTCAGACCAAAAATGCTCCAGGTCATAGCACTATTCAATTTTAAGAAACTGACAAATAGTTGAAACACACACACACACACACACACACACACACACACCACAACACACACACAAACAATGGAATAATAGAAAGTGAATTTTTAAAAAATTTACCCTTAAGATACCAGAGAGCTAAATTGAGTCTAGAGTTCATATCTTCCATCCATCCACTCAGAGGATGGCTATGAAACTATTCCAAAGCAGCTTCCTCTGGCTATGGGTGGGGTGCTCTCTGGATCTCACACCTGTGTCCTTTAACTCACCTATGACTGCTACCTCTAGCCTAGGCTTTCAGAAGCATGAGGAAATACTGCCTAGCTCCAAGTGGACCTCCAAGGAAGAACCACAGTTCTCAGAATGACATCGGTTTCCTTCACTGTCCAAGGGAATCTTAGAATCTGGAATCAATGCACTGACACTTGGAGGTCTGTAGGAAGAGCAGGATATAAGATATTGTTAAAAGGATTGGCGAGTGAATGAATGAACAAACATTGAAGGAGAGTGTGAGTATACCAAGTCCCCAGGCCCCGAGGAGAAGTGTTTTCTCCTGCAAGCACATAGTACACCAAGAATGGTGTAACTTATAGTCCTGTATACCAGAGAAATCTCTTACGACAAGGATTTGTTCAGACATATTTTTACATCTGACCCTTTAAGAAAATTCATGTTTTGGTGGGAAAACTCTGGAACAGGGTAGTGACTCTAGCAGGCCACTCCCTTGGATCTTATCATCTGGTGGATACTAGGGCTTTGAGATTGTTTTTAATGTAACTAGTCCACCAACACTCAAGGACTTAAAATTTGCTATAAGCCAGACACTAAGAGCCAGACATGAAGAACGAGGTGGCCCTCCATTATTAAAGTGTACAGAGACAGCAAAGCAAGCTGACAATTTTAATAGAGTGCTTCAAAATGGAAAATTACAGGATGCCATGGGAACCTGAAAGAGGGAGCCTGGAAGAAGACAGTCATGGGGGGGGGGTTGAGACACATTTCAGGGACTGAGTTAGAACATCTGGAGATGAACAATGTATTTAAGTGCGTGGAGACTTACAGAAAGACAGGGTCTATACATCTACCTACCTACCCATCACCCAAATGTTGTGGCCCACCTACCCATCCAGGAAGAAAATGTCCAGTTCTCTCACATGCTAAGATGTTCACAAGGCAATCCAGTCCTCTTTGACTCTTTGTCTATCCACTCGGCTCACTTGCCACTGCCACTGCTGGTGTTCCTGCTCATGTGTTCCTCACCACCTCCATGCAGCTGTCACAATGAGCTGTCAGAGATGCTAACTTAAACATGGCATTGCTCTTCCCTTCCCTTCAACCATTTCCTTGCACCTTTGGGGGAGATGACTCATAGATCCCTGATACTCAGCTGTGCCAATCTCATCCTGGAGGCATCTCCTTGTCATCTTGCTCTATCCTCACATCCACTCCCAACCTGCCTTGCTCTCACTCAGCTCCAGACTGTGTTGCTTCCTCCCACTTTAGCCTTATCTCCTGTCTGACTCATCATCTTGCCCTGACAGGTAGGAAGGACATTCAGGAATCTGTCTGTGTGGATCCCCCTGTGTGTGGATCCCCGTGTGTGTGTGTGTGTGTGTGTGTGTGTGTGTGTGTGTGTGTGTGTGT
>JANHMN010000012.1:34185656-34239986 GCA_030674055.1 Rhabdomys pumilio
TGTGTGTGTGTGTGTGTGTGTGTGTGTGTGTGTGTGTGTGTGTGTGTATTCCTCAAAGCCTCTTTACTTGCTTTTCCCCACCCCCAAGAAAGTAATTTTGGCCCTGGCAGGGATCCCAGGTTCTTAGGTCCCTTCTTGCTGCCTACCTTCTACAGGTAAATGGGAGGGTTCTGTGTTGTGTTTTCTTACCTTTTCACCTTCATATTTTAAATTTGAAAAGGCACACCACGGAAGGGAACATTTGCCATTTTTAGCAATGTGCCTTTGCTGCTTTGTGACAGGGTCTTAGTTTCCTTGGCTGGCTCTGACTAACTATGAAGCTGAGGATAACCTTGAACCTCCAGTCTTCTACCTATCTACCTTCTGAGTGCTGAGATTGCAAGTATGCACCACCGTACACCATTTGTGTGGCGGTAGGGGACTGAACCTTTGGCTTTATGAATACTAGGCTGGCGCTCTACCAACTGAGCCTCACCCCAACCCCTATTTCATTTCATCCAAAGTGCTCAGTTCAGCAGCATCAGTACTGCCCAGCTCATCTTCCCTGAACCTCAGCATCCCTGTGAACAATAGCTTCTCACCCTCTAGTCCCTGGTAGCCTTTCTGTCTATATTATGCCTTTAAAATGAATAATGCATCTGGGAGGCTTAGACAAACTCACTCTCAGTTTCCCCTGGTCAAACCTGAGTTGTGTCTCTCTAGACATGTGAATAAAGGATTTGCATGTCTGATATCTCCCTTCTTTGTTTATTTTAGTACTTTGGAATTTACAAAGAAGACTGACACAAGTTTTAGCACTTGACTCTCAAGTGACTTCGAAGACTGAGGTTTTCATAGAGTGTGCATTATGCAAACAGCTTGGGTCCGGAGGTATTTTTTATTATTATTATTATTTTGAGCTTAGAAGTATCTGCCTATACATACAGAGGTATCTGGGCAAAGAGACCCAAGTCGAAACACAGGACTCTTTCCTGTGTCCTGTTCACTTTATCTCTATAGGCAGATAAAGTGGGTAACTATGTATAGTAATTTTAGTGTGCCTTCATTTTGCCATGAGTAGGCCACTGAGGTATAGAATTATCACTTGTACCATCTGATGCTCAGAAAGTTTCAAGTTTGGTGGTATTTCAGAATTTGGAGTCTTGGACGAAGGATGTTCATTTAATTTTTTGACCTATTTTATAAAATATAGAACTAAAAGGCTACCTTGAAATCCTAGGGTTAATAGATGTCTACTCATGAACCTACCTACCTCTAGCCTTCCCTTCAACCAATAGCTTCAGGTCTCCCCACAGACTAACTTATCTCATATAACCAGACATGGCCAGTGTAGGCTTCTGAACTTGGGTCTGGAAACCTAGGAGGAGAAGGAAGAAACAGGAGAGAGCAAGCAGGGTTTGCGGTTGGAATGAACTCTGGGCAGCTCTGGAACTTCCAAAGGGATACATAATATCCATTTTCTACTCCAGACAGACACCTAAACACCTCCAAGATACCTGCTGCAATGAACATTCTAAATGAAGAAGATGAGGTGTAGAGAATGGAAAGAAGGAAGCAATGGGCTTTTCATGAGCCAAGAATTGGAAGGAGGAAGAAAGACACAAACCCAAGTCACCTGTTCCAGAGTCAGAATTCCCAACTGTTGTGCTGTTCTGCACGGTGCTAAGATTGGCTTCAAGATAGAAAGAAGGAAGAAGGGGAAGAGAAAGGGATACCATGATACTGGTAGAAGATTTGTCCATGCTTAGTCAAATACCACTAAAAGCAGATTTTTCCACTGGTAATGCAAGGACTCCTCAGTTTCCAACAGCCCATTGCTATGACTGTAATCATGACACATTCAGATTGCTCTTAATTCCTAGGCAATAAGGAACCTGTTTAAGTCACTATCCTTGTGTCCTAACCCCATTTAAACCAAGAGGAAGCAATTGCTTGAGTAGCATAGCTCGAGGATCACGACCTTCTAGAAGGTGCTGTGATCTGTGGTCCATTCCCAAAGAATTTCCCCCAGAAACTGCCATCAGCAGTGACTCTATCCCCTGTATTGAGGTGCTCTGGTGCAACAATTCACTGGGCTGATGGAGATGATTGTAAACTGCCTTGTTCTTATGGCACCCCTGCCCTGGAAACTGCAATGTGTTAACCCAGTTCTTGCTATAGGCACAACATGGATGGATGATAGATAGATAGATAGATAGATAGATAGATAGATAGATAGATAGATAGATAGATAGATACAGAGACAGATCCTCCTCCATTCCTTGTACAGCACTCTGAATGAGACAAGCTCTGGTAGCTGATGTGATGAATGGAGACGGGGAACCACAGAATGCTCTGTGTGGTACATTGAGAGTATTCCCCAAACATCATGCTCAGCTAGAGCCTTAGTCAGAGATGGTATTTGCAAATAGAGTATTTGCAGATACAAGTTGTTAAAACTATGTCATGTTAGAGAGAGCACAGCAGTCCACAGATCCAGTAACTGACGTCATTAGTGAAGACTCTGGATGGATGGGGACAGGAATTGAGGTGAGGTATACATGAGCTGATGAAGACCAAGGATTGACAGGAACACTCACTCACAAGTTGGAAAAGACCTCTCCCCTTGGCTCTTTCCAGGGAGCCTGGCTCAGCAACTATTTAATTTGTTGTTTCTAGCCGTCGAACTGTGAGAGAATCATTGTTTTAAGCCACTTAGTTCATGGTCATTTGTTACACACAGAAGCCACAAACACCATTCATGTTGCATAAACTCGTACAGCTCAAGATGGGTGGAGCCATGAGGATTACTGGATCATCTGACTCTTGGTTCCTCCCTTCAAGCCATAAGCAGCTGTTATGAAAATTAAATGGATAAATTGAGTGGAGCTCTTGGCCCCTGCACCTTTACACTGTAAGGACTGCACAAATG
Organism: Rhabdomys pumilio; assembly: GCA_030674055.1. Taxonomy (NCBI): domain Eukaryota; kingdom Metazoa; phylum Chordata; class Mammalia; order Rodentia; family Muridae; genus Rhabdomys; species Rhabdomys pumilio. The sequence continues at coordinate 34,188,568 of JANHMN010000012.1, forward strand.
CTGCCTTTAGCTGCCTCTGATGTTGTGGAAACTCCCTCCTGTCTAATTTTAAGGAGAAGAGAGCATGATTGAAACTGAATGTGGATGGTAATCTCTAAGATTCACATGACATAGAAAATTGAAGAGACTAAGTCAAAGATGGCTGCACATAACTCATGCAGTTACAAAGACATGTTTTCCTTCTTCATAGTTTATCATTAAGATTCCTGTTGTTGTTTCTTTTCAGTGAATATACATTATCTTTCCATACTTAATTGGCATTTTAAACTCTTCAACAATTAATAAATAAGCAATCCTACTATTCACCAAGGAAGCCTAGAAGTGATTTGTAATTACTTACATGGCCACCCTCTCACTCCCAAGCCAAGGTTTATCTCCGTAATCAGAGAAGCATAGATAAAGTGATTTGTTGAGTAGTATGCAGTAGGAGCTGCCTAGGCTCTGATCACTAGCCAACCTAACTATTGCATCAGATCCAAGACTTCTGATCCCTATATTCTCTAGGGACAGTGCCATAGAATAGGGCATCTGCTTCCTAAGGAGTTGTCATCCCAGTGAGGAGCTGCTAACACAGTGTTCCTGGGGGAAATTCAGAAACACAGGCTGACAGTCAACCGGCACTGTCCTTCAGCCTACATGTGATCATGGAGCCCGTGTTATGTATCAGATACGTTATGTGTCACTGTCATGGTTCCACAGGGAATGACACATTGACTCAGATTTCTTGGCTCCTGGAGCCAATGTCTTTGTGGTGAGAGTTAGCAAACTTTAAAAAATTGTATAGGATGAACTTAATTTGAGAAATTTAAAAAGCGAGAGATGTTGTAGCTTAACGAGAATTTTTCCCAAAGTCTGTGTCCATCTAGAATTCTAGAAGATAACCTTATTTAGAAATAAGATATCTGTGGTATAATTAAGGTAATACTTAAGATGCGGCCATTTGGATTTTGGTGGACCTTAATAAAATTACCCTTTAAAAAGATCAAAACAAACACAGAATATATGAAAAGTCCACAGGAAGACACAGAAAGGTCTCTAGTGATGCAGCCATGAACCTGGGGATATCAGGGGCCACCAAAAGCACAAATTGTTTTTCCAAGTGTTTGAATAGTGTCAACAACTCTGCTCCCATCTTGATGCCAACTTCTGGTCTCCAGAACAGCCATGAGGAGACACATTCTATTGTTTTGAGTTACCATGCTTGTGGTAGCTGCTATCACAGCCTCAAGAAACTAATACAAATGAACAGGAGAGTGGTGCTGTGTAATAGAGGGATGTGGGAAGGAGCCACCCTATTGAAACACGTTTGGGTAGCGTTGCTGGGGAGAAAGCCATGCCAGCAACAGAGTATCCTTAGAGGGAATCAGACACTGCAAAGGCCGTGGAAAAATGTGCAAGCACTAGAAAGAACTAGAGAACTACACAGTGTCACCAGGCCAGGGAGGAGAGACTCTGAATGGTTCAAACTCTCTGTACAGATATTTACCTTGGGAAGAGGGGCAGCTGTGGAAAGTCTGAGAATTTGACTACTCAAATATGCCTTGGCTTTTCAGAGGGTCACTCTGCCCCTCTAAGCAAAACCAATCAATGTAGAGTAAGTGGCTTAAGACCTGGCTGGCGTGAAAAAAAGAGATGATAAAGCATAGAGTTCTGGATAGATGCCCAAGGCAGAGCTGACAAGGGTTCCTAATGGATTATGGTTGCTTTTTGAGACAAACATGCAAGTCAATACTAAACAGCTAAATTTGCCATTTTATGAAGGACTGAAGAAAGATCAGGCTTTGAGGGAGAGATCGCCTGCCTCCTATTGCCTTAAAGCTGTGTGAAGCAACAGAGATATGGATTTACCTGTCCTTAGAAAACTTGGTGGAGACTCCAGACTTCTGTCTGTCTTTTCTTCTTGCAGGGGGTTCTGAGCATTGATCATTCTAGTGGCCTGGATGAGTACCCTAGTGGCTATTTAAGTTATCATCATGGGGAAAAAAATACCACTTGCTAAAGAGTCTAGTAATTGTTTCTCGTTAACCTCATGTTCAAACAAGAAGCATTAACAGGTATTGGTAAGGATGTGCTGAAACTTGAAATCTTAGAATACCAGTAGTAGGAATCTAAGATGGCATGGTTGCTATGGAAAACAATATGATAGGTCCTGAAAAAGTCAACACGAGTTACTATATGATCCAGCAGTCATGCTTCTGGTATTTACAAATAAACTGAACGCAACAGCTAAAGCATATGCTTTTTCTACCTGTGTCCAGGCAACATTATTCAGAGTAGCCAAAACGTGGATCCAACCCAAGAATCCATCAACATTTAGGTGAGTAAACAAAATGACTGTGTATCAGTAGGATGTGGTCTCATTCAGTTTTGCAAGGACGGAAGCTCTGAGGCATGCTAGAACATCAATGTTCCCTGAGGACATTGATGAAATAATACGTGTTGATGGTAATCTTGATTGACAGCCCGATAGAATTTAGCAGCACCCAGATGCTGCAATTCAGTTTCCTCCTTACATCTTGGGGGGGAAACTTCTGAGGACAGAGGTTATAAAGGGAAGTGAAACTATGAGTTATTTTAGGCCAGGCAGTTTACAAGGAAATGAAACAAGTGGTTTTTCTAGGCTTTTCTAGAGGAGGTATAGCACTCCTTCCTGAAGGGAAAACCCACTAAGACAGGAAACAACTCAAAATAGCTTCACCAAGTCCCTGAAACTAACTACTCTCACTAGGCCCCTCCCTCACCAGGAATATATAAACAGGAAAAACTGCGGAGAGTCTCTCTCAAACAAGCCATGCTGCATAGAAGTCTCTAAAACCTACCCTCCAACCTGGAAGAAGCAGAGACAAAACCAGAAGCCAGGAAGAGGCTTAAAACAACTGAGTCACCAGGGAAGGCCACATGCCAGTCTGTTGAGCTACCTACAAGCTGTGTCCTATGCTCCATAATTCTAGCTTTTTGAGCTGTCGTGCATGCTGAAGTGAGTTTTGGTGATGCAGCTGTCTTTGAGTTATTTCTGCTCCTGTAAGTAACCCCTCAGCCATATTCCTGCAAGTCACCCCAATAAAACTCTCACCAAGTCAGACGTTGATGCTATCTGTACTTTGTTTCTTTTATCAGTTATCAGTACCCTATCATTTTTTTCATGTCTCCTCAAGAATTATTATCACACAGGAATGGGAGACAAATATCTAGTCATGTGTGGGAAGATGTCCCCAGAGATGTTTACCTCAGGTGGGGAAGATCTTCTTTGAATATGGGCGGCGACTCACTGCTTAGGCTGGTGTCCATAGTGAATGCAAAGCAGAGAGCTCCTGACTAGCAGCCTTCACCCCTCTCTGCACTCTGACAGGGAGAGCAATGACTAGTCGCCTCACAGTCCTGTCACCACAGCAGAACCACTCCATCACCACATGATAGACTCTAAATGGAGTCACAATGGGAGTCAAAAATAGCCTGTCTTTTCCTACGTTGATTTTGTCAGCTGATTTTGTCATGTATTCTGTGACATCGAGGGAAGTAATTAATACCCAGCTGTACAAGTAAATCTACTTATAATATGTGCTACTAGATTGATAGAAACAGAGAGCAGGGTGGAGGTTCCAAGGGAAGAGGGGGAAGGAGACTGTGTACAGCAGTGCTTGTGATCACAGAGCTTCCCTTGGAGATTATAAAATGTTCTGGAGACAGTGTCATGAAGTAAGTGTGCCTAACACTAGTGAACTGTACACACATGTACAAATGGCTAACATAGCACAATTTATGTTGTGGATGTTTTAGCACAATGAGAAAAAGTGTTGGACACTGGAATCCTGAAGATAAATCCTGGATAATTTGAGCATTAACCTGACACATAAATTACATGATCTTGCATCTCTCCTAGTCTGAGCACAACATCTATAGAATGGATGGTTTTGGCACAAGCTCTCATCGACATCATGTACCACATTCTGTGACATAAAAATGCAATTTTCCATCATCAGGAAAAAATGTGACTTAAAGATTATTTTAGTCGGTTTGGGATGCTACGACAAAATATTATAGACTTATATCTCATAACTGTAGAGAGTGAAATGTCCGTAAAGCCAGATACCGCCAGATACAGTGTCTGGTGGCCCATTGAAGCTCATAAGTGGCTCACCACTTCATGTAGTTGAGAAAATAAGGGACCATTTGGCATTCTATTTTGTAAGAGTACTAATCCCACTTATGAGGGCTCCAACTTAGCATCATCACCCCCAAATACTACCACCTAAGAGTCTAGGATGGTGATATATGAATCGGAGGGGAATACAAACAATAAGACCCTAGAGGGACTATGTAGATAGAGGGCCAGGGATTTGGTGTTATCCTTTTATAGACCTTTAGCCAGGGAGGAGAAACACTCAGCAAGTTAGTTCTTGAAATCGGATCCTGACCCTACCCTGTTGTCTCTCAGCCAGTCTTCTTCGTTGACTTTACATACTCTTTCTGATCCAGGGTAGGAGGGAGCTTCTCCATGTTTGTCAAAATTTTTCCATATTTTTCTCTAGACAGTCTCAGAGGAAAAAAAGAAAAAAAAGGCTTGTGCTTTTCTTCAAAGAAAGACTTTGTTTGACCTTTGTGGAAACTAGAAAGAGGTTACATACTTTTTATTTGTCAAGACTCAGTCAGTCACACATGAGCCTTCTCCAATCATTGTAGAATTAAAAGAGCTGCAAATCTAGCCATTAGGCTGTCTCTTGGCCAAAGTTTTTCAGCTTGTAGTACTAACCTTGCTATGATAAATGTGGAAAAAAATGAAAAACACCTTCCTTCACTGAGACATTATAACCAGACATCTAAAAATGCTGTCATCTACTTATATGATCCCAAGGGATGGTTTGTATGAAGAAGCCATGTACAGGTGGAATACAATGTATTCCTATATAAAGGGTGAAATTACTTTTAAGAAGCATATTTCATTTCACTCAGGACAGTCAACATAAAATACTTCAACATGTATTCAATGTAAAATCATTGTCAAGATAACTTACTATTGTACTAGTGTTTTATAGGTAAAGCACATCTCAGCTTGGATTAACCACGGTCCTGTGCCCTGTGTGCTTGAAGCTACCACATTATACTACCGTGGTTCTGCAGGACTGAGGGAATATGTCAATTCTTCTTTGTCAAAATCTTGAAGTTGAAATTTAATAATCTAATTTATGGAAAACTTATGTACCCTGTTGTTTTATAACAAAATCTCAAATACTCAATTTTACAAATAAAGACTCGGGAGCCAGATGTTGAGGTGAAAACCTTCTAGCTCAGAAAGACCGAAAAAAATACCCAGATGACCTTCTTCATCAGCTGACATCCCAAAATGAAAAGCAAACTCTCCTTCTCCACACTGTCGCAAAGACCTTCAAACCGAATGTCCCTCCCTTCTACTGCCTGTGTGTGTGTCTCTGTTCATCCTCCTGATTCCTTTTTACTCTCATGTGTTTTTTCCCTATGTTCATTCCCTGTCAACTGGTTGCTTATTTTGGCTCTTGACCTATAGTTGGCTTTATTTAATCCTATTTACATTAAGCAGAAAGCTCTTAGATTAAAAGTGTGTACTAGGGCTGAGTCATACCACAACTAGAAATGGGTTTCCCAGTAAACAACGCAAACTTGGGTTTCACTGAGTGATTAAATACCCTGCATCAGTACCCCGATTGGCCTTTCCTTTCCCTATCCACCAAATCCAATTTACTTTTTAACAGGACTTTGTTTAAAAAAAATTGCAGGGGGAGGGGTAGGTGTCATTGTTTTGGTTTTTTGAGTTAAAATGTTTCTCTATGTGTTCCTAGCTGTTCTGGGATTCACTCTGTAGACCAGGCTGGCCTTCAATTCAGCAATCCACTTGACTATCCCGAGGGCTGGGATTAGAGATGTGGCAACTTTGTTTTAAAATTTAAGTGCATGTATTGATTTGAATGCTTTTTCGGATAGTTTCACTCAAGAAATCAAAATCTGAGGGACATGGATGATTGGATGAAAGGATGGATAGTCTGGGATAAGTAGAGAGAAATGAAACAGCTAAAAAAATAGATGATAAATAAATGTTGATAGACAGTAGATATAGATACGTGATAGAGATGATAGACAGATAGATGATAGATGATAGACAGATAAACAGACAATGAATAGATAAAAATAGAAAGAGAAGGAAGTAGATGAAAGACCTGCTTTTGCAGGCATATGGTGCCTAGAAGATACATAACACTGTCTTCAGTGTTCAAGGGAAGCTCCTGTGCTTGGTATCTTCAGAGTCTCCTTTTATTCAAACCCCCCATGCTTCAGGGCTAGACACAACTTACGGAGGCAGATGGCTTTCTTTATGAAGGGCAATGGAATTATGAGAAAAGCAAGGTAAGAGAAGAATACTGACAGGGTCCTGACACCCTTCCCATGGGTCATTTTTTACAGCACACACCAGCAGATGCTGAGATGAAGAACAGCAATTCTGTCAAGCTCTCTTTATCTACAGTACCTCTGGGGAGCCATGGGAGAAGGCACACACTTTGTAGCCTAATGAAGTAGGCCAGCTGCAGGACTCTTTAGGCCAAACATCAGGCCCCAGAGGACTGAAGGATGACACAGCCAGACCTATTTGCCATTAGCAACATGGGACAATATACATAGATCCAGAGTCTAAAGACAGTATCTTGACTTTATCACCTCTTAGAGTTTGATGGTAGGCCACACACATCATCTTTTCTCATAAACCAAGATGACTAACACCCTCACTTGTGGCACCTTGATATGGAATAACTAAGGCTGCTAGCAAGTACATGAGATCAAAATTCTGAAAAGTACCCTAGAAGTGTTCACATCACCCCCAACACCTATTTTAAGTAGAATCACTGGGAGCTTCTTCAAGCCTGATATTGTAGGTGCTTTAGACTAGGTCAACATCATGAGATCAGTTTCTTTGTTCTTCAAACTTTATCACCCAACTCAACATTTGACAAATAGAAGATGGAGTGAAGAGAACTGGTCAAATCCAGAGTGGTCTGCAGTAGTTCTACACACTCTCCCATGAAAATCTCATAGTACCTCTGTAAGCAAAGCTAAATGCTGCACTTGTAAATTGATTCTTGGGGCAAGAATAACTGCTGCCTTGTAGTTATCTTCCTCAATATGAGGTCAAAGAGTTGAGGGAGGACAAAGGAGCTTCATTTGTATCTTATTCTGTCTGTGCTATAACCAAATACCTCAGCCTGGGTAACTTATAAAAACACGAATTTCCTTCTCACAATTCTAAATAGTGGGCAGGAAAAGGCACAGCAGATTTGCTACTCTGTCTCTAAGATGGCTCCTGGAATTCTGTGACCTCCAGAGTGGAGGAGGAGAAGGAGGGCTATGTCTTCACATAAGGTGAAAGGGTTGAATGTCCTCTGTCAAGCTTTTCCATAAGGCCACCTGATTCCATTCACAATGTCCTGGCATTTGTGACTCAGTCACCTCCCTAGAGACACACTTCCCAGTACTGACATGTTGTGAATTCAGTCTCAACGTGAATTTTGGAAGGAAAGCAAGATTTAAGCAGTTAACAATTTGCCGTTACTCCTCCAGCATGGTTGAGTTTGGAGTCACAGAACAGCACGGATAGGCATCATTTGGGAGCACGTATAACACATCAACCTTGGAAGAAACTATGTTTTACAGATTAAAATAGAAGTCTCAGAGAAGGAACATGGCAGACTCACACTAAGTTGACAATACCTTTGTTCTCAAAAGAATGTATGAGAAGAGACTGGAGGCTGCTGGTATTTGTTGCCCAGTTCACATAGCCAGTTCTCTATCTGCACTTGCTCCTGAATTGAAAATTAACCTCTAGTCCCCTTCATCACTCTATCCTTCTTCCTCCAGTCCTAGACAATACCTGACAATACACATGCCAAGACCTATGGAGTGCTGATGTTCATTAGAAAACTCTCTGTACAGTAATGCCAGACTTGGTGTCTTCCTACTCAGATAGGATGAGTCCTTTCGCATTGTCTTACTGTTTCTATTACAGTGATATATCAGTCATCTTACATTTTCAGGTAACAGTCCAGCACTGGGGAAGTCAGGGCAAGAACTCAAACAGGGCAGGAACATGGACACAGGAAGTAAAGGAGAGGCTATGAAGGGGTGCTGCTTACTACATCACTACCAATGGCTTGCTTAGCTTATTTTCTTATTCATCCCAGGACCACCTGATCATAGGTTGGCATCATCAACAATAGGCTAGGACCTCCAATATCAATTGTTAAATAAGAAAATGCATTCATTGAAGGCTTGATCACAGGCAAATTTGCTGTGAATATTTTCTCAATCAGAGTACTTCCAGATGGCAAGTAGCTCTTGTCAGGTTGACATAAAACTAGCTAGCATACCACTGGTAACCATAAGCTTCTGTAGAATCATGGAACTTGACCATGGAGTTTCCTTTAAACAGACTATCCATCCCTCCTGAGAAATGATACTTTTTAGGCATGGGACTAGCCAGATAGCAATACTGACATCTTTGCCAAAGCCTCACAGAGAAGGGGTCTCAAGGGTTCAATCTGTGCTGTACAAATTGAGAAGCAAAAATATGCAAGTCACAGCAGGTAAAGGTAATATCTTCAAGACAGACTGCTACTACCTGCTTGAAATATAAAAATAGGGGGGAATAAAAAAATCATTGATCTAAATTCTTGGTAGGCACAGTTTTAAGACAGACAAGAGTTACATAGTGAAGCCCTATTTCAGAAAACATTAAACTCAAATAACAGTAGCAACAACAGAGATTGCAATGGATTAGGCCATTCCTCATGAAAAATGTGCTTGTATTTATTCTGATTAAGAAATAAAGGTCAAATTCTAGATGAATAAGCACCATGCACCTTAACAGTCAGAGATGATGTGGTTTAGAATTGACTCCCCTCAAAACCCTGAGCCTCTAAGTCCTAGATGCTCCCTCAAAGCACCAGCATTATGACGGGGCTTGGGCAGGCTTCCAATATGACTGACAGATGCAATGCAGAAATAATGTAGGCATAGAAGAGCCATGAGCCTTGACCCAGAAACCACATTATGAAAGAAGAAAACTGACTCCCACAAGTTGTTTTTTAACCTTCATATTCATGTGATGGGATACTTGTACACATGCATACAAATAGACAGACAGATGGAACAGACAGATAGATTTTAGATAGATAGATAGATAGATAGATAGATAGATAGATAGATAGATAGATAGATAGATAGACAGGGGATGTAAAAGAAAGTACACAATGTCCTCACCCAGGTATCTGACCAGGCACTGAAGCCACTAGACCTAGGCATCATACTGAAGGCAAGAATATAGCTAGCATCAAGAGCTGTGGTCTGTGACACTGAAACATGTACTCAGGTAGGAGGGGGAGAAAGATATGGAGAAAGGATGGATCCTTGGAAGACTGTTGGACCCTTCTGGAAGTTTTGAGAAGGAACTGAGGAATCATGTACAGGCATTAAGAGTAAAAGTAACATCAGGAAGCATCAACAGGATAGACAACCTACAAGAGATATTCTCAATATAACTGGAGATATAATTCAATATGAACTTGAAAGAATCCTGCTCTGTCCCCTGTTCTTAATTCCAGTTCCCTCATGTTCTTCAGACTAGGTGATGTCTAGAGTATCATTTTGTCCTCTAGTAAACTATTGCACCATCACAGGAAGCAGACTTCTCCAGCAGAGAAGACTGGGAGCCCCAACTTCCTGAAGATACCTTGCTAGCTAGTTTTATTTTCTCAATCTGCAGTGAGTTTCATGGCTGGATGCTCTGGGAGGCGAGCCTTGTTTTCATTGCATTTCACAAAAGAAAGCATGGAGACTCAGAAAGGCCAAACTGATTGTGCAAGCACATCGTAGTGCTTAGGGGCTGAGTTAGGCCTCTGTAGGCATACATTTTTTTGCAACCGACTTTTACTAAGGGTTCAACCTCTTCTCTAGCCCACCACCCAGCAGAGGTCGTAGAAGAGAAAAGTTAGGATATGGAGGAAGTGTACCTGTTCAGCAATAGTTCTTTGGGGGCGAGCTTGATCTTCCGGGGCAGCAGTTCAGTCCTGTAGCAACCACCAAATACAACTTAGCAGCTGCAGACCAGTCCTCTAGGCAGGCAGACACCAAGGCAGAAAACAGCAGTTACCATCCAGTCCTTTCAGCAAGCAGACACCAGGCAGCTGTAGTTCAATCCTGAAGAAACCACCGGGCTCACCAATCCACCTGAGGCGAGGCCGCTGAAGTGGTAAGCTGCTGCAGGAACCTCTTGAGCAGTTCTTGGGAATTTCCCTCAATGTTGAAGTTATCATGAGTTGGGCTCGACAATGCTATGTAAGGTGAACGAATACTTGGGTGTCTTTAGCGAAGAATAGCAAGGTGGAACAAACCAAAGCTCAGTGCTCACCCACACACACACCACTGTTTATGGGGTTACATTTACACTCCTTCATCAAGCCTCCTATCACGTGTCTGCTGTATCCAAACATCCTTTCACCTGTGTCTGCTTCAGGAAAACACTCTTTCACTTGTTTGCTTTAGCAAGACATCCTTTCACCTGTGTGCCCCAGCAAAAGTTAGTTTGCTATAACTAACTTTCCAAAGAACTAGAAGTTTCCACTTCAGGGCTATATCCCAGATTGTACAACAGGAAATCCAGGCAGCTTCTATGACACTTTCCTACTTCTCTGTGAATGGAAGGAGAAGGATACTCTCCCAAAAACTGCTCTGCACCTCACTAGGAATGCTGCAAGGCATTGGTTACAGTCTCTGGGCTCTAGAGCCAGAAGCACTTCACTCAAACCTAACACTGGGATCCCCTTGGTTTGTTAAACCCTCTGTTTCCCACTCTAAGACTGAGTAGTGATATTCAGTTCTGAGTATTCTATGAACTCTGGTTAGTGAACAGCTTGCTCGAAAGGATCACAGCACATGACAGGTGTCTCTACACATGAACATCACTTAAAATGTTGAACATCAGGAAGTGACTGAGGTCATACCTTATTTGAAGGCTGATGTTGGGTTGACATGGATGCCGGAATGTCACTATCAATTACAGTTTGCAAAGTTTCTGAAAAAAAAAATCTAACAATCAGATTTTATGTGACACCCTGAGAACTGGCAAACACTGGAATATGCTTCTTCATTTAACAGACATTTTGTGGTGGTGGTGGTGGTGATAGTGGTGGTTGTAGTAATGGTGGTGGTAGGGATGATGGTAGTGGTGATGGCTATTGTTTTTAACAAATGCAGCACCCAGTGTTGGTAGAAATTAGATCTGTGCCCCAACTTTGTACCTTCTGGGTCTTTGGTGGCCTATGTGGCAGACAAGTCTCATTTAATCTGCATTCATCCTTTCTTCTAGATTCTCCCAGCATCTATTTCCCCCAAACTGACAGCTAGAAGATCAATCACCTAATGTCCCTTGATGGTCCCTGATCATGTCCAACCCTCCCCTAATAATACAGAGTGGCCATGGGAAATTCAGGGAGTTTCCTGGCCTACTGAGGCCAGACATGTTACCTGGGAACTGCTATTTTCAGTTGCTACCTGAAATACACCCAGTGGGGCTGCATCCCATTTCCTGTCTTCACAAAGATCTTTGTACATGGGGAGAAATCCATGCTCAAGTTTCCTAAGGACTCAACTGAAAGAACTCTGCAGTTATTCCCTTCACAGAGGGTCTCTGGCTGTAGCCTCCCCATCAGAGAGCAGGCAGGCAAAATGGGAATCCTGTATGCCCAGCATCTGATAACTTTCTCGCTTCAAGGTCTTCTTCCCCACTCCTGCTCCTACTACCTGGAGGGATGTCTCAGAGCAATGCTTGCTATTACAGTAAAGATCATACTGTGAGATCACAACTATTTGAACCTGGAATGTGAGGTGAGGTGATTTGTCACATCTGTTTTAGTTCTTCCTGTGGCTCAGAGCCAAGTCCAAAGTAGCAGCACCCTGAGAGAGAGGCCACATGGCCAAGCACACAAAACTCACAAATGATGGGGAAAGGACAGAATGCCAGCCTGCTCTAGTTCAAGTTCATAGCATGGTCATCAATGCTGCCTCTCATCAGTGGCTCTATAAATGTCTGTTGAATATGTACAATGTCCTGGACACCACCAAATTTACAGAGATGGTTTGTGTCTTTATGGTGGTAACAGCCACAATTCCATTGTCAACAGTAGCCTCACCTCTCAGGGCTGAGATGAGAGGAGTCTATTTGAAAAAATATCTGCCACCAGACCATTCCCTGTTGATAACATGATATCCTGATGTCCTTCCATACCCTTTTTGAGAGAATTCTTCATTTGTCCCTAGAATAAAGACACTACCTGGACAATGCCATGATAACTTCTAGGCAAAATCCCAAAGGAGTGAGAGATTATTTTCCCAGGGGTGAAGATGAATAGAGCCTGCATTTGACTTGCCAAGGAGGATATTTTTCCAAGTCAAACGTTATTCATCAGGTAGCACCTTGTTTATGAAAAATTTCTGACCACATCCATTGGCACTTCAGAGCATTTCATCTTTCATTTTGTGTGAAAGCTTCCATAGCTACTATCTTAATGTTGTATGTATATTTCTATAACATCAGGGGTCTAGTAGTGTTCAGAGAATTTTGTGTTCTTTTTTTTCCCTTTTAAATAGTTCACAAAAATAACTATGCAGCAAGGTTAAATCAACATCATTATGTCTTTGTTCTTTATAGAATTAGTGTATGAAGTGTCTCTATAGAAGAGACCCAAATGAAGAATTGTCTCAGAGCCTTGCACTCTTGTACCAAGCCATGTAACCTCTCTATACTCATTTGTTTGCAATAAATAATCATTCCAGTACATTAGTGTGGTTTCCTTTAATGTGAATAATTAACTTTATTGATCTATTTTCTCAAATGATATTTCCTTAGAGGGTGACACATCCCATCTGTATTTGTGCTAAGCTAAGAATCAATAATGCCCATGATGTCTAAGCACTCCTAACACTACACAGGGCAGAAAGGGAACCGGTGCTGCATTTGTATAAACTATCTTGGGACATATTTGATCATATTGTAGCCACACATGCCAACACTTACTTCATTTCTGCTGTTATGATTTAACTAAGTAAGGAAATTAATACTTTTTGTATGCACAGTACATTACAACATGTTTGTAAAAGGAACACTGGGAATGTGGGTCGATGTGACCAGTGTTTAATTATGCAATCTTTAGCAAGCCATCTCCTTCTCTGAGTTTCTACAAATCCCTAGACACTCTGAATATTAGTTTTTGACTTGGTCCAAATCCAGGCCGATGCCCTCTTGACATCCTTTATCACGAGGTCCTTTATCCTTTCACAGAGTATCGTTTCCATGTGGGACCCACAATCCACATCAGTAAGCTGATCATAGTGGTGAAAACAAGGAGAATTTATCTATGTCTCAATTTTAGCATCCCAGTGGTGAGTAGCAAAGGACCAGAGTAAAAGCTCAGGGATGCCAGGAGAGCTCTAGAATCCATCACTTTCAAGCAATGGCATCCCACTGTATGGGCTTTTCTTGTTCTACTTAGGACCTGGTGGTGACAAGGTGGCTGCTATGTATCCATTGTATGTAGAATATCAACATTACAGACAGATGAAGAGGCAGAGCAAAAAGACATATGGTTTTCTTAAGACTTTGCTCTTTTCATTCATAAATAGATGAAGTTTAGGCTAGATGCAGTAGTCACTGAAATTCAACAATGAATGCTCACCTAGTATTGACTATAAGAAAAACTGGAAAATGAGACATTTGGCTGTCCAGCCTCTGTAAGGGAAGGCAAAGGATGAGGAGGTCAAGATGGGGTGTGAGAAAGAGTCTCTGATCTATGGCCCGAGCCTTGCATATGTTCAGAAAGCAGCTTGATGGATTCAATAGCTGAGGCTATGGGCTGAGAGTTAGATTTATCTATTTTCCACCATCTGGGGTCAAGAGCTGAGGGAGGGGGCAGTAAACAAATGATTCAAACACAAAACACTAAGTGGAAGTGGAAAATGGGAAATGCAGTTAAGTGCAGGCAGGTGAGGAAGGTTATGTTAGGCTCAGAATGGAACTGGCCAAAATCCCACTTATTAACTGAATCAAGAAATAGTGCCTGTCTTAATTTGTTCAGGTTACTATAACACAGAACCATAGATAGGTAACTTATTTGAAGGAAAGTAAAGGCAATACTTGGTTTCTCATGGATTTGGAGCCTAGGAAATCTAAAATTAAGCAATTGAGTATCTCATAAAGGTCTACCCTCCTGGTTTATTGACGACTTCTCTCTTGCTGTGTCAGCACACGGTAGAAAGGATGAGGAACTTTGTAAAGTCTGTTATAAGTGTATGAATTCCATTCATGAGGACTCCATCTTCATGATCTAATAATTCTTTAAACCCCCAACTTCTAGATGTTGTCTCACTGAAGATATGATTTGAACATAAATGTTGGGGCAAAACAAGCATTCACTCAGTGACTCTTGAGGGCATGGCCTCTCAAAGGTGTGGTTGAGGGGAAGGTTTTATTGTAGATAAGAGGGAGAGTACAGTCAGAGGCATCTGGAAGAATTTAGAGTAGGGACAGATAGAAGTAGATTCAACATAGACTATAGACTAAACTGATACATGAGAGGAAAGAGGGGAGGAGCAAGGAAGAAGAGAGAGAAAGAGAGAAGAAGAAGAAGAAGAAGAAGAAGAAGAAGAAGAAGAAGAGGAAGAGGAAGAGGAAGAGGAAGAGGAAGAGGAAGAGGAAGAGGAAGAAGAGGAAGAAGAGGAAGAAGAGGAAGAAGAGGAAGAAGAGGAAGAAGAGGAAGAAGAGAAAGAAGAGGAAGAAGAGGAAGAAGAGGAAGAAGAAGAAGAATTGTTGCATGGCAAAAATATGGTAATATGGGGCTTGAGAGATGGCTCAGTGGTTAAGAGCACCGACTGCTCTTTCAGAGGTCCTGAGTTCAATTCTCAGCAACCTTATAGTGACCCACAGCAATCAGTAATGGAATCTGACACCTTGTTCTGGTGTGTCTGTTTTTCAGCGACAGTGTACTCACATACACAAAATAGATGAATTGTAGAAAAAATGGGTTATATAGGAATGAGAAACTAGTGAAGGGAAGTCAACAGGAGAAGTTTAGATTAGGGCTTTGGATGAGAAGAGCAAGGATGAAAGCATGGAATATGTAACAAGTATTTGAGATGTTGAAAGACCCTGGAGACCAGCATGTGCTTTGGTATGCTAATAGACATCACAGCCATTTGTTCTAAGTTTCGTTTGGACCAGACAAACATCGTATGGAAATTTTACTGTGTGAGGTAACATCCAGTATGGCAGAAAAGACTTAAAACCTTACCCTACAGTCCCAGCAGTAGTAAGGAATTGAGCATGTTCAAGGTGGCACAACATTATGCATGACAATATAAAATCACCTCTAAAATTATGGAAAACTGCATATAAAATTATAGTTGAACTTGCTGCTATGCTAATATAGTTGTTCTTTAGTTCTATGGGAGGTTCTGGGTAGACTAGGTCTAAGAATAGTCTGATCATGCCAAACTCTGGGGGGGGGGGTCAAGTAATTTACATATAAAACAGCACAATATTTTCATAAAACATACCTACAACTCCTGGCATATTTTAAATCATTTCTAGATTACTTATAATATCTAATAAGATGTAACTTGCTACAGATAATCATTCTGTCTTGTCTAGGGAATAATTATGAAACAAAAATATGTTCATATTCAGGTCAAACCAATTTATTTTGAAGACTTTTCATGCATGCTTGACTCTCTGGATTGAAAAGCCTTCAAAATGTCTCTGTGGCTGCATCTTCCTTGTAGATATTTACAGAATAACCATGGAATCCCAGCACTGCCGATTTGGGAAAAAATAAATCACAGGCAGAGAATAGGACCTCTAGAGGGTTCAGGGTATCCCTTCATGGTAAAAGAACAAGTCCAGACTGCTTCAGGCCCTGTTTTTTTTCCCTATCAAATCAAATCAAATCAAATCAAATCAAATCAAATCAATTCAGGATTAAACAAAATGTGCAACAGTGTTTACTGAATGAATTAGTGAAGTGCCCAGGGAATTGAGTTCACTTACATAATCCCACCTCACCCTGGAATGCGTCCAAAGAGAAGCAAACTGGGTTTGCAGTCTGGAAACTTGTGCCCAGAGTATTCAGATGGTGAAACCCCAGTTTTTCTGAATCCTCTCTCTTGGCTTGCTAACCTAGTCATAATTAACAAAATAAATTAGCATATGGGAAGTTCAGCACAGAGCACAGTAGAGCTCTGGACCAGTGTGGTGAGCATGAGTTCCCTTCTGGTATGGTGTTTTATTACTGTACCTTAGAACTGCTGCTCTAGGCAAAGCTTCCTGGGCAGAAAGCTAGGTTACTGTACCCCCAGGTCACCTTGCTCAAATAAAGGTGCTGCTATCCCACTAAGAATCCTCCTCAAAATGTTAGTTCAGATTTAACTTTAAAATTGAAAGTGTTCCACACCAGGTAATTCCAAACCCCTGGGGAAGTTGATGACCACCAGTACCAATGAAATTGACCCTGCACATCACCAAGAATTTCTCTAAGTAATGCCTGTTTCCTAGAATTATGAGTGGCACATGCCCACTGCAGAATATTTTTGGAGGCCACATTGAAATAAGGAAAAAAAACCATAAATTTCACATACAATCCCCAGCCCCAGAAAAAAAAAAAGTACTATTAACATTTCATTTGATTCTCTTAATGTTTATTTTATCTCTCTCTTATGCATATGTCAATACTTTTTAATTTTCTTTTCCTCAAACTCTTTTATGAGTGGATCCAACTTTACTGCCTCATATAAATATTTACCACCTCTCTCAATGTTATTTATTATTCAGACTTATAGGGCACAGAGCGTATCTGGGAGGGATCCCCTGCTACACTGACATGGAGAACTCAGTAATTTCAGATGAAATTTGTTTGTGCAGGAGCCGTTATTACTTTGTAGGATGTTAAACCTTAAAAATATAAATTTTTAAAGACTTTTTCCCTTTATTTAATAAAAGATTCTGGAAGGTAGACAATGTGGAAGACAAGTGCTCTGTGTCAGTGTGAATACGAGCTAGAAGACCCAGTACAGCTTGTTCTAACTTTTCATTTTGAAAATACTGTGCACAGGGGAGTCAGAACAGGAAATAATGGAGAAATGAGTCCTCTGTTTTATGAGGCAGAAAGATGAGGCCCTGAGAGGGTATGAATGCAACCTATTCCTAGCCCCTACCTCTGCCTATCACGTTTCCCAGTTTGTACTTGTGCCTTGGACAACAGTCGGAAATCTCTGGGGAGACTAACTGTATCTTCACCACCACAAGTTTCCCAGGGGCACTGAAGAAATGAGTACACACAAGATGTTCAAGAGATAGGTGCCAGACTTTAGTCAGGCAATAGGGGGTTCTATGAGGTGGCCACACACCTCAGGCCACTAGTATGAATCCCTGGTCACTGCAGTGAATGAATGATGTAGAATGAATGGGAAAAGAAAGAAAATAAAAAGACAGGAAAGAAGGGGAAGGAAGGAAGGAAGGAAGGAAGGAAGGAAGGAAGGAAGGAAGGAAGGAAAGACAGGAGGAAAAGAAGAAAAGGACAGCAAAGAAGGAAGGAAAGAAGAAGAAGGAAGGTGGGGAAAGAAGCCGGAAGAAGGAAGTGGAAGGGAGGGACACAGGGAAGGAACAGGAGCTATGACCAAATCCAGATTCATCCTTGCAAGGGCTTGCAAAGCAGCTCGCCTGTGTGGTGCTTCAGTAGCAACAGGTTCCAGTTCCACTAAGTGCAGCAGTGGGACACCTCACAACCATAAAAAGGCATCCCTCGTGGTGAGTCATTGTCCTGCTTGGCCAGCAGCTCTGCCTCTCCAGGCTGTTTGGTTAGGAAGTCTGCCTGACCTACAGACAAGCAGTCTGGAACCCACAGCTCTCTACATTGGAACTCAGCCATCTTTCCGGCTCAGACTCCAGCACCCACAGGATACACCATAAATGGCCTCAGCCGTCTGTTGTGCTCATCCCATTCTCCCCTTTTAATTAACACAACATCTGAAAACTTCTCCTCAGAAATGACAGGGGACCATTCTGGAACAATTACCTCTAGATGGCAAAACCTTAGCAGCCATACAGCAGTTTGGAGTATTGTAGCAGAATACTTATTCTGCTACATTGTATTCACAGTGAAGCTTGGTGATTAGGCAGTAGAAGAGGAGGTGGAGCTGAGAGAAGAAAAGTGGGAGGGGAGAAATAGAGAAAGGTGAGGAGGAGAAGGAGACTATCAGCCACGGAGAACCATGGATGGGTCAAAAACTATCCTGGTTAGCAACCTTTATCAAAAGGTTAGATATTGGGTAATAATTCTAATTGTGTGGGCATCTTGTTGATTGAGCATTTCTAAATATATAAATCCTTTAGATAATCATTAAACTTTTAGAGTCTCATTTCTACCAGGTACTTCGAGGATGGAAGATATTGTCTGGGGTTCAGCCAAGCTTTGTGGATGCAGCATGGGGGATTGGAAGAGCTATCCCCCATGCTGGCATCTTGTGGATGCCTAGGCCTGTGCATCTTAGCTAGCCGGAGCCTCAGTCAAAGCCTCGGAGCAGCAGGAATATGGTGGGTGGCTGCCACGGAACAAGCCAGACTTGGCGCCATTTTCTAAATATCACCCCTACAGAGTATAGGCACAATTTGGTGCCATGTGGCTCTGTGACCTTTGACCTCTCATGCCTGTCTGAGGGATAAGAAAATGCCACTAGTGAAAACAGAAACAAGTAGTTACGTTACTCAGAGTAGAGGCTCCAGAGGAGTGTCACTGGATATATCAACCACACTCCACCCAAGCCCCCATGCCCAGGAGCTATGGATCAGCACAATTGGGGAGGTTTCCTTTGTTTTATTTTGCTCTTATTGGGTGATTTTTGTTTTAGAGAGAGAAAACTTAAAATTTGGTGGGTAGGAGGTGGGAAGAGTCTGAGGAAGAACTGCGGAGGGGAAACAATACTGCCACAATATAGTATGTAGGAAGAACTAAATAAGAAGAAAAAAAAGAAAACTAGCCCACTAAAGATACTAGCAGCTGCACAGCAATCTTGCCTGAGGTCACCTCCCTCCATTCCTCTCAGCTTGTTTTCTGACCACTTTAACTTATGTGTGTTTTCTATACAACATCCCCAGGGACACTTCCCTAAGCATCCCTTCTTTTCCATTCCCTTCATCCTGTAATTCCTATGCAGCACTCACCTTCCCAGAATTCTCTTTTCCCTTCCCTCTAGCCCCTGTTTTCTCAAAGCTGCCTTTATTGTCCTTCAGACTTATCTACATCCAGTCATCCACAACAGATTACACAAGATTTACATATCCACTTCTTCACTTGACTGGGAACTCTGAGTACAGAATTTGTTTCCCCCCTATCATTTGCTTGATTGTCGCCATTTTAAAAATGTTGTCTGGTAGGTGACTACTGCTCAGATGCATGGGACCTGCGTAAATCAATTTGATGACTGTCAAGTGTCTTCAGTCTCCTGCTAGGGACTTACTGTTACAGTACTGTGCCCTATAATGGAGGAGAGGAGAGATGTGTGCTAACACTCCCAATGGATATCTGAAAGTAAAAGTAACCATGAACTTTATATATCAGCACTGTGGTATCATGATGATGGGGGACTTGATAACCAAGATTGCTAATAAGTGACTAAGAAATGGGTAACACTCTCATCCCAGATGGGATAAAAAAGAATAACACAAAATGTCATCACAGTATTCAGAATGATGCATAACTGAACACTTATGCATTTTGTTTTTGGAAAATTTCCATTAAATTTGTTTTGTCTTAAAATCATTATATATTATCACTCACAATTCTATAGGATGATGATTAAGTTTCCTAGGTGTACAGGCTGGTTTTGTGTGTCAACTTAACACAAGCTGGAGTTATCACAGAGAAAGGAGCTTCAGTTGAGAAAATGCCTCCATGAGATCCAGCTGTAACGCATTTTCTCAATTAGTGATCAAGGAGTGAGGGCCCATTGTAAGTGGTACGATCCCTAGGCTGGGAGACTTGGGCTCTATAAGAAAGCAAGCTGAGCAAGCCAGGGGAAGCAATCCAGTAAGTAACATCCCTCCATGGCCTCTGCATCAGCTCCTGCTTCCTGACCTGCTTGAGTTCCAGTCTTGTCTACCTTTGGTGATGAACAGCAATGTGGAAGTGTAAGCTGAATAAACCCTTTCATCCCCAACTTGCTTCTTGGTCATGGCGTTTGTGCAGGAATACAAACCCTGACTAAGACACTAGGGTTGCAGTACTCCATATAGCATGGACTAAGGTCACCCTGTGATATATGTGACATGGTTCATCCTGGTACAGAATGAGCAATTTCTTTGCCCATATGTCTAATGTTTTAGTGGGGCAAACTGGAAGAAAAGAGCCACTCATAAAAATTAAGAAAACTCTGTATGTAGCTCTTCAGCATGAATGTCACATGTGGGCTTCTTCGAGGGTAGCTCCCATGTACAGACAGTTCAAAGAAACAAGAGGTCCAGGTTAATGAGCAAAGCTTCTGATGACTGATAGACTAGCTATAGAAGTTCAAGCTTTCACCCCTGGTGTATTTTATCATTCAAACAAGTTGACATCCCAGGCAAAGAGCTGTAGAGCTCCAGCAGAGGGATGATGATGTGTCCCATCAAGATACTGAGGGTATCTCAGCTGTCCATCAAAAGGTGTTTCAGACAGCCAGTGGCAGAAAAAACTATGCAAACACACTTCAGTGAGACTCATTTGCTCTTCGTTTCCTGCAACATCCTATTTCTGTCAGTCTCAGTCAAAAGCTCCAAACACGTTTAGAACAGGTTTAATATGACATGAGATGGGAAGAAGAACAGTATTCCAGTACTTAGAAGCTTCCAGATGGTAATAACAGGGCAGATTCTGAATTGACACTTCGTTATAACCGTGCACCCCTCTTCAAAAAATAATCAGACAGGCAGTCTTTCATACTTTGAAAGAAGTCTAGCCTGTTGAAACTTTATGTTGGTGCACCAATGGCTGTATGCTTCTCCGGGTATTCCCTCATGACTCTCATTTAATAGTTTTGAGCAACAGCTGACTACAAGCAACTGGCACCCCATAGGGACCCACTATGGAGATGAGTCTACATGGATGTGATGGTGGTTTCAGAGTTGGCCAGTTCCTAGACAGTCAGTGATAGCATCAGTAGGTCCATCCAGAGCCCACACTCCACCACCTTCTCACCTAGGCCACTATAGCTTGCTCTTGTCACACAGGATAGGTACCAGAGAGCTAAGGACAGTGCCTCAGCTATAGAGTCAGTCCTGGATCTCCATAATCATCCCTTCCTCTAGAGACCTGAGCACAGGAAGTGTTCTTCACCTCCTCTGCCCCACCTACCCACTCTGAAGCTTCCCTTGCTGTCCCTCTGGCATAACATGGTATGCCTCTCCTTTTGGGAGCCATACCTAACCCAATCTTCTTTCCCACAACAGTCATTCTCCCATCTGTGGCCTTACAACTCTTAACTAATAACAAAGACAATACTAAAACATACACATCCTAGCATCAAGCATTACTGAGTTTCCTCAACTATGAAACAGGATAATAACAAAACGTACCCCATCAGATGATCATGCAGATTCAATGGGCTAATCAACATAAATGGGTAGGACTTCATACATGCTTGTTCTTATCATCACTGTTTGCATTATGGTGAGTGAATGAGACATAACAAGCCATTTCGGGAAGAGCGCTGATGCTGTAGCCTCTCAGAATATAAGCAGTAGCAGTTGCTGGAGGAAACACCAAGGAAACACCTCTTCCTCCCTTAAGTTATTCCTGGCAGGCGTTCTGATGACAGCAACCAGAAACAAGGCCCAGAGACAGTGTGTGAAAATTCTTGGTAAAATTTAAGTGACACAAATGTTCCAACAACCCTTTATGTGCCACACGCCATTGTAGGAATGGTGGAAAGCATCACAGCCAGATGTTGTGGGATGTTCACCACTGAAGAAACTTCATGTGAACCTTTCACAACGGGCCTAGGGAAAAGTTACTGGTGGGTGGTACGATGGGGGACACCAGCCCTTTTCTGGATTTAGTATGAAGCCCTTCATCACATCCTGTGATTGTGTAGTCCTACAGGTGCTATGGCAAGAAGACATGCATCTGGAGGCAGAGGACTCAGCATCCTGGCCCAACAGTAAGATGGATGCAGGAAAGTCTGTAGAAATGAAACTCTTCATCATAAGATTGGAGCTACGTGGTGAGTCTAGGGGCACAAACTGAGGCTTCCTGGAGCAAGGCTTGTCTCCCTGGTGCCCATGAGATATGCAGAATGATAGGTTAAGAAGAGTGGATGGTACTGGACTTTCAGAATACTGAAGTGTGTGCTGCCTCCAACAGACTTCGGGAAAGGCCATGAGCACACCACATGCTTTGGTCTTTCCAGGGCAGAGGTGTGAATGGAGAGAAGTGCCGTATGCTGCTCAGCAGGATGAAGTGTGGAAGCTGCTCACCGTCGCCATGAAGATAAGCACCAACTTGGTGCGATAGACCAGTGGCTTCAAACACCATGCAAGTGCATCAAGGGTCTGACTAAACTTCAACTCTGACCCTGGTGGGGGAAACTATACTCTTACACAACTGAGATGATGCAGATGCTGAGTTGACCATGTATCAAGGAATAAGGCTTAAGGAAAACTGTTTGCTTAGTGAGACTGGCTTTGAAGGCAAACACTGGGGGTGGTAGCACATCAATGCCTCCTGTCACTGTCAGACGACAGCTGCTGAGGGTAAGGGAACAGGCCCAGCATCTTTTGAACTCGAAGTGTGTCACAAACCTACAGTTACCTTCCAAGCTACAAATGATGCTCTGAGAGTGAGAGGCAAAGCCATCCAGACAAAAAGTAACACAGCCTCATGCCACACAGGGACCAGCGATACTAGACATTGCTTGTGAAACCTGTCTTAAAGCACATGCAGCACCCAGGTCTGATTCCATGTGTCAGACCTTCATGGCTCATATTTAAATCCAACCACAGGTTTAGTGATTAGCTGGGGCAGTAATTGAAGAGCAAAGCATTTTTATTTTCTATTTCTTGTTTTCTGTTCATAGGCCAGAATGGGATGTGTGCTTTTGTGAAAAGTGTGAGCAGATGGCACCCTGGGGTGACTCTCGCTCAGTAAACAAGACATCAGCCTTTTGCTCTCAGAAGGGTGATTTAAAAAGCACCTTCTACATATCCCAGATGCCTAATGACATCAAGATGCCATGGTGTCCATCTGCCTTCCTCCATCTGACAGGCTCCTGCTATTTCCTCCTCTTAACTGCCTCACATATCTCTCTCTTTTTGGGCTGTCTCCAAAACATACCATTTGGGCCCAAGCCTTCCTCTCAGACAATTCAACTGGACAATCCAAACTTAGATGGAGTTCAGATGGCACAGTGGAGGAAAGGATGGGAGATATTAGAGGAAAGAAAGGAAGAAGGCAGACATCCCCAGTGTCTCCACTGTTGAGTGTAATTATGTAGGACAACTTTGTTAACTCTCAAATAGTTTGTGTCTAAATTTACTGTTCCCAGGGACTGACTGTTTTTACAGGAAAGGAAGTTAACGTCTGCTTCAGACAGCATCAGAAATATTTCCTTGGCACACTACCCAATGGCCTTTCCCCAACCCTATTTCAACCAACATAATCCCACCTGGCCAAGCCAGTCATTCCTCAGCATGTTAATAAGCAGATGTCTATTTCCTGCAAGAATCAGGAAGTGGCTGAAGACAGAGCAGGACATTGCTTTCCCCATCTCCAGACCAAATACACTGATAATGTTCAGCTAAGCCAGGACAATCATCAGTTAGTTGGCTCTGATTCTTGACTTTTACCACTTTAAAAAAAAAAAAAAAACCAACACAGAATTGGATTATTGACCAACTACTTAGGAAATGCATTGAACTCGTGTTATTTTTTTTTTAATGTGGCCTACACAATTTTTCCCATCATTTGTTTACATTTTGGGCTGTTTACACATACCCAAGGGTGGGGTTAGTGAGATAAGGTCATGAGCTTGCAGCTTGAGCACTTCTCATGGCCACCATGCCAGGGCCGGCTAGGGTGGAGGGAAGTATCCAGTGCTCTTGTGAGTTGACATGCCCTGCATAATACTAACCAGAAAAAAAGCAGTGAAAACAAGGGACATATGTGACAGGGGTTAATTTTGCGTATTTTTACATTCTTCCTCCTTTTTTCATAAAATGCCTTGGTTGTCAAAAATGAAACTTAAAGCAAACTTCACGGCTGCTAGGATGCCAACTGGAATAACCAGTATGGAAATCAGTGTGGAGAATCCTCACCATGCTAAAGGCAAGATATCCCACATGATCCAGCTACCACTCCTTGCTGTGTACCCAGAGGACTTGTCACCCTACTCCACAGACACTTCCTTAGCCATGTTCTTTGTCGTTCGACCCACACATTGCTATTCCACATTAGACTGATGGCCTTAGTGAAGGATCTCTTGCTACGCCCCACAGAAAGGGTTTTATATTTTCTCTAGAACAAAGTGATAGTTCTGGGGGCAAATGTCTCCATGGTTTAGATGTGGTTTGCCACACCAAGGTTTATGTGCTTGAAAACTGTTCATCCTGTGTAAGCATGCTGAGATGCTTGAAGCTCTAAAAGCTAGTCTCAGGGAAAGGCTACTGCAGGCCCAATCTTACTGGAATGATCACTATATTAGAACTATAACTGGGCAGCAAGCTATGACAGACTTTACAAACCTGGTCCCTTCTTTTCTTACTCAGTCCATCTTTCTTGTCCATACATACTCCCCTTTTGCACATGGCCAATGCCCTTCTGCCTTCTGACGTGTTGGAACACAGCCAAGACTTTCTTGCCCCTAACCATCACTATGTACTTCAAATAGCCCAGTTATCCTAGTGATGACCTATATAAACTTCTTGTCTTTACGTAGTGCTGGTATTCTTTATAGTGACACAAACCTAACTAAGGTAGTTATGCTCCAGAGGAGAAGCCCAGTTTTCAGGTCGGGTCTACACTATGACTCTGTATAATGTTGAGCATGACACCCACTGAGAAATGCTTGTCCCATCTGAAAGAGGCCGAAGGAATATATCAAGTACATCTCACTGTATCCATTCATTCTGAGACACCCTCTTCATTTTCTAGCATCTCCAGAAACAAGTTGGACTATAACTCCTAGAAGCTAAGGTTTGCTAAGATGCACTACCAAAGGTCCAAGCTGAGGGCCTTTGGAGAGGCAGAAACCTCTGACAAAGTCTTCTCTGTGAGTGACAGCTGATTTTGTGCCTCATGGGGGTTGTATATTTTACCTTGAAAAATTCCCATAAGATCAACTAGGGAAAGGAAAACCTTTTCAAACAAGAAACATGTAGCAAAGCTCATCAAGAAAGTATAGGCCAGAGTAGGAATCATGAGATCAGGGGACTGGGATACAGCTGAGTCAGCACCTAATTTCTAAGTTAGGGCTTAGAAATTAATGCGAGCATAGGTTAAGCTCCAGCCTTTATGATCAAGGATACAAAAAGTGACATGCCAAGGGCACAGTCATGTGAATGCCTCCTTAAAAGTGATCCAGGTGGTGGACCTCAGTCTCATCCCAGACCTGATGTATTCTGAACTTTATTCATTACGGTCTTCAAGCTGCCCAGTGTGTCCATATTGGTCTCAGTTCTTTGATCTAGAGAAATATGAGGCGGGAGTCTAGATAATTCCAGAGGGTTTTTACTGAACCCTATTTTGTGGCTACTAATGACATTATCTGACTATGCTATGAGACAGAAAGGCCTTGGAGGACTCTGACCAGGTTCAGCTTATACATCCACCATCAGGAACACTGATGGGTCAATAGTGCTTGCTGCTGAGTGGCTACAGTGATTTAAAAAAAAAAAAAAACCACCACAGTGTATTGGTTCCTACTGGACCAAAGCTGACTCTGGTACCATATGGTTAAGAACTGAGCAGTATTTCTCGTTGGCATTAATGTATCTTCTACTTAAAGATAAATCAGTTCACAGTATCATTGCTAAGTATGTCCTTACATATGACCTGTTTCCATCAAATCATTAGGAGAGATTTAACTAAATGTCTAGATGATACTAAGACAACCTTTACCAGCATAATTTCTAAGACATCTTAAGCTTGGTCTTGATTGTTGTGTAACAATTTACCTAATCCTTAAAGGTATAATATGTACTATCTCATAATTTCCATTAGTTAGGAGTCCAGAAGTGGATTAGCTGGTGGTTCTTGTTCAAGATATCTCTTAAGTTTGTCCTTTCGATGTGATGGAGGTTGAAGTCAACACTCATCTCAAGTCTTGACTGGAAACAACTTGCTTCTAAGCTCACACTCGTATGGCTTCACAGGCATCAGTTCTTTACCAGCTAGAACTTCAAGGGCTGATTGACCATCTTGACACATTGTCAGTGAGCATCCTTCTCCTGACTTCTCAGATGATTTACTGAGTCAAGATGGAGGGAGATTGAATTGAAGATAGAAGCCTCAGTCATTCTAGAGTCTAACTTCCTGTGTCCTACCCAATCCCTCTTCACATATCCTGTTCACTAGAAAGTGCACACAGTGCAGTGAAGGAGAAAGATATTAGCCTCTATCCCCTGAGGGAGCTGGATCAAAGCATTTATGGATATACCTTATATCTTTACTCAAATGGGTATCTCTTAACTAATGCTATTTATGTATACAGCTTGCATTTCCCATCCCAGATAATGGCATCTTTGTCCACCTCCACTGTGGTCACAGTACCATGTGGGATATCTCTTTAGCTTACACCAGTGCCATATGCTGAATCTTCTACCATGTCCCACACTATATCATAGGATTTAGGAAAGTCTTCACTTCTCTGGCTGTCTATTCATGTTATGATGATCCAAACAAGAAACATCTATTGCTGAGAATTTCACACAGTTCTTGACACAGTCTTTCCTGTCGTATGCCACCACTGTGCCTGACTCTTCTTAATGCAGCCAGAGAAGTCTTTTAAAAGTGTAAATCATGTGACATCATCACTATCGCTTTTCCTAGGATGCTCCAAAGGTATTCTAGAACAGTAAGTCGAACGTAGAGCTGTGTGAGGAAGAACCTCTTTGAGAACTGTGACCTCTTGACTAAATGCCAGATTCTACTCTTTGCTACTCCTTGCTCTGGTCTTCCGTAAGCCCCTTGGCTTATCCTCTTCCTCTGGATTCCATCTTCCTGAAATACTCTGCACATTCTTTGTCACCACCAGTTTTCATTCTCAACTTAGTATTTGGGCCTTGAAACAAGAGTTCCTCAACCTCAGCACTGTGTGAGGCTCGAGATAGAGATTTCTTAGTCATGCTGCCACTTAGAAAGACAGTGACAACCATGGACTCCACACACTTGATGCTGGTAGCACTATCTGTCAATTTCATACACCCAAGTAGAAAAACCCCACCAAATCAAATTGCAAATTCAAAGCAAGCTGTATTTTGCACACACCAGAGATCTGGATAGCAGCTATCCCCACCCAAGGTGGGGTTCGGCAGACCAAACTACATAGAGGATGTGAAAGTTTTATAGCAAAACAAAACCAAAAAAATAAATAAATAAAAAATAAAACAAAGAAAAACAAAACAGGGGCTTTCCGATAAGGAACTTAGCAATTAAAATACAAAAACAGATATCAGTTTTACGATTATGTGGCAAACAAGGTTTTGGGAGGGTGTAGGTCAAGGCACAGCAGGGTGTGGACGGAGTCAAATTCCATGATGGCATGAAGGTTCAAGGTATGGTCAGGGCAAATTCCAAGAACAGAACCTTAAGTTTTACAGTAAACAGAAATTTAACTTAGCCGAAGACTCAAAATGGTTTTCTGGAATAAAATGAAGCTGGGCTGGTTCTTCATACCGTGTCTCTTATTACCACAGCCAAAGTGGCTCCAGATATTGCTACGAATCTTCTGGAAAAGTGAAATCCCTCCATGGAAAAGTGATTCTTTGAATCCTAAAATTTAGAGGGATCTTACTAACCAGGTCAAGTCTCCAGTTTGCAGACCCGGTATCAATACTTAAGTACCTGTCATAACTTTAATCATACCTATATCTCAAATAAAATCTCTATTCCTCAACAAATGGGGCTCTAAGAGGCTAGGTACCACCTGTGCTCAACTCTCATCACACTCTAGTATCCAACACTGTCATATGCACATAAACTGTTTACCCAATGAGAATGTTTCATAATGTCTTCTTTATATGCATCCACATCAGCTGTTCTAAGACAAAAGGAGAAGGAGGTAAGAAAGGGTGGTGGTGGGGAGACAGAGAGAAAGGGAGAGAGAGAGAGAGAATTTCAGCAAGGAAGATAGACTAAAAGCTGCCAACTTTAGGTGACTTGGAAAAGGAGAAATCAAAATAACAACATATAGGTTCTATTCTAAAGAGAGTATGTGCTTCAGAAATTCACATTGACAGGATCTAAAACAGTTGAGATAACTGGGTGATACACAAGAAAAAAGACAAGACAAATATAACTCAAATGCTGTCATCCCTCAGCCCTGAGGAGGCAGAAACTTGTCTATTTCATGGGCTCACTAGAGAGCCAGCCTGATCTAATCAAGAAGCCCCAAGTCAATAAGAGATCATATAAAAAAAAAAGTATACAGCTCCTTAGAAACAACTGAGGCTATTTTCCGACTCCTATACGCACATGCATGCATACACACACCATCACATGCAAAAGAGTTTCAACTCAGTTACAAAGATGAGCACACTGGAATAGCATCAGATCTTACACCAGCAGCTCTGAAAACCAGGAAATCATAGAATAATATATTTAAAGATCTGAAACTAAATAATTGCCAACCAAAACTGCTAAATTTAACAAAGCTATCTCTTTCAATTGATGATAAAATGAGTATATTTCAAGTCAAACACAAAGTATCATTGCAGAAGATACTTGAATGAATACTGTATATGTCAGAAGAAGAAAAGCAATCTCTGTCACAGAAGAATAGGAAAAAATACATATAATAGAGAAACAGATTATGACAGGACAGTTAGGAAGAAACCACCATGAACAACACAGCAAGCCAGCAAAATCCTAGTACTAATGGGGGAGAAAGAAAAAGCACGCAACCTAAAAAAATAGATAAATCAAAGGAATTTGTATTTCAATAACTACTGTAAATGTAAATGGACTCAACTTACCAACAATTATATTGTATTTAAAAATAAGATTTAGATTTCTTTGTCTATAAGTCTGTGAAGATGCTCACAGTCTGTGTCAAAGGTTAGAAGTCAATCAAGTGAATGGAAGCTTCACACACACGAGGATAGCTATTTCGGTATCTGTAAAAGAAGATTAAAATGAAAATTATTTGTAAGACATAAATAATCCTCTTCACATTAGTAAAAGGAAAACCTCATCAAGAAGATGCAATGATTTAAATATATATCCACCAAATGTTGGGGCTCCCAGTTTGGTCTGACAGGTCCTGAGACAATAATTGTGGGTGTTTCAGTACATCATCCTCATCTTCAGAAGGCCATCCAAACTGAAACCTCAGAGTCAAACCAAACCAAAGATCAAATGAATCAAATGAATATCTACAGAATGTTATATCTAGCAGGAATATAATACAGTTTATCCTTAACAGTCAATGGAATTATCTCTAAACAGATGAAATTCTGGGTCACAAAGCTAGTTTTAACAAGCAAAACAAATACTACTAGTTTCTCCTATCTTATTAAATCTTATTGGAATAGCACTAGAAATCAATAATAAGAGAAACCAAGTATTGTACACATACTTGGAGACTGAACTGTATGCTCTTCAATGACCAATGTGTCACTTAAAAAAAATCAATAAGGCAAGTAAAAACTCATAATCATCAAATTAAGACAATAGCACAACTTCCCAGAACCTTCGAGATACAGGTAAGATAGGCATAAAAGAAATATTTATAGATAGAAGTGCTTACATTACAAAGTCCGAGCAATTCCAAATAACCTAATCATACACTTAAGATATAAGAAATACAGGAATAAATCAACCCCAGTGCAGTAGGAAGCAAGAAAAACTAAAGGTTGGAGCATAAATTAGTAATATGGAAACTCAAATGAAAGCACAGGACTGGGGATACAGATCCAGTTTGTTTTGCAAGCTAGAGGACCTGGGTTCAATCCTCAGAACCCATGTGAAAAAATCTGGGTACATGTTTGCATTCCCAGTACTAGGAAGATAGAGTTGGGGGTTTGCAGGAATTTGCTGGCCAGGCAGCCAAGCTTAATGAGTGAGACCCAAGCCCTTGAGCACCCCTTTCTCAAAAAGTATACTGAAGTGCTAAAGAAATGACATCAAAAGTTGTCCCTGGCTACCATGCTCACATACACATAGGTGTACATGCATATGCACACACATATATGAATGCACAACAACTGCATAAAACTCAGCAAAGAAAAGTTGTTTCTTTGAAAAGATATGAAGAGTGAGCTTCTAGCCAAATTAATCAAGAAAGAGAAGACACAGGTTAATAAAATTAGAAATGTAATGGGAGTATGTTCTGTTACCACAGATAGCAATAAAAACCAGTGAATCACTGGAGACTGTTTTGAAATTTTATATTTCAAAGAAGTAGAAAAATCTAGAAGAAATATACAAATTCTTAGGCAAATATGACCTGCCAAAATTAAATTGAGATGACAAAACCAGTGTAAACAGATCCACAATAAGCAATGATATAGAAGCAGTAATAAAAATTTCCTTCTGAATAAAAACTTATGATCAAGATTTGATACTGAATTCTACCTAATTCTTAAAAATGACAAGCACATCCAGCTCATTCCATCTTCTTGGGATGCAGTCTATGGTGGAGACCTAGGGACTCCTAATTATTCCCCACCAACCTCCTCAGCCAATCCAACCAGCCCATCTCCATTCCTCTGTGTCTCCCCTCAGTACCTGTCTCTACCAGAAACTCCAAAGTCATAATTTGACTTCTTGAAATGAAATTCAAGAATTTCAAATTCAGATAGGCTACCCATGCTCCCTCACATTGCTTCTTTTTCTATATCTGTTCTGTTCTCAAGCAAGTTTAATTTCATGATGGCAAGGCTAGCAACCTTGTTAACAAGCTCACAACCCTAATTTTTTATTTGACAAACATCTTGATGAAAATATACATACACACACACATACACACATGCACCTCCAATAACCACACACACACACACACAAACACACACCTCTAATAATCACACACACACACACACACACACACACACACACACACACAACTGCAATGACACTCAATTTGTGTCATTTTCTGATTAACTCTTAACAGTGTACGATCATGGTCACCTGCCACCAGGAAGGTACTCTTTTCTGCTTGCCCTGGCTCGTATGCCTAGCCTCTAAAACCAATTAGAGGTGCCATCTGCAGTCTCATCCACTGATCCTGTCTTGTGAGTACAAGTAGAAAGGCTCTAGTGCTGACCTACTAATGAATCTCTGCAAGAGAGGTGGGATGGATGGTGGAAAGACAAACCCAACAATATGTGGCTGTGCCTGGCCCATACCTGAGTTATGGTGGCTGATTGCAAATTGCCCTTTGCTAGAGGTCCACAATTAAGGGAGAGATGTGCATTGACTGAGTACATTCAATGAGTTGGCCTGATAAAAAGAACATGACACAGAGCAAGGAGCTCTTATCAATGAACAGCCCTGGAACAACTTGACCATAGTCATAATGTCTCACACTTCTATTGATAAGATATGACAGAAGAGAAAATAGCCTGTTAAGCAAAGCATCCAAGAGAAAAATTAATTTACTAAAGTCTTATTAGATACAACTAAAAGATGCCAACCTCTGTATTCTAGGGAAGGAACAGAGGTGGCAATGCTGGGTACAAAACAATCCATGTAGTGTTGACCTAGCTGATAAGAAGCATCTGGCTCTGGACACTCCTGACAGTCCTGAGGGAATACCAAGTAGACAACACTTAAGAAAACATTTGATCAGATATCCTGAGTTTCTAGTTCTTCTAGGATTTTCTTGGCCTCAGGCTCAGAAAAAAACAGTGTCTTCACCCAATCCAGCTAAAGGAAAGGGGTATACAGCCTGGAGTAAATAGGTTTCTTTAAACTGAGATGAAAGAGGAGTGAGCGACATAGTGCCCCAGCACCTTCCACTGTTGACTTGCCTCTCTATCTTTCTTTTAAACTTTTTATTGGTTTTCCTCACCAGGTCACCTTCTTTGGTACAACTGACCTGGGCTACTCCTAATTCTTACTTCAATGGTGTGAGTTAAGCATTCGCATCTCTGATTATCCAAAAGAAAAACTGAGGCATATAGGGTACCATGCCAAGATTTTTCAGCTGGGCAGAGTCACAATTTAGTTGCAGTTGAGTCTTTGTGCCAAGATCATACTCTCCCTCCTCACTGTGGGCTCTGAGAATCTGGAGGAAACTTGTTATTGCTTTCACAGACTTAGGTCTCTCTTTACCAATACAGACCAGCTATAGGTTCATCATTCATGCCATGGTGAGCAATACAGATAGTTACTCTGACACTTCATCTTCTTTTTTATGGTAATTAATTTTTATTGAATATTTTATTTATATTTCAGATGTTATATACCCCTTACCCCATTTTCTGCCCACTCAGGAACCCCCTATCCTATCCCCCCTTCTCCTGCTTCTATGAGGATGTTCCCTCACCTCCCCATCCCCCACTCCCACCTCCCCACCCTTGAATTCCCCCACACAAGGCATCCAGCCTTCATGGGACCAAGGATCTCTTCTCCCATCTATGCCCGACAGGGCCATCCTGCCCTAAATATACAGCTGGAGCCATGGGTTCCTCCCTATGTGCTCCCAGGCTGGTGGTTTAGACCCTGGGAGCTCTGGTTGGTTGGTATTGTTTCTCTCTCTTCATGGGGCCCGAAAATACTTTCAGCTCCTTCAGTCTTCTAACTTCTCCATTGGGAACCCCATGATCAGACTTTGGCAGACCTCTAAGGAGAAGCTATATCAGGCTCCTGTCAGCATGCACTTCCTGACATCCACATCAGCTTCTACCTTTGGTGACTGTACATGGGAAAGATACCCATGTGGAACAGTCTCCAGTTGGCCCCTTCTTCAGTTTCTGTCCCACACTTTGTCTCCATATTTGCTCCCTTGAGTATCTTATTACTCCTTTTAAGAAAGACCAAAACACCCACACTTTGGTCTTCCTTCTTCATGAACTTGATGTGGTCTGTGAGTTGCATCTTGGATATCTCAAGCTTCTGGGCTAATATTCAATTATCAGTGAGTGAATACCATGTATGTTCTTTTGTGACTGGGTTACCTCACTCACGATGATATTTTCTAGTTCCATCCATTTACCTAAGAATTTCTCGAATTCATTGATTTTAGTAGCTGAGTAATACTCCATTGTGTAAATGTACCACATTTTCTGTATTCATTCCTCTGTTGAAGGACAACTGGGTTCTTTCAAGCTTCTGGCTATCATAAATAAGGCTGCTATTAACACAATGGAACATATGTCCTTGTTATATGCTGGAGCATCTTCTGGGTATATGTCCAGGAGTGGTATAGCTGTGTCCTCAGGTAATGCTATGTCCAATTTTCTGAGGAACCGCCATACTGATTTCCAGAGTGGTTGCACCAGCTTGCAATCCCACCAACAATGGAGGAGTGTTCCTCTTTCTCCACATCCTTGCCAGCATCTGCTATCACCTGTGTTTTTGATCTTAGCCATTCTGATTGGTGTGAGGTGATATCTCAGGGTTGTTTTGATTTGCATTTCCCTGATGACTAAGGATGTTTAACATTTCTTTAGGTGCTTCTTGACCATTCGAGTTTCCTCAGTTGAGAATTCTTTGTTTAGCTCTGTACCCCATTTTTAATAGGGTTATTTGGTTGTCTGAAGTCTAATTTCTTGATTTCTTTGTATATTTTGGATATTAACCCTATCAGATGTGAGATTGGTAAAGATCTTTTTCCAATCTATTGGTTGCTGCTTTGTCCTGTTGACAGTGTCCTTTGCTTTACATAAACGTTGCAATTTTATGAGGTCCCATTTGTCAATTCTTGATCTTAGATCATAAGTCATTGTTGTTCTGTTCAGGAACTTTTCCCCTGTGCCCAAGTATTTGAGGTTCTTCCTCACCTTCTCTTCTATTAGTTTCAGTGTATCTGGTTTTATGTGAAGGTCTTTTATCCACTTGGATTTGAGCTTTGTACAAGGAAATAAGAATGGATCGATTTGCATTCTTCTACATGCTGACCTCCAGTTGAACTAGCACCATTTTTTGAAATTGCTGTCCTTTTTCCACTGGATGGTTTTAAGCTCCTTTGTCAAAGATCAAATGACCATATGTGGGGTGGTGGGCTGTGAGAAGCAGCTGGGTGCTTGGTCGAACATGAGCTTGGAATCCCAGACCATTATTGGATGGCAGGTTTTCAGCTCTGCTCCTGGGCCCTGGTTCTTTTCATTTAGCTTCAGTCCTCCACAGCCCCTCCCACAGAGAGGTCTATGGTTATCAGTCAGGAGGAACAGGCCTCAGGCCCTAGAGAGATTTCCATACTAATGAGATGACTGAAGGCCAGAGGGAGGAGCCAATTAAGCATTCTTCCCCAGCCCCTCACCCTTCTCTTCCTCCCTATTTAACTCAGGTCTGCACTGAGTTTCAGGGAGGGGGGGGTGCATCCAGATCCAACCACCATCCACCATGACATTAAAGCCTGTAAAAACCCATGGATTTTCTCATGTCATGGGGCAGTGCCATGAGGAACCGTATAGAAGGCCTTTAATGAGCCACTGTAGCTGCAGCCGCCATGCCTAACTTCCAGCCTGGAGGAACCCTCAGCATTTCCAGCCACAATTACCAACAACCATAGGTGTGTGAGTTCATATCTGGGTCTTCAATTATATTCCATTGATCTTCCTGCCTGTCTCTGTACCAATACCACGCAGTCTTTATCACTATTGCTCTGTAGTACAGCTTGAGGTCAGGGATGGTGATTTCCCCCAGAAGTTCTTTTATTGTTGAGAATGCTATCCTGGGTTTTTTGTTATTCTAAATGAATTTGAGAATTTATCTTTCTAACTCTGTGAAAAAATGAGTTGGGATTTTAATGGGGATTGCATTGAATCTGTAGATTGCTTTTGGCAAGATGGCCATTTTTACTATATTAATCCTGCCAATCTATGAGCATGGGAGATCTTTCCATCTTCTGAGATCTTCAATTTCTTTCTTTAGAGAATTGAGGATCTTGTCATACAGATCTTTCACTTGCTTGGTTAGATTCACACCAAGGTATTTTATATTATTTGTGACTATTGTGAATGGTGTCATTTCCCTAATTTCTTTTTCAGCCTATTTATCTTTTGAGTAGAGGAAGGCTACTGATTTGTTTGAGTTGATTTTATAACCAGCCACTTTGCTGAAATTGTTTATCAGGTTTGGGAGTTTTCTGGTGGAAGTTTTGAGGTCATCTAAGTATACTTCATCTTCTAATGGGAGTGATAACTTCCATTGTGAATGTGTTCCTCCCTCACAGTGCCTCCATGGGAAAAGAGCCTTTCTCTGTACCCACCAGAGCTGGCTGAAAAGCAAAGTCTTCTGCTGAACAATGAAATGAGGCTGATGCCAAGTCTGAAAAGAGCTACATACACATGGACGGTTTAGTTTATGCTTTTGGGCTCCAACCATGTGCTACCAGAAGGTCATGGGGAGCAGTGTTAACCCTTAGCTTGGGCCCTGGAGTGAACAAATGGAGCACATCTCAGTCCACAAGCAGCTTAGAGTAGAACCCCAAGCCTGCCCCATATCTGTATCTCTTGTATGCTCTCAAAGAGCTATAATCACCAAGGCATATTTCATGAACCAGCTGCATAGACATAACTTGGCGGCTAGTCAGAAATACAAAGTCCAAATCCACTGAAGCAAAAATTCTAGATATGAGGCACATCAGGACATAAAGAGATATGATTGTGTATCGAGTGACTTGTGGAAGCTATTCTTGGTTGTCAACTTTACTACATCTGGAATTAACTAAAATTGGAAGTTATACCTGTGAAAGATTTTTGCTGAATTTGTAGGAGGTAGATCCACTTCTAATGAGGATCTTTGAGGTAGAAAGACACAAGACCTTAATCTGGATTTGATATTAAATTAAATTAATTAAATTAATTAATTTAATTAATTAATTAAGATTAATCTGGGCCTCATCTTTTTTAAGTGTCTTTGGAGATGCAGGGAGATAAGATATGGTGATGTGTTGGAATGGGACTTCCTTCAGTCTCAAGCATGGCATCCAAACATTTCATATTCTTATCCCTAGCTTTGTACTGACACATCCCCTCAGAGACTGATACCCCTTGCTCAACAGATCAATGAAGCAGCTCAGAGAAGACTCTGCAGAGGCTGTTTGAAAAGTGTGCCAGAGAGGTAAAAAAGATATGCCAAATGCCACAATGAAGCTAGAATCTCCACTCTGATTCTAAGCCCATACAGCACAAAGGCAAGGGCAGAATGGACAGATGAACAAGTAGATAGTATCTGCTAGTCTGTGTAGTATAGGAGTGATTCCTTCTATTGTTCTCTCTGATACTAAGCCCCAAATTTCCAGTCAGTTGACCAAAACCTCCTGGATCAAAAGTTTGTATTTTCCCAGAATTTTGGCCCTTTTGACTAAGTTAGCACAAGACACCAGCCACATAAGTGCAGGTATTTGTGCCTCAGTGCTACCCCTCAGGGCTGTCCTCTAAGGATAATCATTCCTTCCAGGTGACTCCTGATGTGGGCCTCTATGTCTGTCAGTGATTCAGTTGAAGAAAACTATAGAACTTAACTCCTTAAGATTACCACTGTTGTCTCTATCTAATATTCGGGAGGAGCAATTTAAAGAAATCTTGATTATGAAGGGATGAACAAAAAGATGAATATGCAGGAAGTGGCCAGTCAATGCTGCCTGTCCTCACACAGTCATCTGAGGCTTAAGGGTGATAATTTCTTGTTACAGAGTTAGCATCCACACTGCCATTACTAGGAGTTTTGTTGGTCATCTATGACACATCTAGCACATGTGACAATGTAGCCTCCATGTTCTGCCCCAGTTAAAAGTTAAAAAATGCCTCTGTCTATATTATGTGTTCTTGACAATAAGGATGACCTCGTGTCAGCTCCTCCTAGGAGGTGTATGTCAGTCGTTTCTCTGTGGCTAGTGATAGAAGCCTCTTTTCAAACTGACTTAAGCCCCAAATGCAATGTATTAACCTGAGTAGCTAATAGTTTAGGCATGGATTGGTCATTCAGAGTCTGCCACAGTTCTGCCTCCTTAAAAAATCTTATTCAATTTTCAGACCAGGACAAGAATCAATATGAGTAAAACTTCTGGGTACCTATTCATCACTTCCGAGCCTCTTGACCTTCAAGGAGTTACTCAATCTGAGACTGATGGTTTTCATCTGCAAACATACAGGAGGACATGATCTATGATGTTGCAACAGTTAAATGAGTGCTATATAAAGTGTTGCTGCAATTAGTTTTAGTATGTCTTTAATACTGAGTAAATGATGGTATGTGTGAGTGAGTGAGTGAGTGAGTGAGTGAGTGTATGACATTTATACTAAATACATAAGCACTCTAAACAATGTAATGCCTATGTTTTTATTATCAGAGCCCACCAAAAGCACTATGAAAGTCCCTACTTATAGATTAGAAAGCAGAAATATGATGTGAGTGTGTGACTATCCTTCACTCTTAGAGCTAAGTGGATGGTATAAGTTACCTACTAACACATTCATAGGTGTGTCAGAAGGCAACAGCTTGATCACTTATTTAACCTCATGGATCTCTGACTTCTTTGCACTACGGTTTCCCAGAGGTTTTCAAAGGAAAAAAGAAATAGCCAGGAGGGTAGCCACATACACTCATTCCTGCCCCCTTTTTTGTTTTATTTGGTTGTATTTGAAGTTTCTATGCAATAGTAAGATTTAGAAAAGCTTCCACGGCTTAAAATGACAATTAGCTACAATGAAAATAATCAACTAAATATGCAAGACCTCAAAGTTATGATGGTGTATTTTGGTGTCTTTACTGTAGAGTGGGGTGAAACAGGCTGTTCTTTACCTCATTTCTGTGTTCAGTAAATTTCATGTGACATCCAACACTTCATTACAAAGCAGACTTTGCACCAGGTGATGCAGACCAACTGTAGACTGACATAGGTGCATGGAGGCTGGGTTGACCCATGATGCTGGTTGAGTGTCTTATATGCAATGCTACCTACAATAGGTTCATCAGGACATGGGATACCCGCATCTGTGTCAAGCCAACAACTCATCCATCTTCCCATCTAGAAAAGCAAAGTGAACCAGAAGAAAGAGAAGCTGGCTAGATCCCAGCTTCTTCCTCTGCAAGCCCTCAAAAATTCACAGTTTTTTGATTGGTTGGTTTTTGTTTTTGTTTCTTGCCATGAGTTCTTGCTGGGAGACATTGGAACACACAGGGTTCCACAGACATTGTAAAACACAGGGTTGACTTATTTCCTGTGCCTCTGTTCAAAATCACTATGAAAGCAACTGGAAGCACCTAACTAATGGCGTCTCACACTGGCATAGTGCCACCAATGCCTGCTTTACTAAGCACAGGAACACTAATAAAATATGTGCAATAAATTGCATTTCAAAACAATCATGAGAGACCAAGATTTCTCCTTGAAAGAACTCCATGAAGAATACTTTGATAAAGTAAGAAGGGGAAAAAGCCTTTACAATGGCTCAAAAATTGTTCATTTGTGTCCTATAAATTCAGACTTTGGAATGTGGCTCTTCCTTTGAATACATCGCTTTTTATGTGTACAGCATATTCCTAAACACCCCTAGTTAAATCATCTGGAACTCTCTGGACAAAAAGCATCAGGTTCACCTCCCACCTTTTTGCATTGATCTAACATCACTCCACCCAAAATATTTCTCTCCTAAAAGTTATAAGTGAGCCAGGTCAGGGTAGATTAGAGGAAGGAGACCAACTCCAATGTGGGAGACTTCAGCTCCAGCACTGTAACTATGAAGAAAGCCTTCCTGCCATTCTCTGAGGCTCAATTTCTTCCTTTATAAAGAATATGTTTGCTCACTCTAAGTCAGAGATGGCAATGCAAATGCAAACAGGCTAAGTGAATAAGGGAGACGTAGGCGGAAGGAATGTGAGCTCTGGAGTGGGACTCCTCTACTCTCTCCTTCATCTTTACATACAGTTTCTCACCAGGCCTGCTAGATTCTCCCTTGATAACTTCTCACAAAGCATCTCCTCTTCTCCATTCTGTAACTTGAGTCATCCTTTTTTATTTTCACTCATTAAAACATCTTTTTCAGCTGTCTGTAGTAGTGCATGCCTTTGATCCCAGCAGCTGGAAGGCAGAAACAGGCAGATCTCTATGAGTTCAAGCCCAGACTGTCTATAGAGCAAGTTCCAGAATAGCCAGAGATACAAAGAGAAACTCTCTCTCTCCCGGGGAGGGGTGGTAGGGATGGGGGGAACAGAAAAGAAAAAAGAAACATTTTTTTTTCGTTTTAATTTTACCTAATAAAACAGCTTCAGCTGAGGGTTCCATTCTCTTCACCGCGGCCAGGGTGATTTTTTCTGAAATAAAAGTCCAATGGATCCTTGATGCTCATAGGACCCAGATGCAATATTCTATAAAGCAGATGTAAGCCGCTGCCCATCTTCTGCTGTCGGTTTTCCAGCGCCATGATTTGTTCAATAGCCACCCTGAGCTATTGATTAGCAAGACTCTATTTCTCACCTCCAGGCATTTATTTTGTTTGGTACTATTTTCTCTGCCTTTTATGGTACCTCTATGAATTAGTCAGGGTGGCAAAGTACTTCTCCAGAAACAAATGTCCCATAAATTTCATCCACATGACCAATGTTGTCACTAGGAAGCAGGGGAGAGGGGAATGTCTGCTCACCATAGAAACTTTATGACTCAAGCTAATAGAGGCTGCAACCTAGCATCAACTTCCATGAATACCATGGCAAAAGAAAGAGGGTGTGGGAAACTGTCTCCTCAGCTTTCTAAGTCAAATTTCACTGGCCAAAGGTCTCTGAAGAGCTAGGAAACATAATCCTCTCATGGCGAAGTGGAGAGTTGATGGCATTTACATGAACAGCTCCAGTGATTTTCATACTTTATTTCTCGTGTGTTGTTAAGTAAGTTCCTACATTAAGTTCAGCTCCATTGTCTCCTTCTCCAGGAAGACTTCCTTATACAAATTCATCATAACAGCGTTTGTTTGCTTTGGTCTGCTTCTTACTCCCTCCTACGGTTAGATAAGTGTCTCCCAAAGGTCTCTGTGTTGATGGCTTGATCTGCAAGGCTGATGGGAGGTAGTGGAACCTTCAGGAGGTAGCATGTAGTGAGGTCTTCAGATCATTGAAAGAGGTTGTAAGACCTCAAACAATGGCATCTCTTTGGCTTCATGGTCATTATATAAGCAATTTACCAAATACTCCCTGCCACAATTACCCACTCTCTCCACCAGAAACCCAAAGCAATGAAGCCTATCAGTCATGGACTCGAACCTTTAAAACTGTGAGCCAAAACAAACATTTTTCTCTTTATTAATGAATTACCTCAAGCATTTTGTTATAGTGACACAAAGCTGATTAACATTTTACAACACAAAGAACACCACTCTGGGTAATGAGTAGGAACTATTTTTTATTCATAACTACATTTGGAGTTTAAAGTAGGGTCTGAAAAAGGATAGAGACCGACTATCTCTGACAACAAGGAACTAAATGTTTCTGTTCATTGTCTGGGCCAATAGCTAACTGGCCAAGAGCAAGACCCAGTTTCCTAGGTGGCAGGACAAACAGAAGGTTTCTGAAGCCTTCTGCGCCACTCCTCAAATGCCTGGCACCTCCAAAGACAACACAGAGATCTTGCTACAGACACTAGGAATTGGATGGAGTTTTCCTTCCTCACCTACCTCCAGATCAACAAAGGCCCTGCATCCTGATGAGAGGGTTTGTGAGACATGACTGGCTAGTCCTTCCCACCTACCAATCCCTGTTGATGCGACTGATTCTTCTTCGAGTGAATATGAGTTCTAACTAAGAATTTCAAAAGACAAACACTGTCTACTCTTCCCAGCCTCCTTTGCTGTTCCTTTTAGCACAATCACTGGATTCAAGATCTGGCAAACAGATGAACTCGCACAGGAATTAGGTCTGGAGATTAGTCCATAGTGGAAAAGACAGATGTAAAACATACATTCCTCAAAAAACAACAGAAAAGGAAGGGGGTGGCGGGAAGCAGCTTGCTGATTTTAGTGACTTTGTGACAGGAAGCCACTCCTTCATAAGCATCCCGGTTGTCTGCTAGCCGTTCTCACAAAGCCAGCATCTCCATATTGCAGATGTCCAGGGCATATCCGCCAGTATGTACCTACTCTTGGGGAGACCTAAACAAAAATCTACTCTCCCCATGTAGGAGACCAATGGAAGACCAAGGAAATCATTCTGCACAGGTCTAGCCAGCTGACCAGTGAGTTTACTACAGGTCATTTACAAGAGCATCTGTGAGTCAGAGGCTCCTGCAGCCCAGGTGATGACTCAAGGAAGCTGCAGTCTGAAGCTTTGCTCTGTACCACTTCCAGCTGGCTTCCCCAGCAGGAGTCTTCTCTCCCCAGCCACAGTTACTGCTTATGTAACTGTAGAAAGAAGTCCTGTGGGTTGTAGCCTTCACCAGCTTACTGGCCTTGTAAGGCTCACTTCCTTCCTGAATCTGATGAGCTTTCCTCCTCCCTCCAGGAGGGAGTGTTTCAATTAGGGGACTTAGCTAGACAGCATCCACCTGGAAAAACATGAGCAAAGGCCAGCAGCTAGCCCGACATCAGTCTTTGCTGAAGGAGTTTTCCCTTTTCTCAAAACATCTCCAGGCTGTTTCCTGTTCTTCCTCCCCATCCCAGATGTGAATTGATGCATTTTCCCATCTACTAACATGGGTTTTAGTTAAGGAAAAAAAAAAAAAAAAAAAAAAAAAAAAAAAACTAGAACCAGGGGCAAAGGTTCAACTCTCCTCAAATACTTCCTGGGGAGTCTGTGAGGAGTCAGCTGATGAACTGAATATACTTGAACTTATTTTGAACTCAGAAGTCAAGTCAGTCTCTGAGAACAAAGTCCATTTCCTACCAGACTGAGTGATCCATCAGTTGACTATAGGCCCCTGGTATGG
Organism: Rhabdomys pumilio; assembly: GCA_030674055.1. Lineage (NCBI taxonomy): Eukaryota > Metazoa > Chordata > Mammalia > Rodentia > Muridae > Rhabdomys > Rhabdomys pumilio. Next base: position 34,230,895 of record JANHMN010000012.1, read on the forward strand.
GGCCTATACAGTGTCCCACATTCTCCAGAGAGATGACTTGGGCTCTCAATAGAAGTATAAATACAAACAGACAACTGACTTGGGCTTTCAGTAAAAGCTATACAAATATCACCAAACTCACTCACCTCCTTCCAGCCACTATCCTTTTTCCCTCCACTTTGCCCTGGCTAATTAACACTTCTGGGCTCATCCATAGCCAGGCACACTAACAGTACAGCCCTATCCCTCACAGATGAACCTGACCTCCTGCTTTGAACAGGATCAATATGAGAGGTAGCTTTGAACTCCAGCTCCACCACTGAGCCCAGGGTGAAGGGCGAGTTTGGTTTCCTTATTTGCAAAATTAAAGAAAAGTCAAATGACTTTGGTTTGATGATTAAATTCAATTGCATATTTGTATAGCCTTTACTGAAAGCCCAAGTCAGTTGTCTGCTCGGTGGGAGAAACAATAACATGTAATAGTTTGCTGTAAGCTTTTATTATATATCACATCTATTCTCCATTCCGTGCATTCCAGCAGATTGCTGTGGATGGAGAAGGTCCATATCAGCCTGCAAGCTAGAAACCCCACACATCACATAACCCACTCCTCCCTCTTTTAACAGCTGGTCTTCAGGCTGCCTCTCCCTAGACTCTCCCAGAATAGATACGGAATGCTAGCTGAGGGTGTCCCTCCAAATGGTCTCTCACATGCAGTGAGGACCAGTGGGACTTCTGGCATTTCCTTCATCTCTTTGGGCCAGGAACAGGAGAGGACCCTGGGCATCTGGCCATTTCATTTAACATTTTATTTATTCCTTGACTCTGGGTGCCAACAGCATCTGGTTGCTGTCACCACATAGATGACACTTGGGTCCCAGGCTCTTTGACCTCCCAAGGACTCTGAGCACTGATTAGACTTATCAGAATGTTGTGTTCTGAGCCAAAGAGATCTGCCAACAATGAGGAAGAAGCAGTCTGAACCCAGTGGGAAATCCAAATGTGGATGGGGAACTGGGCACGGGGGTTGGCTCCAGCCAAGCTCAGCTGCCCAGAAAATCCTTCAGAGGCCCCTGTCTGCTCTGGTCTCCCTCCCTTTCCCAGGCTTGTTGCAAAGAGCTAGAGAAGCACTGAAAAAGGAAGATGTCATGTGCCAATCTTCTTGAAAACAGAGAAATCCTCTCTGCAAGACTACTCTGTCATGATTCCCATTATTATGAATTAGTAATTAATTAATTAATTAATTATCTTACCTCATTGTTTTATCTCCTCCAGGTGCACAGAGCAATACTAGAATCTTCACCATTGTGGAAAAAACGGGAAAAAAAATAAGCAATCAGGAGGAGCCACTGAACTTGGTACTTTCAAATATGTTTGCCTTCTGAAGTTACAAAAATGCAGCCCTTTAGAGGCTGGGTGAACTTTCCAGTGGCTGACTCTTCAGGAGCGGAGCCTGAATACAAAGTCAATTTTTGCGTAACTGAGAATCTACCTTCTATCTTTGTGTACTTCGTTGCATTTTTTCCACCTTTGACTTTTACAAATCAGGCTACCATAAGCATCCGGAAGCAAGATTTTATGTGAACATCCATTTCTCTTCTCTTGGCTGTGTATCTTGGGTTGGAACTGATGAATCATACGGTGACTTTATAGTCTGAGGGCTTCCAGACTATTTTACACTCCAAGCAGCAATGTGTGAGGGTCCTGGGATATCCCACCGTCACTGGCACTCTTTATCTTCTGTGTATATTAAAGCCCGCACGAATGTGAAGCCAAGCGCCTTGGTGTATTACCTTTAACAATGAGCCTCCTCTTAGGTGCTTGTTAGCTGTCTTTGTTGCCTTATGAGAGTTCTTTCTCTTTCTCTGATATGCTCATAAGTTCCTCATAACAACTTCCATTCTGTATGTTAGTTATCATTAGTCATCCTTAAGCACAAATGTTTAATTTTTAATGAAGCTAAATCTTATCTACTCTTTAGTGTGAGCTCATGGCATCATGTCTAAGGAGAGCTTACCTAATCAGAGGTCACAAAGATATACTACTATCTGTTTTTCTTCTTCCGGTTCTTTCTCATGAGTTTCCTAATCATTTTGAAACAGCATTCGCGTACCGTGTGAGGAAGTGGTTCAGCTTCGCAGTGTTGCATATGGATATACACTTGGCCCTTATTGTTGTTGAACAGAGTGTTACTTGCCTCACTGAACTACGGCGCGAATGAACTGACCAGGCAAGCAGGGGCTTAGCTCTGTGCTTTCACTGTCTTCCGCTGATCCGCATACACTGTCAATGACTGTGCAGGCTCCGTGACTTGTCTCCAGCCTGGTGTCTGCAAATTTTACAATTCAGAAGTGTAAGTTTCCCCAACTCTATTCTTCTGCTTATTTTCAGGATTGTTTCAGACATAGTGGGTCTTTCTGTTTCTACATAATTCTAGGATCATGGTCATTTTCTTCAGAAACTAGTAATAGTAACACCAGCGAGACTTGTAGTTAATATGAAACGCACTTGATGGGCCATCACTTGGCTGGAAATTTTAACTCTCCAATCCATGAGTGTGAGAGGCCTGGCCACTTAGTTAAACTTTGTTTCACGGGGTTTTGTGTATGCACAATGTAATATTTGTGCTGCTTTTGGTAAATTTGTTTCTATATAATTTCTTCTTTTTTATTTGTTTCTAGATAATTTCTTCTTTTTGTGCTGTACGATAAGTGAATTGTTTTTTAATTTTATTCTGGGAATGTTTATTGATTGTTACAGAAATATATTTGTTTTTTTTTTTAACTGTGATCTTGTACTGCGTGACCACAATGAATTCATTGACTAGTCCTCATAGAGCTTTTAGCAGAAACTTTAGAATTTTTCACAAATGATCACAGCATTTGCAACTAGAACACTTTTAAAGACATATTTTTAATTTATGTATATGTGTATCTGTCTGCATATGTGTCTGCAGGTACCTGGAGAGGCGAGAGGAGAGCATCAGATCCCCTGGAGCTGGAATTTCAAATGGTTGTGAGCTGCTCAGTGTGGGTGCTGGGAACCAAACCTGGCTGTTCTGCCAGTTGGAGTAAATGCTCTGAACCACTGAACCTTCTTGACTGCCCCGTGGAGATGCTTTTACACCCTTCTTTGTGATAAAGGCTATACCACCTCTCCTCCTTCTCTCTTTCCTTTTTTATTTTTATTTCTTCTTTTCCCTTTTCCTTCCTAATTGCATTAACTGGGACCTCTAAGATAATATTGAATAAATTATATGATCGGAAACACATTTGCCATGTTCTCTTGCTAGGACAAGTTTTTCATTTTTCATTATTGGCTGGGTGAGTAGCTGTGTATTTCACAGAGAACAATTATCAGGCTGAGAATTTTCTGTGTGTAGTTTATTAAAGTTTTTTTTTATAAATTTAAAAATAAGTTATGATTAGTGATTGTGGGTATGCAGGCCTATAATCCAGAGCTTGAGAGGCAGAGACAGAGAAAACATCAGATCAAGGTCATCCTCAGCTACTTGGCAATTTCAAGGCCAGGCTGGGCTGTAATATAAGAACCTGTCTTAATGCAAACAAACAAAAACTCATCATAGATTTTGTCATTTGAGTGTCTATTGAGGTTATTAAGGGAATTTAATCCATCAAATGTCTACAGATACTAAAAACAGTCCTGTGGGATCAAAGATCACCCCATTGGGTGTAGAGAGTGGAGGAAGTCCAAGTGATTGGATGAGTATTGTTGACACAGGCACAGGAATGTGAAGGATCACAGTGTCCAGCTCCAAGGCAGTGGCAAAGCCTTTCCTAAGTTAGGCTCAGAGAAGCATCAAACCCTTCCTCCAGGATCCATGTACAAACAGTAGACCAATGTGTAGAAAAAAATAACAGCTGCAGCTTGCCCCTACCACATGTTTACCCAAGACTGCTTCCCTATAAAGACATCCTACCAAAACCAGCCAGCCCCTCCCTCTGTGCTGTATCTAGGCTGCTGTGCTAGATAGCATGACTCTATTAGAGAAGACACAATCCAGCCAATTCCAGTATTTCTGTGCATGTGTCTGTCCTGTCTTCATTCCCTTGAGATCTCTAGTCAGGACTCCAGGACTAAGCTGTGAAGTCATATTTCAGAGGATGCCTGGGATAATCAAATTTGGTAGCAGACATACAGTAGCTGTGTCATGCTTGTTCCTTGATGAACAATGAACACCTGTCACTTTGGGTTTTTATGCCCATCCCAAGACACAGGTCAGAGTTTGAAGGGAGCTGACAGTTTGGGAAACAGCTGCCCAAGCTTTTTGGAGTACTCCTGAGTGTTCTCAGTTTCAGAAACTTCAGAAGCTTCTAGATACAAGGCTTTGGGGAGCCTTGTGGATTCAGCCTCAAACCTGGGTTCTTATTGAGCCAAACTGCCTTTGCTTCTCACAGCCTGCTTGTGAGAAACTAGAATACATATCAAACACATATTAAGAAGCCCCCTGGAGAAGGGCTTGTGAATGTCTGATGCTGTCAGTGCCTTTGCTGGTGTTGGATGGACCCCTAAGAATTTCTGCTTGTGGGTTCAGTACGGTCCCCTTCTCAACACACCCTGCCAAGCCTCCTCATTGTCTGTCCATATTCAGTTGACCTGCCACCTTTCAAGGTAGGTAGCCTGTGATGTGTCCCAGGTAGAGTAGTGAGCTTTCCCTCTCTGAACAGTTGAAACAGTCACAACTACATACAATAACACAAAGTAGATGTTTAGTGTCATGAGGACTCAAAGATTACATCAGTTTGTTTCATGCTTTTTTTTTTCCAGTGCAAAAGATGCAGAGGTATAAAATGGATCTCTTTTAAAAGAATGCTCTGGCCACAGGGATGGAAGACAACAAGGGCAGGCAGGAACAGAAGCTAATCTAGGGTCCAAAGGGAAGGGTGTGGGTATGCACAAGGGAAGGAGCCTCTAGAAAGTGTTCAGGGGAGGAGGGAAATGTGGCAGCTGAGGATGAGAATTATAGATGAAAGCTTTAGTGTATGCTGCCCAACTTCTCTCATGGTAGGGGACATACTGGGTTTTATGCCCATATAACTGAAAGGTCTATGCTTCCAGAGAGATGAAGAAGGGAAAGAGTAATTAAATGCACAGCTTTGCCTCTCTGGAGGAAATAAACAGAAATGGATGCTCCCAACCATGGATGATTGAATGGAGGTAGAGATGAATTACAAATGCCCTCACTGTCAGCTCTAAAAGAGTTATTAAAGGGTAGGCAATCCCAGGCTCCACCTGGACCTTTCCTGTTTCCTTCTAGCTGGTAACCCCTCACCTGTTTACCAGTCGCTTGTGATGTGAGCGGATCAGTTGGGAAAGAATGTGTTGACATTTGAGACTAGGAACTTCTAACTAGATCGATAGCATCCCAGAGAGGCTCTCTCTCTCTCTCTCTCTCTCTCTCTCTCTCTCTCTCTCTCTCTCTGTGTGTGTGTGTGTGTGTGTGTGTGTGTGTGTGTGTGTGTGAACATGGCAGCCTCAACACTATATGAAATATGATGCTCTGGGCTATGGAGAGACCTTGGGAACTAAGGCATGACTTCCCTAAGAGATCTGCAATATGTGTGCTCTTTACTGTGAGTGTAAAGTGGTAAAAAGTTTTCTCAAGCAAGTCAAAGCTTGTAGAGAATTTAAAGTATGCTGGGTTCCATTTCTACTCTTGGTTCTAGTTCTAGCTGAAGAAAGTTTCAAAAGCTCTCATATGGGGCTGAAGAGAGGTTCAGTAATACAGAGTACCTGCTGCTCTTCTAGAGGACCCAAGGTACAATTCCCAGAACCCACGTCAGACACCTTGCAATAACTCAATAATTAGGAGAGTTGATGTCTGTGACGTTATCAGGCACCTACATTCATTCATGCGCACCTGCCCACGTGCACAAGTTCATACAGATACAAATAATTAAAAATATTTTTTTATATCCCCAGATGTAGGATTTTATTCCTGTCCCTCCTTTGCTGACATGAGAAATAAAACTCTTGCCCAAAACATAGCTTAGTTGAGGATTTAAAATAGAACCCCAATAGAATTCAGGCCCAAAGTCTGTGCTGGAAACATACATAGCAAACTGCTCACGGGTCAGGTCAGCACTCTCAGAATGTTGACAAATGCTAGCCATACCTTGGCACCTATGGAACCTGTACAGTACTTCTAAGAGAAGCAGTAGCTGCACAGCACTGTGAGATCACACTCTAGTGCCACAAGAATGAATGAATGTTTAACTCCAGACCTCACCAGCCAACAGACACAGCAGCCATTGAATCTCTCAGTGTCTCATTCATCCAGTGCAACTAAAAGGTCATAGCATATGCAATAATGTAAGCAGACCTCAAAGGCTGTTGGGAAGACTTAATGAGTTACATGCATAAAGCAATTAACACATGCCTGGCACAAGACAGGGACTTTTGTCCTGAGTGGAAGATGAGGTTGACAGAGGTTAACCACATACCCAGTGTTTCCCAGCTGGTAAGAGTATGAAGTTTCCAATCCAGCACCAGAACCAAGGTCTGCAAGGTTCCTCTTGCAGACCCAGAATTAGCATAAAGGGTGAATGAAGGATAATGAATAGATAGAGGACATATGGATGGATCTACAGATAAATGTGAACTTAAAAATGATTAACACCTATTATTCTTGGGCAATTTTGCATTTGTTATTTCAGTGTGGAATTAATTGCTTGAGGTTGGGTACTACACTCCTTGTCAGATACTAAAAATGAAGCAAAACTGACTCTCAAAGAGAAAGAGAAAATAATTCAAAACAATGATAATCTATCTGCCCCTAGCAATACTGTGGTAGGAAGATTGAATCACAGATCTTTGATGCCCCAAGGTCAAAGTTCTTTCTTCTTCTTCTTCTTCTTTTTTACCACTAGGATAATTCAGCAAATAGTGCAAATCCAAAACAGATGCTTCAGTTACTCTGCCAACTCCTCTCAGGGCAGTTAAACCAAGGAGAATCACAGTAGGGTCCTAGCTCTGCTCATATCTACTCAGGATGTAGGGCTTTGGGCACATCCATTCATTCTTTGAACCTTGAGATCAGTTCCCATACCTTGTGTGAATAGCTTTTTTGTGTGAAGATGACACCACATATGATTAGCATCAGACATGACACGCCAGAGACACTGTATAGACTGAAGTCAGTTCATGGCATCACGTAATAATTATAAGTGTATTTATTAGTAATGATTTCAGGGCCACATATAGTGTCACCATAACCAGGAAGCAGAGAAAGGTAGATATATGTGAGTTCAAAACCAGCCTGGTCTACATAGCAAGTTCTAGGCTAACCAGGGCTACATAGTGAGACCTTTTATTAAAATAATAATTATTGGCCGGGAAGTGGTGGTGCACGCCTTTAGTCCCAGCACTTGGGAGGCAGAGGCAGGCAGATTTCTGAGTTCGAGGCCAGCCCGGTCTACCGAGTGAGTTCCAGGACAGCCAAGGCTATAAGGAGAAACCCTGTCTCGAAAAAAACCAAAAATAAATAAATAAATAAATAAATAAATAAATAAATAAATAAATAGATAAATAAATAAAATAATAATAATTATTATTATTATTTTGGCATAGAAGATAATGTAATAGAGAAACTGCAGCTGGATGGAAATGTAGTAAGATCTGTATGATCTGTCCTTTGCTGCTTGTCAAGACACTGACATGTCAGTGACCTTCAGGGTCACAGTGAGCTTGGTTAAGTTGGTTGCTTCAGACAGGATTCCCAACCCTGTCCTACAGATGCAGCTTCATGTTGCTGGACAAACATAAAGTTCTACAGGCTCAGCGTCCAGAACAGTGCTGAGAAGGCAGCAATGTGTGACACCTTAGACATGCAATAGCTGTCACAGAACCATACACCTAGCTTTCCTAGGTTCTTCTAGTGTGCTAGCACCCCTTGCTATGATTCTAACTGAATTTTAACATTAGTTTGAATGTATAAGCTACAAACAAAAGTATATTCTATTCAAAGCTGCACAAACAGAAGGACTTCATGTTCACAGAGGATGAGAGGAAGATGGTTCCCAGGGCTGACTCTCTAGCTCAGTAGTCTTATCATGAGGCCAAAGATTCTTGCCCTGGCCATTCTCAGCATATTGGCCCTGTCATCCTCATTGTATGGAATTGCATTCAGAAGTGTTCTGTTCTGTTCTGTTCTGTTCTGTTCTGTTCTGTTCTGTTCTGTTCTGTTCTGTTCTGTTCTGTTCTGTTCTGTTTGTGTTTTGTTCTATGGCTGACCTGAGGCAATGACTAAGGCAATGGAAGGTATTTTTGAGTAAAATCAGAAGCATTTTTTTTTCAGAAGCATATAAGCAGATGTCTCTAATGACTCTGGGTTACTGTGTTACATGGCTTTACAAAGCTCCATATCCAAAGAGTAAAAGAGAAAATAACCATGAACTGTGTATGGGAAAAGTTTCATCTTTGCGGTGCAGAGCTACAGTTTGGATGTCTGGCGTTTCTTAAAGGGCCATACTTAAAGACTTGGTATTCAGAGTTTCCATCATGGGAATTGCTATCATGATTTAAGAGAAGGCCTAATGGATCGTCTTTAGGTCATGGGGGGATGTCCCCACATGGATCTCTAATTTCTCTCAGTTTTAGATGGGGTAGTTTGTTTCTATACATGGCCCCGTCATAATGTCCTATCATCCATCATCATTAAAGGAAACCTAACCATAGCGCTATCTGATCTTACATTTAGAACTTTCAAAGTTGTGAATCATAAGTAAAAAAACACTTGTCTTTATAACCTCACATTGTTGTGGGTATTCACATTGCCTGTCTCATTCCAGCCTCTCAGGACTCTCTAAGAGAGGAACGCATAGAAATTTTCTCTCCCATTTCACATGTAAGTTTTCCTTATACATCTTCTAACTGTCCCCTCCCAGCAATCAAGCCACCCACATCTGCAGTTAGCACCACATACAATTATCAACATATATACCCAAGCCTATAAGAATAAAGAACTCCCTTTGTTTCCTAGAATTTCAAGCCTCTTTCCTTCATCCCTCCCTCCATGCTGTTTGTAGAGATTCAGAACTGAATGACCTCTCTCTCTCTCTCTCTCTCTCTCTCTCTCTCTCTCTCTCTCTCTC
>JANHMN010000012.1:34239996-34252665 GCA_030674055.1 Rhabdomys pumilio
CTCTCTCTCTCTCTCTCTCTCTCTCTCTCTCTCTCTCTCTCTCTCTCTCTCGGGCTCCATCATCACTTCCTGGATGATGCTCTTGCTCTCTTAATAAAGCACATCTGAAGAGAGTGACTCATCTCAGTTTCCTCTCTGGGAACTTGCAGTCTTGTTTCTAGCAATACATGAACAGAAGATCCATGAGGTTTAACAGCTCAGTCCAAGTTCAAGGTTGCAAGTTCTGTCCTGAAGTGGTTTCTACTAGGTAGGCCCAAAAGTAACACAAGTCCTTCTAGGACAGATTCCAGTAATCTCCAGCGGCATGAGATGCCTATCTGAGGTCACACTTCAGGCTGAGCGCAGTCTCAAGTAGATGAACATAGATTTTTAGAGTTACCTAACATGATTTGAAGGTGAAATAGTAACACTGACCTGGTTTCCATAGGGTTTTGACAGAATTCTCCTGCTAACAAAAAGATAAGCCCATCATACTTGCGGATGATTGAGGAAGCATATAGAAGACAGGGGTACCCCCCAGGCCCAACTGGGAAACGTTTAAATGACCACTTCCAGATCACAGATGCCTGTTTCACAGAGTGGGTTACAAGGCCCTTAATCCAGTTTCTCAGAGGAGAAGTGTTGAGACAGGATTCAGTGTCCAGGACAGATGCCTGGGGATGGTAAACTGGACTTTCCAGGTAAAATTGGTCTGCAGTATAGACTCAAGGATGGTCTCTGTTGATCACTCTGGAGTTTCAAGTTGAGCTGGACTAGCCAGGCCTTACAGACTGGCCCTGACCTGTACTGACTTGTCACCTACTGATCATTATCAAGGATGGGGGGTTGTGACCTTGGGAGAGGAGGCTTTCTTCATTTCTGCATGGCTACAGCTCCTGTGCCTACATGCCCACCATCTAATGGAACAGTGCCTCAAACCTGAAAGACAATTATGAGCCACAGCACCCTCTGCAAGCTTCACTGACCTCTGTCAAGGGTTCTGGCTTTGTAGCTTCATCTGTTTGACTGGGCGGCTCAGAGAGAGCACTGAGTTCTTGATGTCACCCAATGAACTGGGCATGATCATATTTAAGTGTTCTACTTCCTGGGTCAGTATCCCTTCAGTTACTCAATATCACCCCGTCCTGGAGTCAGCATGAAAGACTTCCATTCAAAGTCTGGGGCTCACAATGTTTCACTGTGAAGATTTGTGATTCTTGGTTATGCACACATTCTTGGTTATGTATGTGTCTGTGTGAGCGCATCTGTGTGTGTGTGTGTGTGTGTGTGTGTGTGTGTGTGTGTGTGTGTGTATGGAAACCAGAGGTCACTGTTTAATGTCTGCTGCCTTTCTCTACTGCTTTTCACCTTGTTTTTTTGAGACAGCATCTCTCACAGAACCTTCTGAAAGTTGTTCCCTAGTTCCTGGTTGCTGAGGTGGGAGAAACTGAGCCCATTAGTGACTGAGGTCATTAATTCATTTTTACTGGCTAGCAACAAATCCCTGGGATTCTTGCATTTCTGCTGGGAGCTGGGTTTCACATGGGCATATTGTACCCTGCTTTTTTTTTTTTTTTAAACATGGATCAGGAATAGTAGAACTTTCAGGTCCTCACGCTTATCTGGCAAGCACTTTACCCACTGAGTCCTTTCCATAGGCCTTTACTAGAAATAATCTTGCTTGCTCCATCCTCTGGATCCTAGTAGTACTGGAAACACACATGTACTACATCCACACATGAGTGTGCACTCACAAACGTACACATATGTATACTTGTGAATATGCAAATTCTCCATCCCACTGTATTACCATCATATTCCCTGCATTTGGCCTCCCAAGCTGTTGAATTCTCCAGTCTCTTCTGCATCATTTGCTACCTCTTCTGCAGCTGCAAGGGAAGTGGGAGCTCACTGCAGAAATCACCAGACTGATAACTTGGCAGTTGCATGAGTCTTCTTCCTATAGCTGGTAGCATCCTCCAGGGCTCAGGATACCAGATAATATACCATATTGGCAAAGAAAAGTGTCACCCTGAATTTCAGGGCTCAGTATTCACAGCATAGGCCCCTGATGGCTTTAAGACTCTATGACCACTCACTCAAAGTAAGCCAGGCCCACACAGAGCATAAAGTATGTAACCATATATGTAACCACAAAGATGTAAATGATACCCCACAAAATGAGAGAGAGGGTGTTCAAGCTCATCCCCCCATCCTAGCCCAAGAGACTCTGGTAAACTTTCTATTGATATTGTCTTAGACATCATGTCCAGTAATTTGTTGGGATTTCAGTGATGTGATAGGGGAGAGATGACAGCTTTGCAGTTGCCGCCACTCCTCTGAGGAGTCTAGAGCTAACTTGTTTCCCAGCTATGACTTCTGACTGCATCTACCCCATAATGATGATGACCTGGGCCTTGGGAACTAGTCTGACGACAAAGTTATAACTATATGTAAATGTGTCATGTCTCTGACTAAGATGTCCTCTCCCAGACTATTATAGTAAGCTATGGCAGACAGGACACGAGCCACTCTAATATCATACAGACAGGGAGTGAGTGTGCTTGAGGGCCCTGATCTACATCTTAGGCTCAATTTTTCCTGTCTTGTCCAGCAGGACATTAAACAGAGGTCCGGAGAGATCACCTAAGAGAGCAGGGGTAAGCAGGCAAAGAAAGACGGCTTGTCTACAGGCTGATCAAACCATAATTTTTACTTTTTCACACAGGGGTTATATACACAAAAAGGCGGGGTGTGGGGAAGGGGATGACGCAGGAGCGTAGGTGTTCAGGGGGAGTACAGATATCTTCCAGAACAGTGTGTCAGCTGGGTGAAGGTTCAGGGGTCAGGTCACTATGACTCTGCCTATGATTCACTTGTCCTAACCTAAGTTGGTACTATCTACCAAGGACACCTATCTACAAGGTCTATGACTAGAGCCTGGCAACTATCTACCAAAGCTGTTTGTTTACAATAGCTTCTAGCCATCTGTTCTAGTGTTTTTCCACAGAGACCAAGACTTGGTGCTAGCAGGCATGCATGTTAAGCCTACTGCTGTCTTCAGGCCTATGGTTGATTCCAGGCCTTCAATGTATAGACAGAGATGCCCCTGACATTTTCCCACCTCTTCAATCAGGAAACAGGAAACAACTTTCAGAATCTGGTTGAGCTGCCTGCTCCCTGAGTGGTTTCAGTTATATGTCACAGTTACCCAGTTTTAGTTTATTATGTAAGAAAAATGATCTGGCTGTCTTAGCTGGAGTTGTATTGCCATGAAGAGACACCATGACCACAGCAACTCTTATAAAGAAAAACATTTAACTGGGGCTTGCTTACAAGAATTTTTGTCCATTACTGTCATAGTGGGAAACATAGCGGCATGCAGGCAGACATGGTGCTAGAGAAGGAGATGAGAGTTCTACCTCTTGATTCACAGGCAGCAAGAAAAGACAGTGACACACTGCCCAGGCTTGAGTTTCTGAGACCTGAAAGCCCACCCCCCTAGTGACACCTCTAACAAAGTGTGTCCTCCAACAAAGCCACACCTACTTAAACAAGGCCACACCTCCCAATAGTGCCACTTCTGAGTTTAGGATGGCAGTTTCATTCAAACTACCACACTGGTCTACTCACTTCCAAGCCTGAAGCTCAAGATGCCTTTAAAATCTGTTATGGCTTCTACCTGGCCATCAGTGCTTGAGTCAAAGCAACCTGCCTATCTGCACCCAGATCCATCCTGTGATGGTTTGTATATCATCGGCCCAGGGAGTGGCACTATTAGAAGGTGTGCCCCTGTTGGAGTTGGTGTGTCACTATGGGTATGGGCTTTAAGACCATCATCTTAGCTGCCTGAAAGCCAGTATTCTGCTAGCAGCCTTCAAATGAAGATGTATAACTCTCAGCTCCTCCTGCATCATGCCTGCTTGGATGTTGCCATGTTCCCACCTTGATGATAATGGACTGAACCTCTGAAACTTTATAAGAGTTGCCTTGGTCATGGTGTCTGTTCACAGTAGTAAAACCCTAAGTAAAAATACATCTTTACCTTTCCATTAGCTCGATCAAAGACCAGAACTCCAGCCCATCATTTGTTTACTCAAAGATAACCATGAGTTTCCCTAGCTTCAGCAGTGTGGATGCCCTCCTATACACATAGCACAATAGGTAAGTGCAGAAGTTTAAGCTAGCCAGCCTGGATGTCAGTCTCAGGCCTAACACTTACCAGCAAATGACTTGAAGTGAGCTGGTGACCCTGTTTATGCCATGTGTTTTTTCTGTGCAAACTGCAGTTGAGGACAATGAAAGTGGTGAGGATGGTGATAATGCCAGCCCACTGTAGGGATCGTGCCAGTGCTGAGGTTGGTGATGGGCATCTTCACTGCAGATCTTTGGGACTTGCCACCTACTCTTAGTGTCATAGTAATACAGAATCTGTCATTGTGTGGTCCAAAGACATACCTGATTGTGAGGTAAAATCCAATAAGGCCTGCTGGGTCATCACCTTTCTTTCATCTGGAATCAAAGGGTTTGGAAAGGAGCTCATATCACAAAGAAAAAAAAAAAGATGAGACACTTGGAGAATCTGAGATCAGTGATTTTGCTGCACAAGGTGGATGAGGACAATCAAGGGCATTTTCCCGAGCCTGTGCATGGATGTAGCTGCTATTCAGTTGCAAAGAATAGGCAAGAGTTTGAGTCCATTTCAAGAGAAGAGGACTATGCCTCTGCACAGTGTAATCCTAGAACTCAGTAGGCTAAGACAAGAGTTTGAGGTCAGCATGAGCTATATAGAAAGATACTATCTTTCTGTAAGCCAAACTTCACCACCACCACCACCACCACCACCACCACCATCATCATCATCATCATCATCGTCCACAGCAGCAGCAGCAGCAGCAGCAGCAGCAGCAGAAGCAGAAGCAGAAGCAGCAGAAGCAGCAGAAGCAGCAGAAGCAGCAGAAGCAGCAGAAGCAGCAACAATAAGAACAACAAAAACCACAAGATAACATCGATGTTCAATATTAGAGATGGAGTTTCAGGAATTTGGCACATCACAAAACATAAATTTCCAAGGGGCCACAAAAGCAGGTATTTCAGTAGCTTTTCTCCACCCTCATGCCCATTATTTTCCTGGAGCCTCACTATGATCCAACAGCTAAACAGGTCTCTTCTTCAGATGGTAGAAATTCTCAGTGATCAACTTTAGTTCCTAGGCCACTGGTTTCTAACCACGTGGCCTCACCAAGAGTCAGGTGTGAAATGTATCCTGGGAATCTCCCACTGGGAAGTCCACAGATGATTGAGGAAGTGAACCTATATAGTTGAGACTCAAGCTGCCCTTGGCTCCAGTTAGGGCTTCAGAGAAAGGAGACAGTCCCTCATCCCTGTTACCCAAGACTGAAGATCACCATGCAGGGTATGGTGGCTTGAATATGTTGGGCAATGGGAAGTGGCACTATTAGAAGTTGTGGCCTTGTTGGAGTAGCTGTGGCCTTGTTAGAGGAAAGGCATCACTGTGGGCATGAGCTTTGATGTCCCTTGCTTAAACTCTCCTGGTTGCCTTTAGATCAAGATGTAGATCTCTTGTTTCATCAAGCACCATGTCTTCCTACACTATCAGGCTTCATGATGATAATGTACCAAACCTGTGAAGATATAATCCAGCCCCAATTAAATGTTTGCCTTTATAAGAGTTGCCTTGGTCATGTTTTCTTTCCACAGCAGTAAAACTCCAAGACACAGAATTTCATTAGATATCTGAGTAATATATCTTAAAGTTGCCTGTTCTTAAAGTTTACAACATTACACAATAATGGTATAAGCCTGGGCAGAGTGAGAAGGTGAAGAAACTGCTCTCTGGCCACCTGGAGTAAATAGAAGAGTGAGTCACTTGTAGAGGGAGGAGGAGCTTCACCTGGGAGTGGGAGGGACCTGAGTTACCTGACTCAGATCTTCCATCAGTAGAGCCCAGAGCCAGGTCTGTCCTTGGCCTTAGCTTCACTCTTCTGGGGCCCTTCCAGTCTTGAATATGGAAAACATCACACACACACACACACACACACACACACACACACACACACACACACACACAAGCACAAATGCAGTCAAATACACTTTCCAGCTCATATCAGCTCTCACATCCTGGGGACAGTGTTGAAGCATCTCCCACCTCCTCCTTGATGGAGATACCTTGGGGAGAGTGTTGAAGCATCTCCTATTGACTTCTTCTTGATGAGAGCACCCTGGGGACACTGGTGAAGTGTTTGGCAAACACCTTCTCCTATCTCTGACAGGTTTTTGTCAGCCTTTCATCTAAGAATGGAGTGGGCAGACAGCAACGGGAAATAGGTAACTTCATTTAAGATATGGGAATAACAGTTGAAACAGGAAAGAACTCTTGAGACCCTTAGAGGCAGAAAAAAAAAGCAACCCCACAGAGGCACTGAGTCTTAGCTGACTCTGGGATGCTTTTGCTGCATGCTCTCAGAAGACTTCAAAGTTCCAGCCAAGAGAGGTCACTTGCAAAGCAAGCTCGAAGTTCACTGATTGGGGAAACAGGGCAAGTGTCCTATCTTCAGGACACTTGGATGGAATCACACACAGGTCTTTGAGGATGAGGCAGTAATGAGTCCTTCTTCCTGTGGCTGCTGGTGGTCAAGCCCTGGAAGGTGCCTGCAGTGAGCTTCTTGCACAGTGACAAAAATCTCAGGTTCAGGGAACTGGCAAGTTTTCTCTCTCAGTCCTTTTTTTTCCTTCCATCATGAAGCTCTCAGAGTCTGTTGTTCTGCAGCCAGTGAATGTCCAAAGGTGTGCGGTATCAGCTGGACCCTGAGTAGCTGTATGTATGCATGAAAGTAAGGTGAGAGATGGGGCCACCTGGGGAAGGGCTTCCCAAATGTCACTTTCAGTACCATTTGTTACAGTGAGCTTTGAAGACTTGGTCACTGTCTTTCCTTCCTGGTGTACAACCTTGCTTGACATTCTGGCTGCCAAAAACTGGGGGCTTTCGTGCAGTCTGGGTTCTTGCCTCTCCTACAGCTCCTGTGTCCCCAAGCTTGAGTTTCCTGCCCTTCAGAGAACCATGCAACTGACAGGAAGCTCTGCACCCACCAAGCCCCATCTATGTTAAACAGAAGTAAGATTTTGCATACAAGTCCAGCAAGTAGTAAGCACATGGAGACCTCAAGGGAAGCTCAGAACACATCTGTGGTTAGAGTGTGTCCCTGGCTCTGTATCAAAAGCCTTCCCCCTTGATGCACTGGGCCCCAATGGTGAGACCCATATTTCTGCAAGTGTTTGTATTCTCATATCAGTTACTGTCTGGTGGCCCTTTTACAGCTGATAGACCTTATACCATGTACAGTCTGAACAACGCACATAGCATACCAGGAGGAGAATCAATAGAGGAGTTAAAAGCCGTGGAGGAGGAAGATTAGAAATGGGAGTCAAGGAGACTAACAGACTCAGAGAGATTCATCCCCCTTTCTTTTTTCTTTTCTTTTTGATTGATTGTTTTTATTTTTCATATATTATTCACTTATTCCACAGTTCAAGATTCTATTGGAGATTCTGCCTAGATCCAAGGAAAATGAGAGGCAGAGTCCTTGCGATGCCCTGGCATGCTGGCATCGTGGGGCATCCTGCAGGTACAGGTACCAGAGGTATTTGGCATCTAATACTAAGCAGGTCAAGGTCTGTATCTGCCCTTTGCTTCCAGTCTTAGAGCAAACACACAGAAGGCTCCTATATCGTGTCACAAGCTCCAGATATCATGTCACAGACATCACTGAGTGAGTCAGAAGCTCTACAGACAAGAACAGTGGTGGCTACCTCCAGGAGAAAAGGGGGTGAATACCCATCTGGGAATAGTACCCAACGCCCTGGGAGTGCAGGTGAGATAGGCTCCAATGTTTGGAGGTAAGCAAGGTAGAAGTGGTAGGGCTTTTCATCCATGTGCTCACATGGTTGGAGGCCTCACACTCCTGGAATCTCATTTCTCCTGAGGGCTAACAGTTCACTCTCTGTGTGTCCAGACTCATATGAGAAGAAAGTGACTTACCACCCACTAAGCTTTCCCTTCTGTCCTGGAAGAGTGCTACAATATAGCCACCAACCCTTTATATCATGTCAACTCCTCTGACACCATCACCCCCCTTCTGTGTCCTAGTGTCCTCTACACTCTACCTGCCTGAATTGTTGAGATCCCAGAAGCATCATGAACTGTCCTCAGACCCAGTCCAGGGGCCCTGACCTCCACTGTCCTCCAGAGACATCACCTGCTTAAGCTCCTTCATCTTCAGCCTGGCCCCAGTCTTAATGCCAATCTTTCTACATCCTACTTTGCCCTAACAACATTGAGGTTACATCTGTTACCCTTCCTTCTCAGAGGAAAAGACTATTTCCAAAGCCTCTTCAAAGTTCCACATCTCACCTGACAGATATTTCAGAGATGTTGACAGAAGCATATACATATGCATTCAGCATGAATGACTGGTAGGCCTTTTAAGAGAGTCTCAAGGATGTTAAAACATGACCAAGCAAGGAAATGTCTGGAAATCTTGTCGTTTTGTTAAATTCCCTTCCTGGGCCCCAATTGACCACAACACACTTAGTACTCCCTACCTAGTAAGAGACAGGATATTGGCCTTTGCTTGCTTTACTAGATGCTAACTGATGGGAAAGCTTTGCTCAGGGAGGAGGTTTGATGTGGTGGCAATCCTTCCCCAAGTCCCTGGAAACTCCCAGAAACCACTGCAAAAAAAATTTGAAACCACAGACCACCCAGAAATAATTCTAGGATTTCATCTACCCCAGAAACAAGTGTCCCAGTATGAACTATGTCTCTATGTCTGTGACACACTTGCATTCTATTCATAATTCCAAAGAAAGAAAGAAGGAAGGAAGGAAGGAAGGAAGGAAGGAAGGAAGGAAGGAAGGAGAGGGAGAAAGAGAAAGGAAGGAAGGAAGAAGGAAGGAAGGAAGGAAGGAAGGAAGGAAGGAAGGAAGGAAGGAAGAAAATGGTCGTCAGATGCTGCCATGGTTTAGATATGAAATGCCCCTCATAGGTTCATGTCTTTGAGTGCTTAGTCCCCAGTTGGTAGCAATGTTCAGGGAAGTCATGAGACATTTGCAGGGGTGTTAGTTGAAGGAAGTGAGTTTCTGAGAGGCATATCTTGGTTGTAGGGCTCATCCCTGCTTCCCATTTCACTTACATGTGAGCAAGCAACATTAATCTCCTGTGGCTTCAGTTATGAGCTGCTCTCAACATTATGCTTCTCCTTCCATGGTGGACCACAGTCCTAAAACTGGGACTTGGAACAAATCTTTCCTTAAGATGCTTTTGTCCAGTATTCCATCAGGGTGGAGAGTAAGCTCAAATAGATCTGAACCACCAGCTGTGTCTGATGTCGGTAAATTCAGGCTGACTGGAAACCCACACCTTACTGCCCAAAACAGGAATCCCAAGAACATGAGGTTCAGTGTGAGTGAGAGTCAGATGAGGGTGGCACTGGCAGGGGGAGGATAAAAGGAAGGACTGCCAGGCAGTGAAGCAGTGAAACAGTGCACTCATTGGAGCATAAGAAAACACTCCAGGTTTTATCCATGGGACTATGGGACTGCAGCTTTTCCTCAGAGGTCTCCGCTCTAAAGGGTGGCTATTTTTTCATTTGTTAAATTACCTGTTCTGTGTAGTAGTTCACAAATTCATTCTTTGTGAACTCACTCAAAAGTCCACTCTTCCAACTACAAAACACTCAATTTTCCCAGCAGGGTCACCTGTTGTCCCTTTAAGCCATTATGTGTTTGTCAGACTTTGTGTCTTGCTTTTTTGTTTGAAATGTGTTATTTGTGCCCCTGAAGCTGGCCCCTTCATCCTGCCAACTCACAACCCTTCCCAAGTGTCCCTTTCCCATTGAAATCACTTCTGCTGATTCACCCATCTATGTCCTTTACAGTCACCAAACCAAGCACAGGTCAGGGAATGTCACTTTTGATTTGTGGCTGTGAGGATGAAGAGAGCAGAGGGGGTGACGGTGGTTGTGTTAGGACAGTGGGCACGGAGGATGCCCACACTTGCATCACTCAGACCTACAAATATAGAACCAGCAAAAAAGGACATGGCTAATCTGACCTTGGGGTGGGAGGGAGGGTCCTACTAAATTACCCACAGGTGCACAATGAATCTCACAAACCTTTAAATGTACACACATGCATATGCATGTGCGTGTGCTCACAAGTGTGTACACACACACACACCACTGGTCAGAGAAGAGAGATAATAGCTGGATAAAGTAAGAAGGCTCAACATTGCTGGCTATGAGACAGAGGAAGACAACCTCAGTCAGAGGACATGGGTGACATCTAGAAGCAGGAAAAGGCAAGGATATGGGTTCCTCCTTACAGTCTCCAGATATCTAGTAAAACTTGGGTCATAGTCAACTGAGACCAAATAAAATGTCTGAACCTCAGAAACGTGAGATAGTAACTGCCTTGTGCTAAAGCACTAGCTGGGTAGCCATTTGTTTTAGCAGCCATGAGAAACACTAACAGTGGCAGCAACACATATAACAGGGATTTCAATATTCTCATGAATAATGCAAGGTGCCAAGCACTGCACATCATCTCATTTAACACTTGTCTTAGTTCTGTCAGGCGGAGACTATGGTTCACTTATTTCACACACACACAAAAGAAAAGCCAGCTAGGCTTGGGGAGCACAGGATCCTATCTAAGGCCCCCAACTTGTCTACAGAAGCTAAGATCCAAACTCGGTTCTTCTAGAATGCAAGGCTCAGAGTGTTTCTATCAGAGATTTTTGGCCTGGCAAGGCCTCCTGTGAAAATCTCTTTTCATGGCTAAAGACTACAAGAATACGTCTGCTGTTGCTGAAGAATTTCATCTGATACTGTTGTCAACTAGAAAGCTGCCAGTAGTGTGTCTTCCCTGATAATTCAAGGGACTCCAGATTCTAGAGACAAGCTTGAACCAGGCAGCAATCCACCCCAGCTTTGTTGGTGCAAGATCAAAAATGCATCCATGTTGGCCAAGCCTTAGTCCCACTTGTTCAGGTTTCTTTTAAGTTACAAGAACTGGGAACTCCTCTTGGCTATCCGACCTGTTACTGAACATTGCTTAGGAATGAAGTGGAATGGAAAGCATAACTAATCGTGGCTAATTTAAAAGGTAAAAATCACTGTATGGGGAGGTGGCTCAGTCTGCAGTGCGCTAGTCACAGAAGCACAGAGACCTTTATGTAGATCCCGACATCTACATAAAGTGCTGGCCACAGCAAAATGCACCTGAAATTTTCAGCACTCAGGGATGGGGACAGAAAGGTCCTTAAGGCTTCTATCCAACCAGCTTAGTCAAACTGTGGAGCTCCAGGTTCAATGAGAAACTCTGTGCCTTCCCTCCAAAGTGGAGATTGAGGAAGACACTTGATATCTATATCTGGCCACCATACATACCCACACTAAAATATGTACATACTATATCCGTATACACATGGACCCCACACTCATAGAAATACGTTGGAAAACACAGTGGACTTATGTCGATGCTTTGGCCACTTCTTGCCATTCTCTGGAACTAATGGAGCAAACAGATCCCTGCCTCTACTTGTGGGTCCACCACCCCTCCCATCATTAACTACAGTCACTTTTCTAGCAGATATGATGGTAGAAAAAACAGGCAGGAACTGCTGCAACCATCTTGTGACCATAAGGACAAATCCTGCATAAACGATTGAATAAACATCACACGGGTTCAGTTCAGCAATGACAGGAGGGATGAGTCAAACCTAGATCAGCATTTATTCCTGGACTTTTCAGTTAAGTGAGTAAAACTGTACTTTTTCAAGACAGGTCAAGAATCACATTTTTTTCTTGCAGCACTTAAAGAGATTCATAGCAGCTTAACGGCTGCTTCTTAGATGACTCGTGTTACGACCTTCTTGCTTTTGCCTCACTCTGTCAAGATGCAACACCCTACTTAAGAAATAAATCAGAAAAGTATCAAACCTGAAATCATCTCTGCTAGTGGAGCAAAGGCACTTCAATGTACAGTCTCCCGGATGGGCCAAGTTTTTTCAAATGAATTGTTTGCAGACAGCTAAACAAAGTGGCAGTCAAAGAACTTACATTATGGGAGAAACTTGGTTAGAGTTCCTTCTGAATTGCCCTACCCTAGAACTAGTCCAGCTGCTCTTCCTCTCCACACAGCTGGATATTTGGTGCTGTGGACAGGGCTCTACCACAGTCTCCTTGACACACAGGGCTGTGCCACCTTTGAGATCCCTGTCCATCAATGCCCTTGTGACAGTCTAAGGACATTCTTTCCCCCTTCTTCTGTATTCTTATCTTTCGGTTGAGGCTTCTAGGAGCAGCCTCCTGTAAAACTGAGAGCTTCCTGTGATCCTATGTGATAGAATGATGGAACCTCAGCTTGGGTTTCTGTTTCTGAATTCAGGACAATGTTCTTAGGGATCCAGGCTTAATATTGATGATCAAATTGGTGTGATTTATAAGCACCCAGGAGATAACTTTTGTACTGGATTATTGGAGGTAAGAAAACCTACCTTGAGAACTGCAATTTGTGGACTGGGAAGAAAAAAAAGTCTTGGAGAGAGATTAGCACCAGCATTTCTCTCTCTCTCTCTCTCTCTCTCTCTCTCTCTCTCTCTCTCTCTCT
>JANHMN010000012.1:34252675-34277111 GCA_030674055.1 Rhabdomys pumilio
TCTCTCTCTCTCTCTCTCTCTCTCTCTCTCTCTCTCTCTCTCTCTCTCTCTCTCACACACACACACACACACACACACACACACACACACTTTGTGTTCCTCCACGTGGAAGAACCTGTTTTGTCATATGTGCTCTGGAAGGGATGCCATGCATCATGTGACATGGAACCCCCACAAGAGCCAAGCAGATGTTGGTATGATGCTCTTAAAATTCAAACTCTGAAATAAATAAATCTTTTCATTACATATTACCTAGCCTTAGGTATCAGCTGCAGAAGATGGTCTAACTCTGCCTCCAATTTTTTCATCTCCCAGTGGCAAGAGCTTCAATGCTCCTAGACAGTCTATTTCATCACCAGAGGCCCTATATCTGCAGCATCTGCAGGAGTGAACCACGTACAGAGTCACACAAGGCAGTGTCTGTTCCTTGATGGTATGGGTATGCTCACACCGACTGCTCCTAGCTTGGCTTTTAAGGATCTGGGTCACACTATCATGTGGTCAAATAAAGCCTTAAAAATGGGCATATGACCTGTCTCTGAGCCAGTTCATTCCTGTATATTTTAAGCCTGTAGGATTTGGAGACTGGATTTGGGTTATTTACTCTGGTTCATTTGAAATCTCAGAGACATTTTTTTTTCATAGAGTTTGCTTTGTTTTCTTAGGTGCTGTACAGGATGATGGTGAAATGATTTGACTGTTCCAATGTAAATGCCCTCCTTATTCCCAGCATACAGAATGCTGTGGGATCAGCTGAAATTTCAATTGTATCTGGATTTCACTTTGCAAGGATGTGGCCTTGGGACATTCGCTTCAGCACTCTGAGCCTCAGCTTAGAGATAAGGATTAGTGCAGTGTGAAACAATCGGAGAGCATAGAGAAGAACCTGACATTACCTGACCCAGGTTGGTTTTCTGTTGCTGTGATAGGATACCCTGACAAAAGGCAAGTTTGAGAAGACTTTGTTTTGGCTTATAGTTTCAGAGGGAATACAGATATAGCGGGTAGCAGGAGCAGGAGCCAAGATCATCACTTTTTATCTATATACAGGAAGCAAAGAGATGAAACAGGAAGTGAGTCCAAGACTAAAACCTCAAAGCCCACCCACAGTGTCATCCTTCCTCCAGCAAAGCTCCACTTCCTAAAGGTTCCACAAAGTTCCCAAACAGTGCTAGCAACTAGCACCAAGTGTTCAGACACATGAGCCTACAGGGATGGGGGGGGGGGCACCTTTCATATTCAACCAACAGTAAGATATGAGCAAAAAGTTCTGATGTCCCCATGGATAATTGCTAGGAAGACACTGGTTATGGGAAAGGCCCTCTACCAGATCTGGAGGCATAATCCCAACAAAGCCATGTGCTTCCAAATGCCATATCCATGATCTCCAGCCTAGCATTGCCTCCTGAAAAAAAACCACAAATTGGCAAGCAAAGGTATTATGGTAGAACTCTGAGCCTGGATGACGTACATCAGGGACAACTGCAGGATGTTGTTGGAAGGATAAAACAGCATTGAGTTTAGGAATGTAGGTGGGGAGCTTTGGCTTTTAAATGTCCCATCCTGGCTCTGTCTTGTTCTATAGAGAGGCAGCAGTTCCCCAATTTAGAATACAACCTGGGAAGCTATGTGACCCAAAGGAAAGAGTTTGGCCTTGAAACCCACCTACTTAGACTTGACTTTGAGTCCCAGTTCCACCATCACACATGGGTACCTCACTACCCAGACCAAGCCGTTTTTGTTCCCTTCTCTTTCTAAAACTCAGTTTCAGCCATACATTGGAAGCTTCCAGAAAACAGAGATACCATTTTTCTCTGCTGCTTTCAGATTGTCCTGTGTACAGCCACCAACCTAGAATGGAGAAATTCTGATCAAGGTCAGTCTTTCATTGCTCGTGAGAAATGAAAGGGTAGAGACAGAATCACATTCATCACTGCAACTGTTGCCCAGACTCATTCCAGCATGGTAAATATTTGCCAAACAAATTTATTAAAAACAAGCAATACCACACTAACCACCAGGTAC
The DNA here is from genome assembly GCA_030674055.1 of Rhabdomys pumilio. Classification (NCBI taxonomy): domain Eukaryota; kingdom Metazoa; phylum Chordata; class Mammalia; order Rodentia; family Muridae; genus Rhabdomys; species Rhabdomys pumilio. The sequence continues at coordinate 34,254,701 of JANHMN010000012.1, forward strand.
TAAGGGCAAGTGTAGGCAGGAGGAGACAGAAGAAATGGACAGGATAAGACTTGGCCATTTATTGTAACTGGAAGAAATGTTGGTTGAACTGTAAAAATTCTAGTTTCTAGATCCCAACTTTCTCTCGTATCAGGAGTAACTGCATCTATTCTAAGTTCCCTGCTACTCACAGCATCCTGGGGTGGAAGGAGGCCTTGGACAGAGGTCAGGGATCTGCATCACACATCACACCTTTCAGCTCTGGACTAGTCCAGTTTAGGAGGAAACCCATGTATCTAAAAAAAGGATGGACTGTCATATCCCAGGATTAACTTTTAATTGGCCACACAATTTAAGACAAAGAAGAGAACCATGTGTGTCTCATGATACAGGCTTATTATAGGCAAGTTTTACATCTCATTTATTTGCTTCTGAACCATCTGAGGTATTCATTCAGCATCAGCAACCCTTACAAGAAAAATGAGAGGGAATAAATTTGCCACAGACATTACACACCATGCTGCTGTAATTGCAAAGTGCACTCTCCAGAGCAGCCTGAGAAGGCTGAAATACATGCTTGCATAAAGCTGTGAAGGAGGTAGAGAAAAAAGGAGGAAAGGGGGAGCAAAAAGGGAGGGAATGGGGCACCAGTGACAAAAAGGAACTACACCCCTTTGTCATTAGTGTTCTGCATCCCAGCACCATGCTAAGATGCTCCTTCTATGCTTTCAAGATACTAAGAAATGAGTCAAACTGTCCCTAAGACACCTAGTATGCAATATCAGGTTCTATTCATGAAGGCAGCCATAAGATCAAAGCAAAACCAGGAGTGGGCTGCAGGTCTAAGAGCATCCAGAGAAGAGAAGCATCCACTCAGTGCTTGCCTGACCCTGACCACACAGCAAGTAACTATCCAAGTGTCTGCACACCTACACCCTTGTAAAATTGTAGCATTTTAGTTCAAACAAATAGATGTCAAGAGTTTTTACATAACAGGGCCCCCAGGCACAAGGGAGACAGGTGTAAAAACTGGGAGCAGGAAGAGCCAATGAGACCATCTCTTTCTACCTCTGTCTCTAGCATTCAGGACACCAAGAGCCAGGCTGCTAGAAAGCACAGGAAGAGTTGATTTTTCTACTTTGGTGATAATGATGAGTGACAAGGAAACAATGACAAAAATTCCTGAGTTCCCTGTGCCTAGCCCTCTTCTGAGCATTTTATACAATTCATTCATTCTGCCTGAAACAAAAAGGTGAGTACTGTTAAGACTCCCATTTCTCTTGAGAGCAAACTGGGACACAGGAGTGGTGACAGTCCTGCTACCTAGTCTTGGTCCTAAGAAGCTACTCACACTTAATTCTACATCTCGGGTTCCTTCAGGGAAAAGTCAACTCATACGCAGTCCTAGGGAGGAAGCCTGGGGCTCCATAATGCTGTCTGGACACGTAACTCACCAAAGCCATCTTCATGACTTGTTCATTTACTTCTTAGTTTGGATGGGGTGACCAGAGATCGTAAAATCACCAGAGAAAACCTCCTAACTGAAAGAGTCGTATGCTCACACAGTGCAAGGAGGACATCATACGAGGGACAGTAAAAGTAGAGACAGAAAACCTTGCTAAAAGTCATTTTCTCTTCAAAGGAATGAGACAATATGCCAAAGAGCATAGGGAGCAACAAGGAAAAAATGGAAAACAGAAAAATTAAGTTTTCAGAAATTAAAAAATAAGAAATAAAAATTTAAATTATAAAAGCAAAACAGATAGTCTGGGGGTTAAAAGTAAAACCTTGCAGAAATAACACTCAAAAAATTAGTTAAGCCGGGCAGTGGTGGCGCACGCCTTTAATCCCAGCACTTGGGAGGCAGAGGCAGGCGGATTTCTGAGTTCAAGGCCAGCCTGGTCTACAGAGTGAGTTCCAGGATAGCCAGGACTACACAGAGGAACCCTGTCTCAAAAAAAAAAAAAAAACAAACACAAAAAATAGTTAACAAAATTTTTTTAATTTATCAAAGTTATTTAATGTATTGTCTTCCAAAGTGAGATTTTATGTGATTAAAACTTTATTAGTTAGGAGAGAGAAAATCAGAATCAGAATATATTATCTGAAAAATTTATTTTTGATAGAAACGAAGGCTTTAAAACTAAAACTTTATTATAAAGAACTTGCAAATTTAAAATGTCATGCAGTGAAATAAACCTAGCCCAAAGTCTATATACAGCGCAATGAACTTCACAGTTAGATCAGCCATGCTGGAGCTGTGAAGCGTCACACTGGATTGTACACATTCACTGGCCAATATATTTTTATTCACTTATGCACTACCAAAAGATGAGGAGTTGGCAAAGTTACAACTTGAAAAACAATTTGTGTTATAACCTCTTTCACGACCCCAGTGCCTATAGCCTGCTTTTAGTCCTTCCTCATAACACATACACTTGAGATTTAAAAAAAAAAAAAAAGAAGAAGAAGAATTAGATGAAGAAAAATGTAGAATATAAGACAGGAAATTCCTGAGCCTGAGAGGTGCATACCTCCAGAAAATCATGTAATAAAGCGAGGAGAGGACAGTAAGTGCCCAGAGCACAGAAGGAAAGGGTTCTTTCTTAGTATGGAGGTCATAGCTCTCTCTCTCTCTCTCTCTCTCTCTCTCTCTCTCTCTCTCTCTCTCTCTCCCTCCAGCTCTCCATCTCCCTCCCTCCCTCTCCCTCTCCCCCTCTTTCTCTCTTGCTCTCTCCCTCTCTTGCTCTCTCTCTTCCTCCCTCCCTTCCACTTTTCCTTTCTCCCTCTCCCCTCCCTCCCTCCCTCTCTTTTCTCTCCCTGTTCTTCCCCTTCCTTCTCCTCTCTTTCTTGACCTCTCCTTTTTTAATAGCAACATTAGGACCTAGAAAATAAGCAGATATTTCTCAGATGCATACGTGAATAAAACACAAAAATTCTCCTCAACGTAAAATGGGGTTATGACCCAAAAAGCCTACTGTGAATTGAAACCACCCCAAGCTAAACCTGTGTTCAGTGCACCAAAACCACCTTAGCAGTTACTCCCCACCCAGTGACACAGCTGACAGGGAGACATGGATCACAACCACTGGCCACCATTGTAAAGAGTATCACACTGTATATCCAGGGGACAGGCCAAGATTCTGTGCTTTGTTCCTACTGACTGTATATCATGTTTGCCTTGTTCTAAAATCAGGCACTCATAATTCAATACTTTGTGAGTTGGGGGTCATCTTTATTTCTACCTGCAGGCTGCTAAGATTCTGTTGAAGTTTGTGTGGACAGAACTGCACAAAATGTTTATGGGGAAGTATTTATTGCTAAGGCATGGGGCAGATTTTAAAATATTGATAGCTATTGGGGAAGAGCTACTGATATACATGCAGTATCATCTCACTCCAGTTAGAATGAATGATAGTCACTACAAACAAAAATAAAGAATGAAAAATGCCAGCCAGTGAATGGAATTCTCATACAGGGTTCGCCGGAACGTAAATTAAGTCAGATATGACAAACGGTGTGTAGGTGCCTCAGAACATGAAAAAGCAGATGAGCCGTGTGAACCAGCTCTCTGAGGTCTCAGTATATAGTCAAATCTGCAGGCCAAAGAGACACCTACAGACTCATGTTATGATAATAATATTCATAACATCCAGACCATGAGCTCAACCTGATTGCCCGTCATCAGGTGTGGTGGTGAAAGAATTTGTGGCATATTGTACACTAGAGTAGTGGACAGCCATAAATGAGAGTGAGATCCAGTCATTTTCAGCAAAAATGAGTGAAATCCAAGGATATTCTGTTAAATGAAATAAGCCAGCCTCCAAAAAACAAGTACTATTTGCTTAGATCACATTGGGAATCTAAACAGCCTGAGCATCGGATAGAGATTACTAGAGAGGAGAAAAGGGAGTAGGTAATAAACAGGAGTTGGGTTCCATTACACACACTATAGGCAAAGACTGAATGATTACACCGAGTTATATTAAATGTGCAGTTAAAATGTCAATCAAAAATGAAATAATAGAGCATGCCATGGCGCAGCACTTGGGCAGAGGGCGGGCACGCCTTCTCCCGTCTGAGTTCGAATGAGGCTCTCTTGAGTTCCCATGAGGCTCTCTTGGTGAGTCTCATGGGAAAAAAAAAAAAAGAAAAATAAATAAAAAGAAAAAAATGAAATAATAACAAATAATTGTCAGGAACTGAAGCAGAGGCCGTGGTAGAACGTTGCTTATTGACTGGGTCAGCCTACTTTTGTATGCAGCTTAGAACTACTTGCCCAGGGATGGCAGGGTTTACAGTGGTCTGAATCCTCCCAGATCAATCACTAATCAAGATGATCCCATACTCTTGCCTAAAGCCAATCTGATGGAGACATTCTCTCAATTGAGTTTCTCTGTTCCCAGATGACCTTTGCCTGTGTCACGTTGACAAAAAACTAACCAACATGAGTTTACTTTAGTTCATAATTCTAGATTAGTGTCCATCACCATGAGGAATTCAAAACAGTAACTCAAGGCAGATATTCATATGCCATCCATAGTGAAGAGCAGGAAGGAAGAAATGAGGGTACTATTGGCTTAGTTGCTTGTTCTCAGATTGATATCTCTACTCTTACACAGGTCAAAACCTCCAGCCTAGTAAATAGAGTTGTACACAGTGGGGTGAATCTTCACATAATAATTAAGACAATCCCCTACAGACATGGCTATAGGCCAACCCAATGTAGATAGTTCCTCACTGATACTCTCTTTCCTGGTGATTCACAGTATGTCAACATGAACCATCACAATACCTAAATGATCCTCAGATAGATTCACAGTTCTCTTGCACCAGGAACTAACAATGGTAAGCTTGATCTGGGGTGCAAGAAGAGCCTCTAAAAACCATAGGGTGAAAGTAACACAGGTACGTATCCCCTGGGTTATAGTGGCAACCTGATCATGTCTCAGCTGGCTCTAAACCCAGATCAATACTGAGGAGGGGGGAGGGTGGTCAGAGGCAAGGGTGCTCTGGAAAAGAAGAATCCTCCATTCAAAAGCTGAGTTTGATGATGAAGAACCCAGAAACCAGATGACTACAGTTCTTGTGAATGACTGCCAAGAACTTTCCTGGTGAGAAATGAGAATGGAGCTCTCCAGAGTCACCCAGAAATTACTAAAAATTTGCATTTTATTTATATGCTTTTGAATAAGGCATTTGAATATTTTTTGTCCTTTTGTTTTGCTAAGACTAGGGATGAAACCTAAGGGTTTTGCACCTGCTAAGTAAGTACTCTACCACTGAACCACACACCCCTTCCTTTTTTAATAAAGAATTTGAAAGTAAGTTATAACCATCATGTCTGTGACCACTAATAACTACAATATTTGAAATAAAAATCTAGGCTATTTTCCCACATATCCACGGTACAATGTCTATACTTGAGAATTATCTTCGAAGCAGTAGGATTGCCTAAGGTGTCACCCATGTTCAAACCAAACACCGTGAATTATTTCATTAGGCCATGAGTCTACAAATGAGTACATGTGTTTGTATTTGAGTTCTGTGACTTACATCTGGTTGTCCTTTCTTGCAGTATCCTATGATCTACAATGGTGCCCCCTTCCTTTCTTGTTTTTAAGATATTAAAGTTATTGAAGACTTAATGTTAGTTGTCTTCTAGGACAAGCATCAGGATCCTTTTCATTGAGGCTATATCATTAAATTCAGGCCATTTAAAAATTCATTGGCATGCATTTACCTTTTAGTGTATATACACCTCCATTTTAGCCATTTATCTTTCATGGAAAATATAAGAGCTAAGGCATAATCCTGTACTGATTAGCTCACCTAATTTTCATTTCCCTTGCACGTCTAGATTCCTATCATTTCCCCTCCTTGAAGAATTCACTGTAACATTTTGTGTAGTGACTATGGCGTTTCGCCAAAATGACATATAACTTATGATATCAATCTCTGTTTCACCACATTTCAACAGACTCTTTGTTGGATGCGGATTCACAGTTTTTCTCACTTACCACTTTGGAGTTATCTGCTGGCCTCTTCTATTTCTGATAAAAATTTAGCAGTCGCCTTATGTGTATCCTCTATGTGGACCACCTTGTTTTTCTCTGGCTTCCTTGAAGACCTCTTCCTTATCTCTAGTTTTCATCCACTCAGTTGTAACACCACTAGATGTGGCTCTCCACGTATTATTCTATTTTGATGGTTGCCTGATTTAGCAACTGTTTATTCCATACTCCTTACTATTTTGTGTCTATTCATATTTTAAGACTTATTTTCATTATTTTTAACTTATATCTAGGTATGTGTATCTGTGTTTGGGTATGTGAACATGAGTTCAAGTAGTTGGGTGTACCAGAGATGTTGGATCCCACTACAGCTAGAATTGCAACCAACATGGGTGCTGAGAAATGAACTAAGATCCTCTGCAAGACCAGTAAGTGCTCTTAACCTCTGATCTGGTCATATTTTAACCCAATGGCTAGTCATATATTTATTTAATGCTGAACATTTTAGAAAAGACATTTTACAAACTTTTATTTCATATAATTATTTAGAACCTTGGTTTAACACCTTCTTGAGAACAAAGAAGAATAAATTATGTCATTTTCTGGAAAATGAATGCAAAAAGAGATAGTGGTATTATGGGAAATAAAGCAAAAATAAATATTAATATCATTTTCTTCCATTTCCATAGCCTAGAGTTTATACAGATACAAAGTAATTTTTAAATATTTGTATACACAACACATGTACAGATGGAGAGAGAGACAGAGAGAGGCCATGAAAGTAAAGTGAGATTAGGAAATTAGAGACAGAGAGAGATTCTCTGGGATACAGAAGGAACCTAGAAAGAGACTCAAGGAGAGAGTGGATTATGCACAATCACAGTGCATGGCACAATTTTTAATGAAACCCATCATCACACATAATAATAATGTACCAATAAAACTTATTTTAAAACACATTACTCTGTCAAGTCTATGGAAAACTGAATATGTTTTCTAATCCCTATTCATGTCACAGAGTGCAAATTTAAATTCATTCTCCTTGTAGAACTTTGGCTGTGGCTATGGTTAGGATAGGCCACATACTCCTCTCTCTTAGTGGGCTTTCTGACATCTCAGCCAGATGATGGAAAGCTTAGGCAATGTATCCACTCTGGCAGAGAACTTCTATGTTCTGAGTCCTTAACTTCCCTGATCACTGCCTGACCTGTATTATCTATATTGCTTTCTTATCTCCACAGCTCATAGAGGCTACATGCTCTGCTTAGAGTCTAACTGAGTCTAACTCAGCATTACAGTCGGGAAGTCCGTACTGGAACAAAGTTGCTGATCATGAGATTCACTTCAGGAGGCTTTCTTCTCTGAGCACTGCAGAAATACATTGCCTGTTACCCACTGCCTGAACACAGTAACCTTGTATATTTTTCCCAGTTTCATATATTTTTACAGCAGAAGAAACAGGCGAGAGAACATAGGACTGCACTGTGGCTGGAAGCCTGCGGAATGCATTTTTAATTTCCTCACTTTGAATTACAAGAACGCTTTAAAAGGGGAGGATTAAATGGCTAGTGGGTGGACCAATCTCCAGTGTGTTTTCCCATCTAGAAACACACTCCCTGTCAACACTATAAGAAAATGAAAAACAGCTTTAGACCTGCCAAAACAAAACAAAAAAGAATTATAAAAATAAGTTAAAATCACCTTCTTCATGTCCTCTCATAGGAGACTGATGGTGAGGCATGTAATGGAATGAAGAACTAGAAGGTTCCCGGGATCTGAGAGGCAGAGGATTCTGCTCAGGAAGAGTTGCTTTAGTAAGGCCTTGGGGTGGCCATCTGTGTCAGGCTGAGGAAGTGAGAAGGCTGATTCCCAGTGACACAAAAGAGCCAGCAGCTTAGGTGACAGGCACATAGCAGAATGTGCAAATACTTACAGCTAACATTTGGCCAGCAGAAAAGAAACTATAAAAATTAAGGCAATTATTACACCCCAGTCAAATAAAAATTATTAGGAGAATGTTTGCATGTATGTGCTATTTAACTAACCATTTGATAACAACCAATGCTTACATAGTTATAATTTCATAAACATTATTTATTAATTTAAATAAGAACCATAAACAGATATCATTAAGAGATATGGGTGCAAAGGGCAGCTATTTCGTATCGTGCTGTTGTGTGGTAGGACTGTTGTGTAAGACAGAGGATGCGTGTCTCTCATTGAGATATGTCCAAATCCTGCCACTACTACTGCCTTACTGGGTCAACCTCAGCAATTTATTTTGGCTTCAAGAGCCTCAGTTTCCCCTTCTGGAAAAAATATTTTATTAACCACTTATTTTCATCTCTGTAATCAAAAACCTGACAATTAAGCATCTTAAGGGAGGAAGAATTTATTTTAGCTCACAGTTTGAGTAATTACAGCCCATGATGATGAGAAAGGCACATGGTAACAAGGAGCCTTGTCAGAGCATCCAGTTGAGACTCTCTTATCTTAGAACAGAAAGCAGTGAGAAAGCAAGGTGCCCAGCTATAAAAATATAGCCCCTCCCCTAATTCACTTCCTCCACCTAGGCCCCATCTCCCAGAGTTTCCACAGCTTCCCAGAATAGTATTACGAGTATTCAAACATACAAGCCTATAGGGGGACATTTTGCATCTAAGCCATATCATGTAAATTCTCTCATTACATTGCTATATCAAATTAAACAATGTATACAGGGCTGTAATGCATATAATGACACTAACTATATATGCATGCCCAGTGTAATTGTCTTCCTTCTGTAGTCAGACAAGAGAAAGGGATGAAATAGACTCACTTTTCCCCTCCAGCCCCAGAGCCCACAGCTTTCATCTGACCCCATCCTCACATGCCACACATCCCATGTGGCAATGGCACAAAACTGCTCCCGAGTCCTTCCAGCACACTTTCCTGAAGGATGCACTGCTATACCAGGGTATCTGTTTTCCCCAGAGCTCCCTCTTTATCCATGTATTTTAAAACCCTGTCTTCTTACTGTGCTTCCAACTAGATCTAGTTTTTCTCTTCTCTTAGTGTTGACTTATCACTAGCTACAGCATGGGCCATTTACACATAGACACATGAGAACCTTGCTTCAATCCAGAACATCTGATCTGTTTGAGTGTTTCTTGAACAATGACTGCAAACCAAGTACTGTGCATGTTATAATAAAAGTTGAGGAGCTAGGAGGGCTTGAACTCATATGATCATTTTAAATTGAGCCCATTAGATCAGGATTTCTAAGAGGCACTGGTAATTAGCAGGATTGTGACAGAGATTCTTTCTCCCGTTGAGTTTACAGTGTGGGAACACACAGACAGGGATTACAAAGCAAAGTGAGGCCTAGACAGAAGGAAACATCAGGGGTCTGTGAATCACAGAAATGGGACATTTGCCAGCTATGAGAATTCTTCACTATCAAAGCAAAAAGAAGACCTGAGTTTCAGGTTGATCCTCAAGACATATACACAGTGTGAAAAAATTAAGAGATTCACATAGTGGGTTCTATCTAGAAGAATCAGGGAAAACTATGGTGTTTGTTTTTTGTTTTTTAATCTAGATCTTAAAAGTTCAACAAATTGCTGCTGTTGCTTCTAGGTATCTTTATTTTGGTGAACAAATGAATCACTGTATTGGTTAATAGCCACTTTAGTCTGAAAAGTATTATTCCAATTGTTGCCAAAATGATTTTAATTATTTTAATTCAGCATTCCTATATTTGTGCCCTAAACCTTAGGAGTTTCTATTATTTAAAAGATAGAGACTTATCTCATTTATAGCTGTTTACTACAAAGTAAAAATTGATATATATTTTCAAATTATGCTTATTTTAACCCTAAGCTAGTGTCCAAGTCCATTCATTTTTTAACAATAAATTCAGGCTATCAAGGAGAGAAATGCAAAGGCTAGACAAAAAGATTAGCTCATTTATTCTTTCTTTACTACAGGAATGAGGCGTCAAAACAAACTGTTGCCTGTCAAATTTAATCATGTCAGTTGTATTAATTGTGATTTATAGAGCCCCTGACAGAATGATTTCAAAGTGAAGCCAGTACCTTGTGTAACTGAGATATGAACAAAAGAACCTGTAAAGAGTGATAAAATTAAAACTACATTTAATGTTTTTAAATACATATAAAATATATACTATATTATAAATACAGAATATATATTAAATATATATTTATATAGAGATAGAGATGAGATAGAGAGATAGAGATAGAGATAGAGATAGAGATAGAGATAGAGATAGAGATAGAGATAGAGATAGAGATAGAGATAGAGATAGAGATGATAGAGATAGAGATATAGTGAGTGTGTGTGTGTGTGTATGTGTGTGTGTGCACATGCCTGTGTATATGGGCATGCGTATACAAAGTGCAGGCATGAAAGTTAAAAAGCTTTGGGGAATCAGTTCTCTCCTTCCACCATGTGTATTCCAGGGATTCAAATCAGATTTAGTGACAAGTGTCTTCAACCATCCCTTGAAAGGACATTTATAAAAAGCCACCAGTGGGCTTGTCTTACATCCTTGGGAATCAGAGGAAAATAAGATGCAATTTGTGCTATGGAAAATAGGCTTGGTGGTTCAGCAGAGAGTCCTCGGCAGACCACGGTCTTTCCTTCCCTTGTTCCTGCAGTAGCTGCCCTAACTCTGGCTCTCATGAACCAACAACATCTGCACTGGAATATCCAGCCTGATCTGCCAATCTGCCATTCCACCACCAGCCCAGTGACCTTTCTAAAAGAGACATTTAAATAAGTCTCTCTTTTGAGTTGTATCCATTCACCCTCAATTGGAAAGGTGTTTTTGCTCAGTATGGGGCTTCAGGTTGACTCACCTGTTCTTTAACATTCTTAAAATGTTGCTCCACAGTCTTCTGGTCTGCACTCACTGCCACAAGCAGTTCCCTAAGGTTCTCACCCTGGTTTCCTGTGCCTGTTGCATGCTTTCCTGGATATTTCATGATACTCTTAGTCACTGGTGGTAGGAAAATCAGTCATTCTGTACACATCGTTATTTTCAAGGTTTCTGCTAAGAGATTTATGAGCTTCATGTTCTGTAGAATTTTGTAGTTTTAATTAAACTTGGAGGATTTTTGCAAGTATATCTTTGACTATTTTTCTTTCTCCTTACTACTCTTTCCAGCTGTACCTCTACAAGACCCTGGGGAATTGTCCCACAGTTCACCGATGCTCTCTTCACTTTATTTTTTATCTTTCTTTTTCTGTTTCACTTTATATTTCTCCCCTCACTCAATGCATGTGTGTGTGTGTGTGTGTGTGTGTGTGTGTGTGTGTGTCACACACACACCACCTTTTCAGTTTTTATGGCAGAGTATCACTGAGAACCAGTCAAGTCTGAAATTCATTATGTGGCCCAGGCTGTTCTCAAATTAATGCCTCAGCTCCCCGACATCTGGAACTATCCAAATGAACCACCACATAAGTTCATTTTGGATAATTACTATTGTCATGGCTTCAGTTATACAATTAAGTGCCATCCAGCAAATTCTATATCTCAGATAGTTTTCATCTCTAGGAATTTAGAAAAAAAAAATTATATATATATATATATATATATATATATATATATATATATATATATTAATAATATATTTAACTTCTTGAATGTGGGAGGAAATTTATATAATAACTGCCTTAATTTCTTTCTTGTCTAATTCTGTTATTTCATGTATGTCTTTTTCTATCAATTTGTGTGTGTGTGTGTTTGTGTGTGTGCACGCGCTCGTGTGCGTGTTTCTATGTGTTTAGGGCTCTTAAACTCCTCAGACATCCTGACACCCACACTGCCTCCTTTCTTGAATGCAGCTCCCAGAATCCCAGCCACCGAGGCTTCTTCTAAATTAGGTATTCAGGAATGTCACTGGCCTCATTGTGGGTTTCCTGGGCAAAAAGAGGAACAGCATCTATCTTTTATGTTTGTTCTCCCTTGACCTTAAATCTCTGCCTTTCATTTCTTATTTTCCAACATGGAATGCTATTATTTCAAACAATGTGTCCACCAATGTAACAGACACATGTAACCCCCTTTTATCCCTTCAGATAAAGAGGGGTGGTACAAAGATAGGGAGGGAAGAAAGGAGGGAGGGAGGGAGGGAGGGAGGGAGGGAGGGAGGAAGGGAGGGAGAAAATACCTTGCAGTGATATTAAGAATCTGAACAGTCTGGTCTTCCATGATTTTTCTATACTTATCCTCTGTCTGCTTTCACCCACATGGTAAACTCAAATGGCACAACAGGATTCAGAGCTTGAAGTTTACTGACACATCTGCGTGCTGTATCTGTGTACCACTTGCTCTTCATTCTCTGATGACACATCTAGCCTTCTGCCCACCTTTTAAGAACCATCAAGTCAGACACCTCCACTTTCAAGGTCAGCCTGTCTTCCTAGAGAGACCATACACATACTAGAGAGAAACTGGACTCGGGGCCTCAGTGGGTATTTAAACAGAGACTCTGAGATGGGAATAGTCATGAATGGCATTGTTTTGGCTTCAGCCATCTGTGGAAAAAGAATTTGACTTTTAGGCTATGACATTTAAGGCATAGCTCTCCAAAGGTACTGGGCTCCTGGGCAGCTGGTTGGCTTCTTTCTTCTGTAGCTGTGATAAAATTTTCCAACAGAATCAGCAGAAGGGTGGAAGGGTTTTGTTTGGACTCATCATTCACGGATATAGCTAATCCTGGGAGGAAAGTCATTACAGCAGAACCTTGAAGCAGCTGGTCACATTGCATCCAAGCCAAGAATCAGAAAGTAGTAAATGACTGCACAGCTCACACTTTAATAATAATAAAAAAAAAAAAAAAAAAAAAAAAAAAAGTCCGTAATCCCATTCCAGGGAATGGTGCAACCACATTGGGCAGGTCTGCCCATCTCAAGCTAACCACGATAACTTTGTACAAAGGCCCATATCCCAGATAATTCCAGATCTCACCAAATTGGAAACTGATATTAACCATCAAAACAGCATAGAGGGCAATGTACATCCCCTGCTCCCATATTTCAGCTCCTCCTGATGCTACAATGGAGGTGATATGGCAAGAGTAGACGTGTCTCCCCCCACACCTTGTATTACTGGCCTGGAGTTCTTCCCCAAAGTAAGGCCCTTACATAATGCCCATCTGCTGCTCACTGAAACGTGACCTTCCAGGTTACATCCTTTGGCTTGACTTTGGAGCACAAAGGCAGAGATACATGGTAAAGAGAAACATATTTGCTTTGTGACATTGTAAGATGGCAAATTTATTAACAATAACGCTGCATGGAAAGGGAAGGCTCACTAAGAAAGTAGAATCCTAAAAAACTAAAACTAAATCCACTTTATGACCTGGTTGTACCACTCCTTGGCATACACTCAAAGGACTTGACATCCTTCTCCAAAGGTACTTATTCAGCCATGTTTATTGCTACCCTACTTACAATAACCTGAAAATGGAAACAACCTCAATGTTCTTTAATGAAAATGTGGTACATGTACACAATGGAACACTATTCAGCTATAAAGATAGAGTAAATTATGAAATTTGCAGATATTACATGATTCCAACGAGTGAGGTGACCCAAACCCAGAATAACAAACACTACATCTTCGCTCTCATGTGTGATTCCTAGGTCCAACTCTTTAGATTCGAATATACAACATGGAATCACCACAGAAAGCAGGAAAGCATAAAGGAATGATAGGATCAGGCTTGACTGGGAAATAGCAGGATATGAGTGAATTGAAGTGGGAGAGAGAAAAATGGGGGAGGGCCTTCAACCAGGGAGGAGGAAGGGAGGTCAATATAAGAGAAAGCATAAAGTTGCCCTATCTGTGAAGGTTGAAGAGGGAGTGACACTGCTGGGAAGAAGTAACCAAAGTCCCCAATGTTCCCCTTACCTTTGTGTGTGTATGTGAGGAGGGGGGTGTCTGTCTGTCTGTCTGTCTGTCTGTCTGTCTGCCTGTCTGTGAGTGCCTTCTCTTTCCTCTCTCTTCTCTCTGTCTCCTCTCTTCCATTTCTTCTTCCTTTCAATTCTCTTTACTTGTTCTTCTCTCTTCCCTTTCCTCCATCCTCTTCTACCTTTCCTTTCTTCTTCCCTCTCCTGGTACTAACTGAATGACTAAGTTTGGGTAACATGAACCTCAGCACACATGGCTTCTATTTGCTTTTGCCTACAGTCCTAATGTAGGAACTCACTTGAAGTCTGTGGGCCCTGATTAATTGTATTCAACATGTGGAATGGGAGACATTCATGTCCTATATGACTGTCATGATTCCTGCTTGTACAATTGATCCTAATCTCTACAGCCCATAGGGCAGAAGTGAGTTTAGGATGGGACCTCCATTCTAACTCTTAGTGAAACAGGGGAGCTCATGATATCATCCAAAGACAAATGCTGAAAGAATCCAGTAAGGTTTCATGTGAGCCTTCCATGAGTGCTTCTAGCATTAAATGAAGATAAACACCAAGAAATCGTCTCCCAAGAAGCCTGGGTAAAATCAAGTGCTTCTGGTATAAAGGTACCTGAAACTCCCTCCAGAAGCCATATAACACCACCGCTACCACAAACAAACAAAAAACCAAGACATTAGAAGCCCCGCTTTGAGTTCTTGGATAGGGCTATCTAAAAGACCCCCAAAACATACAATCTGTTGCTGGTGAACTTGGTTAGTTCTCAAAGGCAGAAGGTAAATCTCTATTGCCAGGCACTTCAGAAACAAGGCACAAAGGCCCCTGTGTTGGAACTGACCTGAATTCTCCCTGCCTGATAACTAGTATTTATGGTACCAAAAGGTGATATGTAGGCTTCCAATGGTGGGAGGTAACCAATGGCCCTACCTGACTATGACATTCTATGAGCCATAAGAATAATCAGTATGATCCAGTAACCCACAGGTGCAGCAGTAGCACACATACCTTGGCAGTAACCCACTGCTCTCTAACTGAACTTAAGACCCTCTCAACAAGAGGGATACTATGCCTGGTATTGGAAACCTAGTTAACTACTAGTGCTAGTGTGGTGAAGACACAGTTATTGAAGGAGAATGTACCATGATAAATTTGTTAAACTATCATCATCTCTAACAACAATTTATATATTTGTCCTATACCTGCCCCCCCCCATAAGTGCAATCTTCACCTCTCATCAAGAAAACTTCTCTTTGCAACAGAGACCATTACAGAAAACCCCAAACAACCAATATAGAGAGTTTTGCAACCAAGTTCCAGTGGGCACAATATATTCTCACAGCTAGAGCTTGGGGAACGTTATGAAAGAGAGGGTAGAAAGATCATAAAAGCCAGAGGGTCGTGGACTTGGCTGTGAGATTGTGTTTCCTGGTAACATCAGAAGCTATACCATCAAGTCTTACCACCACGACTACCCGTTGAGCTGGACAAGAAAGACAACAGCAGCCATGCCAAAGTGGGTAAGATAAAGCACCCAGGGCCTCAAGCCTACACAAAGAACCACAGGCAACTAAGTAAAACTAGAAGTGGGAGGAATGGACCCTCACCAGGGAGAACACTCCAACTGCTTGTCCACTGCCAAATGGTCAGCTCTGAAAACATATATGCAAGTAACATTACAGGTACCAAACAAGTTATATAGGAATGTATGTGTATATCCATACACATTTATACATGCAGTAACAATTGATGAAAAACGAGACCATGAATTTGAAGAGAGTAGGGAGGGAGGGGTGTATGGGAGAGCTTGGAAGGAGTAAAGGGAAGGAGGAAATGTTGTAATTAAAATACAATGTCAAAAATAAATAAAAGTGCCTGACCCTTCTTTAACATGCATTGATTGTGGACTTCCTACCAGAGGGATTCTGGTGCAGCCCAGTACCTTAGAAATGTTGTGGCCACCCACTGCTACAAAGAGACTAGCCATTATTCTGATAGAAGAGGCCAGCTTAAGGTTGTGTTATGGGTCTAGGGAGTCCTGCAATGGCCCTCAGAAAAGGTAGCATCAGGGAAAGCAGGGTGTTGAAAATGACCCTGAATGGGGGTGAGGCGGGGTATGTGGGCCTTTGAATTAGATGGGTCAAGTCTTCCTTCACATGCTCACTGATATGCTTCTGTAAATCCAGGGCCTGGAGCCTCACACAAGGAGTCTGTTAAAATATAGATTAAAAGGCATAAAAATAGTGTTAGATTTTATGTCACAGAGAGTCCTGTCAAGCTCAGGTACATGGAGTGAATTACTTAAAGGTAACAATCAAAAAGAGCTTCCTGGGTCTTCTCCAATTGTGTCAACTCCTCTTGGAAAAGCACAGAGGGAGGGTACTACGTTTTGTGCCAAAAATACTTTTTAAAAGGCTGCAGAAATCAAAAGGTGCTTATAGGACCAAGTTAGATGGGAATGTTAGAAGAGGCAGGAGCTGTACTTCCTCACGGCTGTCAGGGAGTATGAGGTTAGTGTTACAGAGAAGGGAAGGGTAGGGGTGAAGGAGGATGAGTCTTAGAAACAGACCCAAGTTGGAGTCTCCAGCAAACCTTCATTCTTACCCGCTGAGTGTGTAATGTTCCACTAGACACCCAATAGCACTGGGCTAACATGAGAGCACTGCAGTAACAACTCTTGCCTCTCTGAACCTCAGTATCTTCTTCTGGAGAGGGAGTCACCTACTCCTCCATCCCAAGGTATGCAAGTGTTCCTGTGATAAAATCAGGAAAGACTCCTACCCTCAAGATGAGCGCAGTATCCAAACAATGGACCTGAAGACATACCACTGGCTTGGTCAGAATCATAATGATGCTTCTTATGACCAGGAGAGTCTTCGGGCACTGAGATGGACATCTTACAGCCCTGTAGCAAGTGTGTTACACCATCTAGACTGAGCTGATTAGATAATATAGGATTTTTAGTCTCCAGGCTTGAAGGCCTGAGTTGCAAACTGACAGAAACAGTAACCTGTCCAATAGAAAAATGCCTGGAAACTCTCCTGTCTGGATTCAAAAGCCAGAGCGCCTTGCTCCTCCAGTGTCCATTTTTCTAGAGTGACAAAGGGTTCATACTAGAGTCACTTTAAAAGTGACACAGTAACACATCCTCCCTCTTTCCAGCTGTCTTGTCATGCCCATGACTCTCTGAGATATCTGCCCAGTGGGCTAACCTGCTGCTATTGACACATACTCACTGGGCTGCTTTTCTCTGCTGAGGCAGCATGTATAATTTGCAAACGACTCTAAAGGCTGTCAAGTACTTCTCATGCAGTCAGATGAACCCTAGAACTTGTGGGGCAGAAACATGTGGACACCCAAAGATCACTGGCCAGGTGTCTAAGCCTATGTACTCTGGGATCAGTGAAAAACTGTCTCAAAAACCAAAGTGGAGAACAATGGAGAAAGACACTCATCATCCAACTCTGACCTCCATACTCCCAAATACCTGCAGAAATGCCCATACATGTATATACACAGATATATAAACATAGTGCAGGTGTGCATGTGTGTACATGTGCACATGTGTGTGTGCATACACGCACATACACACACCACCACCACACACCACCACACCAAATGGAGTGGACTCATCTTGGATTGCTAATTGGTGGTATAGGGTCTTTCACAAATATCCACTGCTTTTAGAGGCAAAATCACAGTCATTTGTGTTCCTAAAAACTGCCAACAGAGTGAAAGGAATTAAGACTGAGACCAAAATTGCTTTTCTCTCCTCTCACTGTCTCTGTTAGTACGGAATAGGCCAACTGCGGAGGATCTTCAATTGGACTAAATTTATATTCATTCAGGTGCCACTAGAATGTGTTTTTGCTGTCTCTGCTCTCATTAAAGGACTCTGGCATGGTGAAGGCCTCACCGCCATCCTTATCACCCTGGGTTTTAGTAACACAGGCTTCCCTCTCTGAGGAACTGTTAAGAATAGCACATCAAGAGCTCTTTCTCTCCTCTGTACACAGAGCTCTGCTTTTTCTCTCTACATATCCTGTAAAAGCAACTCTGTTAGCCAGATTAAATTTTTTCCAGGAGTCCTGAGGGCTGCATGAGGGAAGAGGGAGACCAGAAGGTATTCTGAAAGACCACTGATGTATTCAGCCCCAAACAGATGGACATTTGACTGGCAGCTGTGTCTGTTTTACTTTACTTGGAAGGCATGTTTGGACACTTGAAATCAGAGGCAGCATTTAACTTTCACCTAAGTGCTTTCTTTTTCTCCAAACAGTATGTTTTTACTTTTTTCTCATTGCCTTCTCGAACCCACCCTTCTGTGCATGGATTTTCAAAGTTCCCAGCAGACCATGGAAGTCTTCATTTGCTTTCACAAAGTGATTTTTATCTTAAGTATTTTCCATTAGCCTGCCTCCTCGTAGGAAGCATAGTGAGCCTGGTGGACTTTAAACATTAGAGGTGCTTGATCGTTTTCATTAGATGATCTCCCCTTCAGTTGTGATTATCTATAAGATAACAGTAAATCTCTCCACGCCTGCTACTATTTCTCCTGTTAAGGTATTTCTCTAGAACGGGCTTCATGGACATGTTCACTGAAACAAAGAGTTCTCTTGTGTGCCATCTACTTAAGTTTGGCTATTTCCTCTTAGATTTATCTGTCAAACACACACACACACACACACACACACACACACAGAGAGAGAGAGAGAGAAACACACACAAACAGACATACACACACACATACACACACACACACAAACACACACACACAGAGACACACACACAAACAGACATACACACACATACACACACACACACAAACACACACACACACACAGAGACACACACACAGAGACATATACACACATACACACACACACACACACACACACACACACACACACATCTGTATAGAACTGCAAAGCAATTTTGGGCTTTGCCAGTAACAGACAAGAATTGTGCAGCTGCCAGATTAGGATTTCTTTACTCATTTACATTTGAGACATTTTGTACAGAAAAAAAAAAAAGATGGCCAGCTTCAAAACTTGCTGTATTCACTTAAGACAGAGACTACATTATTTTCAACTAAATCCCTATGAGGACTCCAGTTGCCAGCTCTAGAGATCTATATATCACTATAGTATGCATGACATTCATGCCTTTTCCTGTCACCTGTCGACTCTTTGGTAATAAGTCAGGAAATGGACATACATCATGAAGTGAGCTCTCAGAATTTTGCCAAAGAACCAATCCTGCAGAACCTGTCAGCTGTACTAACACGTGGGACATGGGGCTGGGCAACTGTTTCTCACACGATGTTAAGTAAGGCCTGAAAAGAATCTAAAATATTTGTTTGTAATGACACAGGCAAGAAAAATAATTCTGTTGATACTATCAAGTATTGACTCTGACCTGAATATTACTGAATCACCATTTGGTCAAAATAATAATTGGAGTGTACTGTGTATTTTGTCTGCACTAAATTCCTGATGTCTCTCAGGAATGCAATCTTTCCAAATTGCATAGACAAAGCAATCTAAGGTTGGTGGCAAGTGGCAGAGTTAGAACCTAACCTCTTGTCTTTCTAATTGAAGAATCTGTGAGCCTAACTATAAGCCAAGCACTGGCCATTTGAGCTGAGCAATCAGGAAATGTATATATACATATGTTGTTTTCCTTCTTTTGTAGAAGAAAGCAGTGGAAGGCAAGGCATTTGAGTTACCAGATCTTAATCATATAATGACTGATGGACTTCCCAGAAATTTTAAATGATGCAAACTTTATTACATGCAAGCCTTGAGCAGCAGAAGGAGATCTTGATTCCTCTTCTCTTCATTGAGGGTCTGGACATATGATTTATTTCCAAAAGATATGTAAGAAAACAGAAAATAGTCATTCTATATAGGAGTTGGTTAGATCTAATTGTAAATTTGACATAACCTAGAATCAGCTGGTAAGGTGGCCTTTATAGGAGGTTGTCTAGATAGAGTTGTCTGTGAGCATGTCTATAGGAGACTGTCTTGATTGTGATAAATGATGTGGAAAAGCCCAGTGCATTGTGGGTAGTACCATTCCTTGAGCTTGGGTCCAAGAGTGCATAAATGCCAAGAGGGGGCTGAGCCTACATAGGCATGCATACATTTATTTCTCTCTGTTCTTGAGTGTGGCTGTGACATGACTAGCTGCTTTGAGTTCTTGCTGCCTTGACTCCCCATTATAAGAACCAGGGTTGTGAGCTAAAATAAACCCTCTCTCCCTTTAACTTCTTTTTTCCAGGGGATTTTTATCTTTGCAATAGGAAAAAAAAATTGAACAAGGAAAAATCACTCATAACCTACCTCAACCAAGTGTGTGAGTAAATCTGCTTCAAATCCCACTAATATCATATAACCAAGGAACACATTGCCTGGGGCATTCTTCCCAAAAAAATCTGTTTCCTCAATCTAACCAGAAAAGTCCAAACAACAGACCATTCTAAAGACTGCCTAATAGTCCTCAAAACTATCTAGAACATGAAAAGGAAATAAAGGCAAAGAAAGTCTAATCCAAGTACGGTGGTGCAAGCCTGCAATCCCAGAACTAGAGACTAGAGAAGTAGAGGCAAAGGAGAGTTCAAGGCCTGTCTTCACCACAGTGAGTTCAAAGATAGCTTGGTCAACCTAGTGAGTCGCTGACTCAAAACTAAAAGCAGGGCTGGCAAGATGGCCTTCCGGGTAAGGGAGCTTGCTGCTAAGCCTGATGACCTAAGTTTCATTCCAGGATCCACATGGTTGAAAAAGAGAACAGATGCCTGCAAGTTGTCCTTTGGCTTCTACACCATAGCACAAACACATGCACACTTCTAAATGAGGAAACACTAACAATGCAAACAAAAAGTAACAGAGAGCTGGAGAATGAACAGAGAGGCAGGGAGACTGGCATTCGGGGACTGCCATTTGTGAGAACTTCAGCTCAATCTCCAGTATGGGAAAAAAAGGGGGGTGGGGGGTTCAGCTAAGTGAGAACTAGAGTCATGACAACTAACACAATACACTGTGGGCTTTCCTGAGAAGGCAGCATTACCTTGGAAACAGGTAACATCCAGATCCTGTCCAGCCCTCTGCCAGTTATGGTCCTTGTGCCAGCATTCCTTTCATGGTGCTGGTACTGGACACATGATTGTATGTAAACTGTGAAACTTAGGAGAGGATGGACATACAATGACTCAGTGTAGAACCTTTCCAAGTCTCTGAAAATGTAAAAAAAAATACTCCCAAAAGCTCTCTGAACAATATAAAAGTAAAAACAAGCTTTCTCCTGAAACTAAAGCTGTCTGATGGTCATTTCATTGGTTTGTAACTCCATTCAAAAAAGGGGGGCTGCAAAAGGGTATTTGGGGGCCACGTTCCTTCTAAACAGCTTGTGGTGATTATCTTTAGAGCCTGGGCCTTTGTGAACACCATGATCTGTGAGCACTGCAAGCTGCTCAAAACTGGTTCCAAACACACAGCATTGTGCACTTTCCAATAGACTGCCTGGGATTTCATGTGGCCACTTGTTTAAGGACAATGGTCTCAGGTTGCTTTCCGGTTTTTATTCATTTTTGTAAAGGGGCAGCAATACTGCAGCTGAGCTTCTGTGAAAGAGAATGATATTCTTTCCATTTGAAAAAGAAAGAAAAGGAACAGTTAAAAATACACATTGGTGCATACTGCAATTATCATGCAGAATAGATGCCGGCACAGTGACACTAACTAAGGGGAGCACAGCAGCTGCCTGCTAATTGAAAGGCATCCTCAGCACTACACGGAGGTGTCCAACACTAATTGCTAATTTTGTATGTCTGTGTGATGACAGGGAATGCACAGGGTAGGAGCAGAGCCTGCTTTCTTCCTCATAACCAGGGAGGGTTTGTCCTTAGCAAGGTGTTTGCTAGGGAAGAAATAATATAACATGATCAAGGTTTTATTCATGTGGCACACGCCTTTGATTCGCTGGGGTCATCCGACAGAAGACACCTCAATGAAAACCGGCAGTCATTAAGGAGATGTTGACATTAATGGAAAATGAAGCACACGCCAGACAGCGCTCAGCACTTGACAGTGCCTTTCATTCTCCAACACACCTGCTGGAATAGAGTATCACACACCTCATCGAACCCCGATGCAGAGCTGTGAAGTGCCTGAAAGCTCTCACTGATCTCACTGAGACCTCTAGATCTGCTGCTCTGCACTGAGCTAGAGCCCCATTGGTGGGTTGTGTGTCATGCTAGAGAGTGTGTCACACTCCAGATACTTGGGTGATTGTTTCTTTCATTTAGCAGAGGGTAAAGGTACTTGCTGCTAAGATTGGTGACCTGAATTCAATGCCCAGAATCTACCTGGTGTAGGAGAGAACAAACTCCTGAAAGTAGTCTTCTGACCTCCACATACATGCCCTGGCATGCTCCTGACACACACACACACACACACACACACACACACACACACACACACACA
>JANHMN010000012.1:34277121-34314338 GCA_030674055.1 Rhabdomys pumilio
ACACACACACACACACACACACACACACACACACACACACACACACAGAATAGGAGAGAGAGAGAGGGGGGAGAGAGAGAGAGAGAGAGAGAGAGAGAGAGAGAGAGAGAGAGAGTTTTTCATCTTACTTGGGGGTTTCTCTTACTACAATGAAACACCATAACCAAAAAACAAGACAGGGCAGAGAGAGTTGATCTGACTTACACTTCCTCATTGTAGTCCATCACTGAAGAAAGTTGGGACAGAAAATCAGAGCAGGAAACTAGAGGCAGGAGCTGATACAGAGGCCATGAAGGGGTTACTCTACTAAACTTAGTGGTTTGCTCCTAATAGTGTGCTCAGACTGTTTTCTTACAGAACCCATGACAGTAGACTGGGCCCTTCTCAATCAATCATTAATTCATAAAATGTCCTACAAGTGGCTCTTGTGGAAACATTTTCTCTATTGAGGTTCCCTCCTTTCAGATGATTCTAGCTTGTGTCAATTTGACATAAAGCTAGCCAGGATATACATACATACATACATACATACATACATACATACGTACAAAATCTGTATGTATGCACAAAATCTGTTTTGAGTTTGTTTGGTTAGTTGGTTTGTGTTTAGTTTTGGCACAGGGTCTTACTGTGTTGCTTTGGCTAGGTTAGAACTTGCTATATAGACCAATCTGGCCATGAACACACAATGATCTGCTGCCTCTGAATTCTGAGTACTGGCATTATAGGCATCTGCCACCACACCCACCTTTCAAAAAAACAAGTTTTGTTTATACCTCATTCCAAAAGAGAACTTGGATGCTTTATGGAACCTCAGAAAACTAGATGGAGAACTGGACATATTCTCCAAGGTATCCAGTATGGAGGCATCTCAGTCCTTCCTACCTGGAGGGGTTAGAACAGAAGAAGGGAGAAAATATAAGAAAGTAGTGAGGAAAAGGGAAAGACAGGATGAATAAAAAGAGAAGGGGAAGGGAAAAGAGAGAGATGAATAGGCAATGGAAAAATTAGGAGAAGAAAGGAAAGGGGATGTGAGAGAAAGTGTAGATGACTAGTAGAGGGAGAGGAGGAGGAGAGAGAGAAGAAAAGAAGGAGGAGAATGGTGATGAAAGAGACAGGGAGTAGAATGAGGAAAAAATAATAGATCTGATATGAAGATGAGCTGACATACAAAAGATTCCAGGGTGGGGAGGAGATAGAACATCTGCATCTTACCTGTTCCTTCCCAGGTCCAGCATCTGTATCCTTGTGTACCTTTCTATAATGTTGTCTTTCTGCCTCCTAAATCCCAGTCCAGTTTCTCTGTGTTCAATATGCAAAAGTTGTCTTACTCCTACTGATCATGAAGGGCCAGCCCTCAGTTCTTCCTACTGTTTGGGCTCAAAAATGCTATATATAGGTTGTTTGGTGGAAGACACACAGATAAATCTTGTATAGAGAATCAGGTGGTCCATGGGGTGAGAAAAGAATTGGACATTACAAGACTACCTTCATTACCTGGATCAAACATGGAGGCTCATGAAGAGGTCCTCAGAAAATGCAGTGTGACATGAAGGACTATCTCACAGGGATAAATATCAAAGGCAGTCAAGAATAGAGTCAAAGGGAAACATAAATCTATGAGGCAAAAAAAAAAAAAAAAGTAGAACACGGCAGCTTTTGGAAACCATGAGACAATGAACAAAGCCAGAATATTCCAGACAAATGGATGGCACATAGAAGAGATTCTGGAGTCTGGAGAGAGAGGGTCTCATGGAGGACACTGAGAGCATAATGTCCTCCGGTATCTCTTGAGTAGAGACAACAGGGTCCTTTTGCTTTTCAGAAGGACCATGATGGCATGAGGAGGCTATGAATAAGTTGTCACAGAAATGTACAAAAGACTGTGGATGAATTGGGTCTGTGGGAATGGGTGTGCGGTACAGATTAAGCTGAGAAGAAAAACATGGGAAGAGACAGGTTTCTGGAGATTTCTGTCACTATCTCTGAAGCAGAGATTCCTGAGAGAAGAGAGAGAAATGGTTAGTCCTACACATAAGAAGGCAAGGTTGATTCATTCTTTATTCACAGTGTAAAATATTCCAAGTCCTGATCATTTTACCCCCATTACTTTTGGACCTGAGGTGAAGACTGCCACATGGTGGAATGTATGGCCAAGAAGCAAAATCCCTAACCAGAATCTACAAACACTTGTCCTTATACTTACAGATAAGTGTAGTCTTAGTCTCTCATCAAGGAAACTTCTCTTTGCAACAGTTGGAGACAACTACAAGAAAAATTCATCATCAATCAATATTCAGAGTTGTAGAGCACAGACACAATGAGTATATCTATAAAACACTCTTATGCTGAAGTCTCATGGATCATTGTAGAAGAAGGGTAAAAAGACTGTAAGCCCAGGGGATCAGGAAGGTTGCTGTGAGACTCTACTTCTATGCCCATAGTCTCACTAACATGATTAGATGTGAACTAAAAAGGAGGACACTAATGGATGCTGAAGGGCATTAGGAATAACCCATGCATCCTCAGACTGTGCAAGAACTATAGGCAACTGAGTAAAGCTAAAAGATGGAGAGGTAATCCTCCCCAAGGAAGAAGAGCACATCAACTGTTTGCCCAGTGCCAAACAGTCAGCCTTAAAAATGTACATACAAGTAACATCATATGAACCTAGACAATTATGTTTGTGTGTGTGTGTGTGTGTGTATGTGTGTGTGTGTGTGTGTGTGTGTGTGTGTGTGTGATTGCATGCAAAAAT
The DNA here is from genome assembly GCA_030674055.1 of Rhabdomys pumilio. Taxonomy (NCBI): domain Eukaryota; kingdom Metazoa; phylum Chordata; class Mammalia; order Rodentia; family Muridae; genus Rhabdomys; species Rhabdomys pumilio. The sequence continues at coordinate 34,279,880 of JANHMN010000012.1, forward strand.
AATTAGTAAAAAAAAAGGCCATTAATTTGAAAAAGAGGGGCATATGGGAGAGGTTAGAAAAAGGAAAGGGGAGAAATGTTATAAGTATATTATAATCTTTAAAATAAGATATTAAAAAGGAAAGGAAGGAAGGAAGGGAAGGAAGGAAGAAACAAAGGAAGAAAGAAGGAGGTTAAGATTGTAACAGTCTTTTTCAGAAACTTCCAGTGACGTAAAGATGTCCCATGATGCCCATCTCCTAAAGGCTGTATCACTTTCTAATAAAAACACTCCGGGATAAAGCATTGCACATGGACTCAGAGAGGCACTCCATGTCCATGCCATGACCATTAGCTATACCACCTCCATTTCCTCAGTTGTGGGAAACAGTCAGGACCTCTTGGCTTCCCATACAAAAGCAGACTGCTGTAGATTTTTCTGCCTTCCTGAGAATATGTATTACCACGCCTTGCTGCATCTAAAACAAGGCTGGCGGTCAACTGGCCTTTCCTGGAGCAGTGGTAGATAGGAATACTAGGCATTCACCTTTGTTGTCCCAAGTCATATCGTAGTATCAGAGTAGACATGAGTCACTGTACCTCACACTCACAACCTCCACTTTGATTTCAGCTGCCTGTGGAATAGACATTTCCAAGATGAACTGGCATTCTTTGTACTGCCAGAGTCCTACCTAGAAACTGCATATCATAGCAGTATCCTCCTCTGCCTGGAAGGGCAGCATCTCTGTAGGTATGTTCTCCAAACTGTCAACTACAAACACAAGGCAGATAGAGTAGGGAGAGCAACTCAGGGTTCCCTCAAGGAAAAGCAAGAGAAAAGAAAGGGAGATAATGAGCTTTTGGTCATTCCTGCTGAGAGTCCCAGGCAGCATCCAACGTGCATCTTACATGGCTCGAGCTGGATGTGGTCTGACTGCACACAGTGCCATCCTCAACGTGCATCTTACATGGCAAGCTGGATGTGGTCTGACTGCACACAGTGGCATCCTCCTGACACAGCCTCACGTTGTCTTTTCTTCCCATTTCTTCTCTATGATCCTTAAAGACACAGTCAATTAAGCTATCAGAATATACTAGCCTTTTCTAACTCTGTCTTCACTGGACTCTAGCTAGGGTCCTATCTCTGAAACCAATTGTGCCATCTTATTCTGGGTTAATGTTGGCTCAATACCCATTGAATTGTTGACATATATTTTCTATATCCCTGCAACCAGAACAATGCAGGTGGATGAAAAGATGGTAATAAAGTCGGCTTCTGAACACATTACATTTCTGGAAAAATCATGTCTTTGGGAATAAATAAACTACAGCCGTTCCTTTACCCATTGAAATTTTTTTGTGATGGAAATTATAATGAATTCAACATTCATCCTACATGAGAGAAAGGGAGGAAAGGAGGAGGGGGAATATAAAGGAAATAAAAACATGGTCACAAATGAGACACACAGATTTGGTATTCATAATTAAGACAATATTTTGTATCAGTTGGAGTAAATTTGGTGATGTTTTGTAACAAATTATGAAAATTCTTAATGGATTAAGCCCACGAAGTTATACTCTCTTTTTATACTGGATGTCCATCAAGGGAAAACTAAAGGCTCTGGCCATGGTATCAACACCCCAAAATCAGGTTCACAGATTAGCCGCTGTGTGATTCATGATTGGCTGTAGGGGGATGGGTATCTAGGCAAAGCCCTTATAAGCCCTTATAAGCCCTTACAGTTTCCAGTTAGATTTAGTCCCTACTCAATAACCTCTGTTCAAGGGTCATTGGCCAAAGTCCTATTCACACCTGAAGAAGATCAGAAGGTACAATCTTACCTGAGTGTAGAGAGCTAGAAGCACCCAGTAAGGGATGTTGCCAAAAATTTCAAGCCTCATTTGTCAGGACCTCTAGGCCTCCAGAGAAGGTGCTCTTGAACCAGGACAGTAGCTGAAGAGTAACTATACAAGAGACTATCTTGCTATATTAGGTATGAAAAAAATCATTCATGTTTTGATTATCTTTGGCCTGCCTATTATAGTTGCAACATTTTATTAACACAAGCATTTGTGTTTTAAATGTTTAGTACTATTTCTATGAAATAATTTTTAAATTTTTATTTTTATCTAATTGCCATTTTATATCAAGGCATTCAACATTTTACTCAAAATACTCAACCACCCTCACTCATTTTTCCTACAAATTCTATATCCCAGGATCATGCATTTATAACACAGTGGCCCCTTTGTCATCAATGGGAGAGGCTCTGTATTGCCCATTGCAGAAATAAATTCCACTGTCCTGACTTGCGGAAAACACATCTAAAGGGCGAAGAGACTGAGCAAAAAAAAAATAAGAAAATAAAAAAGTAAATAATTGAGAAGGTCAGAGTCAAAACAAAGAGAACGGAGTTGACAGAAGTTGTGGGGTTCACCTGCATCCCTGTGCATTGTGGGGTGGGTGGAAGAGCAAGGGCAGTACACCACTAGAGACATTTCTTATCAGTGAGAAGACATCTAAAAGGAACAACTTAAAAGCAGATTTTATTCCTGTCCATGGTTTGAGAGGATGTTGTTCCTCAGAACCATAGCAGGTTCTATTGGCACTATGGGGAAACAGCTTTTCCCAGTGCCCTAACAATCCTAGGCTGTTTGCACCTCAAGTAGGAGGTGGTATTTAAGGTTCAAGGCAGAATTTGTACAAGTACAGTCACAGACATTAAGGGGCTATAGGGAGCTAAGAGGAATCAGAGGTCTTGCTTGTGAACCTGGAGGATGTATGTTCCAAGACACCTCCTACCAAGCAGCTTCCAAGGTTCCCTGGTTACTCTCACCTTCCAAATCCTCAGCAAGGTATCTGCTCACAGAGCCAGTCCTCTGATGCTTCCACCCCCCAGCTAAGAGTTGAAGCAAGGAGGACCTTCATGCAAAGAAAGGAAACCTGTCTTCCACTTGTTAGGTACCTGTATTTGTCTTGTTAATAACTGTAGAGCAAGGGATTTAGGGAAACTGGGCTTATGTCTAGCCTTTGAGTTTCCCCGAGATTCAGAATCAGGAATTAAAAAAAGAGGTCACCTATTTTCCAAATACTCTGTGATCCAGGAAGGGAGATACCCAGAGCCCAGACCTAGCTTTGGCCACCCACTGGCCATGTGTCTTTCCATGAGTTTGTTCTCAGTCACAAAGTCCAAATTGAAATAGAAGGTGAATAGCTCTCCACCTCCATGTAACTTATGTAACTGATGTCCTTTCATAGATATCAAGACATAGGCCCAGTTCACATCACTACAGGGACCTTGAAAAGGTATAATGCTTTATCCTCTGCATACAGGATCCATTTGATCATTCTCCCAACAGAAGAGAAGCTTTTGAAGACAGGTGCCAGACATCTTTAGTCTGCATCTTGTGACTTCCAGGAGTTGACACATGTAGTCAATATTCCACTATATGCTCTATGAATGCTTATACAGTCGACCTCTGTAGACTTCAGTGTTCTCAACTCATGCTATCTATCAGTATCTCTTATTCTTCCTCCACCTCACTTTTTTTTTTTTTACTATCTCCCAAACATTGTTACAACACATTGAGTGAAAGGCTAATTGTCACTAAGTGGGACAGAATCACTTTATAGAGTAGTCCACTGAAGCCCACCAAGCCCAGTAGCTTTCCCTGTGATCACCCCATTAGTGAGGAGTGGAACTGAAGTCCAGTATAAATGAGCACCTGGTCACAGGGCCATACTGCACTCACTCAGGGGATGCAGGGCTTGGTGAGTACAGAAAGGAAGGAGGAAGAGAAGAAGGGGAAGAGAGGAGAGGGGTAGCAGAAGGAGGAGGAGGAGGGGGAGAGAGGGAGAGACGGGGAGGATGAACAGAGGACAGGACAGGAAGGAGAAAATTCTCCACTCACTCTCTAGAAGCTTCCTTTTGACTATGCCTCTTCCTTTATCCTAAAGGTCAATCATGGTTTTTCTTCTAAGGATTGTAAGATATCTCTTTTATGAGACAGCTATGATTTCAGCACAACAATATTCCTTTATTATCCTTCCCAAACAGAAGCCTAAAGACAGAGGACAGAAAACAGGCCACTGTCTTAATACATATGTGTGGTGGTAGAAAAAAAGAGGTCTGAGGCCCAGGGCAGTGTGATAATCCGAGGTGTGGCTGAAGCAAGTTGCCCACCACGGCCTCTGCTCAGATGAATCCACCAGGTTCCTCATCCCTGCAGTTAAAGGCCTGCTTTACCACTGCAGAATGCCACTCCACAGCCCAGGCGTTGTTTTCTAACTCCTCCTTCTAGGGGAGCTTCATTTCAGCAGGAAATCTTCTCAAATGACTCTTGTTCCAGAAATATTTTCAAAGATGAAATGAAAACCATGATCACCAAGGTGAGAAAAACAAATGTATTGTATTCAGTTATAGAAATGAAGAACTCGGAATCTCTCCCATCAAGGAAATGTTCTCTTGCACATTGGATCCAAACTTCTGCACCTCCCAGCATCTTCACTGAGGGCAGCAGATCATTCAGCTTCTCCATGACCCCTGACTGCCCTTGGGTCACACCTCTCTTTGACAGATATCCCTCTAGAATAGTCAGCCTTCTGGATAGAGTCCTTTCCAATGTGTCAGATGGGGACACTGCTTAGTGACTCAAGGGTGGCTATGACTGAGGCCCATATGGCAAACAAGTCAACTGAGAGCCTGGGGTTGCAGGGCACATAAGACTATTTGCCCTGTTAAAATCAAAATGGGTCTGGAGAATGGATATATGCTGCAGACACAGAGTGGGCAAATACTGCTACCATGTGATTATTTAGATGCTTTCAAGTAAAAAAAAAATCCATCTCTTCACTCAGTAGTTATAGAAGAGAAATAAAACAAGCAGAACATTCAAACAAGTAGTCCAAAGATTAGACCATGGACACTTGTCTGGATGCTCTAAACATGACCATTTACTTTCTCCTGTGGCTGTCCAATACATTATATATGGAGACTTGGAGGTCGAAGGGAGAGCATTGGGGAAACCCACAAACGTAAATCTGCTATCATGATTCATGATAGCCCTACCTTCAAGTGCCAGGCTTGGCATACACATTAGCACCATATATCCTAAGGACTCTTGTGCTTCTTCTGTGGTTCAAATGTGAAATTCCCCACACAGGTTCATCATGTGCGTGAACACTTGGTTCCCAGGAGGAAGCACTTCTTGGGGAGGTTGTGGAGCCTTTAGGAAGTGGAGCATCACTGGAGGGAGTGGGTTCACTGAAGCTTGGCTTGGCGGTTTTGTAGCCCTGCCCCTTTCATGTTCAGTTCCTGTGTTTTGAATGTAGAAGTTATATGACCAGTCAGCTGCCCACTTTTTCAGCTATGCTTTCCCTACCTGCTACTATGTCTCCCTCCACCCCCATGAAGAAATGATCCTCTTGAACTGTAAACTGTAAGTCAGAATAAATTCTTCCATCTCTAAACTGTTTCTGTCAGGGTCTTTTGTCACAACAATGGGAAAATTGTCTAAGTTACTGTTCTATTGCTGTGAAAGAGATACCATGAGCAAGGCAATGTATAGAATGAAACATTTAGTTGGGGGCTTTCTTACAGTTTCAGAGGATTGGTCCATGATCCTCATGGCAGGAAGCATAGAAGCAGGCAGGCCTGGTTCTGCAGCAGTAACTAAGCGCTCACATCTGATCTATAAGCTGCAAGCAGAGAGTGAGAGACTAGGCTTTTGAAACCTTGATGCACACCTCCAATCACACATCTCCTCCAATAAGGCCATATCTCCCAATCCTTCCCCAGATATTCCACTAACTGGGAACCAAGAATTAAAGCATACAAGCTTGGCGGGGAGGGATTCTCATTCAAACCACCACAGTAACTAGTACCATTTCCCAGGACCATTCCCAAAGCACGGCTGCAGGAGTGGGCAGAGGTGGCAAATACACTATATGTCTAACAACTAGAAAGTGATTGGAACCCGTGCCCCCAGAGTTTGTTTGCAAGGAGGATCATTAGTCTCTTTTCCCAGATGAGAGACATGAAGGGATTTGCCTATGGTCTCATATGATCTAGTCAGTGGTGAAAGATACCCTCTATTAGATCTTAGCTACCTCTATACTCAGTCATACCAGTGTCTCTCCACCAGCATTTGCAACCTGAGTTCAACACTCTTACACTTAAGGTATATATTATACTTTCCAAACAAAAAGGTGACTGAGAGAAATCTGCCACTAGAAGTCAGCAAGATGCTGACATCTGTAGGGAAAAACTGAAGGGACCCGCGTGTGCAGGCGGGCGCTGGCATGAGTTCTCTGTTGCATTGTGGCATCTGTCACAGCTCAGAGTGGCAGGAATTGCAGCTCAGCATGGCAGGAGCGCTCGGGATCTTGACTGAGTTTCTTCAGCGACCTCAGGCAGGTGCCCCCAGGTGGGGAGTAAACTCAACCTAGGGTTCCATGAAGCAGGCAGGGTTCTCGAGTTGGAACCGCCGACCCGGAGGTGGCCAGGGGCTAATTGGTCTCAATTTTAGGGCTCCAGGTGCTCTGGGGCTCTGGGAGGCTGGAGCACAACTAAGATGAGGAGCGCATGGCTTGAACAGCTCGGCTAGCTTGCTTGAAGGGGGCCCCAATGGAGACAAAGAGAAACTCTCCAAGGGAGACTAGACGCAGTGGCTCAATAGTTGAGACCTTTTCTGCACTTTCCCACGGCAGACCCCAAAAGTCCGGGATTCCATGAGCTTTATTTACATGGCAGATGATAGTTGAATCTGAATGTGCACCCAACACACACTTAAGCCAGGGGGACCTGGCTTAAATAGGGAGGAGAGGGGGAGGAGGGTCACTTAATTAGCTATGCCCTCTGGCCTTTAGGTAACTCATTAATATGGAAATCTCTTGAGGCTGAAGCCTGTAGTCACACCCTCTACCTGTGTAGGGTGACACCTCTTTGGGCAGAGCTGCATCCTATGTGACTGAATGGCACAGGTTAATGGAGTTCCATGCCACGTGTTAGGAGCCTGGATTCTGGGAATAGGGTGGAATAGATGCCTGTCCGTTGCAAGGTCTCCGGGCTACTTCCAGCCAGCACTTCTACCAAAAACCAAGACCCCTTCCACAGCCCCAAAGACATCTATACTGAAGCCCTGTTTCCACATGGCAGTGGATATCCTGGGCATTACTGAAGACACACCCAGGAACAGAGGTACATGACATAGCCAAAGGGTATAAAGGAAACCTGAAGATCTGAGAAGACTATGAGGAAGGAGGAAGGGAAAGATGGAAGGAGGGGGGGAATGAAAAAGGGAATGAGTGAAGGAGGGAGGAAGGGAGACAGGAAGGAAGGATGAGAGGGAGGAAGGGAGACAGGAAGGAGGAAGGGAGGGAGGGCTGGAAGAAGGTCACAAATTGTGGTGACCTTGTAGGGCTTACTCAGAAATCATACACAGAAAGAGCACTGTTAAGTGAGCGCTTTGGGCAGACAGGAGTAAGCAATCAATACTATCCATTACAAGTCAATTAATGGTTAGAAGAATACTAAGGACTCAGTCCCAGAATTCCAAACTGGAGCCTTCAAAGGTTTGTCTTATGGCCAATGGGTGAGCACTGCCTAAATATACTGAACAAGAAAAGCTTCATCTGTACCCAAGACTCATATCTGAAGTGTGGTGGCTTGGGAGAGTGAGCAAGGTCACTGGAGTAGTTAACCCTTGTCTCTGTGAAACAGATACATGGGGAAAACAACTTAAGAGATGAATGATGGTTTGGAGCTGATGGGATGACAACAGAAGTAAAGTTCAGAGCTCAAATCATGAGCCAAGCAACCAGAAATCATCTGGAAGCTGAAAGGAAGCTTCTAGAAGGAACACAGCCCTATAGATATCTTAATTCTATGCTCTTCAGAGTTATGAAAGAGTGAGTTTGTGCTCCTTAAACTACTACACTTATAATGTTTCACAGAAGCAAGCAGAAGGCCTTAACCTTGGCCAGCTGTTGGATGGCTTCAGGGATTATCACAGACTTTAGTCCCATTTTTCTCAGCATCAATGCAGATTCTGAGATGCCTTTAGCTAATAAATAAGAGAAGATAATGGAAAAAATAGCCTGATTTACAAGGAACAGAATTGTGGTTACCTTCTGACCTATTTGCTCCCTTTCCATACGCCATCTCCAAAGAGTAATGTTCTAGTCTGTTCTCACAACCTTTATTGACACAAAGGCCAACTGAGGAAAATTTTAAATGTTTACAAGTTACGTTTTTCCCACTGAAGATGAAAATAGCTTTACTGAGCCCCAAGTATATAATATATGTTTGCACAACACAGGTAACTATTAGAGCTGAGCAACACCTAGGGAAAATGGGCACTCTCAGCCTCTAAATTAACATTTGGAATACCCATGATGGAGCACTGAAGAGACAGCTTCCTAAGCTTTTTGTTCGCAAGTTTATATGCTCTGTACAGGTCTATAGAATGTGGACATATATTTATTATTTAGTCTTCAAAGCACTTGGATTAGGCAAAGAATGTCTTATGTTTCCATAGCACAGCAGGATAATTATGGTTGGCAACAATTAACTCTATGCTTCGGAATAACTAGTGCAGGGAATTTCAAACACTCCCTACACAAAGACATGATGATTCACATGATGATCTGGTCGTTAATGCTCTGAATACCTGTGCTGGTGCAGAGAATAAGAGACCAAGGAATAGTCAGCACTAAATGGGACGTGTGTATACTTCAAAGAGACACAGAAATTTTTCCAGAAGAGTGGAAAATTTGAAAGATCCAGAGTTGGTGAATGACTACAAGGAAATAGGGTTTTAGGCTCAGCCTGGAGATTACACATATGAACTCATACTGGCTGAGGCAGCATGCACAAGACGTATGCAAGGTCAATCCAGACAAGGTAGCATGGGAGGAGGGATACTCCTACCTAAGGAGCTGTTGACAGTTGATAGTTGCTAAGAGAAAACCAGTTTTCTTTAAAGGTGCAGATCCTCTTGGGTTGACCACCCATAACTGAAAGCCACATATTAAGGAAAAAAAAAAAAAGAACACAAAGTTGGATAGATGGATAGGAAACTAAGTGGATCTGGGTGAGAGATGGGTGGATATTGATCAAAATACAATATTCGGAATTCTCAAAGACAAATTTGAGAATTTGTCTGCCTTTTCCTCCTCCATCTCGCTAGCATCCTGTTCTCACCATCAAGACTCTGAGCACTTCACTTGGTGTTGCAAGGGTAATGTATCCTGTCTCCAAAGTGTTCTGGTGATGACATCATTCCAATTGGGATTTTGCTCTCAGGACTATGAAGGACCATGCCATACAACTGCATGAAAGTGGTAGGTGTCACCTGTTAAACACTGGGGAAAGAGACAAGATTTCAGTAGGGAGTTGAAAAGGGGACAAAAAGAAGTGTCAGACCAATTATATGTTTATTAAAGAGAGAGACTAAAAGGTTGGAGATAGAAATGAGGAAAGGGGAGAAAGGAAGAAAAGAGAGAAGAAAAGAAAGAAAATAACATCAAAAGACTCTAAGTTTGGTATTGGTAAGATGGCTCAATACAAAGATGAGAACAGTGAGGCTTTCTCAAGATTATGAACAAAGCTGGTGGCACACAATTGTCTGGATCAGCCTGTCTAATTTCATGCAATACTGTTGGATCATCTGTATGTGCCAAGCATGGTTTTGGTCCCATAAATCTTGGTCTCATGGTTATGAAGTTCCCAGCCCTGTATACACTTGGCATTCACCAGGCCTGTGGCTTTTGGTATTGTTGTTCTGATCAATTGATCCCTTAATTCCCCATGGGAGCAGTTCTCTCAAAGACTGAAGCTCTCCTAGAAATCCCTGCCCCATACTAACTGCTCTAGGGACTGACATTCTTTCTGCAATTTGTTGAGAGGAAAGTGATCTCCTGGAAGAATCTAAACACAACCACCCAAATCTGCCTGCTGCACATAAAATCAAAATTGTTACTTCAAGCCAGGGAACATTCATATCTGTGTACCATGGTCAGTGACCCCTATATTGCTCTCCTTTTGCACATGTAGGCATCTTACTATGGAAAAAAAAAGTAAGCAAAACATACAAAAAGCCAGTCCCCTCTCTTTGCGAGGCTCCTTTTTAAATTAGGGTTTGTATTACTGCAACAAAACACCATGACCATAAAGCAAGTTGAAAAGGAAAGATTCATTTGGCTTGCACATCCAAATAATAATCCATCACTGTAGAAAGTCACAACAGGAACTCAAACAGGCTGAAACCTGGAGGCAGGAGCTAGTGTAGAGGCCATAGAGGGATTCTACTTACTTGCTTGTTTCTGCTGGCTTGCTCAGCCTGCTTTCTTATAAAACCCAAGACTATCAACCTAGGGATGGCTCTTCCCACAGTGGACTAGGCACTCCACCATTGCTCACTAATTGAGATTACCTTGAAATTGCCTTACGGCTGGATCTCATGAAGGTATTTTCTCAACTGAGGCACCTTTCTCTCTGATAACACTAACTTGGTTCAAATTGACACCCAAAACCAACCAGTATAGCTCCCTGCTGAAATCTTGTCTCTTTCCCCAGTGTTTAACAGGTGACACCTACCACTTTGATGCAGTTGTATGGCATGGTCCTTCATAGTCCTGAGAGCAAAATCCCAATTGGGATGATGTCATCACCAGAAAATTTTGGAGCCAGGATACATTACCCTTGCAGCACCAAGTGAAGTGCTCACAGTCTTGATGGTGAGAACAGGATGCTGGTGAGATGGAGGAGGGAAAGGCATTGTGAACACAGAAGAGCAGGGGCACACAAAGAACTAAGATGGCTATTTTCAGTCCTTTGTCACTGGGCAATTTTGTAATTTCATATCACAGACTCTAGAGGAAACATGTAGACGGGAGACCTGAAGTTGGCTCATTCCCTTCTTTGGTTTACAGGCTACCCACCATGAGCTGTGAGGATATATTTATTCATACTATAAGCAAGCAGGTGTTCTGTGGCTGAAACCACTACTCAGATTATGGTTCAGCAAGCACATCTGCTTCTCAAGGTTTTAGTCCATAGTTGGTTGACCCCAGAGCAGACACTTGGCAATGACATTTCCAGAGGAAGCTCGTGATTACATATAAGGAGCAAAGGCACAGCTAAACATACTGCAGCGAATCCAACAGCCCCTATCCTCCAACCAAGGGAGATCTGACCCAAAATGTCAGTAGCGCCAAAGTCAAGAACCCCTGCTCTGCACTATGCATGTTCCTTGAGGACCAAAATCTCAACTCTCCAATCAGTCCCCAGGACTCAATCCAAATCCTGAGCAGCGCCATCTTCCACTGCGCCCCTGTGGCTGGCAAGCAATGTGTGAGAGAAAGAAATCTCTTCCTGAAATATCTGTGCGTCCTTCACCACTTGCATCATGTACATTGTGCACACAAACACACCTGCACACATGCACAGACTGCAGAGACGTGCATACATGCAAAGACAAGTATGAACATAAATGCAAGTCCAAGCACTTGCTTGCTCATTTGAGCGCACGCGCGCGCGCACACACACACACACACACACACACACACACACACTTCGGCTGGATTCTAAAATCTAGACACACACCTGACTCTAGTCACTGGTTTCTGGCTCATGGTCCTGTCAGGTACCACTTTGCCCCACTGCAAGAAAAAATGACCTCAATACAGACACCTAGGTGGAGACATCAAGTGCTCTCCATAATTTTACTGACTGGATGCTTTTTCCTCTGAGGCTACATTATTAAATAAGTGGCAGACTGAAATGGAAAATGAACCTTTTGCAATTACACATACAGAAGGCAACTGGATAACAGGACCAGCAAAATGCTAATTGTGACAATGGCATAATGGCCCAGACGTGTGGCAGGCCGGTCTGACTCATTAATCCAGTGGCGGCAGTGGGTGTTGTAACGAAGTGAATGGGACTGGAGAGAAGGCAGAGCAGGGTCAGACGCCAGCCAGCTGGCAGAACCAACTGAAACAAGCTTACTCAGAAGGGCAGTGGGTTGGAAGGGCTAGATGCAAAATCAATGTCTCCTCCTTCTGTAGCATATCCTCTACCAGGGACCAGAGAACTCTCTAGAATTGGCAGCTTTAAAAAAGACATTCCCAAAAGGAGAGATGGTACTGAAGTTTTCTGTGTCGATTCCCTGTTTATGTTTTTGGTTGGTTGGTTTTTAAAGGAGCATAAAGAAACTGTTGCCTCAGTTCAGGATCGAAATCAAGTTCTAACTGGCCTTGCTCACTTCTGCCCTGAATTATCCTACAAGGCGTTTGAGGTTCAGCATGCCTCAGAGCACCTGGGCCATCCTTTTATTCTGTTGTTCACTGCCTGCTGGGTAATTTCTGATTTCTCCTTTGGCTCCCTATCAAGACTCACCCATGTGTCTTCTGCGAACATACTCCAGTCAGATAAGGGTCCAGACTTCAGTGGGCAGAAAATAAAGGCCAGTTGGCCTCGGGTCACCTCTTCTGGGTCATGAAGTTTGGATTTACTTGAGATCAGCTAAACGAGCCAGTGGAGAAACATCAAAGCTCCAGTACATAAGAGCTGTTATTACTGAGTCGCCATAGATCCCAACAACAGAACCCACCACTGCACCTAGGTTTCTAAACTGTGCTACGGGATAGAGTCACCATGATGAACAACATTCAATCATGTAATTCAAAAGAGGTCTCAGAGAGGACTCTGAAATGTTAACGACACCCATAAACATGGTAAGCAATTCAGGCAATAAACATATTAGAACCCTGATTGTATGCATATTGTACACGTGTGAGTGATACACTTTCAACCACATAGGACATGGCATTTAAAATATAATAGACCATATACCAGACAATTCTGACTGGCCTCTCTTGAAATAAAAGTATCTTTGAGCTCTTCAGCTTTTCCCTATTTCTTTTCCTCAGATCTAACCATCATTTGGGGCATGTGTGTCTGGGCCTCCAAGGAGATGGCTGCCCCACTCTTAGGGGTCCATTGAGACCTCTCTGCCTCATCAGCCTGCATCATAAGAATCGTCTTGAGTACAGTATCACCCCACCCAGGCAACACTTGAATCAAACACCAGAAAATTATTATTTCCTGATTCAGACTGGCTTCCATACGGCACCAGATATCCTTGAGTTTGTTCTGTGGCTAAGGATAACCTTGACCTCCTGATCCTCCTGAACGCTAGGATTATATGCATGTGTGACCATGCCCTAATTTTGAGATGCTAGGAGTCAAATTCAGGGCTTCCTGCATGCCAGTCCAATACTCTGTTAACTGAACTGCAGTCCCAGCCCACTGAATCAGTCTTTTTCTCTGGTGTTTGAGAGTAAAAATGAGCCATGAGGATCCATGGTGGCTGGAACATAAATCAGGAAACTTGAGAGGTGATGGCAGCTGCATAAGGTTGGAGCCGTGAAAATAGAAAGTGTTTCCATCGAGGAACACAACAGGAATAGGCCATAGGGAATTCGGGCTCTGGCTCCAGCCATCCTGAGCCCTGCCACATTCCTATCCCCAGTTCTAGACACTGTAGTAATATATTTTAAAAATCCCATCATGAAGTTTCTTCCTGCCCTTGACCGTTTATGTTCCCGGATGAAAGACACTCACATAGCTTTTTTTAATTTTGTATATGCCTTATGCAGTACTAAATAGCTGGGCAACTGCCTACCCTATGTGCTGTTACATAGGTGGGGTTCAGGTTTCCTGGACTTGGGACCATGAGAAGGAGGAAGGGGAAGCAACCATGGGCTGAAAAAAAAAAAAAAAAAAAAGAACCTTTGGGAGAGGAGAATGGAGAACTGCCACGAGCTAGGAGCCAAGAGAACGTGGCCCAGAGGGCCTGCCTGATTGCAGTTGAGATCAACCCAGGTGGAACATGGTAAATAGTGACTAATGGTTTAGGGTTATTGATGGGAAGGTAGATTCTAACAGCATGGAGGGTAGGCAGGTGCCTACCTATTGTGCTGCATAAGGCATATTAAAATATATACAGGCTGCATGTGTGTTTTTCATCCAGGGACATAAATGGTCTAAGGGAAAAAAAACCCTGCGGTGAGACTTTTTAAATATTTTTAACTACAGGACACTGCCTTGATTTCTTCTCCATCATTTTCTCTCTTGCTTTTTAAACAAACTCCAATTGGATTCCTTCCACCTGTGCCCCAGCCAACTATAATTAATTCAATTTGTGAACGGACGTGATTTACATGCTTGTCTCTTTCACCTCTAATTTCAGAGCATCGCCTTTTCAACTGTGGCCTGCTGGCCAGCTTCACTGGGGGAGTCTTTTCTAGAACAAACTGCTAAGAATCGGTGCTTCCGGGGAGCAATTTGCTCAGGTGACTCTTACCCACCGTCAGCCACCAGCAGAAGCTATCTTTTCATCAACAAGCCTACAGATAGCCCAGGCAGGAATCCACCCCGCCACTGAATGAGAAGATGTTGGCATCAAAGAGATCTGATGAACAGGAATTACCGCTCTGCTTCAGGTGAACTGTATATGTGACTAATTGCTCTAAGCCTCTATATCCCGGTCTTTAAAGTGTTACTAATTATAGGGATCTGCCTTTTAGAACCCGAGGGAAGATCCAAGGCAATGATATATATGATCTCACTTGGAAGGCCTTCTTCTGGCATGCAAAAAAAAAAAAAAAAAAAAAAAAAAAAATCACATAAGTGACACCTCACCTCGCCAGGACAGCAGCTAGTCCTCTAGGCTTCTTAAGCTGGTGATCACACCTACAAGGTCAGGTTCTCAACATGTTCTCCTCCCAGCTACTGTGTCCCCTTAAACTGTGTATTACAAATATATTGTGTGGTGTTCCTGCCCCAGCCTTTTACCCATGTCATTCATTTTGCATAGCCGTAGCCACAAAGGGTATATCATCACCATAGTGCTGCGGGAACAGAGGACCACAAAACCTACAAAGGACTAAAGAAGCCAAGATTTGTTTCTGGTTTAGTGCTAACCCATCACCTAAGACAGATAAAGTTCCAAGTCTCCTCCTCAATGCCTAAAACCACAGGAGAGCCCAAAGCCTATACATTCTGTTTTTCATATTCATACTAACCTAGGAGGAAGCCAGGTCTATAAATCAAGCCCATCTTGAGTGTAACAATTATCATCAATGATAAAATAATTGCCATGATATGTTATAACAAAATGTATTTGAACCTTAAGGATTTCTTATTTCTGACATTGTTCATTTAGTATTTTCAAAGTGTGGTTGATCACGGGGAACTGAAATCATAGAAAGAGGAATCACAGATAAGGACAGATGATAACATCCATTGCAAATTGCAAGTAAGATACATCTCTGATCTCTTCGTTCCAGAAGCAATAAGGACCACTTATGCAGGACAAGTTTGACTTGTGGCAGAGAGAAAACACACTTAGAGAACACTTTCAGACATTCTCAGGGGATCATGCAAATCACATCCACTTCTGCTGGATTACGAGATGACTTTTTTTTTTTCCAATTTTAAACCTATGGCAGATTGGCTTTGTGGGCACTGAACCCTGGATGGAAGAAGGCTGACTGAATTCCCTCCACATTACCAAATTACCTGCTTCAATACTTCTAATAAAAGAGCTTTTCAACTGATGGTCATTTCTTCCCTTTGACATCTGGCATTCTCTAGGTGACAGTTTTGATTGTGGGGAAAGAGTAGGGACAATGTTGAAAGCCTATAATGCCTCAAACAGACCCTCTCTGCCAAAAAGAATGAAATGACTCGAAATATCAAGAATGCTAAGGTCGGTGCTTTGGTTTTCTTTCTATCCCTGTGATAAAATACTGACCAAAACCAACTTGAGGAGAAACGGGTTTATTTCATCTTAAAACATACAAACCATCATTGAGGGAAGCCAAGACAAGAGCTTGTGGTATAAATTGAAGCAGTAACCACATGGAAATGCGGTTTACTCCTGTGCTTCTCCAGCTCACACTCAGACATCTTTGTCTTACTTTGCAAGGCTACCTAGGTCTAGAGATGCCGTCACCCATAGTGATGGGTTTCTCCCATATCAGTTATTCATCAAAAGAAAAAAAATGCTCTGCAGAGTTATCTACAGATCAATTTGATGGATGTATTTTCTCAAGTGAGGTTCCTCTTCCCAGATACCTCTAGCTTGTATCGAGTATCAAGTTAGCAAAAACTAACCAGAATAGTTGGGAATACTCGCTCTTGGCTGTGTGCATTTTTTCTTTTTGAAAAATAGTAATCTCAGCTATTTTTTTAATTGTTAAGTTTCTAATGCTCAAGACCTGAACAATTTAGTCATTCCTGCTACTTACTAGTACTGCTAGTAAGGGAATGTGAGAGAGAATGAATTCTTATTTTCCTAAAACATCTGTGATCCCCTACATCTATCACCAGCACCAAGCACATTTTCAGGCCAATGATAAGGAGGGTCCAAGGGGAGATCCCTTACTATCTCTTCTTTTGTTGAATTTTTTTGCATGCATGGACTCAGCAAACTACTTTAAAAACCTATTGATCTTCTCCTAGAAGGTCCTCCAACTTGACCTTCCAGACTCTCTGTATACCCAGAGAAGAACTATAAAGCACCGTTTTGTTTTGTTTTGTTTTGTTTTGTTTTGTTTTGTTTTGTTTTGTTTTCATTTTGGATAATAGCGGTAGGAAAGGATAAATTTATTTCTCTATTTCATTCCCTCCTCTGTGGTTATGACCCTTTGGGCTACCCCCTATTAGTAGCAACAGACTTTTAATGCCAGCGATCATGAAGACATTCACATTATAAAAGTTGGAAAGAAATGAGGCCAAATTTGGTTTTGCCTTTTCTCTGGGATGATTTACTGACTGGTTATCTTCTGTGTTTCCCAGAACAAGTAAGAATTAAATATGAGATTTTTATTTTACTTATGTTAAGGAGTATGAGATTTTAAAACATTAAATTAAACTTTTAAAAGATGGGTAGCCAAGGAAATGATGAGGTCCTGAGGGGAGAGTCTAGAAGCAGATGAGCAAGAACGAACAGGAAGCTGAGAACAGTCAGAAGCCATGGGAGAAAGAGCAGCCTGGACCAGATCACTTAAGACTCAGTAGTTGTTGCTAAAATTCTTACCTTGAGACAGGCATAAACATTTACCTCTCCTCTCTTCCTCCTCTTCACCTTCCTCACCCTCATCCTCCTCCTCCTCCTCCTCCTCCTCTTCTCTTCCTCCTCCTCCCACCCTCTCCTCCTACTTCCACTTCTTTTTTCTCCTCCTTCTATTATTTTACCTAAAACCTGAGGTGATTCTAGCAAAGTTTATTCTGAATAGTCAGTGCATTGTTGGCTTTATTTAGAGGTCACAGATGAGGGGTTAAGTACAGGAGTATGGGTGTTCCTTTGAAAGAGCCTCACTGGAAAGTCTTTATCCAGAACATGACTAATTTCTTATAGCCATAGATGCATCCCCATCCAAGTCTTCCCTGGCTTATATAAACTTGATCTCCCAGAGACCACATATAATTAGATAGAATTGTGTGCAATAGGTAGTATGAAGTGACCAGATACTCAGTTGAGGGTCTTGTGACACTCTCCCATCTCCTTTTATGAGGGAGTGTCACACCAGTCAACAAGCCCTGCTAGGATGATCATTTGCAAGTAGCTCTCAAAAATGGCAGTTGTTTGGCTCAGAGTACAAGAGTCCTGTACCACAGCATGTCTGTGACTCCATGGCTCAAAGGAAGGGGCCTTCTTCTAGGTCAACTTTGGGCCAGCACTGAGGGACAGAGATGTGTTTTTTGATATGCAGAAGAAAACATGACACCAGGACATGGCTGTAAGAGTCATTGCTGGGTGCAGAAGTTAGCAGAAGTTGCTCCCTTAGACAAACACTTATATTACACCCAAGTTCTGCCCTTGTAACCAGATCAGAGTGTAATCTTCCAAATGCAGTTTTACTATTTAGAAACTTTTTGATGGACCATGGATAGTCATTCATCCATTCTCTGGCCATCATGGCAGGAAAGTCCACATACCAAAGGATATAAAGTCTCAGGGAAGGAGAGTTACATTCTGACAATGTGATCTTGGAAGAGTCAACTGGGGTCTCTTAGATGCAGGTCTTTTATACAGAGAAACTTTAATATCTACTCATAACATTTCTCAGAATAAGACCATCATCTCTGAAAGCATCTAGTATGGCTGTGCTTAGCATACCATTGATTACTGTAATGTCTAAATGTGCCTAGGATATTCTTTTTGAGAACAATTAGTTACATTTACTTATTTATTCTGTAGCCAAGAGTAGGGGCATGTGTACCACACCCTGTGTGTGGAGGTCAGTTCTGTCTTCTACCATGTGCATCCTAGGAATCAAACTTAGTTCATCAGATGTGGCAGACTTACTTGTTCAAACAACTTACCAGCCCTGAATAGCACATTCTTAACTCCCATAATTAAGATAGGGCAGCGTTGTGTCACACCATGGTGCTGCAAACCTTCTTACAGAGAACTGACTCTGGCACATACCGAGAGACATGGCTAAACTCACAAGTACAGACTACCTATAAGTTACCCACCCTCTCCACCACTGAATGGTCAGCAAATTTCTCTGCTAGTGCTGAACCCACAAACCAGTATCCCGTCCTGACAGTGATTCATACAGTTCCACCGAGAGAACAATTCATGAGCCTTCTTTACCTTGAGAATGCCAATCTCCTGAGCCTCCATCCAAACCTGCTTAAAATATCGGTGATAAGTACTATGTTGCTTAGTAGCCTGTTTGGCAATTGGAACAATAGCTCTGCCCGTAGATTTGTGTATTCAATATTAGCTCTACTGGGTTTTACAATTTATGGGAAAACATGTTTTTTTTTTTTAAACTGAAGGGATTTTCCTCCAGCCTCTTATTTTTATCCAGGACCATGATAGCAGTTAAAGGTTTGATATTTCTCTCTCTCCAGAGACAATTTATGAGGCTAGTACAGGGTCAAGCCACTAAAAAGGAATGAGTAACAATAGTGTGGAGTGGCCTTCCCTTATGACACTGAGCCTGCTGCTTCTGAAGCCTGTTCCAAAAGTCTAACTCTATACAGGGGGGAAAAAAAAGAGAAACAAAACAAAAAGTCATAGTCCAAGATTGCATAATTCAGAATCGTTTGAAGGCCTTTGGAAGAGGGACATTTACATAACAAGGTAAATACACTTACACTAAGCTGGTGTATGGAAAATACTGCTCCTCTTCGTTAGACTAGAAATCTGGTGGCGCGAATATCATAATCAAATCTTATTGAAGAAGCTGGGCCAAGGTGAGATTCACCAAAGCTGAATCCTCTTCCACATGGACTGACTTCCTACTTCTATTTTCGCATATAAACCATGTTTCTGTCGATAACATTCTATTTGGGTTTTTTTGGTTTTTGTTTGTTTGTTTGTTTCAGACCTTTCATTTTCAATCTCTACATCCACAGCAGTAAGATCCATCACAATGAAGTGCCCAGTTCTCTCTGCAAACCCCTTCTTCCCACAATAAATGGATGAGCAGTGCTTGCTCTCCAGCCTCCACCTCCTTCACACAGCCTCCCTCTTGGATGGCTGCAACTGCAGCTTGCTTTGCCCAGTGACGAGGATTAATATCATTTCCTGGCCTCCCCAGTTAAAACAAATTTTTAGCAATGGGACCTGGCCACAGCCAGCACCTTTATATTTCATCTACAAAAGATGGGTGAAGGGAATTTTGAACAAGGTGTGTGGGTAGACACGGTGTCTCCCCATAGCTCACTTTTCTCACCTGCCCACCCCTTACAGTTCACATTCCAGCCATGCTATACTACTGATGCTCTTGTGTTTCTATGGCTTTCTTACTTCCAAGCCGCTGTGTGTGCTATGTTTGTTTTCTGGAGAATTATTACTTCTTGAGGATGCGTCACCCTAGAAATTCACTCTTATCGAAAGTTGTAAGCAAGGACATATCAGCTCTGACTTTAAGCACAAAATACTTAAGATGTCTGTCCCCTGACTGCCTATATAGCCTGCACTAGTCCCAGATTATATGGACAGATATATGCCTTACCATCCCTGTACCTTGCGAACGTGATGTGATATACCCAACACAGTGTGGTCACAAAAGATCATGACTTGGGCGGACATCAATGTACCTTGCCAAATGGAAGATGCAGCAATAGAACAGAAGCCTGAACAGTCCTTAATCTAAAGCTAGGTGCATCCAAAGAGTGCATTGGCTCTGGGCAGATGTCTTGATGATCCTCAGGCCTGCTGGTAATTACTGCCTTTATTTGACAGCTAAATTTGGTCGGGTATAATTACAAGCTTAGGCAGCTAAGACACAGTTTGTCATCTCTCCCTTCCCCACCCCTGAATGACACCTCTAAGAGACATAATAACTTCAAGTTCAACTTCAGAAATAGTCAAGAGCCCAGAGTAAGATTCAACTGCTGTACATATATGCCCAGCCAACCATCTTAGCCTTGCACTATATCCTCTGCTGTTCTGGGTGCTCTAGGGTCAGCAGCAGAGAAGGGAGTGAGGAAGACAGAAGCAGATCTCTTTTTCCTTAGTTGTGCTTGGGTCCTGCCTACCAGGAATCTGATTAGTGACTCTTGAAACAGTTCCCTGGAGACAAGGTAGAGCCATCCATATTTATCTACCTAATGTTTGATGACCTATTGGCCTTCTGTCCAAGATGACCCAGATGGCCCACTTGCAGGCACCATCTTCTAGTCTCCATACCCAGTACACAGCTGCTTGAATGGCACTTAAGGAAACCTAGTGCTTACCTAGAAAGCTCAACCACTTCCTATCACCTCCTATTTCCTACTGAAGCTTCACACACCTTCTATCTTCTAGCCACTGTTATTGTCTCATGCTTGTGAGGCACTGGGATCATAGCTACTCTTCTCTCTCCATGGGATGACAAGTTTCTCTATGTTACGCTTCCAAGTTCTCCTCCATATTTCATGAGCACATTTTTGGAACCCAATGCCTTGTCTCCATTCTTCATTCCTCTTATCCATACGTCCCTATAGAAACCCCCAGTCTCCTCTCACATGGAATGGGTCCTTCTGCAGGCAGACCTGCTATTCTCACACTAGATAGCATTCCATTCTTACTTCTTCATATTGTGGCTTCATCCACATTCTGAGACAATAGGAAGATGTTTCTGCTGTGTTGTGAATCACATTTTGATGGAACCTTGGAGGGCAAGGCAGATGGGAAATTTGCTTGACGAGTGTCTCTTCTGGTTATTGAAATAAAATTATATCACCTTTTTCACTCCCTTTTCTCCCTACAACCCCTCCCAACTACCCTCTCTCAAACCACTGCTATGTCATCCCCCACTCTTAAATTGATAACTCCCTTTTGTGATTATTATTGTTATATACATATATGTGCATGTAAGTATGTGCATGCTAAATTATATATAAATACAACCTATTAAGGTTGTAATTTTGGTGGTATGTTTATGATTTCAAGGTTGACGACTCTGCATTGTTCAATCAATGAGAGAGAGAGAGAGAGAGAGAGAGAGAGAGAGAGAGAGAGAGAAGTAAGTCCTGCTTTGCTGACTTACAAACAGAGGTCCAAAGCCCTTGATTCTTGTAAATGGTACAAGTCATATACTTTCTTGGTAATAGATAGTGTTTAATCTTTTATGTTATAATATTTAAAATGCTGGCTTTCATCTGTGTACATTTTGTCTTGGTTTGTTTTCTACTGCTATGATTTAAATAATGACTAAAAACAACTTGGGAAGGAAAAGATTTATTTCAGTTTATACCTTATGGACAATCATGGAGGGAAGTCAAGACAGGAACACAAGGCAGGAACCTGGAGGCAGGAACTAAAAAGGCCATGGAGAAGCACTGCTAACAGACTTACTTCCTATGGCTCTCTATCACCCAAGACCACCTGCCCAGTAGTGACATTGCCCATAGTGGGCAAGACCCATCCACATAAATCATTAATCAAGAAAAATCTCATCAATATGCCTACAGGCAAAGTGATGGAGGAACATTTTTTTTTCTTTCAAATGAGGTTCCCTCTTCCCAGATGACTCTAGCTTATATCAAATTGAGAAAAAAATAAGCAGCACATCTATTGGTGTAAGAATACCCATTCAATGTGCGGCAGGATCTCAGGACCACTTAGCTGTCATGTCCATAACAACATCTAAACCCTAGGAGTACTAGTAAGTTCATCAGAAAGCTCCAGAGCCTGACATTCCAGGGCACTTCTCTTGTAAACCTACAGGAGTGTGTGAGGCACAAGGGAGAAAACTGGAGATTCCTTTTGATCTAGGATAAAAGCTTCACGAAAGAGTTAAAGTCAAGGAACTGACTTGACTTCCCTAGATGGACAGGAGAGCTGGCTAACCCTGGGTGGGTGAAGCAAAGATGAAGGAAGAAAGGAAGAGTGTGTCCTGACACACACCCTCAAGTCCTAGTTGTCCAGAAAAAGACAGCTGAGCCTGATGACTGAGCCTGACTCTCTTCCACAGAGTCATACATCAGGTCCTTTCTCCCTCTCTGGTTTTCACCATGACTGACCTCAAGTCAGTAACAGCTCAGGTAAAGAGTACAGTTAAGAGATACAACACTGAGACTAGAAGTGTACCTAAATGCCTGTACAGCCAGGAACCTAGGTCCTTGAGCTTAAGTGAACAGTGTAGAGTTAATATTGGTTTTAGCATGACTTGCCCTATCCCTAGTGTCTTTCTGTGCTTACTGAAGTGCAAAATCTGTCTCTCTTATAGGTCAGTACAACAAGTGCCAAAAATCTACTTACTAAAGAGCCACTAAACCTGAGTTGCTTCTAGAAAGAAAAATGTAGGACCCCTGGGCATTACAAAACATGGAAGTGTGGTTTTCTCTTCCCTGAGACCAAGAGTCAGTGCTGGCTCCAGGTGTCCTCGACACTGTGAGTCAACAAGATGTTATTCAACCGGTAGAACACTTAAGTGATTTTGTAACACCTCCTGAAGGCTCCAAACCTCCAACTCGATGAGTCATCCCTCCTCATCACTCAGAGGCTCCTCCTTGGGGGAAAAGGCCCGCTGACCATGATCAGAATCTGTGGTTAGGGTCAAGGGAAGGGCAGAACCTGTGGGAAGAAAGCTCTTCAGTGCTGTTTGCATCTATTCTATGGCCAGTCCTGTCACTGACATAAAAAGAATAAGAAGGATAAAATGTACTCCTGTCTCCAGGAGGCACAGTCAAGTAAAATACAGACCCCAGGACATGGCAATCT
This sequence comes from Rhabdomys pumilio, assembly GCA_030674055.1. Taxonomy (NCBI): domain Eukaryota; kingdom Metazoa; phylum Chordata; class Mammalia; order Rodentia; family Muridae; genus Rhabdomys; species Rhabdomys pumilio. The sequence continues at coordinate 34,303,099 of JANHMN010000012.1, forward strand.
CCATGTAAGCATCTGGAAATGAGGGATTATATGAGCACTCTCCAACTCTAAGATCCATGATGACCTAATTTTGGAGGAGTCAGGTACGTCCTCATAATACGTGGTGCCAGTAGATTGGACAGGCTTGTGGGCAAAATTCTAGGGGAGCCTGAAACATTGAGAGACTATACCATATGGTGCCCTGGATCAAAGGTACTGTCTTGTGGAATTTTCAGAAATCATAGTCAGACACTTGCGCTGTAGTTTCCAGAGTACAGGAAGACAATGAGTATTGGAGAGCAAAGGTTTGTCAGCACACTCCCCAAACCAAGTACCACAGGAGCTGCCGAGTCTGACTAGGACCTGAAGAACCATGAACCCATGCAGGTCACTGGTTTTCTTCCAGAGACAGAGCTAAACACCCAGTGGTTCTGGAGTATAATTTTATCTATTTCTACTCCAGCTCTGTTGGATGGTAAAATTATGCCAGGAAGTTTGGTAAGGTAGAGCAGGTTGACACCCAGAGAATCAGTGGGCACACACCTGAGACTTAAGCAAATCCCTGCTCCCTGCCGGATTCCTAACCTGGAACCCGTGCTATAACCCTCACATAAAAGAAATGTGTCCTATGGTCACATAGGCCCAAAACAAAGTTCTCCATGCTAATGAGGTACGTAGAGGCCTGAAGGACTTAGCCAATAAGCTTCCCTTTCCAGACATCTCTCCCCACAAAAGATATTTAATCTCAGGTCTACTCTGAGAAGTGGGTATGGTACGTTATACATCCATTTTCCACCATGAAGAACCAATAAGCTATTTGGAACCATGGACTGTCTCCTTCATCAAGATCCACCATGGGGAACCATGGAGAAGGCATTCACCTACAGAGCCACAGCTTAATTCTCCCATAGAAGGCCTCTCTGTGCTCCCAGCTACAACCACCACCAAGCCTGCCTCCACCTATCATGGTTGGGACATGCTGGAGCTCCCCATTCCTCCATCCCCAGACTTCCAGCAGTGCTTGGATGTCCAAGAGTCTGAAAACCCCACAGCCCTGGCCTCATTACAGGCCCAGGGACCCCCTCCCCAAAACCAGCTCTGGCTTTCTCACATCTCAGACTGTGCTTTCCCACCCCTGGAACAGTGTCTCGGGGCTTCCCTACAGCCCAGCACCAGAGTGGGATAAACACAATCAAACTCCCCAAGTTCTACCTCCCCAAGAGGCCATGCCCAGTGGAGGAGCAAAGACCCACAGAGCTCTCTCTCCATATAACCTCAGGAATGTAACTGAGTCTTTTTCCTGTTGCCTTCTCAAGTCATCACAACCCATACAACCTTGTTGGTTCTTTAGGCAGAACTAAGAGACAGGTCTCACTCCATGGTTTTGGCTCTGAGTCTTTGTCCTTGTTCTTCCCAGTGCCTTACAAGGCATCTGTACTTTTTTTCCAGCCTCTGGGATGCTTAACTGATCTTGATCCTTATCTGTTGCTCCCAATTTACCTCTTAATCTGTAACTTTGAATCTCCTGGTCACTGTACTCTGTCTTTTGAATGTATTTCAGTCACTCTTCTTCCAATAAATTGGTTAAGAGATTTCAGCACAGAGTAGTGAATATTCCAGTAACTGAAGGAAGAAAGTGGCAAAAGGAAGGGGAAATGTTGCAAAGGTCATGAAGTAGAGGCACGTTCACACTTTCTAGGAAAAGTATTAATCACTTCTACTATATAAGCACGGACTCAATGGGAAAGTGAGAAACTGAGCTGGGCCAGCCTCATAAAAAGGTAGGGTCTGGAGTGACATTATTAGGTTCCTCTTCTACAAAGAGATGACACAATAGGCTATTGAAAAAATGATCTCTATGGCCTATGTGTTTGATTCTCAGCCCGCCTGGTTCACATATACAGTAATTGCAGGAAGCTCGTGGTGAAGGAACATCAGGGGCAGAGGCAGAAGCATCATGGTACTGAGCACCAGCTCTGCTTTGTATATGCGTGTCTTCTCTGTACCAGGCTAGGCACCAACTTTGTTGTTACAAGTGCCAAGGCCCATCTTAATTTTCATTACCTTTGTGTAGGACCAGAGTTTTGTCAGGATCAAGACACGTTTTATAGCTCAAGAAACATGAGGCACATCGACATGAGAAATAATGATGAACCTGGGTGGATGAAGACCTTGAATGCACAATCCTATCCCCAGGCAATGAGGTAGGGCTTAAGGTCAGAGGTCACTCTTGATTTGTGGCGATTTTGCCAGTGGAATTGGTTCCTTCATGTCATGGAGTGATGGAGTGAACCAGGAAGTGTCACAGTGTTAATGGCCTAGACTTGACTTGCCAGGTCATGTGGTGACAAAGACAACTCCACACCTTTCAGCCACTGCCTTGACACTGATAATGAAGGTGATGTGGCTTGTGCCCTTAGTTTCCAAAGCTAGGGAGAGGCAGAGCTCATGACACATTAAGCTCTCAGAGCCCACAGGGATGCTTAGTGATAGGGTCTGGCGTTAGAAGACACATTTATGTGCCAATGTTTGAGAGATACTCCCATAAAATGTATTCTGAGTGTTAATTGGAGCTTCTGTACCTCCACTGTGATTGAATGGGAAATAAATAGCATAGTTTAACTCAGGGGACAAGAGAGGCTTCCCCTCCTTGAAGTCTCCTTCGCTTCCAGGCTTAGGCATCTGGACAGGTTCCTAGGGCAGTACTGAGGCACACAGAGCACACTGTCCAGATGGGTGACAGTTCCTGCAGACTCTCTCTAATTAAAAGCATCAAGTCTTCTCCTGGCTCATCTTAGCTTAGGTCAAATGAAGGGCAGGGTAGCAATGTAAAATCTGAAGAATCAAGGCCAAAATGCTCTTTGAAACAGATTCTTTGACCTTGAGGAGGGCAAATGTCTTTGTGGTCTCTACCAGGAAGCAGGAATCAAAACAGCAACCCTCCTCCTCTGGTTGGGTAAATAGAAGGTTGAATGATATCTATGGGCATGGCTGTGAGTGGGCCTCGGGAAAGTGTTCCTTTCTGGGGTACGACTGTAGAATATTTGGTTCCTATCTTCTGGATATACTGTTTGCAAAACCAGCTCTATTCCTGTCCAACATTTATCACCCTTGGGCTGGGGCTGAACTTCATGCTAAGCACTTTGCAACCAGCTTTTCATTTGAGCTTCATTCTTACCCCCACAGAGACAACAAAATTGCTTCACATTTCAACTTTTGTTAACCAGAAATTTAAAAATATGTACAGCAAAAGGCATAGATATTTGCCACGGTCCTGGGGTGATGTTCTGGGCTGAAGGATCTGATCCTCAGGGAAATTGGATCTTCTCCCCAGTTGCTAAAGAGTCTCTAAGAAGACAAAGTATCTCGATGTTCACTGAGAGCTGAGCCTGGAGGAAGGTGAGAACCACTTGAACTTGAACTTGAACTTGAGCTTGAGCTTGAGCTTGAACTTGAACTTGAACTTGAACTTGAACTTGAACTTGAACTTGAACTTGAACTTGAACTTGAACTTGAGTCTATCAAAGACCCCAATGATGCAGAAGCCCTGCTTCGTAGCCATTCTGCAGGCTATAGCAGGTTGCCACCTATTTGTCTTTGGCAGCCACTGTCAGGAATCTTCCCACGCCTTCCTTCCAGGAGGAGATCTAACATTTCAAGGCATGCTGGTTCTTGGGTATTTGACACTCAACAACACCTGCACATCCAGTGCCTTCATTGGAGGGATACCAGAAGGACACTGAGGTCTACTCTGCTTGTCTGTATTGAACAATGTGCCTGGGAGCAGCCTTAATCTCATAGACTAAGGGGTACCACTGTCTCCCAGTTAGGACACTTCTGAAGAATGACCTTCACCTTCCCCAGATAGATAGATAGATAGATAGATAGATAGATAGATAGATAGATAGATTGTTTAACAAAAGTTGAAATGAGAGACATTTTGTTGTCTCTGTGGGGGTAAGAATGAAGCTCAAATGAAAAGCTGGTTGCAAAGTGCTTAGCATGAAGTTCAGCCCCCAGCACAAGGGTGATAAATGTTGGCAAATGGGATTATATATTTATAATGTACACTCACAATTTATATGTACTTGCTATAAACATGCCATCTATAATTTAAGGAAACAAATAATTTATGCATTTCCAGGAGTTGCAAATATTCTCAATGTCTAGTTAGTAGAAATAAATTATAGAAACATTCCATGTATACATGTATCCAGCATATGCATTTAGTTTGAGATTACAATTGATGCTGAGGTTGGAGGGAAGGCTCCATGGGGTAATTTCTGAAGCACATCTTAAGAAAGAGGCTAATAAAGCTAGAACAGTTGAGATACAACTGACTGGAGATTAGTGTATCCTGATGACTGATTATAATGTGGGATCCTGGGTGGTCTCCATGAACAACAAGGCCATCGAGAAGCTCAAGAAGCCAAACTCCTGTCTGTGACTCAGGTACCTCTGTAGTAATGATGCCTCTCCAATTTGGAAAAGACACTATGGTCGCATACAATGTCAATACTCTGGAAGCAAGCCAAGAATTCACAGGCACACACTGTACTCTCTGGTCTTTTGTATCTGTCTGGTCAAATTATTTCTGAATTTAAGTAATATTAAAACAATAAAAGGTACCATCTTGCATAGCTAAATTAGGAAAGCATCGTTATTGACTCCATAGGCAGCTCCAAGGACCTTAAATGACTTCACCTTGAAAGGCTCAGAGCTTACATATTCTCAGCAAGCAGACAAACTTTGAGTGCCAGAAACAAAGTCCTCCAGGCCCTGGCTCTCAACCTGTAGTCCAGTAAGGAGGACATCTGGAACCGGGTTCATTCAGATCTCGGCTCTCATGGATGCTCTTGCTCCCTTCTGCTAGAACCCTCATCATAAGGCACTACAGCTTGTGCCTTGCTTATTAGAGAGATATTTGTATGTTTGGACCTAACTAAGTCTCTATGATAAGTTTTTGCTGTTGTTGTTGTTGCTCCAATAAAGATATCAGGAAAATTAATCATACTTCAAAAATTAAGGTTGAAATACTCAGTGTTCTCAAGAAAGTCAAACAAGACATCTTAAAAGGAAAAAAAAAATAATTCTGAACCTGTTTTGCAGGACGGCAAGAGTTTATCGAGTAGAGAAGAAGAGAACACTCTTACCCTTCCTTGCAAAAGGGTGTAAGTCAGAGATGATAAACTCCAGAGAGCTCATCAGTTATGAGCTAAGCTCATAAAGTAGCTAATGGGTACCAGTCAGGCTCTTCTGGTGGGCCTGAGGACATCACAGACCATAGAAAAAACAAATTATTAATGCTCCTTGAGACAGGAAGGAGCAGCCAACTCCTCTCACTGCAAGACTCTCTCATCGAGAACAGTCATCCCTTTCTGAAGGGAATATATAAACCGTAATTCTGAGAGGTGCTGGTGATAACATCAGGCCCAGGAGTTCTGTTAAAGGGCATCAGCCAAGTCAGCCCTTGACAGCAAGAAGATGGCTCCTGGCTTTCTTGAGAACACACAGGTCAAAAACAGGCAGATCATCTGTAGTTAGTCTCCAGAATTCCAGAACCGAGATCCTCTCCTGTCTGTCTGTGCCTTGGACATTTTAGATGTAAGGTGAATGAGATTTGGCTAGAGCATTCTTATCTGGAGAGAACAGAAATTATACTGAATGGACAGGGAATGGTGCTCACCACCACCACCACCACTCCCAGCACATGTACACTACCCCCCAACACACACAAACACACACACACTTAGAAATAACTCAACATGAGTCAAGGATGACCATGACTTGCTGCTACCAGGAGACTGAAAGATACTGGTCTCTTGAATTCATTCCCAATTCCCCTAAAGGCAGATGGGTACACTTCCTGCTCCTGATGTGTTGGGTTGGATATTGTGAGCATAAGACTGAAAACAGACAGAACCATACTCACTTCACACAAGCAGCTTTCAAGCCAGGAGCTGCCTACTGCTCCAAGGTTCAAAAATCAACCAGAAACTCTCTTGTCCTGCTTGCTCACAGGCCTGTGATTTCGCCATGAGGCAAGACTGTGTCAGCAATCATTACCCATGGTCACATCCATGTGCACCTCTCCAAAGAGGAGTTACTAGGGACATGTCATCCACGTGGACAGCATTAGCAAATTATGTCCTCATCCCCAGTTTTTCTCCCATCCGACTTTGAAAAATAAATCCAATCAATTGTTCTAAGATAATGAAACAGTTTAATAAGAGAATCCACTCGTGAATTCTATGTGTTTGAAGTAACAGGTGTTTTTTTTTTTTTTAAACAAAAAGGAATTTTTATTTGTCTACAGGGAATAGCTTGTTGAACCTTATCCATTTGCCAGTGTTTTAAAAACCAGCAAGAGCTGCAGTCAGATATGTAAACAAATGGCCAATCCAGCTGCTTCCTGTTCCTGGGGAAGCTTCACACGTTGAACTAGACTTCAGAAAGGAAGCGGAGGCTCAGCATTCCGGAATTTGGTTTGCACGTGTCAGAAAAATAGATGAATTCTTCCATAAAACTGCCCAGGGGGATAGACTGAGCTTGTGTCAACAGAATACTGACCACCCCCTTTGGATAAGGCTGTTTTCACACACACAACCTGTCTAGAAATGGCCAGCGTGGCCTGGAGACATGGCTCAGTGGTTAAGAGCACTGACTGCTCTTCCAGAGGTCCTGAGTTCAATTCCCAGCAACCACATGGTGGCTCACAACCATCTGTAATGGGGTCTTTATGCCCTCTTCTGGTATGTCTGAAGACAGCTACAGTGTACTCACATACATAAAATAAATAAATCGTTAGAAAGAGACAGAAAGAGAGAGAGAGAGAGAGAGAGAGAGAGAGAGAGAGAGAGAGAGAAAGGGCCAGCGTTCATGGAATTCCTGGACAGACAAGGAGTCCTACTGGTCAAGTGGTTGTCACCACACGATGTTGAGTGGCATCTTGGAGAGAAATGCAATATGCAGAGGAGGAAGAGAGCAGACAGATCTGGCCTGCTAGGAGGTGAGCAGCACTGATGTGAGGAGATTGTCTCTCTGTTACCAGGAACTATCTAGTACTTCAGACACATAGAATCACTAAGCATAGACTGTTTTATCAGATGGTTTCATTATTCTAAATTTGATTTCTTAAAGTGAGATGAAAGAAAAATTGGGCATGAGGACATGCTATGTTAATGTTGTTCCCATGGTCAAAGTGTCGTTAGTAAATCCTCCCTGGAGGGATGAGAGTAGGAGATAAGAGTTGTCCTTATCGTAACTTCACTTGACCCACAGAGACAGAAGTTCAAAGGTCTGACCCACATAGAAAGAAGTTCAAAGGTAGAGTTTGTTGGTGGAGAGAAAGGGCCGCACTGAAGTCCTGGGGCAAAGCTTTGCTCTCAGCAAATCTCAGCCTTTGGGCACTGTTTTCTAAAGTTGTAAGACCCCACCATGACCACCACAGCTGGGAAGCCACTTCCTGTCAGCTCAGCAAGTCAAGAGAGTAAGAAGCTTCTTTCCCAGGACACCAGGAGGAAGGATGGCTTGACTCTCCTTGCTGCCGGGGAAGGGAGGAGAAATACCCTCAGGGGAAGCTTAGGCTCCTTCCTCATTGCTGTGGTCAGTTGACAGGGAAGGAATGTATCTGCTTTTCCAAGCTGTGTCTGTTCACAAGCATGCACTGGGATACACTGAGTGGAGATTTAAAACAGCACAGAAGGCCCTAGGATCCAAAGGCTGCTGAGCTAGGCTAGCACAGGAAGGCCTGCATCTAAATGAAACCAGGCATGAAGAGTCATAGGAGAGTTCCTAGTGCGCCTGTGTGTGCCGGTGTCCACAAGCATCTCTCCAGGCCCAAGGGCTCTCACGGCATCAATTGTTCCTTCCTACCAAGGATATGGCAAATGTTAAAATGTTGCTCCAGTGAACATGATTTGATCTCAGTATAATTGAAGGACACTGTGTAAAAGTGGAAGTGTAGACAGAGAAAGGTGTGGTATGGCTCAGTTACCATTTTGTCGTAAAGTCATGGCAAACTACACATTTCAAAATGTACAAGAGTACTGCGAACTCTCCTTCACAGGAAAGAAGAGAGGACACTGTGGATCTACTCAGTGGATAATGGTATCAACGACATCAGCAAAGCACTGTCCACAATGAGCAGGCACTCAGCAGCTAGCAGGAGAGGGATCCAGAGTTAGAACATCCAGCAATGCCCCACGATGGATACAGCCTAGACAATACGTCAGGGATGGGATCACAGTGCTATATCCCGGACCAAGAGCTGAGGTGAAAACATCCTAAGTACATAACGGCATCAATTGTTCCTTCCTACCAAGGATATAGCAAATATTAAAAAGGCCTCTCTAGTGAACATGATTTCATAACACATGATGTACATGTTAAGACAATTTCAGAAGCTGGGAGACATGGACCTTGACCTGCAGACTAGTGAGGTCAACTGTGAGTGACCCCAACCCTGACTCTGACCTTCCCTTTCCCTGAGTGCTAGAGCATTCAGCTGTTGGTGGACTGCTTCCTGTGTGTGGGTCCCAATCGCGCATAGTAGGATGGAGTTGCAGCATGTGGGGTACATGTGAATTGGAAAATTGGACTCAGTCCATGTTTGAAAGTGTCAACCAACCCACATCTTCTTCTCCTGCTTTCTACACTCAGTTAAGAGCTTTGCTCCACATAGATATAATTCTCAGGATAACCTAGGGAGTGGTTTCTCTCAGTCCCTATGTCACAGCTGTTCATGTGAGAACCTGAATACTAGAAATCCTTACAAGCCAGGCTCAGATACCCATCTTCGATAGGACAAATAAAAACACAATTAATTGTGAAAAAGCAGAAAAGTGAAATGGATTCAATTTGGTTACTTCAGGAAGAGAAACAAAGAGATCTAGTAACACCCAATCCACCCCGATGAGTTTATTGTCATGGGCTTGACGTGAGGTTCAGGTTTAAATGGGTGGGAAAATGTTGGCCTCACTAAGCAGTCATGCTCCAGGTGCAGTCCCACCCTAGTCACTGGTCCATCCTTGTCTCAGCTCCAGACTCTCTTCCAAGGTACTGTGACAAGTTGTTAAAACTGTGTGAAATCTCTTTCAGGAGTCAGGTTGTTCCTCTGACTGTCTTTTCTTTCTCCCAGCATGAGATCCTTAAGAAATTCAAATCCCTGGGGACCTTTGTTTGAATAATTTAACAGCCAAAGGGAGGAGTGCCTGCTACTTTTCAGAATATCCTTATTCCTACCAGGACAGTTCCATCATCGGTTGATGGTGTTGGGAAGAAGAGTAAATGAACTGCTTCAAAAACACCGGCTACACTTGACCCCAGATTTCACGACTGGAGAATCTACTCTCAGCCCTTCCTCCATGTACCACGAGTGCTGCTCCTCTCTCCTTGCCTGGGTGTCACGGCTTGGAGATGACTGTGAACACCATTTTCTTTGGAGGTGCCATTACCAATGTTCACCACTGAACTTGGACTGTGAATACCCCCACATTTTGACGTAAAAATGGAGAATTGGAGACCTTGACTCACTTCTATTGAAATGCACGCACCCTTTGTGCCCCACAGAAAGAGCTCACCACACTACACCAAGACTTCCCTTTTCTGTTCTAAGTCTCTGACAGAAATCAGAGCAACACATTCTTGGAAGTTCCAAAGGAGCAGGACATACATGGCCACCCTCTACTCCCCAGCCTCTTCCCAGAAGTTGAAAGACTTCTGGAATCAGCCAACTCATCAGTGTCCCCATAGCTACAAACACAGCAAGTATGGCCATGCTTCCGGCTAGTGCTCAGGTGTCAATAAAGGAGGTTGAGGAGGGGCTGCTCTAATGACAGAAATTGTTGAGCAAGACTTGAAGAGCCAGTTGGTGCTACCCTAATTGGGACTTCTGAGGACAGTGAATGCATTGAAGAATCTCATTGCACATTGCACGTAGTAGGTATGCTACCTGATTGCACAACTCTGCAAGTTTGCTTCCCTTCAAAATGGAGCTCCTCCCCCTGCATGAGAATAGGTGTGGGGATGTCCCTACCCAATCTTTACTCAGAGTAATTCCACAGGAAGAAATCAGAAAAGTGCCCAGAGGTTCTGATAAAACACAGTGTAGATAAGGCACATGTTGAAACATTTATTTTTCTTTGGTTGACTGACTGTATTTATAGAAAGGCCTTGTGGCTCCAAACTGAAAACTACCCAGTCAGCCTCTGGGCTAAGCTTGTTTTGTTGGCTGTATTTACACCCATTAAATACCACAAAGGAATGCAAAGCTCCAGAGACCAGCTGAGTAAGGTCCCTTCTTTGGGAGTCAGGCATGTTTTTTTTTCAAGCCCTTCTGACCTTAATCTAAGAAGTGTGCTATTGGGGGAAACCAAGGAGCCTCACTTGAAGGGTGAGAAGCCAGGACAGGGGACAAAAAGACTTCCTTCTTCTACCATGAGCAACTCATTTTCAAAACTGCTCACTGTGCCTCTGGGCTCCTCAGCAGGATGAATGCTTGGGTCAGAAATTTAATATCCAGCACAACATTAATTAGAGGAAATATTGTCTGAGCTCAGAGGCACTGGCCATGTTATTAAAATACAGAGCAGACACCGCCTCACCCCCACTTGATGACAATCCTTCAGACTAGGGTGAGCCTCCCTGTTTTTAAGATCAAGATACATGTGTGGTGTTAAACAGCAAGCCCACCATCACAAGACATAAATCAGCAGACAATGTTAGTGAAGTCCTATGGGCTCCTATGTCCAGACTCTTACAAATTCTTTTTCTGTCACACTCTCTTTCTTATATACCCTCCATCTGATACACTCTGGTATCTCACGGCCTCTGACCTTTCTTCTTTCTGACACCTCTACTCCCTGACATTCTTTTTTCAGGATATATCACCTTCCTGTTACCCAATGTTTCTTCCCAACACAACTGTCCCAGTTATTTTTCTGTTGATTCAAAAAGACATCGTGACCATGGCAACTTATGAAAGAAGACACTTAGTTAGGGACTCTCTTATAGTTTCAGAGAGTGAGTCTATTATCATCGTGGCTGGCTTATCTGAGTGTTTCACGAAAGAATCCTTCTGGAAGTTAAGAAACCTGGATATACTGTCAGCTCCATCTATGCTGTGCTATGATCTTGGACTCTCTCTCTCTCTCTCTCTGTCTCTCTCTCTCTGTCTCTCTCTCTCTGTCTCTCTCTGTGTCTGTCTCTCTCTTTCTCTCTCTCTCTCTCTCTCTCTCTCTCTCTCTCTCTCTCTCTCTCTC
>JANHMN010000012.1:34314348-34342399 GCA_030674055.1 Rhabdomys pumilio
CTCTCTCTCTCTCTCTCTCTCTCTCTCTCTCTCTCTCTCTCTCTCTCACACACACACACACACACACACACACACACACACACAGAGGCGATACCAGAGGACCATCTTGGGTGTCTTTCCTCATGTCTTAGTTGTTTTTCTATTGCTGTGATAGGACATCATAACCAAGATAACTTATCGAAGAAAGAGTTTATTTGGGGCTTACAGCTTCAAAATATTAGAGCCCATGACCATCATGGCAAAGATCATGGCAGCAGGCAGATAAGCTTGATGCTAGAGCAGAGGCTGAGAGATTATATCTTGAGACAACCATGAAACAGAGGTATGGAGGGAGAGAGAGAAGGGGAAAGAGAGATGGAAAAGGAGAGGGAGAGGAGGAGTAGAGAGGGAGATGGGGAGAGAGAGACAGACTGAGGACAGCATGAGCTTTTGAAACCTCAAAGATTGTCCCTAGTCACACACATCTTCCAGCAAGGTGACTCCTCCTACTTGTTCCCAAACAGTTCCACCATCTGAGGACCAAGTATTCAATATAAGAGCATATCGGAACCATTCTCACTTAAACAACCATATCTCAAACTGTTATCTACCTTGTGTTTTGAGACAGGGTCTCTCTCTAGCCTGATCAAAAAGATTAATAAAGGGGGTGATCTTTCTACCTTCCCTGTCATCCATACAATGAGCAGCACAGAGGAGATGGCTCTCTTAACCCCTGAGGAGAAGGAGGATGAATGGATGATCACTGAGCAAACAGAGCAAATGGGAAGCATGGTGCCAGCTTCTTGCTAGCTAAGCTTTAGCATCAGATGAGCTTCTGAGGTGGCTAACTTCCTCTCCTTGCTCTAAGCTTAAGTAATGTGTTCCAAGATTTTCTCAAACGAAGATTTTGAAATTGAAGCAAAGAACTGTAGCAATGTTTGCTGTGCTGAGGCCATCACAGCACAACTGCTTGTACACACACACACACACACACACACACACACACACACACACACACCCTGGAAATAACTCTAACCTTATGGTTCAAAGCAAACATCCATTCATGCCAAGGATATGAAAGACAAATCTGTCTTCTCCTTTCCTTAGCATTGCTCAGAAGACCATAGGAGTGGCCAGGCAAGGTGGCAGCAGCTTAGCAGATCAGGCATTTACCTGGTTGCCAAGTAGTTTTACGAACTCAGGAAAATGATGTCACTGCTCTGATCTTCAGTCTCACCTGCGAATCAGTGTAGATCAGGAAGATCATTGAACGTCGAGTTGTACCTGTTCTGCTTTCCATCCTTGAATGGGTGGTGTGTGTGTGTGTGTGTGTGTGTGTGTGTGTGTGTGTGTGTGTAGAGGTGCAGTCACATGCATGCATTTGCAGAAAAAAAGACACAGAAACAATTCCTAAAGTCAGGCACAGATTCAAGAGAAGCAGTCAGCACACTGCACCATAAGACAACAAGGAACCTCTAGTAAGGTCTGCTGGGGCTCAGGGTTAGAACAAAATCATCCAGACTACAGCCTATCTCCTGCTCGCTGTATGGACACAGACAAGTCCCTGGAGCTTCTCAGAAGTTCCCACTTCATCATGTAAAACAGAGCCAACATAACTACATCTGCCCTCTGGATCTGCAAAACTGCCTTACACCTCTGTTCTCAGGTCTGTGTATCCCATGAGCCTGGGGTTTCAACAATGAGTATCCCCCAGGGTGACAGAGATGAAAAAGACCAAGTTTATTGGTCAGTGTGGTGTGAAACAATCAGTTCACTTAAACTACTGCAACTGGAAACCACAAGCACCGTCTTTGGCCAACTGGCTGCAGCAGCAGCAGCAAAGGTAGAACCCGTGCATTTTCATGGACCCATGTAGCTAGCTGCGTGCCTTGTTTAGCACGCAGTATACTAGACTACTCTTAGCACCAGTGGCCCTGACCAAAGGGCCATCCAAAGTAGAATAAACAAGTGAATTGTAGAGCCTCCTACCAGGGAACAACACTCAGCACTGAGACTGAAGCTGCAACCTCAGGTTCACGGACAGTCCTCACAGACATTCTGAACAGGAGCCAACACAAGTTCTTCGTGACTCCATTCAAATACAAGTTCTCCGTGACCCCATTCAAATACAGCCCAGAAAAGACTTAAAAGCCAGCTTGTGCTGCTGATGTTAGGAAAGAGTTTCTGGATGTGTGTAGTAGGGTGTGTCTACCTTCATCTTGTTGCTACTCTTGGCATGCTTAGTCTGTGAAAGCCCGTTAAGCAGCATTTGCACCTAAGGCATCTTATTTTTAAACAGAAACAACGTGAGGCAAGAGAGAATGGAATGACATCCTCAAAATACAGAAAGAAAGTATCTGCCTTGCCGGGCGGTGGTGGCACACGCCTTTAATCCCAGCACTTGGGAGGCAGAGGCAGGCGGATTTCTGAGTTCAAGGCCAGCCTAGTCTACAGAGTGAGTTCCAGGACAGCCAGGGCTACACAGAGAAACCCTGTCTAAAGAAAAAAAAAAAAAAAGTATCTGCCTCTTGGAATTCTACATAAGCACTAAGAATATCTTCAAAAGAGAATGGAGAAAAAAAATAGAAAATGATTTTAGGACAATCAGAGCAGAAACACAAAATAGCATCCTTTTAACAATAGGAAAACTAACCTGGAAAGATCCATGGAAATGTCTGGAAGAAAGCACAAAGGAAAGGGTGGATAGAAGTAAATGCTGGCTGCATGAAGTAATGATTATGCTCTGTGGAATATAAACTATACATGGGACCAAAATATACATGGTAGGGTTGGGGTGTAGCACTGCTGTAGAGTACTTGTCTAGCATAAGTGAGAGCTTGCCTTTTATCCCAGACGTTGTAAAATTGTTGGGTCATGGAGATGCCTTTCCTCCCTTTACGTGTCGGTGAGAAGCACATGTATCCCTAAAAACTGGCCCGACAGGCAAGAGACTCCTAGGCTGAGTCCTGTCACTGCATTGCCACTTGTCCAACGCAATAGGCCCTGCCAGCTTTCCAGGCTCAGGTTTACTGGGCAGGCTGCATCAATATACTGCTCAGCCATCTGAGCAAATAGCAGGTCACAGACAGGGACGCTCTTCTCCGTGATGACACGGCACCAGCATCAGAGTGACTACAGAATTTGCTGCAGTCATTCCATCAAAAAGATGTCATTGGGATGTGAGGTTGATGCCAATCTGATATGCCTGCGGTGGTAGATGCATGCTAGCTACACTTACCTGTGAGTCTTCAGTGTGTCTCTGCATGTGGGACTGGGATCATCAGTCTTACGTCATGACTCTACACCTTAATTTGGTAGTGCTCTGGTTCATTCATAGGGAAGGGAAACCAAGGGCCACCGATATCTAGTAATTTCCCTTAGGTCACAAAGTCAGAATGGAGTAGAATGGAACCTGGACCAAGCAGGCTGCTCTCATCTCATCCCTAAGCCCATCCAAAGTATCACAAGGCCCAGATTCTAACTCTGCTTATAGCAATATTCTGGAACATTCTTTCCCCTGGTGTGACTAAAATGGATGCCTTCTAATTTTTGCCTAGCAATGAATTGAGGTAGGTTTCTATTTCCCTCCTGCTTCACAGGCTTGGTACTTGTTGTCAAGGTGGCTTACATCCCCACTCCCCAGGAAGACATTCATCTATTGGGATGAGAGAGGAACAGGAAGGGATAATCCCTGAAGAATTTCTAGAATGACTTAGTGATTTAGAACACTGGTCTCTTGTTCAAAGGATCTGAATTTGGTTCCTAACACTCACATGACAGCTGTCAACCATCTGTATCTCCAGCTCCAGGGAATGTAACACCTTCTGGCCTCCACAGGCACTTCACACACATGATGCACAGACATACATGCAGGCAAAACGCCTACCTATATACATAAGATAAAAATAAATGATACTTTTTCAAATTTAAGGAATTCCCAGAATAGGGACTGATAAGGTGAGTCAGTGGGTAAAGTGTTTGCTGCCAAGACTGATGACCTGCGTTTAATCCTTGGAATCCGCACAGTGGATGGGAAAGAACAGACCCTACATATATGCCATGGCTTGTACACTCTTCCTTTTATACATACATACATACATACATACATACATACATACATACATGTAAAAAATGTTTTTGAAAATAAAATAAAGACTGCCCAAATGGGCAAGGCTGAGTACTGGCATTGTGTCTAGTGAGGTCCTGGTGTTATCTGCACACCAATGCATGCTCAGGTAAAATGCATTTCCCCACCACACCATGAATAGTGTAACACATAACAAAACAAGAGTTTCTGCCTCCACCACAAGTCTTTCTACTTCAGGCACCATCTGATTCCATCAGGTCTTGTTGGACTTGCTTTAATGGCACTCCTTGGGAAAATGGTTCCTAGGTTTATTACTAAGAGAGTGTAACCCTGTCACATGCCTATGTGAACTCAGCCCACCAAATAGAAACTTGTTTATCAGCCTGTGCCTATATCGAGGTGAGGGCACACGGGCCTCGGTTGTCTTCCTCTTCTCCCTGGTGCATCTGTCCATTACACAGAATACCATCAGAATAGATGCTCTTGTGCACACTGACACAGCAGCAGGTGGTCTCCTTCCAGTGGGATGCAGACCCTCTTCCGTGTACTCGTGTGTGTGTGTGTGTGTGTGTGTGTGTGTGTGTGTGTGTGTGTGTGGAATGTGTGCTGCATGCACATGGGGGTTGAGGGGTGGGCGCTGGAGGAATAGAGAAGGCAAACACCCCGTATCCTTTTTGTATTTGAGCCTGTCCACTTGCCTTTTCTGCTGAGCTGCCAGCCAAAAAAAAAAAAAAAAAAAAAAAAAAAATAAGAAGGATGAAAACAAGAGCATATTCCTTAAAAATGTTCTTCAAGTGGGTAATTTTGTTTGCTTGGGGCTTTGCAATAGTTGTGATGAGGCCAGAGATTAGGGCAGGGCTATGTTCTCTTTGTAAGACTAGCCCTTGCCATAAGCACTTTAGACTCCACACAGAGGGTATTATGTATATAAGTGTGTGTGTGTGTGTGTGTGTGTGTATCCCTCTCCCCTTGCCCTTATGGAGGGCAATTCAGGCACACATTTGGCTACCAATCAAATCTAAGTCCTGAATAGTTATCAGGTGCCTACCTGAGAGAGTTCCTGTCTTCATCCTGCTGGTGTTATCTGTGAGACTAGCGTGTGTGTTAGGAGATGACTGCTCTGGGATGGTTCTAGGAGGTAAATTCATAGCCCAGCTACATAGAAACTCCAGGACAAACACAAGCCAATGAAGAGAATGCAGAGCTCCCAAGTAGCAGGGAATGTGCAGGAAAGGGTCATAGCTGAGGAATCTGGAAGTGGGGAGATCAGTTACAGGGCATTCTCAGGGGAAGTTCAGAAGTTCAGCAGGGGAAGGGGAGGATGCAGGCATTGGCAGAGTTCCTTGGGTTCTTGGCTTTGAGTTGGAGGTTATCTCAGAGCTGCAGGGTTGTGCTCCTGACCTTGAATGGGAAGACTTTCCTCTTTTTGCTGATAAAAGACAGAGGCTCATGATGTGAACCCTCAGCAATGACTGGCTCAAGGTCATTGAACCAGAATGTAGCTGAGCCCAGTTTTAAAGTGTGAAGTTCCTGTCACAGGCAAAGTCCTAGGGTAATATATGGTCCAGAACCTCACCCTATAGTTTCCTGCCAAAGGTTTTCAATGTATCCCTGAGGCTAAATTACAAGCCTGTAGTTCACTTAGGTTAGGGCACTTCGTAAATGGCAAAGAGAAGTCTAAAGCATGATTCTCCACTATCAGGAATCTGGCCTGGCCGGGCGTTGGTGGCCCACGCCTTTAATCCCAGCACTTGGGAGGCAGAGGCAGGCGGATTTCTGAGTTCAAGGCCAGCCTGATCTACCAAGTGAGTTCCAGGACAGCCAGGGCTACACAGAGAAACCCTGTCTCGAGAAAAAAAAAAAAAAAAAAGACCTTAAACTTCTTTGAGCCATGATTTCTTTGTCTATAAAACAGAGGTGTTCATGGGAATTCCTCTGTCCCAGGTGTGCAGGGAAGATTCAATGTATTGTGTCTGTTGTCCCCCATTGAACTGTGCCTGGAACCTAAGAAGAACATAAAGTTATCAAAGATACATGGTAGTAAGAGTGTCCTCGGCAGGCCTTGAGACTCACGGAAATTAACACTCACAGAACTGCACATTTTATCAATCATTTCCAAATGTCTTGGGTACTCAGTTAACCTATTTTACAATGACGCAAATAAGGAAAATTGCTGACATTTAATATGACATTTTGAAGAAGGGACATCCACTGATAAACGGAGTCGAAACCCTTTTCTGATGGCTCACACCTCAAGACCAGGAGTCCTACCAGGGGCTGGACTTCCAGATGTGCAGCAGAGGTGGGAAGGGCTGAAGTACAGGGCTCATGAACTGGACTTGTTTCCTTTGCCTGGCTTGGAGATACTCTGAACTTTCTTCCTCCATGGTGCTGTTAGGACAGCATCCAAATTCTCCTAAAAAAGCTAAAACTGGTATTGATAAGCCCTGAAAGCCTCAAGTAGTCGGTGAATAAAGTCACTGGCTTTCCTGGAATCCTCAGTTCTTCACAGTCTACCTGGTCTCTACTCCTTAGCCTCTTTTCGACCCAGCTTCCCATAGCTCAACCCCTTCCATAATGAAAATCCCAAACACTTGCCCTGCTCCTGATTAATGAAAAACAGAAAACGTGTGTGACCACATAGGTATCCCAAAGGACAACTTTGAATTCATGGGGATTTAGTCCCAGAAGGAACTCCCTGCCACTTCCACCCTATAAGATCTTACAAGAGATACTGAGAGATGGATGGAACAACGCTTAGCCGAGGGACATGAGCTCTAACTTGTTCGGATTCCTCCTCTTCTCCTTTATAAAGGAAACTTGGAAAAATATGGCAGAGCCCCATGAGGAGGGGAAAGGAAGAAGAGAGTGAAGGAAGGATGGAGGAAAAGAGAAACAGGAGAGAGAGACACTGAACTTGTGGTTGCTGTTAAGGGAAATTGAGGGGTGTCACGACTGAGACGGTGGCTCTAGACAAAGTCTGAAGCCAGTTGAACCAGTCTGCCTCTTTATTCCTGTAGCTGCACAGATTATACAGGTTAGTTAACTTTCTGCCTCTTTTTTTTTTTATAAAATGTGGTATAAATATGCTTGGCCTAGAGAGGGAGCAGCACTATTAGGAGGTGTGGCCTTGTTGGAGTAGGTGTGGCCTTGTTGAGAGCCTCCTCCTAACCAACTTCCTAGAAGACAACAGTCTTCCTGTTTGCCTTCTTCGGAACAAGATGTAGAACTCTCAGCTCCTCCAGCAACATGCCTGCCTGGATGCTTATGTGTTTCCCTCCTTGATGATAATGGACTGAACCTCTGAACCTGTAAGCCAGTGCCAATTAAATGTCCTTGTAAGTTATCTTAGTCATGGCGTCTCTTCACAGCAATAGAAACCCTTACTAAGACACGTGGCTAGTGGCAGATAATATCCCAAAGTTTCTGCTTATGCTAGTATTGCCGAACCTGGTGACAAGGTTTGCATCTAAACTACTGGGGCAGCTGAGACAGGAGGGTTACAGGAGTTCAAAGCCAACCTGAACAGCTTACTAGGACTCTAATACAAAATATACAAAAGGGGTTGAGGGGAGGAAGTAGTTCATTCAGAGAGTGCTTGCCTTGCATGTCTTGGTACCATTTCCAGTAGCACACACAAGAAAAAGTGCTAATATTTGTGAATAACTTGAAACAGTACCAATAAGCATTATCTAAGAGTTTATTAAACAAATAAATCAGCATAGGACTCTATGTGAATTGATCTTCTCTCAGTACTCTAAGAGGTGGGGGAGCTTTCCTAGGGGACCCTGGTCTGTTCTGCAGTGAAAGGAAAGGTTTGAATGAGATGTCTAACAGTGTGACTTCTGGCGTCACAAGTCCAATGTCAGCTTTATGATACAGTGACATGACACTGTCATTTACTGTGTTCACACTCTAAATCTGCACAACCAACTTGAAGAACAAATTTGAGAAATATTTATGCTGTGAGTATATTGATGACTTTTTGTTGGTCTCTGTCTGTAGCCGTCCCTGGGCCCACGTAGCTTGTGGACCACAAGTTGGATATGGAGGTGTGCAGGAGAACCAAGTACCGACACAAAACCAATATGTAGCTTGGGGTATACATAGAGTTACACACACTGTCCTAGAGTGACCCCTCACAAGATCCCTGTGATGCTGTGGCAATCCTTTATATGGTATTGATGCTGAAAAGATGGAAAGGAGAAGTCAGGTGATTAACTTCCTGTAGTCATAGAGTAAACTGGTTGGATGAACGCACAGCCAGATCCGGCCTAATTCTAGTGCCCAGGCCAAGGGAATCAGTACAGAGGCCCACTTTTGGGGATAAAAAAAATGTAGCTAGCAGGCTACATTGGTTACTTTCTTTCACTGTAATAGAGTACCGTGAACAAGACAATCTATAGAAGAAAGGGTTTGTTGGAGGCTTAGAATTTCAGAGGGTTAGAGTCATGACTATCATGACAGGGAGCATGGCAGCAGACATGTGCTGGATCAGTAGCTGAGAGCTAACCTCTTGAGACACAACCACTAGGCAGAAAGAAAGATACAGGCAATTCCTCCAGTGATTTAAAACTCCGAAGCTTACCCTCAGTGACACACATCCTCCCAACAAGACCTACTAACTCTTCCCAAACAGTTCTACCAACTGGGAACCAAGTATTCAAGCATATGAGCTTATGGAAGACATACACATTCAAACTACTACAGAGGCTGGTTGTCCTTTTCTCGAGTTTTAGGTAGGTCAAGGAGCACTTGATAGATCATATCAAAAAGGGAACAACTGCCCATGGGTCTGGGGCATGTGGAGACAGGCAGGAACAGCCCATGCTTCAATTCAGAGTAGGAGTCAGAACACAGCCTGGATTCTGTAGTGTACTCTGTGAGGCTGAAAGTCGCTGTGTGTGTCAGATCCTCTGTCTGACACAGAGAATGTCAAGTCTGGCAGGTGGCAGCTGGCCAGCACACATGGCCATTATAGCTTTCTCAATGATTCTGGATGAATGAATTCTTCTTAAGGTTTTTGTTCTTTTGCAAGAAGCTGTCATCTTGTGATTGTGGAGCATCTGATATTTTATTTAAAAAAAAAATGAGCATACAACACAAACAACATATTTTTTTGTAACCTTCCCAGAAGAGTGGCAACAGAGACCATGGGTGCCTGCGCAGTCCTTTGTCGGTTAGGATGGGAAGAGAACAAGAGGGCATGCGTAACAAACAGCCTTACACCTGCAACACTCTCTGCCTGCCTCAAGTCAAGTTTCCCTCAATCCATGCTAATGGAATTTGCTATGCATCATTTTGAGTAGTGCTGATGTTATCTCACACACCAATTATAGGTCTAGACACTACTGATTGATACCTACCCCCCAAAATTTCATTGTGACCCTGAATGCTCATATCTACAGTTTTCAAGGGCCATGCTTCTACAGCTGGATGTCACCAGGTATCTGCTTATGGTCATGAAAGACAAGTCTGACAGTCTAACTGACTACTTGAAATTAATCACCTTTACGCTTAAGGTCTCAGCAAGACTATACTCAGGGACCTGTAGACGCACATATGCAAGAATTGCCATTGTATCCAAATCATGTTTAGAATCTTCTAAATTTTCCTATGTTGGTACGGTGACACTATCATTGGAAAAGGAGATAGTGTCTGAGGAGGTAGGGGACTGAGCAGAGATACAGGCACTAAACAAATACCTCTGCCCACCAAATCAGCCTACTGACAAAGGTTCTACCAGCCAGACACTCAAAGAAAATATCCCTTAGAGAGAAAGGAAGGCCAGACAAAGAAAAGATTGGAAACTATTGAGAGATTCTGTATCAGTAACCAGGCCAAAAGTGAGCACAAAATGATAGGAAGGAATGAGACCTGTGGTCAAACAGGAAACTGGGATCCATCTGAGACCCAATTAGCAGCAGACAATGTGATTCTATAATGTGCTGGGAAGTCACGGGCTTTCTCCAGGGAAAAATGCAACTGAGCTGAGGCTGCAGAAGTTGGACATGGGAATGGAATGGAGAGGAAAGGAAGCACACAGAGGGTGAGCAGTACACAGAACATGGGGCAGTGGCATACACAGAGGCTGTGTCTGCTGAACAGAGGACAAGACATA
The DNA here is from genome assembly GCA_030674055.1 of Rhabdomys pumilio. NCBI lineage: Eukaryota > Metazoa > Chordata > Mammalia > Rodentia > Muridae > Rhabdomys > Rhabdomys pumilio. The sequence continues at coordinate 34,324,536 of JANHMN010000012.1, forward strand.
TTATGTTACTTCCCTGTTGCTGTGATAATACGTAGTAAGAAAGGCAGCTTAAAGAAGGGTTATTTTGAGCCGGGCGGTGGTGGCACATGCCTTTAATCCCAGCACTTGGGAGGCAGAGGCAGGTGGATTTCTGAGTTCTAGGCCAGCCTGGTCTACAGAGTGAGTTCCAGGACAGCCAAGGCTACACAGAGAAACCCTGTCTCCAAAAACCAAAGAAAAAACAAAACAAAACAAAACAAACAAACAAACAAACAAAAAAAGCATCCCTCCAGTAAGACTACACCACCTAAACCCCACACCAAGTAGGGACTAAATATTCAAATTCCCAGGATTATGGGGGACATAACTCACCTGAGGAGGAAAGGATTTCCTCCACTTGAAAGACAAAGGATAAGTGGGTATCTGAGGGAAGGGAGTAGGGCAAAACATAAGAGTCTGGAGACTTCTTGAGGAATAATCCTCTATACTCCACAGATGAAAGAGGTATAAGGGGTCACAATACAGGATTCCATGATGGCTATAGGGACATGCATATGTTTGGTTTGCTCCTTCTCCTCCTTCTCTTCCTCCTCTTCCTTTGCCCCCTTCTCCTCTTTTTTCTTCTTCCCCGTCTCCATTTCTTCTGCTTTATCCTCTACTTTTATACTGAGACTTGCTAACCATTCTTTACATTCCAGAGTTTCACTGTCTTCCCAAGAGTCTTATGAACACCACCTCTTATGCTCCCAGTCTGAAGTCCCTATTGCCTATGTGATCAGGTGGCTCAGAAAGACAGACAATCAATCAGAGCCTTGGAGTGCATTAACCAGCATTCAGCTGGTTATCTCAGCCAGTAGTTTTGAGGATGTAGCCTGGAGGCCCTAAACCCTGTCCCCACAAATAGGGCAATATGGCAGAGAGTGAGGTCAAAATTACCATATGAGAAAAGCCAATGGGGGAAAGGAAGACTAGAAGCTCTTACCTAGGCTGAACTGCGCTACAGCTCAGCATGCTCAGGTGAGTAATTCCAGTGTCCTCAGCATGGAATGCTGATATTCCAGTCCCAGCCCTTTGTACAGCCATTGCCTTTGAGCTACTGACATTTCCCCAGGGAATATTACACACTTCCTTCTTAACATGTGATCTCTCTCTCTCTCTTTCTCTCTCCTTCCCTCCCTCCTCCTCCTCTTCTTCCTCCTCCTCCTCCTCTTCCTCTACTCTTCTTCTCTTTCTCTTTCTGGGTATGTGTGTGCATGGAAGTCAGAGGTCAACCTTCGGTGTCATGCCCCAGGTATGTACACTTTATCTTATTTTTAACATAAGATCTAATGTTTGCTGATTAGGCTAGCTTAGGTAGCCAATGATTCTCAGGGACCCTCCTGTCTCAGTCTTCTTTCTCAGTCTTCTCAGGACTCAGGGAACATTGCAAAAGAGGGGACAGATAGATTGTAAGAGCCACAGCATAAAGGAGTTTACTGAGACTCTGTCTCCTAGTAGTGTCAGAAGCTACACCCATTAGGTCTTACCAGCATTCTCTGCATATTTTACATGGGTTGTAGAAGTTGAACTCAGGTCTTTATACCTAGAAGGCTAGCATTTTGCCACCTGATCTACCTCCCCAACACACAGAAGCCTTCTTCCTTAATAAGCTATCTCTGCTTCCACTGTTTTTCATGCATCACTGTCTGAAATATTGTTCCAGGATTCATGCTGCTGGAAATCCCATCGGATGCTCATCAGGGCCCAACCTTTGCCCATGACACTGGAGGGATGCTCAGTTGTTGCAGAAGGCAGCGGGAGTCGAGATATTGAACCTGGTCCCTGCTTCTGCTATGTATACCTACTTGTACACAGCCTACATCTTTAGAGTGCTCTGATTCTAAAGAGCAGGTTCAGAAGAGGATGGGGAGGGGGTTCAGTGGAGAGGAAAACTCAGCAACTAGACCTTTTTCTACTAAGAAAAGAATGTTGAAGAATACATTCTGGCAATCCACTAAAGTACAAGAGCATTTTTCTGAGCCTATCATTGTCCTAAGACCATGCTATGTATCCACTTGTTGACTTCCCATACTAACTGTAGGAAGGTGCAGTCACATTCCTGATTTCACAGATGAGGAAGCAAAGACTCAGAGAAGCAATAAACCCAAGGCCACAGGGCTAGGAAGCTTGGGTGCTTGAACTAATCATACAAAGTTTGGCTGCTGGGTCAGGGGTATCTTTAGCTACTATACTAAAGACAAGAAGTCCTGGAATCTAGGGAGAAGGTGGTAAAATGGCCTCACCAGGACTGCCAAAAGGAATGGGAGGTCTCCTGGCTATAAGCTCCTCAGACAGTTTGCAACAGGGAGTGCCACTTCTCAAAAAACGGAGTCAACACAATACTTTGCATGAAACTCCATATGAAACAAAAAAGGAAATAAAAACTCTGCTTACAAAAGAAAAAACAAACAAACCTGGAGCCTTCTTGTTTGGATATGAATGAACAAAGATAAAGGTTATTATGTCAGTATGCATTTAAAACATGCACTTTTGACTGGAGAGGAGATGGCTGGGTTAGAAACGTGGGTCACAAGCACTAAGACCTGAGTTTGATTCCCAGAACTTACATAAAAGGTCAAGTGTGATGTGCACAGGTGCAATTCCATTCCCAGGGAGGTGGAGACAGGACTCTTGCTGGTCAGGCAGTCTTGCCTACACGGCAAGCTCCAAACCAGAGAGACCTTGTCTAAAACAATAGGACATCACCCGAGGAAAGACACAAGAGACTAAATCACTAAACTTAGATCAAGACCAAGGGTATGAAAACCAGCCCCATCTACAAAATGTGAACTTGTAGTTTCTTGTTGCCATAGTAACTAGAAAATAGTCTAAATCCACCTGTGAAAAGGAAGAAAACTACCTTTGCACTACAGCCAGAACTGTCTGGCTGTAAAATCTTAAGTTCAGGATGGAACTTGCCTGTGGTATTAGGCTCAACTTGTTTATGCTGGCTACAGACCCCTGTCCACATTGGGAAAGTTCAGAATCATACTTGACCTGTAACCTCTGACCTCTATATGCACTTAACACACACACACACACACACACACACACACACACACACACACACATACTACACACACATACATATCTATGCACCATCTGTATAAATAAAATGTTTGTTGTTATATATGTATTTACGTGAATTATTTTTGTTTTTATTTTATGAATATTTTTGCTTGTATTGATGCCATCTTCTTGCTAAAAATCATAGAGGCCAGAAGAGGGTGTCAGAAATGGTTGAGCCACTGTGTGTGTGTGTGTGCTGGGAGCTGAACCCTATTCCTCTGCCAGAGCAGCAAGTATTCTTATTCCTCAAGTCATTCATCTTTCAAGTCCCTAAATTTGCCAAATCCAGCTCTCTTTTAGTCTTTGAATTCAACTCACATACCCATGTCAACATAGATAAAATCTTAACTATTCCCGTTAAGAGGTCTCCTGTTAGATACTCACTTTAAACAGAATTCAGAGAACAGACTCCTTAAATGTCCTACCCCAGTGTTTAAACTGACAGGACATGCTAACAGATGGAAAGCCAGCAGTAAGAGAAAAAGGAGACTTGCAAATGGGAGACTACCAGATTCTTTGAATTAATGAAATGGGGAAAGGTTGGTAATATCTTAAATTTCCTCAACATAAGGCTATATCGAAATTAAGGGACAACTCAGTCCCATTTGAAATAGTCATCAAAAGACTTGTCTGCCTTGGAGCCCTTTAAAAATATCTTTAGGTACACCCCACTCTCAAAGGGGCTAGTTCTCATCCACAGCCATCCCTGCCTTTTCCAAATCTCTGTATGATTCTGAACTTCCCCAGTGTGGACAGGGGTTTGTAGCCTGCATAAACAAGTTGAGCCTAAGTTCCATCCTGAATTTAAGATTTTACAGCCAGACGGTTCCGGGCTGTAGTGCAAAGGCACTTTTCTTCCTCTTCACAGGTGGATTATTTTCTAGTTACTATGGCAACAAGAAACTACAAGTCCACATTTTATAAATGGGTCTGGTTTTCATACCCTTGGCCTTGATCTAAGTTTAGTGATTTAGCCTCTTGTACTTTGCAGCACAGACTACTAATGGTCCCCAGATGCCCACTGCCTTTGGTACTTGAATACTTGGGATAAAAATGTTTATTCAGTACCCCGTCAAAGCTACAGAACAGAAACTAGACCAAGCAGGCCTGTGTTAGTGGGAGCGTTTGGGAGAGCCTATCGGTAGTGTCTTTAATGGTAAGGGGATGCTTTTCTCTCCTAATGCTCAAAAAAAAAAAAAAAAAAAAAAAAAAATGATGCCTAAAGCTAGAACAATTTGTCCTGTGAGATATACTTGGGAATGGCTGGAATTTTATTATTAACAGATGTGGATCAAGGTAGATGAAGCCTGGGCCCTGCAAAGTGTAAAATGGCATACCAACATTGCTCTCAGAACTGGTGTCCAGCTGGTGATGCTGTTTCGAAAAGCTGTGGAAACTGGAGAAGATGGAGTCTTGTTGAAAGAACTGGATTGCTGGAGGATGGTGCCTGTGGTTTAGAGCCCAGCCCTGCTTTCAGCCCCGACCTTCCTGCTTTCTGAACCACTAAGATGTGAGCAGGCAGCCCCAGAGTTCTGCTGCCATAACCCTGCTGCCATGCTATATTGCTTTACTGTGATGGACCGTGCCCTTTGACTGTGAGCCAAAAGAAAGAAAGAAAGAAAGCCTTCTTCCCTTAAGACACTTCTTCTCAAGTGTGTGGTCCCAACAGGAAAAAAAACTACGCTCATTTAACATGTCAGGATATTGGACCTTCTTGGCAGTCGGAGGTTAACTCTATCATTACTCATGTTAAAGGCCAGCAAGCTGAGTCTAGACACCTTACTTATGTATAAGACAGTTCCACTTGACAAGGTACAGAGATGCTCCTGCTGGTGTATTTGGGATATATTTGCACTACCATAAGCAAAGGGAAAGCTTGGTGGACTTGTTTGAAGAATAGTCTACCTGTTCTACTACAGTGCAACAAAACAAAACAGCAGAGAATTTGTGTCAGGATTTCTTTATTTTCCCAGGAACAGGGATAGATATTATCTACATTTTTTTTCAAGCATGTGAATCATTTATTACAGATTCAGATATTGACACTTGGTTTTGACTAAAGAAAAATGTTAGGTGTCTTGTTGGCAAAAAATAAACAATTAAAACACACATACACGAAGAGGGAAAGGAAAAACAACAGTGTTGAAGCCAGTCCCATAGACAAATTGATCGTGAGTGCGTACACACACGTACACACCACACACACGGGGGGGGGGGGACATATACACGTTCACACATGCGTGTACGAGCCTGCACTCACACACTTTTGGAAATATTTCTCCAAAGAGAACCAGCCAGCCTGGCAGAGAACTCGCATGTCTTGGCAATTCACAATCTGTGTACTTTTCCTTCCTCATTTATAAAACATCCATAGGTATGTTGACAAGCTTAATACACATCAGAAAAATACTTAAATTACTAATGGCCATCAATTATCAGAGGCTTTCTGAGTATGTGGCACTCAGCTAGTCAATTCTGTATGGCATCTTTCTCCTTACAACAGCTGAGATGCCAGTTTGAGATGCTGGAACCAAAGACTCCAGTGTCAGGAACTGCGTAGGTGCTTCCTCCAGGATTAAGGCTACCGTCTATTCACACTGAGAACAGCAGGAATGGGCTCACCCCTCTCTTGAGCCTCACACTCAGTTCCTCTTGTTCTAGTGCTGGCTGTGGTTGTTATTAGACTCATGACACAGAGCAGTCTCTATCGCCAAGGAGCCTCACCATTTCTTTCCAAGAATGAAGCCATTGACCTTGTGTTTTGAGGCAGATTTCAAAAGCTAGTCATTTTGTCTTGCTTGTTTTGACTACCATCAGGGAAAATACCACAGAACAAAAGGTTTCTATTGCAAGGACTGTTACCTAAGCCAGCGTTTCAGCCCTAAGAACTTATCCAAACAGTAGCACAAAGCACACACATACCCTGACATGTCACACTGCCACTATCCTCTGTTGCAGCCCACCTCATCATGTATGTGTGTCTCTCCTCTAAATCTCTTTATGATGTCTACTGCTATTGGACTGGGCCACCTTGCAGCATCTGACTCTAAGGGCAGATGCAGTGTCTTGTGTGTTTCCCCAATGGAGCCCAGGCCCTACACACTTTTCATGGCTGTGTGCTGTCATAGACTGATTCCAATCAGTTTCCTGCATAGCACCCTTCAGTTTCATGGAATATAGTTTGGAATCGTACCTCTTCAGGTCTGTCCACTTAGGAAGAATTAAACCTAAAAGCAAGTAGATACAAAGGTTATACCAGAATCCCAAAAGGTAAGCAGGATTCTGGAACTTGAAGGGATAAATACATAGAGGACATCCCAACCTGATTCACAGGTATACCAGATGAGAACTTAAGAGGTAGGAGTCTTCCAGGGTATCAATAGTCCATACACATAGCTTAGTGTTAGGTTTTCTAGAATAAACAAAGAGTCCTCTAATAACGCATCTATATGGATGTGGAAGACACTTGGTTTAAATGTTAATGTGGGGTATCTCCCAAGTTAACATCGTAAAACTGATGTCAGGTCCATATGGTCTTGGCCTTAGGACTGCTGCCTAATAGACATGAAGAAGTGGCTGAGGATTGGGCTCCTTGTAAACGAAAAGGAACCAAAGAAAACAGGAAGAAAAAAAAAAGGCTATATCCAAGCTGCGGCTGCTTTGGCAAATGGGACCACACTCCAGAGATGTTCCTAGAAAAGGATTGAGCAGGGGAGATCAAGTATCTCGGACACAGTGGGCTGAATGCTGTCTCTCCCAAATTCATGAACCATAGGAACCTCAGAATCTCACTTTATTTGAAAATAGTTTTTTTGCAAAATCAATGAAATAAGTTTAAGATGATGCCATACTGGATTAGGGTGGGTCCTAAATTCAAAGATCAGTAGGCTTACACACACACACACACACACACACTGCCTTGGGATGCTAGAAGTAGGAGTAGCAGTAGCCACTAGTTAAGAAATATCAAGAGTGGCCCTTAGTCAAAGAGAAATGGAATTGTTTGACTCATTCCTCTAAGAGGGCCTTGTTCTGCTTATGCCTTAGATCAAACCCTGAGCTTCTTCTTTTTTTTTTTTTTGGTTTTTCGAGACAAGGTTTCTCTGTGTAGTCCTGGCTGTCCTGGAACTCACTCTGTAGACCAGGCTGGCCTCAAACTCAGAAATCCGCCTGCCTCTGCCTCCCAAGTGCTGGGATTAAAGGCGTGCGCCACCACCGCCCGGCTACCCTGAGCTTCTTGAATTCCTCTTTTCAGCCAGTCACATCAGCACAAATAAGCTCCCTTGGCTGGGAAGGTGCTAGGGTAAGGACACTTCTAAACCATTGTCCCTATGTATCCTTCAAAAGTTGGAAAAAACTTCAGATGCTGTGAAGCCTACCAAGAAGTCAATGCCTGCATGACCCTCTAGTCATCTGAGGGCTGGAGAATCCAGGGTGGCTGAAGTGTTCAGCAGCCCAGCAAACTGCTGCCATTAAGAATGTGACATGCAATTTAACCAACACACCTGCTAACCTAGGATCTGAAAGTCTGAGGATAACTGAGGAGCACACTAGGGTCACAGCAGAAAGGACTTTGGAAATTTGGACTTCATTTCTCCAGGTAATGGAGATCTATTAGATTTTAAGGGTTTGGGTTTTGGGAGTGACCTGAAAGAAGGTGGGGAAGTAGAAAATGAACCATGGCTACAGTTACTATGTGCTTGGCTACAAGTCACAGAACCATGACCTGCAGTAGTCTAAACAAAATATGTTTATTGACACATGCAATTAGCAAGTCTGGAGATAGGTTTTGGTAGTGTTACAAGGCCTGGATCTATGGATGTTGTGTATAACTACCACACAATCCTTGAACCTGCTGACTTAACAGTCATTTATTTAGCTCCAAGATCAGGTGGCACCACTGGTGAGGCTGTCTGCTGAGGGCATCAGACAGCAACATTTGTATTGGGATCCCATGGAAGAGGGAAGAGCAGGCATAGGTTTAAACAGAGTAGAGAGACCAGACAGGCTCCCGCAGTCTCTTCAGAGACAGCAAGCTCCAATGACCTAAAGACCTCCCATTAGGCGCCACCTCTTAAAGGTCCAGAACACTTCCTACTATTTCCATGATGTGATCAAACTTTCACTTACAGCCCTAGAGGGATTAATTGAACATCACCCAAACAACAACTGGTCTTTCATCTGACTTCTTTCTTATGCACAAGATATCTAACAGAGGAAATGAATTAAAATTTTCCTGTTTGGGCCAGTGAGATGGCTCAGCTGGTACAGTCACTTGACACCAAGCCTTATGACCAGTTTGATTTCAGAGACTGGCATGGTAAAGAGAATCAACTTCTGCAGGTTGTCGTCTCACCTCTACATAAGTGCCCCCCCAAAATAAATAAATAAATAAATAAATAAATAAATAAATAAATAAATAAAGTAAATTTGTCTTATACAAGTGGATAAGGGCTTTCTGCCTCTACTCCAAAGTTTATCATTTTTCTTTCTTCCGTTTTTTTTTTTTTTTTTTTTTCTCTAAAGTACTGTAAACTGAACCCAGACCTCATACAGCTTAGTCAAGTGCTCTACCATGGAGTCAAATACCCACCCTAGACTTTATGCTTAAGAAGTCAAGCCCATTTATCTCCCTATTCTGGTGTCTACCAAGTATTAAAACTCATCTCAGAACAAATTAGGGTGGTCACAAATGACTGACAGCCGAGGACATGGCTGGATGCACACTGGGTCTGGAAATGAGGTTGATCATATAGGTCTGGCTGGCCCAAAAGCTGTTAAGCCATCTCAGGATTGGGGAAGGGGTTAGCAGGCTATATTCTCTACATTCGGCCAAGTGCCAAATCTAGAAGGCTCTTCCTCATCCTGGTCTATTCAGTGATGGACAATTGGTGCTTGGCAGCCTACGCAGGTTGGACTGGTGACTCCATTAACCCCTAGACAGGCTTGTCAATTGAATTCCTCTCCTGAACAAACTCAAAGATTGAAGGGATTAACAGTGAGAGAGTGGGACTAAAATAACTCTCTATGGTTGCAGTGGTGTTAGAGGCTGGGACAAAGACTCACCCAAAATATTAAAGGGTATTCCAGAAGAGGGGACTACACACACACACACACACACACACACACACACACACACACACACACACTGAGAGACAGACAGACAGAGACAGACACAGAGAGAGAGAGAGAGAGAGAGACAGAAAGACAGAGAGAGAATGACAGCAACAAGCAGTCTCTTCTTCTAGCTTCCCAAGTTGAATTACTTTGAACATTTCTACATGAACCACTTTTCCTAAGGAGACTTCAGGAATTCCTCATAGCCCTGAGACCTAAGAAAGCACCACTCAAAACCCAAATAGCTTTGCAAGCCTCCAACAAGCCCATCACTCTCCTCTTTTCTACACAATTGCCCAGTGGGATTGGAACCCATTACTACGTTTCCACTCTCTTGTGCCAACAAAGGGGGAAGGGAAAAGAGAAAATCAATTTCCTCGGCCATCAGTACGGTAGCTTCGCTGTGCTCTGAACTCATGAGGAGGTGGCAGTGTGCACTAAATCCATGTCAGGGCTCCCTAGGAGACCCGCTAAGCAGGCACTCTCAGTAATAACTATTTCCAGTTGTTTCCCAGCAGGGCATATTGGGAAACATGATCAGGGTGACAAAAAGAAATGCATACATCCTCCCCTGGCATGGGACCTGTTTCCCTTGCTTCTGGAAATGGTCCAGGATGTCAAAAGTGCTGCTTGCACAGAATGCCACAACTTAAATAAATAAATAAATAAATACGAGGAAGAAGAGAAGGAAGGGAAGGCCATGGAAGCCCATCCTGTTACCTAGAAAGGAATGTATTGACAGGCAGGAAGAGGGTGAACTTTAAAAAGTCCCACCTACATTTTCTTACTAGAAGTAGGTTCATTTTATGTAGATAAGGTGATGGTTTATATACATTCACAAGAGCTCACTAGAGTCATTTTTGGACTCATCAAGGGACCCAGTAAGAGTCTGGATGTGGACACAGAGTTGGCGTGGGCTCTTAGTAACATAGTGTAACCAGCTGGATGACCTGGGACTATTCATTTGCCTAATCTACCCTCCCTCCACAGAATCCATTAGAATATAATAGCAGCCTCCCATTTTCCATCTCCCTAAGTGATTCCCTATGCACTCTGGTTCCTTGCAAGAACACTACAATTAATCCATCCAGCACTCCCTTACCACCTTCTGGACCACAGGGAGAGGACTCCAGTCAGCAGGAAGCAAGGCACAGTGTTCCTCAGCCACAGTAAGCCTCATCAAATCAAGAGGCACATGGCCAGCAGATACAGGCTTGCAAACCACAGGGCTCTTTTCTTAATCTCGAGGTTCAGTTAGGTGACCATTTAAATTGTATTCTATTGAAAGTCACCGGGATGTGTGTGCCTGCTCCAAACTGTATCTCTGGGGGACCAAGGATATAAGTGGCTCACAGTAGACATGGCTGGAAAATGTTGTGTTATGGAGGGGAGTAGCTGACAGGATGGGATCTCTGCCTTCCTCTACCGTACACATAAAAGAATGCCAGGTGCTGCAGTCTGACCAGCTTCTCAGAAACAACAAAGCTCATAGACACACTTCCAGTGACAAGGACCTCATCCCATTTCTAGCATGGAAACCCAAACCAACCTAGAATAAGCAGAGAAAATTATTCAGCAGAGGTCATAAAACACCTTGGAGACCCCTCCTCTCAAAATCCTGGTGAGGGATGGTCCAGTGGCAGATTAAGCCCCAGTAAGGCTTAACTGGAGAGGTCCTTGCATTACTCCCTTACCCGCCCGCCCTCCCCACAAGTGGAACTTGTAGTTTTCTATTCTTTTCTTTCCTTTTCTGGTAGTTTGTTGTTTCTTTGTCTGTCCTCCCCTTCCTCGCTTTTAATAATTTCTCTTCTACTTCCCCGGGACTTACACAATGTCTCAACCCTATCTAGGCAGTCCGGGAGCACAGCTGAAACCCACCCCTTCCTCCTTCCACAAGCTGGCTTGGTCTAAGCTCTTACATGCCAAAGGCAGTTTCAAGAGTTATAGCCACTTGCTCAGTACAACAACTCAAGCAAACAAACGCTAGGACCAAGGCTCTCTGCAAGGGAATATTTCAGAGCACACACCTAGGAAACAGAGGACATCCCTCAATGAGCCCAAGATCACACAGTAAAGGAGAAGCACCGCAAATTCGCTCCAGCATTACAGCCTCATTCTGGTGAGTGAACAGCCAGGCAGATCTAGTCTCTTCCACTGCAAAGGCTTGTCCCCAGAAGCAGCCAGAGCTGAAAACGGAAAGACTCCTGCGCACTCTTTTCTCTTAACACTCCACGGAAAAGTTGTAGAAGAGATAGTCCCAGTGTCTAGAGGATACTCACTGACAAACCAGATCTTAGAAATGATTTTGAAATCGACCATTTATGATCTACAACCCACACATGTTAAATTCTGTACCCACTAACCTCACTTCCCTATTAAAACAGGGAGGACCAGAAAAACCTCTACCCTAACCTAAACCAAATCCCCATCATGAGACCGCTTTGGGGATCTTTCTAACTCTGGTTCCCACTACCAGCCTTAGCCCAGCTCGGGACTGCGAAGCTGTCTGCCCATCCAAAAGGGAAAAACCCTCGGCAGAACAGACAGGAAGGGCAGGGATGTGGATGCTTATAGTGACCTGCTCTGCGGCTCCCAGTCCTGGCCGCGCCGTTCAAGGCTCGGGTCACCAGGATCCCTAACCCCGCCGTGCCCCTCCCCCAGCCTACCTAAATCCCACCTCGAGTCCCGCGCCCTTAGAGAAAGCGATGGCTTTGCCTGATCGCCCTCTCTCTCCACCGCGCCCCTGAATGGGGCTCTTCTGGGCACCGCCAGCCACATCCTCTCGGTGCACGCCCAACGCCTCGTCTCCACCTGACCCCATGGGCTTCGAGCCTCTCAGGAGTTCTTCCCTAGCCTCGCCAGCTGTTCCCGCAGATCCCACTCTTGGGGCAGCGATCTTGTCCCCGCGCCGCCTCCTCTCAGGCGGGTCCGGCCTCCACCCAGCCCGCTGCGGTCCACGTGGCTCGGCTGAGCTATATTGGGCTTGCAGGAAGCCCCAAGCAAAGGGAAAGCCGAGCTGAGGCCGGAGGGAGGGGCGGAGGGGGGCGCCCGAGCGCCAAGGGGCGGGCGCTGGGCGGAGGAAGGGGAGGATCCGAGCACCGAGGAGCCGGGCACCCGGCTGGGCGCGCCGAGTCGCGGCTTGGTCCCAGCCGGCGGGCAAAAGCGGCTCCTCCCCGGACGCCCCGCCTCTCACTCCCGTTACTCTCCGGGGAAGGTGTTCCAGAGGCCGCTCCCATCCTCACTCCGCCTCCCGCTTCTCGGGCGCTAACCTCTGCCGGCGGAGCCCACTATGCCAGACACTTTCGACACTTTGCAAAGACAAAGAGCCCTAGACCGGAGGGAGGAGAGAGGAGGAGGCAGAGAAGGTCCGTGAGGTGTGAGCTGGCCGGGGTAAGTATCCTGGACGCATCTCCTTAGATACCCCTCTGAACCTCTTCGTGCCCCAAACCGGGCAACTCTGGCGTGTCTCCGGCTTTGGTGAGTGCGCACCCAGCTGGTCCCTGTCCCGGTGCCCCAGGGACGGCGCCCCCTCGCGAGTTGGGGTTGGAGAAATTTTGCTTGTGTTCTTTGAGTGCTGAGGGGATCGTCCCAACCCGGGAACAGAAGGGGTGGGGAAGGGACTAGGAAGGTATAACAGTAGAAGTGAGACCAAAGACCCTAGGCGCCAAGAGGGAGACACAAGGGGAGAGATCCCTGTGTCCGTCACGGCCACCACGGTAGTCTCAGGGAGAGGGTCAGGGAGGAGACTCCAACTCTGGGGCTCCAAGCTCTTTGGCGCTTACTGGAGGAGCCTCCCGGAGCTCAGTGGAGAGTCTACCGCGGTTGTGGCAGCGGCTCCCGGAGCGGCCGCGGTGACATTGCACCCAGCACCGCAGTGGATCCCCGCCGGGCCGCTGGTAGGAGACTCCGTCAGGCGCAGATTGCCCCCACTCTCTAGAGAAGCGGCGGTCTCGGACTGGGGCTCTGTGGGGACGCTTGGAGAGCATTGGCTTTCTAGACCAAAGGTGATGGGACAGTATCCGGATGGAGTCTCCCAATCAGCTGAGGGAAGGCACAGATCCGGGAGGAAGCTGTTTGCCCCCGGGACACCTCTAATACCGCCCTGCTTCGGATCTCGGGGAGAAGTTGGAGCTTAGGACAGCACAAAAAGCATTGTGCTGGAAAGTGGGTTGATTAGGGTGGGCAAAGTGAGCTCGGTGGTGGCAACTCTAAACTTGGAATCTGCCCCAAACCCATTAGGAGCCGCAGCTGCCAAGAAATAATGTGGCAAAAGTTAGCAACTTGTCTGCATCTCTATGATGTGACCTGCGTAGGGCACGGTCTGCCGCTTTGATGTGTGCACGGGGTAGGAAATTGTGACACCGGACGAGGCGACTTGATTCGAGAACTGTTAGCTCGGAATCGGACCTTTGCGCAAGCAACTTTCAGCCCTCTTTGTTTTTCTACGCGTGGGTGTTTGAGCGTGACCTTGCGGGAGGCAGCGCGGCTGAACTCGAGATGGGGATTAAGTCTCCAGTTGCCTGCCTCGTAGTACAGGTTAAGCCCTGGGGCGCTTCGCTTTGCCTCACCGTAGGGTCTCAAGAAGGGTGCCCGGACCTCCATATATCTGCTGGAACCTGGAGTTTCTCCAGCCTCTTGCACAAGGGTCCTAGCCGGCTTCTCCAGCCAGCAGGAATTAGTGGTGCTCCGTGAGAGGACGCGTGCGCGCCCAAAAGCGTGCAAGTGGATGGGAGCTGGGATGGCCAAGGCATCTCAGAAGCTGAATGACTCCCCAGGAGACACTAGTGACCCAGAGAACAGGAACAAGTTCGCACAGTTGCTACATCAGGCATTCGCCAGACCTTCACTGTGTTTATGGGTAACCCTGTCCTCTCCCAGCTTACCACTGTCTCGGGTCCCCACGCCTCCACGGACTTGTGGTGAGATGGAGAGCCCACGCCTCCCTGCTGCAGGTGAGGGGCGCTCCCCAACAGCAAAAAACGCTAGGATCAGGGGACGATCTCTGCCACTGCTTCTGGCACGTAGTTGATGCTAATACTGTGCTCACCCAAAGGGCCTCTAGGATGGAAGGCGCTGCTAGCCGGGGTCGGGACGTCTCTCTTCCCTTTCCACTATTACTACTGAATTAAAATCCACCCAGTGGCTTCCTGGAGAGCGCTGAGCACCCACCCTCCTAAGCCAGTATGCGCGGTTCTGGAAACTGCGGGCGGTGTCCCCAGGTTTTCTTTCTTGGGTGATAGCCCAGAGCGCCCCCAGGTTTGAAAAGGAGGGATGCATTGCCCCCTGTCGGTTGCTTTGGAAACAACGGTTAGGCTAAGCTATGAGAAAGAGTGATCAAAGCCTCTGGGCTGGGCCCCTGCGCCTCTGCACTTCCCTTTCCTGTCCCAAACACCAGGGCCTAGTCATTTTCTGAACTTTAGTAATTGGCTGAAAAAAAATTAACTAAAATTCCCCATCTGTGTCTCCTGTGTGTGCCTAAAATTGGGTGTAAGATGAAGAATTTCACTTTGAACGTGTGATTTAGCCTCTAAAAACCAGTTTTCACATCTGCAAAGCAGAGCCATCACTACGGCTCCAAAACGAGTCCTGAAGAATAGATATTACGTATAACTGTGTGTAGGCGTATACTGTGCAGAAATGCTCACAATATGCTCGTGTGTATACACGTACGTGACAGGAGCAGGAAAAAGAAATGAAAGATTGGATAGAGGACGTCTTCCCTGTCCTTTCTGACATTTCCTCTCCCTGCCGGTTTTTTTTTTGTTCAGGTCATGCTGGCCAGCAAAACCGCTGACCTGGGCTTAGCAGGGGGCTTTCCCACACTGTCTTTGACCAGATCTGGGGCTGGAAAACAGGAAGTGTTGATGGACGTGACCACAGAGGTTTCTTCAGGAGTGTGAGCACCACTCTTTTGGACTCTGCATCAGGGAGCAGAAGCTGACCTTTTCTGAGCTATTTGTAGTTGGTGCTGAGTTGAGTCTTCAGGTGCAGGCTACCACCACTCCTCCTACACTCCTCCTGAGGTTAGAGCCTCTGAACAGTTGGCTGTCACCAATGTTAAAGGTACTTGATTCCCCCTTCCCCTTGAGGAAGTTGTCCATGGATGGGTCTGAAAGAAAAGGATGTCCTGGAGTCCAGGATCCTTCTATGGCTTTGTAACAAGTAAATCTTCTCTCCTCCCACCAAGCAGCCTGTCTTGTCAGAACTCTAACCTAGAAACAAGTGTCAGGCAGACCTCCCTAGGAAGGAGCCTCCAGATGAGTGCCTTTGATACCTACCCCTATCAATTTACCTGGTTGGAATTGCTGACTCCAGGGGCTTGTGTTTGGACAGAGCTTTACTTTGTGGAAGCTGAACCCTAGCTTTCATCCCAAGCCCTTCCCAGCCTCCAAAAAGCAAACAGAAAAGAAAAAAAGTTATGTCCACCAGTCATCTTGTCCTTCCTTGTACAATGGCCTCTTATCTAGATATTTCCCAAGATCCCAGTAAATACCAAGACCCTGGCTGTTATGAAGTGCTGTGACGAAGTCCAAATTTCATATTGAGCAAAGCAAAAAGTTAATCATAACTAGCAATGAAACGGAACGATTATAACAATAACCAGCAATGAAAGTTGCTTCAAAACTTTTCAAAATTTAAACGTTCTAGAACTTTCTATGTGATGTGGTTTTTGACCTTCAACTGATTGTAAGTTACTGAAAATGGGGAAGTGAAACAGCTGGCAAGGGGACTTCTAGAGTTACTTCCCAGTGACTGCTTTGTGCAATGGAGAGGTGGCCTGGTTAGTACAAATTCTAGAATCAGACTTTCAGGCCCTTTTGATCAGTTGCGTGACCCACGTGGAAACTGCATTCCTCATCACTGGCTTGAAAACCCGAGAGCACGTCTGTTCTAATTTGGTCAGAAGAACACAGACATGAGCCCCATCAGAGCCTGTCTTTGAGTCTCAGTGCCAAGGCTCAATTGCCTTGCAACGTGGCACCCAAGCTATTCTGGGCCTTGGGTCTCACTTTCACTCTCTGCAAATTAAGAAGCTGGGGCTCTTTGCTGATAGACACCTGGCAAAACCTCTTCATTAAGACAGTCCTCACCTCCTTTAGGTTTGCTCTGATTCTTCCTCAGAACTAGTCAGCTTGGGGAGACTGGCGTGTTACCCCAGGCTCCTCCTCTCTCACTGACAGAGTGACTTCCTGCCTTTCACTAGGTCAAGTGCTTGCCAGTAGTTTTCAATACTGGGTTTGAGAGGTGAGGTCTGACTCCTGACCGTGCATTTAGAGCAGTGTCTAAGGGGCTTCTGTGCACAGATGTAAAGAGACCAGTGTGTCCTCCTTGTCCACACGCTAAAAGTGATCTTAGACATTATTTTGTTCAATTCTTTAGCTTTAATGCAAAACTATGAGTCCCAGGGATAAACACCAGAGTGATATGTTAACACTTTATGTCGTTCATCTCCAAAACCACTCATTTTTATTCACTCAGGTCTTGATGTTCTTATTATACAACATCACACATCACTGGTAAATCTGGAATTCACTACTTCTTTGGTTACTTTGGTAGGGAGAGTTGGTTTTCATTGATTCCATCTGAGCTAGTGTTTATGGGGACTTTGTTTGGTTCCAGATAGATACCTCACTGGATTCTGGAGGTACTGGAGTGGAAAAACACACGGTCCTTGAACTCTGGCCGTCCCAGAGGTCTCAGTATTCTGGGAGATATGCATGGGATGGTGAAGAGCCATGCTATGTGTGGTATTTATCAGAACCAAAGTTGTGCTGAAAGATAGAGAGAATCCCCACATTTGAAGGGTCCACAGAAGGAAACCTGGGGATTCTAAGCCTTAGGATGTAGGGTTTCTGCTGACTGTCAGTCTGCAGTAGAACAGATGTGTTTGCTTGGGTGATGTCATGCAGATATCAAAAGTGCCATACACCCTGTATATGCAAGAGAACTAGAGTGACTGAGATGCCAGGCTGCTGTCAGCTTCCGCACAAAGAGGTGAAGCAGCTAGAGGTGGTGGAAACTAGATGCTTTGGCCTCCTATTCGTGCAGTGTGTCCTTTTCTCTGGCCAGTTTGCACACTAGGATGGTCAGAGCATGCAGGGCCCTCGCTGCCTCTGACAGTCTGCCTCCGGACCTCAACAGGATTGTATGAAGCCAAGAGGCTGCACTGGATTCTCTTGGAAGTATAGCTTAATACTTTATTTTGAATATTTGACTTGCCCCTCTCCATACACCCCTCATTCAGATTTGAACAGCAGGTTTGGAAGGGTAGAGTTAAGGAAACAGCAGGCAGAGGTGAGGAAAGGGTGCTGGCTTTCAGTGGGACACAGCCATAGGCCAGCTGTGTGAACTGCTCAGACCTTGTACTTCTGTGCTAAGTCTTGGTAGGATGCATGGACTTCTCCACTGGCTTGTGGAGTTATGAAGAAGATGAAAGGTCAGGTTCACTCATGGAAGCATCAGAGCCTCTGAGTTCCAGTTGAATGAAGTCTATTTACCAGAGAAATTGATTGTTTGGGGGACATGAGTCTCTTCGAAATGTTGGAATGGAGTCCAAAAGTTCTGGAAAGCTCAGAGGAAAACTGTCAATAGGCAGCTGACTTTAAGGTAAACTGGCCTATTAACTTCTCTGAAAGCTCACCATGCTGCCCCCCCCCCCC
>JANHMN010000012.1:34348599-34450332 GCA_030674055.1 Rhabdomys pumilio
CACACACACACACACACACACACACACACACACACACACACACACACACAGAGTCTCCGAGTCCTCAGGAGATGATTCGAACTTGCACTGATCTGCATCTGAAGCCCAGAGAAGAACCATTCAGGCTGTGACCACCTCTGCTGACAACCAGTTCTGTCTACCTTGAAAATGTGCAGAATGTCCTACCTGAAGTCAGGGACTTTCTGTATCCCCATCTACATGCCCAAAGGAGGAGGAGGCCCAGGTACCAAGGGACAAGACCATCTGCCTGCAGTCCAGGGACAATAGGGAAAAGCATGCATCCTTTCTTCCTTATGGCCACTGCCAACCCCCCAGTTCCATCTTGCAGTCAGAAAAGTTAGGCTTAAGAAGTAGGGACAGACTGAGGATAATCAAAACAGCGTCTAGAGAATTCAGCCACTAAGGCTGGGATCCTACTCTGTTACTGAAGGAAGGGAATAAGTGGGCTGTTTCTGTGTTCTCTTAGGTGGGTTGCCTGGCCAAATAGACTCTGCCTACTTGCCTGGCACCAAAAACCAGTATCATCAGAATGATTAGGTGGGATGCACCTTACTCAAGGTAGAGGTCATGGGCTGGGGGACAAGGCAAGTTCACTACACAGTCATGTTTCTGTAGATCTGTCTCTGCAATTGAAATTGGGGTAAGGCTCAGATCTGAACGTGAATGTTGGAGTATCCTATCAAAGGGAACCCTGGCTATGAACTTCACCTCCATCCATTTCTGTGTGGCCTTGAGTAAATTAGGGAACTACTTCAGATCGCCAGTGTCCACGTCTGTGAAATAAGGCTGGACAAGAAGTTATATAAAGAAGGTGGAGAGAAGTTATGCACATGAAGTTCTTAGTGTGGTGCCAGGATCCCTGGCCAGACTCAACCATAGCTACTGTTGTGAGTGATAATATTTCTCCCTCAGAGTAGCCAAACCTCAGCATTTGACTTTCAGATTGAAAAAATACACATCACCATGAGGTGTCCAGTGTGTGGACCTTCTTTCACACAGGAAAGCTTCAAGTGAGTAAACAGCACTCTCAAGCTGACAAGTCTGTAATTTCCTGAGTTCATGTCCAGATTCATGTGAGAGTGTTGCTTTCACATACAGAAGCAAGCCATCCTCCTGCTTCTCTGGGACTGTACCCTTGGCATCAGCCTGTGGCAACTACACTGACTTCTAGGCCTCTACACTAGTCCTCATTAGCTTCTCTCTGGTCTTATTTCTCATTCAGTTATCCCTTTTGCAGTTAGCTTCAGCCAGACACTCTTCGTGTTGATCCCATTATCTGGGAATGTCATGTTTGGAACAGGATTTTAGTTCAGAAACTACCCACTTGCATATTCATAGTCCCACAGGATAAAGGGTAATATAGCTCCTTGTATATGAGTCTGCCTCCCTTCCCTACACAGTCCACTCCTGCAAGGTAGCACCCAAGAGTCTGCTGTTGGCTTCACTGGAGCAAAGTACAGTGTGTGACACAGCCCAACCAAGCCTTATAAATGTTCACATGAAGTAAGTTGTGCTGGTTCTGGTCCTGACCAGTGAGTTTAGCTTAGTTTCTATTTCAGACCTCAGGATGTGCTAGTCATATCACCAAGTTGCTTAATCCCAAGCCTCCATATATATTTGTCTTAGGGTTTTATTGCTGTGAAGAGACACCAGGACTAAGGCAACTCTTATAAAGGAAAACATTTAATTGGGGCTGGCTTACAGGTTCAGAGATCCAGTCCATCATTATCCTGGTGGGAATCATGACAGTGTGAAGGCAGGCATGGTGATAGAGGAGCTGAGAGTTCTATATCTTGATCTGTAGGCAGCAGGAGACTGTGCCACACTGAGCATGGCTGGAGCATATGAGATCTCAAAGCCCAGCCCCACAGTGACACACTTCCTCCAACAAGACCACACCTACTCCAACAAGGCCACACCTCCTAATAGTGCCCCTCCCTATGGGCCAAACATTCAAACACATGAGTCTGTCGGGACCATGCCTATTCAAAACATCACAATATTTGTGCTCAAAGTGATAAAAACTGACAGTACATGCATGCACGTACACAGAAGAGTTGTTTAACAAAGTGCCAGTCAGCACCTAAAGATACAACCTGCTATTCTTACTTCTGTTTTATTTAGTTTTACCAAAGTGATTTCGTGTTCTTTTTATAATTCTTATTCTTTAAATTTTTTATTTTGTTTGTGCATTTATGTGTGTACATATGTGGAGGCCTGAGGTTGATCTTGGGTCTTCCTTAATCCATCTACTCCCTAATTTTGGAGACAGTCACACACTGAATCTGCAATTCACTGTTTCAGTTAATCTGGCTGACCAACAAGCCCTACAGACCCACCTGTCTCTTTTTAGCACTTGGGTTACAGGCACACACTATGGTTCCTGGATTTTATATGGGTTCTGAGGACCCAAATTCAGGTCTTGAGCCTTGTGCAGAAAGCATTTTGCTCTCTGTGCCATCCTTGCAGTCTCCACACTCTTCTGAATTCATCTACTTCCCAACACAGCCCAGCTATATTGAGGCAGACACATTGTGCATCATATCTATGAGTAAGTTTGAGAAAAGCTACTTTTTGTAAAATCACACAGATGACTGGACTGCTCTTCCCTGTGGTGCACCTAGAAGCATCCATGCTGTGTCAGAACATGGCATGCCCATGGGCTCCTGAGTAAAGAAAGAGTCCTGTAATTTATAAATGCAGCGATAGTAGCGGGACAATCTACATTCAGACAGTCATTTTCTCCTAAAAAGGGTAAAAGCTATGATTTATTAAGCAAACCAGCTCTGTCTCTCCAGGAATGATGTTGAGTTTTATTTCTTGTTCGCTGCCCTAACCTGAGAAGGAACATAATTGGAGAACAGTCTCTTGTGAGATTTACTGCATAATACTGTGCAGTAGGAAGGCCTGTCTGATGGCTCTTGGAGCTGTGGATGGTGGATGGGCTAATAGGGTCAAAGAAAGAATGACTTGAGGATCCAGAGCAGGGGAAATAAGAACACAGACGAGCATAACCATGATTTGTTTAGCTGGAATTTGCCTTAATCTATGCTCCAGCTAATTGGTAAATGTATTTCTTGTCTCTGAGTATCCTGGTTGGAACCCAGCAGCTTCTCACTGAGGGTGTAGGTTGGTACTCATGCTGCCTGGGGGATGGATGGACAGCATGAACAGGTGAGTTGCCTGGAACAAATTGGCACAACCTGGAGTCTACACTCATTCCATAGACCCTGTGGACCAACTAGGTAACAGAGGGACCACTATTAAGCCTTAAGGGAGCCACCATTTAGAAATTGGATTTTCTTTTTGTGGTCTTGGGAAGTTGTTCCTGGCCCCACAGAAAATGACTATTATGTCTGATTTTTTTTTTTTTTTTTTTTTTTTTTTTGTCTAAAGCTCGTGTTTGTAGTGTCTAAACACCCAGCATGGTGTTTCAATGGTGACAATTTAGTTGTCATCCATGTTGGAAGCCCCTGTGGAACCATCAGCCTCAAACAGAAGCATGGCATCAGGGCTTGATGGGAACAGAGGTGCAAAGTGGCCTTTCAGCAAAGGTTTTTAGGGACTTGTGTTTAGAAAATGCAAGGCATGGGAAGTCACAGCAATGCACTGGCTGTTCTTGGCACCAGCAGTGGTCCTTCTCTGTGTTTGAGAGTTCAGTGCTGCGGCTTCAAAATTGAGCACCTGAAGCTGCAGGAGGCGAGCTAAGTACAGATGCCAAAAGAAAGATTTTGTTTGTCACCCCTCTGGGGAAGTATCTGGGAACCACATGAGTTGAGAGGGTTAGTTTGGTCCAATTTCTGAGCTTTCCATCCATTGTAGCTTGATTGCATGGCAGTGGGCCTGTGGTGGGGCAGAACCTGTGGGATCATGGGACAAAGGAGGCCACTCATCTCAAGGCTTCCAGGAAGCTGAGGGAGACAGGGGAAGAGGAAGGGAATGGTACAACTGCTAGCGACCTCCTTCCTCCTACCATTGCCCCATAACCTACTTTCCACCATTTCCCAGTAAGGCTATCAAATTAGCAACCCATCGGTAGATGTATCCATGGATGAAGTTAGGGCCCTTGAGATCCATTCAATTCCCTGAGGCTCCTCAGCTGACAACAGAGCCTTTGACCTATAAGCCTTCAGGAAATATTTCAGATTCCAACCAGCCATGTCCAGATCAAGGAAGGAATTGGTTCAGGGTTGCTTGCATTGCTACAGTGAGATCTCTGGTTTTCACTTGGTTTTTACAGTGCCAGAACATAGAGTAAAGCTCAATAGGGAGCAGGATTTAATGTTAAAGTAATCCTTAGTTTCCTGCCTGATGCCTTAAGATATAGAGCAATCAACATATTATCTCTAGAGATGCATATGTGTATGTGTGTATGTGTGTGTGTGTGTGTGTGTGTGTGTGTGTGTGTGTGTGTAGTTCTTTCTATCATGATAGCTGTCAACTATTCAATAAATGTAACTTTTATAAACCCTAACTCAAGTACTGACTTATACTGAATTAGGAGCCAGCCCTACTCCCATTGATACTCAGAGCTTCATCTCTTGCTCTTTCATTCATTAAACAATCACCAAGTGCCTCCTCAGTATTGTCTATAAAATACAGTATTGTACAATAGGCGACAAGGGTGGGTTGGGAAACCCAGCTGGAAAAATGTAGCCCCTCCTTCACTAAGGGGCTGGTTCTAGGGAGAGCAATGACGACAGACTGAGGGGATGTGTCTGGAATTTAAAACGTGCTGCATCGAAGAGTGAATAGGCAAAAAGCAGTGGAGGGCTTTACTCTTCCCAACAACTGGAGGCTTTTCCTTCTTAACAGGTAGAGGAGGCCTTTACTTTCCATAACAGCCGGAGGAGTCTTACCTTTTAGCAGCTGCTGGAAGAAGTTCTGACTCTCTCAGCAGCAGCTGGAATAGGCCTTGCTGACCTTAAGAACTTAACTTGACGTCCTCACTTCAATGGCTGACATGACCACCCTCCCCGATTTCTACTCATCCCTCTCATTCCAGTATCAAGAGCACTTCCCAGGATCCTGCTTCTGACTCTCAGATGGGAAAGACCTTGCCACTATATAGTTCCTGGCATCTGTACATCCACAAAATACTTTCCTGGCTTGGTAACCAGAGCCTCAAGTATGGCATATGAAGAAAGTTAAAGCCTCCTCCCTTTTTGTGGTCATCTCACTCTTCCTCTTCCTCTTCCTCTTCCTCTTCCTCTTCCTCTTCTTCTTCTTCTCCTCTCTCTCCTCCTTCTCCTCCAGTTGTTGCTGGTAAGCAAGGTCCTTCCAGCTGTTAGTCAAGGTCTGCTTCAGCTGTTGATGAGGGGTGAGACTTTTGCAGTGGAGATGGTGATAGTCAGAGAGTAAAGGATACTGGGACTGGTACCCCCTCCCTTGCAGCTCACTTAAGATAGGACTGGAAGGAAAGGGTTTTATTTTTTCCATACTGAGAATCGGGAGTCCTTCTGTTTACATCCCTTCCGTGTATCTTCCCTATAAACATCCTGCCCCATCAACAGCTCCTAACAGACCGTTTATAGTCAACACCATGTGTGGTTTCCAAAGCCAGACCTAAGCCTTTAGACAAAGCTGTCTCCTGTTGATCTCTTATCTGCCAATTCTTCACCTGAAACAGCTCTCGAATCTCCCTCCTCCATCTGCCAACCCTGTATATTTGCTGTCATTCACAGGCCAGCCTCTTTCCTAATTTGCCATGGACTGCTATGGAGAGGTACCAGGGTGAGTATGTTAGTTAGCAGTCCTTCCTTACAAATTACATAGTTCAGATCCCAGAGCTTGATCCAGCCCACTGCTCTCATCTTCCTGACTCTGGATGGACGCATACTTCTGTTCTACTTAGTTTAGCTGGGACTTGTCCTATTGGTTAGTCACACAAGCAAATCTGGTGCTTACCTAGGCTAGGGAAACTCAAGACCTCCGTGATGCTTTGCATCCTCCATAGGGCTATCCAAGCCAGTGACTGTGGAACCAGAATGAGTCCCTGCAGCAATGAGGAAGTAGATTTGTTGCATGAGTACTGTTTGGGGTGTATATAATCCTAGAGGTGGAACCTGAGATCTCCTGAATGCTATAAATATGTGCTACCCAATCCCTACTGTAGTCTGGGTTTGAGCTTTTGTGCTCCATCTGCTGTTTTACTCCTGCAGAGTCAGACACAGGATTAAAAGGTGAAGAACTGGACTCGACTTGTGAGAGAAAGCAGAACTGCTTAGAGTACAGATAGTACAGGGAAATTGGGACCCCTCTGCACTGATGGTTCTGCAAAGTTCTCTATCAGAAGCCTGCTCTGTATTTCACAGGGAGAAGAATGGTTCCCCTCCATGGGACAGTGCAGTCTGTTTCCTGTTCTCTGCTGCCCTTCTGTGCTATGCTAATTTGCATGCTCTTCAAATTCATAATTTGGGAATCTTTGAGTATCTATGACCTTGGTGACTTCATGAATGCATTGCAGAGCTGGGGACCAGCCAGAGGAGACCAGTGACTCTCCACTGTTTTTCACTGCCCAATAATCCTCTTAAATTTTCATGGGGGCATTGTTTTTTCTCGCCCTTGAGGACACTTCCCCCAAGTCTTTAGCATTTATTAAAGTGATGTCTGATGGGTAGTCGTAGTTAACAGCTCTCACCTCTTTCCTTTCACATCCTTCTCTCAGAATGACTCAGTCACTTCCTCCTTTGTTCTCCCAAGTGTCCCTTACGTCCTGTGTCCCATCACACTGCATTTTCTGGGCAGTTGTCTGACTCTCACCCCTTGCAAGCAGGAGTTATAGTTGGTTGTTATTCTGTCTGTACATGGGACAGTGGTGCTGTTGGAACCTCCTGTACAGTGTGAATGTTTGTGTGAACTGGATAGTAGGTGGATTCCTCGTCATTGTCTTGATTATCTCAAAAAGGCCTGGGATGGTATTAATGCCCAAACTAAGTCGTAATTTCTCTGTTCTCCATTTTCAGGCTTGACTTTGCCGAGCTAGCGATGCTATCAAGGAGCAACTGGCACCTGTTGGGTCTGTGCTGAGCAAGGCT
Source organism: Rhabdomys pumilio (assembly GCA_030674055.1). Lineage (NCBI taxonomy): Eukaryota > Metazoa > Chordata > Mammalia > Rodentia > Muridae > Rhabdomys > Rhabdomys pumilio. The sequence goes on from JANHMN010000012.1 coordinate 34,355,658, forward strand.
CAGCGCTGTGGGGCCAGGCAGTTGTATCTGTGAGCCAGGGGTAGACAGTGGCTCAGCTTCCTGAGGTAAGTGACTGTTTTTTCCCCCAAGTGATGTGCTGTCTTTTCCAGACTCTCCCACAGGGCTGTGCTGTGGGTTGAATTGAGAGATGAGAAAAAATATGCTGTTCTTTCCATCCTTTGGAATGATGTTGAAGGATTGCACAGAGGATGAGACATGTACTGTTTTCCAGATTCTTCTGTGGGTTATGTAGCAAAGTGAGGGGGTGTTGCTCTGTTTTCTTAGACTCTTTGTAGCATGACCTGCCTGCCTGCCATGTGGAGCAGCTCCCTGTGAAGTACAGAGCAGGCTTCTGATAGAGAATTTTGCAGTTCTCCTGAAAGTTGAGAAGAGACCCTGAGTTGTGAAAGTTCTTCCATGACACGTGACTGGCTGTCAATACAAGTACGGCCTGGCCTGACACTACTACATTGTAGGTCAAGTGTCACATGCTGGCTCTGAGAACAAGCCTGATGAGACTCTCTTGCTTTGCGTCTTATGCAGCTAGATCTGAAGATGGCTGATGGTTATGTGGAATCAGTGTCTGTCAGTGCCTTGACACCTCTCAAGGGAGAACAGTGTGCCAGGCACAAAGAAGTCCTGAGTGTATGCATTGCTATTCTACATTCTGAATACAGTGCTAGAGAAGATGTATGTGTTTGAGTAAGACAAACACACATATTTATATGCATATAAACACACATCCACATCTCTGCACATCATCCAGAGTAATAATAAACTAACTCTACTGGCTGCTTCTTACTGACAAAAAGCAATTTAATAACGGACAAGTTTATTCTGGCTCCCAGTTTGAGGTATAGTGAGCCCATCGTGACAGAGATGTTATAGTCCGGGGAGTATGAAGCAGCTGGACATATGGCATCCACAGTCAGGAAGCAGCGAGAGATGAATGCTAGTGCCCAGCCCACTTTCTCCTTCTGATTGAGTTCAGGATCCCATCATTTCGTAGGTACCAGAACAGTTAGGGTACATATTCCCACCTCAATTCATTAACCTAGAAACACTTCCCAGCGACATGCCCAGAACTTGATTTCTAAGGCAGTTCGAAACCTGCTCAAGTTGACTGACTGGCCTGTATAGTGACTGCATCTTGAGTTCTCACTGATGATGCTAGAACATCCGTGAAGTTCAAGCCTATCTTGCTAGTAAATGGCTGGCTGCCACTCCAGCCACCACAGGGCTTGTATTAGACCCTTATCCTGAATCACTAATAAAATCATGCCACGATGCACTATTGTGGAAAGCAGCTACTCCCAGTGAGCACCTGTTTTGACTGCTGTGCTCAGATTGAAAGGGCCAGGAATGCACCATAAAAGGAAGCAGAAGGTCCAGAGCAGAGGATGGGCGTCGCAGATCCATCCATCCTTGCTGCGATCAAATACCTGACAAGAGTTAGCTTAGGGAAAATAGATTTATTTTGGCTTCTGGTTTAAGGGGATGCTATCCAGCATGATTGTGAAGACACGGTGGGTAGGAATGGCTTCATCTATAGCAGCAGAAGCTTGCTCACATTTGGGCAGATCAGATAGACCCAGAAGCTGGAGAGAAGGTTGTGGCAGGAACTAGAGCTGAGCTATAACCCATAAACATGCTCGCGCACACACACATATAGAGAGACAGAGACAGAGAGAACACAGCTGCAGATAAGTCATTCAAGCATGTAAGACTGTAAGATGAAGACATTTCACCTCCAAACTTTAGCAATAGGAAAGGGCTTGTTCCCATGGCTACAGGTCTCCGGCCCTGGAAGTGGCCAGCTGAACCTTGTTGATGGACACCTCTCCCTTGCTCCCCGTGAGACATATATATGATCCACATCAGACACACACAGTCTTATATTTAAAAAAAAAAAAGTACACTGACAATACCTAGCAATGTGTGAATATACATGCATGTGAGAACACAGCACATGGCCTGGTGTCCTGAGCTCAGGGTGGGAGGAAGGCTTGAAAACTTTCTTCTCATGTCCTGGATTTACCTAGCTGAACTGCATTAGCAAGGAAGCTTTAATTTAAACACAGCTATTCTAGATGGTGACCCAAAGAGTTCATGTCCTGGCCTGGAGTGACTAAGAGAAAGAAAGAAGTATGCATCAAAGAGGCAGGATAGTGGGCAAAGGCACCAGGGTATGAAGCATTGCAATTGTGAGTGCACCAGAGGTCTGTTCAAGTGTCTGTGAGGAGCCCAACTCCACTGCTGATGCATAAGAAAGACTTGGAGGGAAGAGAGAACTGTTAGTCACAACTCATGACAGGCATGTTTCCTCCTTAGTAGGAGCTATGGTCCTGTAGAGAGCTGGGACTGTTCCTGCCTCTGCATTCAGGCAGAGTCATGTGCATGGAAGCTCTCAGCACTAAGTTATTTCCTCTAAAAACAACAGGCTGTGTTATCAGCCAGACCAGAGACAGTTTGCAGGCGAGGCTCTCAGTAGCTGAGATAAGAGGGCATGTTGGCGGCCCCCAGATACTGACCTGGCTGGAGAGGAGCTTGGGGAATTTTCTTTGTTGATAGCCTTTGAAAAGAGAAGGACAGTGTCAAGAGCACATGCCCCTTCCCTGGAAGAGGGGGAGACACAAGCAAGAGAGAATCTTTGCATGTCTGCAAGGCTGTCAGGTAGCGAAGGATTAGCTGGTAAGGGCAATTTAATGAGTGAACCTAGTAGACGAGTGAGTAGAAAAAAATAAGAAGATAGCTTTTGTTTCTGTTTGTACATCCCATCCTCCGTTTCTTGGCAGGCACTCATGGGTACCTCCAGCCCTGGGGCTTTGCTGGGCATGGAAGATGAAAGGAGTTAGCAGCCTCCATACCTCTGGGATGCTGCTGATAGCCCAGGCAGGAAAAAAGAGATTCACCAGTCATTGGCAGACACAGGGTGTAGTTTTGGCTTTGTGGAGCCTGTGGCATGTGCAGTTTGGAGTTCTCTGTAAATAAATAATATATTGTCATAGATTTAAAATATAATATAAGCCTTGATATAAGCCTTCTCTGGGGACAGGGTACCATTCTCCTGGGTAAGGGCCAGTCTCTAGTGGATTTATAGCTCAGGGATTATTTGGCTTTATCTCCTGGGTCTCTAGAACTTTTAGGTGGGGCACTGGTCATCCACTTATTCCTAGACACAAACTCAGAAGGAAGGCCATTGGGAAGGGCAGGAACATCCATGGTGGTGTTTGGTAACATGGGTGTTCCTAGTTTTGTTTTCTGGCCGACGGAAATAGGTTGAAGTCTCTTGTTCTTTTCATGCTGTTGGGATGCTCAAAGACACAGTCTATACAATCTTTAGGCCAACTGTGGTGGTTTAAGGGTGTCCTATATTGGCAGGCTTAGTCACCAGGGAGTGGAACTGTTTGAGAAGGATTAAAAGAATTAAGAGGTGTGGCCTTGTTGGAGGACATATGTTGCTAGTGGTGGGCTTTGAGGCTTCAAAAGCCTAGGCCCAGTGTGTCTGTCTGTCTCTGTCTGTCTCTGTCTCTGTCTCTGTCTCTCTGTCTCTCTCTCTCTGTCTCTCTCTGTCTCTCTCTGTCTCTTCTGTCTCCCTCCCTCCCTCCCTCCCTCCATGTTGCCTTAGATCAGGCTGTAAAGCTCTTGGCTACTGCTCCAGCACCATGCCTATCTTGCCATGATGATCATGAACTAACCCTTAAAAACTCTGATGAAGCCCTCAGTTAGATGCTTTTCTTTCATAGGAGTCACCTTGGTCATGGTGTTTGTTCATAGCAATAGACCAGTAACTACAACACTGACCTAGGGATCCCACTTTCAGACTGCATTCCCAAGGACCAGCTGAACTACAAAAGGCCTGAGCTGAGTGTGGCTGGAGCATGTAGGAGTAGCTTCAAAGGCTTGGCTAAAGCTCATTTCTTAGAGCATATGGCCAGCCACTATGGGAAATAGCTACCTACAAGCCAGGTGCACTCCACTTATCAAGAGCTTGCATTTTGTTTTAAGTAAGTGGCTTTGTATAGTGTTTCCTTAGCAATAACTCCAAACTGATTAAGCCTTTTATGGAATAGAGGCTGGTGGTTTAGTAACATACCTACAGGTACATGGCTCTCTGAGATGGTCTTCACCATGTTTCCAGAGCCTTGCCCACCAGCTCTATTGCCTCTTCAGGATCCCTGCTCCTAATTTTCGTAGCTTCTAATTCCTGAGAAACTAGCTTGAATGGACACGTTCAGGAGCAGGGTTAAATGGGGTACAACAACTAAGAATGGAATCACTCACACTACATGAGTCCATGTAGAGTTTTCTCTAGAACGCTGGATGGAATGTTCCAGGTATTAGATGCTAAGGGGAAAGTCTCATTTGTGTATAGAAAACGATGAATAGTGAGGGTTGGTTATGTACCGTTGTCTCTCCGGCTTGTACACCTTCAGCTGTGCTTGGTACAGCAGGCTCATTTACCCACATTCATGAGCACCTGTTCCATTGTTCCAATCCTGAGGACACAGTGGCATTTAAAGGTCAGGACCAGGAGTGTTGCTGCACTTGGGATTGCTCACTGCCCAGCTTGTTATAGGCTCTCTGCTGTTACTTGCTTCTTCGCTGTTGTACCAGATGCAATGCACATCAATCTCCCTTGGATGCAATACTTTCCTTCATGGACAATGGATATTTTCAGTCGACCACAGTAGCCAGGCCTAGTATCATGGGCTGAGGGAGCATAACCAGGGGAATGAAAATTTTGCAGCTGCTTTTAGAAGCCAACCCCACACAGAGTCCTTCACTCTTCACGAATGACCAGCTTTTGGTCTGACCACACCCAGCTGGTTGGAGGTATTCAGGCATTTACAGGTTCTACAGATAATCTTGGTTTCAGGCGTGGCTTCTATTTGTGTCCTTCCTCCTTCTAAAGTTCATGTGTCCATGATGGCCCTGGTATAGCGTCCAAGTTCTGTGGGAGGAAGAGCAATACTCAAAGTCTCCTTAGAGTCTCCCAGTCTCATTCTAGTTTTCTCAATCTCACTCCTCCTGCTAAGCAAAAAGCAGTCAATCCTCAGAACAATGATTGCTGTGGCCTGGCAGCAAATCACGCTTCTGCTACTCACCAAGTTATCCTGTCCTCAGTTTCCTTGCCTGTGAAGTGGACAGAATAGCTAATGATAGCCTGAATTAGTTAATATACAGAAAATCACTCAGAGTCCTTCTGGATAGAGCACACTCTGACAGCCAGTATGAAACAGAAGAATTATCAGTACATATTGATCCAAGCTCAGGTCTTGCTCCAGAGGGAAGGAAAGTTTATTCTGAGCCAAATATAAGTGGCCATGGATCAGGAACACAGACTCAGGTTGCCCCAAATAATGTGTTTCCCCCATTTACTGCTAACGTGGACTCTATAGTCACAGAACAAAAGAAAGTCAGAAAACAATTCATTTACTCAAAACTTCAGTAGGAATATTAGGTGAGCAAGTTAACAGCAAAGTGGGATAGGGTATCTCTGCTATAGATTTCAGAAGTGATCTGATGACATGCTTAGCTTTTAAGTTGGTGAGAGCTAGTAGTATGTTAATACATACTCAGGTTTCATTTGAAGTAAAAAAAAAATGTTAGGTCAGAGACAAAGGTAGTTGAATAATGGATATTAAGAAGACTTAAAAATAACCCGTAACAATAGTTTATGAGTCAGGGTCTTATATAGCCAAGCTGGCCTTGAACTTGCTATGTAGCTAAGGATAACCTTGAACTTCTGTTCTTCCTGCCTCTGCTTCCCCAGTGCTCAGGTTACAGGTCTTCAACACCATCCCCCGCTTCTGCAGTGTTAGGGATTGAAACCAGGAAATGCTAAGTAAGCAACTTACCAACTGAGCTACACCCTCAGCCCGGGGCCATGATATTTTCTCTCTGTCCACAACAGTTCAGTTACCCACAATTACTGAGCACTAATCAGTCTGCTAAATCTTCAACGTAGGTGTGGCTTGTGTGTGCACTTGAGACTTGAGTCCACAACAACAGGGTGGCTGTGGGTAGGGTTACAGCTGTGATATCATAGCTCGTATGACCACTCCAAAAGGAAACCTGCCGTGCCTCAGGGACTTCATGACCCCGTGGTTTGCATATGTTCTTCCTTGCTGGAACATCTCATTCCTTGCCTCATCATGAGTCAATTGTCTTCTCTTCTTCAAAACTCAGTGCGTGTACGTGTCCTGTCTTCTGGGAATCACCCCCTCCTATTTCCATATTTACCCCAGTCTTCAACCAGGCCATCTCCCTTGGCATCTCTTATCCCAACTCCCCATTGCTTGTCATTGTCACCTTGGCCATCCCTACATAGCCCTGCGCTATGTAGGATTCTGGAGGCACAGGACTGGTCTTTCCTTTGTGAGCTCCTGCCTGCACCAAGTACAGCTTTTCCTTTCCACTGAGGAAGGTGATGGACCAGGCAAGTCTAGGTATTCCCAATGCACTAGAAAATGCAATCCAAAGTCAGGCTATTCTCCACTGCTCTCAGAGCCACAGGCTGGCCCACCTGCTCCATCCAGAAGCACAAAACTCAGAGTACAGCTAGCTGAGTGGGTTGGGGTCAGGCAGGACTCCTGGGGATCTGTCTTCTGTCTTCAGCCTCCTCAGGTCCCTGCCACCCTGTGACACCACCTCAGATCTAATTTTAGGGCAACAGAAACTGAAGATCCTCTATCTGTGGCCTTGAGGTTTCTTGACTTTGGGAACTTCTGCTCTTTCTGAATACTGGCTCAAATAGCTACCACTTACATATCTGCCTGTCTCCCACTTTATTAAGCAAGCACACCCAAGTAGTCTTCAGCCCTTTCTGAAATCAATGGCTGGGTGAGGAGGGGTAAGGGGAAGGGAGAGTAACAGAGCCAGCCTGCCTGAGATCCATTTGGCAAGCCTTTGTGTTACATCCCACAGCACGTCCAAGAGGCTGTTCGGGGAAGACACGTCACTATGTTGCTCAATGGTTTTTGTGTAAACACTTTTCCTAAGCACTAAAATTACCCTCTGTGCTGAGAGTAATGGCCATCAGGGAAAAAAAAAAAAAGCAGGAAAGGGACCTTTAAGGCTGGAAATACAGACTTGCTGTTTCTCTTTGTCCTTTAGAATAGAATCACCCCTCTGCACTTAGCAGCCTCTACAGATGGGCAGTGGACCCTGACTAGGGGTCAGAGACTGTCTCTTCCCCACCTTCAATCCTGCACATGAGTCAAGAAGAATCACTCTAAAAGTGTTCCAGGAATCACCATGAACAGTCATTGCACTACATGGTTGTTGTGTAATATTCTAGCAAACAACAGTAGAACCTGGAAGTTTCCATCCCTTTATTGCTGCATATTTGTATATCATGTACATCAATATATATGATCACCGTGGTTTCTGTTACTAGCCCTGTGATGTTGAGAGCTTTTCCCTTCGTTTGTACTGAGTTCCTGGGATGAGTTTCCAAGGACGAGTGGAACTGCTTTGCAAATGTCTCCCACCTGTTTGCAATTGTGACCTTGCTGGGGAAGGAAGCCAGGAAGATTGAGAACAGGAGCTGGAAGATGATCCCAAGAGACTGGGAGAGGGACAGGGCAAAAACCAAGGAGATCCTACAGCATGGTGGGATCATGTAACAGGCAAGTGGATCTTTTTCCTGCAGGGCTCAGTATCCAGGTCATGGAGGAACAGGAGCAAGGAGATGTCAAGCAAAGAAGAGGCACGACACGGGGTCAAGGGAGCTTGTTTCTGATATGATGAGAACCCACTCCCCAATCTTGCACTCGTCGGGGGCTAGCATGTGAGCGGGGCAGGATGTTTGCTAGCGGTTAATGAGCTACACTGGACTGTGACCCACATAGGGTCATCTTGGGTTGTTGATAATCTACAGGGCAAAAATAGAACAAGCATGGCTCATGGTGCTTGCTCCAAGTGTCTGCCAAGCCTGCAGGCCATTTGTACCTCGTGCTGGTGGTACTTTGGGGCTCCAAGAAATTGAGAATGCCTTTGGGCCATGATAGGTGGAATGTCCACATTCCAATTAAACTCAGGGGCTTCCAAGATTCCAGCCTGGGTGGAATCCAGATAGCCTTGGCTCTTCTAAATGTCCTGAAGTCCAGAAGAACTTCACAGCATAAGCCACACTTCATCAGCTATCCGTGGTTTGGATGTGGGAGTGAGCTAGGGAAGGGAGGCACAACAATGGACACACACACACACACACACACACACACACACACGGGAGGTGTGGAAGGAGGCTGGAAACTCTCCCTTGTTCTAGCAGCAGGAACTTTCTTGCACTTTCTAGGCACACCGCACTGCCCCAGGGATGGGCTTGCATGTGGCAGGAAAGATAGCTTTCGACACTAGTGAAGAGGTCCCCTTGAGAAATAATGGGCCTGGTGTGTGGCATGGCTGCACACCAGCATTTCACATTGCTCTCATCCTGGGATGCCCCTTCACTCTGTTTCTGGATGGTCCCAACTAGATCACTCGACATAATTCAAACCTGTTCATGTACACTGTACTGGATGAAAATACCAAGGAATTCTTGAAATGTTGATTTTATGGTCCAAAAATAGTAATAATTGGTAATCGGGTGATGCCGGAAATGCTTCCGGCATTTCAATGAGAAATGCTTCAACAGAAATCTAATGAGTGAGGAAAGTGGTATTGCCCGGCTGATTGTCAGGGTTTGGCTTGAAAGATACCTTCCAAGTGTCCGTCTCTGCCTTTGCTTCGGTCTGTCATGAAATCAGATGTCGTCTGCCCCTGAGGGAGGAAGGCTGGTGTTAGAGGAGAATGGTTCTGACTATGAACTCCACAGAGGGGCCATAGTGATCCCTGAAGAACTCTACATGGAACATACGCTGAGCTTCCTTCTCTCCCCGACTCCTCTCCATTGCAGTTCTGGGAATGGATATAAGAACAGCAGGTACATGGGCTCTCTCGGGTTTGATGAGGAGGGGCCGTATTCCTCGTCCAGTTGCAATGTACACACTCAACTGTTGAAGGTTTTTTTGTGCCTCACTTCTTTTCTCTATAAACTGGCCTAACAAGAACGTGTTAGAGGATTATTATGAGAGTTAGCAAGTTAATAGTTATAAAACTCCAAGGGGCAAGTAGAACATGTATGTGTGCATATAATTCTACACACACATTCACATTGTATCCATGCACATATATGTATATACTTACTTCATTCATGTAATATATGTGTACGTGTATGTACATCCATGAAAGCACTATGTGGTATGCACTACAATATACCATTGTGTTATGTGTATCGTATGTATTTATAAATATATTAAATGTCCTGTGCACATACTAAAGCCAATTTAAACAAATCCCACAAGCCACTCCAGCAAATCACTCTCTTCTTCTCATTTCCAGGATTTAGAATATTTAGTAACCAGTTCCTCCTGCCTCTGCACCCAAAATGAGGGACACAGGGAGGCAGCCACCAGTGTGTTCAGAGGTGCTATACAAAACGTAGTTGCAAAGGTGGGGTACAAATGAAGGACCAGCTGTTAAGAGCCACCCACTCCACTCTGAGTCCCTGAAGTCCCTCTTTAGGCTGGTGACAGCTGTGACTTTTGTCTCCTGCATTTTGCTGCTGTTTCTACAGCACCTAGATACCTAGGAATCAGCTCAGGAAAGCCCAGGGCCAGTGCAGAGCCCACAGAGGCTCAGCTTGGAATATGTTCCCTGGGACTCTCTGCCCAAATGCCTAGAGTAGGAGTTGAACCAAGGTACAAGTGCCTCCACCCATGAGACGCCTTAGAACCTGAAGCCAAATCTGCCCTTCCTGTTTTGACCTTGGGAGGAAGGGAGATCCCCAGAGGCCATTGCAAAGATCCTGAAGTCACAGTCGCCTGAAGACATACTATGAAGTCCTGTGCTGGAGTGCCTGCCCCCTGTGTTTATTCAAAAATTTAGCTAACAGTAGGAAGTCCTGATTTTTATAAATTCCAACTTCATTCTGGAGCCGCTCCCCCACTCTCAACCCTCAGGGCCCTTTCCAAGTACAGTCAGTCCCCTCAAGGACTTTTGTTCCCTTATCCCCAGATTGTTCCCTTATCCCCAGATGCATCTATCTCTCTTCATCATGAGAACCAGCTATGTGCCAGTTGATATTTTCCTGTCAGATTCCCCCTGTAGATGTTAGATTCTACAAGTTCTACCTCAGAAAATGTGGCCCATGCCCACTCCACCAATATCCCCTGCCTCCCTGTGGCCAGAGGGACATAGAGAACCATTCTTAGGTGCCCTATTTCTAGCAGCATTAGAGCCTGAGTACAGGGTGCCAAGTCTTTCCTGCCATATACTTAGTCCCCTGTGGCCGCATCTTGTCTCCAGCAGGCCCCCAAAAGCATCACTATCTCAATCTGCGTTGTTCTGTTTGCACAGGTTAGCCTCACGGCCCAGAAGCCCTGCCCCTCTCCTTTCACCTAGGAAGTGATCCACTGGCTCTAACTAGATCACAGCAGGCCCTTAAGGCCTCAGTGAACTGGGCTGTCCTGTCCTACCTAGGATTCTGGCTAGAGGGGGCAGATGCACACTACAGCTTTTATGTATGCTTCAGAGTAGGGTTATGGTGAAAGACAGTACAGTAAATAGACTAAGTTTTCCTGGCCAGACCTCTCCTGATTACTCAGTTCTGCCACGGAAGATTAGAAGTAGCCACAGCAACACAGAGACAACTGGGTGTGGCTGTGTCCCGGTAACAGACATGTTTGTCCCAGCTTCACAAACATAGGTAGCGGGCCATACTTAGCCTGTGTGACCCAGTGTGCTTCTGCTTACTAATGATTTATGTCCCCATCACTCCAGGCCCTAGACCTTGCTGCTAACAGCGCAGCACTATATCAGTGCCTTGCACAGGGACTACAGTCTGCTCCCCCAAATTGAATGTATAAATGGCAGAGTGAACCAGTAGTACCCTTTGGGTACCATGCCTAGTGACTACTAGCCCAGTTAATATAAAGGCTGTAGAGGGGACACTTGTGGCTTTGTATGCTTGTGGTTTAAAGAGGGGGATCATTGTGGCTTTCTAGGCTTCGAGTTAAGCTAAAGCCCCTCCTCATGTGCACTATTAAACCCCGCAAACATTCAAAGAGTTGCGGCAGGGGTTGGCCTAGTGACCCAAGCTGACTAGTTAGGAGCATTCGACCTTAGCTCTCAAGCCTCCTGTGTTCGGGAATGCCATACTTCCGGCAACGGCCCTGGGTTTACAACTTCGAAGTCTTGCTCAGGGCCATTAGGATTGAAATCTCTGGGGAGTAGCTACGGGACTGGGCCTAAGAGGTGCTACAGCTCCCAGAAACAAGCTATTCCTGCCTGAGTACAGCCTGGCTCTGCATTGTCATAGGCGGTGATTCACTATGCAGTGCCTGTGTGTGCCACATGCTACAAAGGACTCTGTATACATCCACTCACTTAGCTGTCATCGCAACTAGTGAGGCAAATGCCATAGTTCTTAATCCTCTACTCCCCCCCACCCCCCCAGAGGAAACTGAGTCCCAGGAAAGTTGCTCGTGTGAGGTCACACAGAAGCTGAGGGCAAGCTGGGATTTGTACCTGGCGATCTGATATCGAGATCCTTGCTCATAGCAGCAAGCTGATACACCCCAGAAAGTACTCAGAGCCTCAAGAAACTCTCCCACCTCCATGCCCATTCTCTATGCCACAATATTCACAGAGGGAGAAACTTCAACTGGGGACAAACGGACAAAAGTCTCACCTTTTTTTCTCTCTGTGGAGAGTGTAATAACCCACCCTTTGCTAAAACACAGATGACAGACTACAGATGTTCATCTGAGTGAGCCTGGCTGGGCCTCAAATCATCAACCCCAGGATCAAGACAATGCCACTGTGGGATTTAGCGAGTGTTTATACCTCTCTGACCTTCCGTTATCATGGCTGGTCAATGGGGAGTCAGAGTCTGATCTCCTGGGTTGATCTGAGAGCTGAGCTCATGTTGGACTACAGGACTGCAGTGGCTGATCCCTGACCCTCAACACACATGGCTTCCTGCATCTCCCATTCTTCTCTGTGTAGTTCTCTCAGCCCAAGGGGACTCCATCATCTGTACTAAGCTGGAGAATTCATATAAGAGCCCAGTTCTATGCATGGCTCTTAGCCCTGTGAATTCTTAGTCTAGGAAACTCCAGTGGACTATATTTACCCAGAGTCCTGGCTGTGACCTTGTGTTTGCCTGTAATTGCAGGCCTTTAAGGTAGTCTCTGCTGCCTGAAGCCCAGCATTCTTTCTTCTGCTCTGATTTTTAATTGTGTCTCAAAGAACTCACAACCAGCCATTAGGCCTCAGTATCTTGGAGATGCTTTGTAACAAGACAGAAGTCTGAGTAGAAAAGAAGCCATGGGCAGCTTGAACTAAACCTCGTAAACAGCCAAACTCGATGCAGAGGCTTCCCATGGCAATTCTGTGGCTCAGATGGCTAGGGAGTCTTAACAGTCCTCGTCACTTCTCTCTACCGTCCCGCCTCTTACTCTAGAGTAGCCTGTATGCCCTGGGTGATAATGAACAGTTACTGGGGTTGAGGGGTTGAGGATCTGGGCTTTCTAGATTACAGGGGTGAGCAGGGTTTTTTGGTTTTTGTTTTTTTTTTGGGGGGGGGTTGTTTTTTGTTTGTTTGTTTATTTGTTTGGTGTTCTAAGATAAATGTTACACAGAGATTAATGCCTCCAGCTGGGCCAGCCTTCCAATTCAAGGCTTTTTTCCACGGCCAGGCACACTGTGAGGACCTCAGACTAGATGGGTATGCTTTCTAGTTTACCACTCAAAGCTGTATCCACTCCAAGCACCGTTTTATCTTCCCTTCAAGTCCCTCCAGCCTGGTGGACTTCCAGAACATCACTGCTCAGCTATATGCTGCCTGTGAGCCATTTGCTTTACAAGTTGGCCCAAGGTTGTGTTCAAATACCCACACATCAGATGCCAAGCTCCAAGAAAAAGAAAACTGAACCTCTCTGATGCCCTCTTGGCACCTGCTCTTAGCTAATTTATAGTCGTTAGCCATCTTTGCTTGCCTTGGCTATGACAAAGACCTAAAGGGAATAATCTTAAAGTAGGAAGGGCTTTGTAGTAAAGAACGGACCTATGTAATCTGGGAGGCACAGTCTCCGGTGTGTTTGGGCTTGAAATTTAGAGACAACAGTTGGTTTGGTCTCCCTGGTGCAATGCAACATCTTCCAGCTACTGTCACAAGGCAGCCTCAGTGATTTGGTTTTGATTTGTAAGTGTTGCTAGGGACAGCTTTCTCACATACTGGTCCTTCCTTGGGTGTCCTTCACTGCTCTGTGCTCCATTGACTTCAAGCTGGTCCTCAGGAAGTGGTTTCTAGGCTACCTCTACCCTGATACTCAGTTTCTAGAGATCTCAGGTCAAGATCCTGAGAGTGGGCACTCCTCCAGCCCCCAACCCCTGCCCAGCACTGGACACCACCAGTTTTCAGTATTTTAAATTAGTTAGACGTTTATATTTTCCACTCATGAAATTGCTATGTGGTCACAGAAGGAAAATCTTGGAAAGGTAAGAAAACCATGAAAGCTCAAAAAACAAAAACAAAACAGATAGACACCCAGATTCCCATGGGCTGCCCCTCCCAGGAAATACCTATCTGTCCCAGTGTTTAAGGCTCTTTTACTCCCTAGAGTTCTGGTTCAGTTTTTTTTTTTTCTTCATGTTTCCTGATTACACAGTACAGCAGATAATTCCAGTGCCATTGGAAACTTCAGGTGTGCGCTGAGGTGTGAGGATACTGCATATGGAATGCCGCATAGTTTATCTGATAGCGTACTTGTACCAGTGACTTACCTGATGACTTCTTTGTTGTCAGAGAGAATCTTACATATCCCTGGCTCGCCTCAAATTCTCTATGTAGTTGAGGCTAGCCTTCAAATCCTAATCCTCCTGCCTCTGCCTCCTACGTGCTGGGATTACAGCCTGCACCATGCACCACCTCACCCCATCCATACTGATGCTTTCCTTGCAGCAGGGTGTTGAAGCACTCTGGCATGGCCCTCACAAAAATGACAAGATGATAAACATCTCTGCACACAAAGATGATGATACATTGAGCTTTTTCCTGGAATAGATTCCTAGGAGGTTTTCAGGAGGGAAGAGGACAACCTTTTTCTAGGCTTTTTCTGTCTGGTTGACTGTTCTTTCGTGCCAGATGGAAGGCTCTGGTAGAGCAGACCTGGCGAGGACCAGTCATCCTGGCAGGGGCTTGTGGCTCTTTATCCTGAGCAGGAACCAAACCCTAGATGCTCCTGGCTCAGCAAAGGCAGAGATGGTTGGCATCTAACTCAGCATCCTACACAGATGACTTGGCAGCTGTATGAATCCTTATGATCAGATCAAGTTTGTCTTAGGGCTAAGATGACTCAGAGCTCTTGGAAGGACTGAACTGGCATGTCTGTGCACAGAAGCTTCTATGCCAGAAAAGGGGCCACCTCCAGCAAGACAAAAGTCCTAAAGAATAACCGCAAAACAGTACCAGTGGGAACCTAACTCTATGAACCCTGTCTTCAGTCCAGTTCTGCATTCTTCTTCAAGAACCTTAAAGACATTGAACCTGTCACGCATTCCTGCCTTCATTTGCTCTCTGCTGCTCTTAGAATTTCTCTTTGTGGTCAGGTTTGTTCCTGCTGTGGTCTTCCTCTACCTAGGACATCACTTGACTCAAATGCAAGGGTTCAGTCATCATGGATAAAATGAATGCAGAATGAATAGGTGAAGTTGTGGAGAGCCACACCCAGGTCCCAAATGTGATAGCTAGTGTTAACAGTTGGCCTTAGTTAGGGTTTCTACTGCTGCAATGAAACACCATGACCAAAAAAAGCAAGTTGGGGATGAAAAGGTTCATTTGTCTAACACTTCCAGTCCATCATTGGAGGAAGTCAAGACAGGAACTCAAAGAGGACTGAAACCTAGAGTGAGGAGCTGATGCAGAGGCCATAGAGAAATGCTGCTTACTGGCCTGCTCCCCATGGCTTGCTCACCCTGCCTTATAAAATGCAGGACTAACATCCCAGGGATGGCACCACCCACTTCCCCATTGATCACTAAGAAAATGCCTTACAGCTGGATCTCATGGAGGTATTTCCTTAACTGAGCTTCTTTCTCTCTGATGACTCCTGCTTGTGTCAAGTTGAGTTGACATGCAAAATGGACCAGTACACAGTCCTTCTGCTATTTCAGTTTTCCAGTTCTAGAAGTGTGTCCCTGTGCTGTCTCAGACACTATTACTGACAAAGGGTAGTGGCCAGGGATTTTCAGGAAGTTCCTGAAACTGACCAGATTCACTAGGCCCCTTTGTTCCCTGGAGTATGTAAACACTAAAGACTTTACTTTTGACTCAGACCTTTGTGCCACTGACCGCCTTCTCCATTGAAACAAGAGGTCAGGAAGGAGGCAGGGATTCCTTCAAGATGAGATCCATGCAGGTTTCACCTAGCTTCTAAGCCTGCTTCTCTGTTACATCATCAAACCAGTTATTTCTTGAGTCCTGCCATTTTGATGCCATGGCAGATGATGCCATAGCAACAGAGTCCTATGCTATTGTAAATGGTATCATAGCACTATATTCATATGACATTGTAAGTGTTGTCCTAAAAGTACAGTCCCATGCTATTGTAAATCCTTTACAGACAACCATTTTTCTTCTTTAAACACATATGACAGCCTCCAGGAAACTGCTCAGAAATTTGGGCAGCTCTGGGATTTTCCAAAGTGGGAAATTGCTAGGGTGTTTCACAAGCCTGTACGAAACATGTCTTATAGTACTTCCAGAGGGTTCTTCAACATGACTAATGCCTGTCCCCATCTCATTGGGACAGATAAAATACAGGAACACATCACAGCCTGCACATGGCATCCCAATGCCTACTCATTTCCACCAAACCAATCGGTGTCGCGGGATGTCACTGATCTGTCTTCATTCGCCTTTTTCCAATAGCTGAGGAAGGCTCTTTCCCTTTTCCACCTTCCATCTGGCCTGAGCTTCCCTCCTACTCCACCCACTTCTTGCCCTTCACAAGTTACCTGGACAGATTAGATTCAGCTGCTCTCCTCTGGCGTAACAGGCTGAAGTCAGGTTTACCAGCCTGCCTCTCAAGTCTCACGTGCCTGAGATGAAAGTCTTTTCCACCATATACACAGGCTGTATAGTCTTAACCAGAGGCCTCCACCTCTCTCAACTTCAGGTCTCCACCTGCAAGCTGAGGGTTAAAGGAACAGGGAGAGTTTTCTTGGAAACTGGAAGGTACTTGACACATAGCTGAGCAAAGATGAGCTCCTAGACTTGACTGGTTTTATGGTCCCTCTTGGGCTTCTGGGCTCCTATGCATCACAGCAGAGATGTGTCTCTATTCACAGCTTAGACCTCCTGTGAGTCACCAGCCTTCCTGGAAGAGAGTGTAACAAGTAGCGCTGAGTTAATTGGGCTGCTTTTGTTCAAGTTCCTCCCAACCTTAGAGTTCTACACGCAGATTAATGGGAGGGAAGGAGATCCCTGTAGGAGCTTTCCCAAGTTTCTCATCTGGGCCTTGAATCCATGCAGAAGGTAATCATAGGAGGCCTCGGTGGTGGCAGAGCTCTCGGTGTACCCTGTGGTACTACTGTCTTTTTGCTGGCCAGGGCATAGGTCCAGCCGAGGGAGCATGGTCCCTCCGGAGGCTGTGGGAGGATTAGCCTCAAGCTGAGCATTCTGTGTGCCCCAGGGGATGATAGAGGGGTTAGGAAGTTGAGAAGCAACAAGATCGAAGTGTTAGATCTGTAGGGGTCAGGACTGGGGACAGTCATGTGTGATATGTCTAGGGGAGATAAGAAAACGATCCCATCTTCCTTCCATGGAAGCCATCAGCCCCTCCATCTCCTTCATCCATGAATATACTGCTGTGAGACAGACACAGCATGCACAGCAGGGAACCATCAACAGACCCAAGTGTGGAGACAACCAAAGTCCCACTTGGTGTCTCAGTGAGTTTTATTGGAGTTACTGCAGGAATCTGGATGAGGGGTTACTTACGGGAACGGAAATGTTTCAACGATAGTTCCGTCACCAAAGCAGAAGAGATGACAGCCATAAAAGCTGGGAACCTGGAGCACACTGCATAGCCTGCAGGCAGCTCAGCAGTTTGGAGTGTCCTTTTCTGGTGGCTCAGTTCCAGGTAGGTCTGCTAGCCTCTGCTTCTTCGAGTGGGGTGGCCTTATCTAAGAGTGACCCAATTTGGCTTTGCAGATGCTTCTGTCATGCTTAGTGACCTGATGACATACCAGAGAAGCAAGCTTGAGAATGGGGTGGAACTTGCCTGGACCCCATCTTGGAGGAATCCTTCCTTTCTGGTTTCCATGCCCTCTTGTTACAATGGAGGAGACTGTCATCCCCACCAAAGGTCTGAGTCAAAGATGAAGTCTTTAGTGTTTATATACTCCAGGGGACAGAGGGGCCTAGAGAATCTGGCCAGTGTCAAGGACTTCCTGAAGCTATTTTGAGTCCTTTACTTCCCATCTTATTGAACTTCTATGGGAGAATGGAATGTTCCGATCTCAGAGGAAACTGCTATACAACAGGTACCCTGTCGGTCTATATTTGAAGAGCATAGGAAAATTTTATAGCTTGCAGAGCACCTCCTCTCGCTCTGACGCAGCTTCAGAGATGTTCATGCAGCCAGGGGCTGTTTGGCCAATTTTTGTTGTCAAATGGAATATCCTGTTTGACTTTGTAGAGAGTATCTGTGTGACTGTTTCCCCATTGGCTTTGCCATGCTTTGTGACCTGGTAATACACCACAGAACCAGACTTGAAGAGCGGGGTGGAGCCTGCATGGTCCTCATCTAGGCACCCCTGTCTCCTTTCTGATCTCCAGGACCTCTTGTTACAATGGAGGAGACTGAGAGTCAGAAGGCACCAAAAGTCGGAGTCCAGGGTAAAGTGAGGCAGCTTAGGGTCATATATGCCTGTAAGCATCAGCTCTAGATCCAGGAGACCTGAATTCAGGAACTGGTAGTTGCTGCCCTCTCAGAGCTGTGTGATTGATGCAAAACAAGGAGCTTCATTTCTTGCCTGTGAAAAGTTGAAATGTCATGAAGTCACCTAACTATGGCTCATCCTTTTAAGATGAGCCATAGTTAAGGCTGATGGATTAATCTACATGACATATTTGAAGCTGTATGCACCTATGTAGTTAACATTTGGTAACATAGAAAGTACTGGGCAGTAGGTGATCAGTAAGTATAAGCACCCATCTGCTGATAGTTGAACCAGAAAAGTCCCATTCTACTCTCTTTTTTTGCGGTTTTTGCAAGGATTTAAGATGCCAGATACCCTTATCCCCACGTGAGCCCTCCCTCAATGCCCCCAGCCCTGCTTTTCTGTCCTAGCAAATGTCGGATTGACAAGAATTCACAAAAAGTGTTTGTGGATCTTTTTGAATTCTTGAGATGAGTACACTCTGCTCAAGACATCCAGGAGCTTGAGAGGATGCTGGAGGTTGCATTAGGAAATGGAAAGGCTTACACTTCCTCACCCTTCCTCTGCTATGCTGATTGGCACTTAGGTTTATCCCTTCAAATCCCAATTGGAAAGCTCACTGCCAGAACTTAGAGATAAAGACCTAGGAGCTGACCACTTCATTCTCTGTCCACGCTCTAATCCCTGCCCTTTCACTATTTCAGTTTGTGAGGCCTACTTGATGCCCACATCTCCAGAGAGCATCTCTGTACCCAGCATGGGATGCTATCTGTACTGATGAAAACCCAGGCAGACTTGCACATCACCTTTACTGCTGGCTGCAGTCTTATGCCCGTTGCTTTCCTCATCTCAGAGAGCAACTGCAACTTTACGCTCAAAGCCCCATCCCCAGCAGGTTCAGCAGTCTCAAGTCAACCCTATCCAGACACATCTATGAAGAAGATGAAAAAGGCTGAAATGCAGAGATTTCATCAATGCATCTTGGAAGAGTCCAGTGACTCCCAAGTTGGCTTCCATCAGGGGTCCTGCTATGAGCATCACTCCTGTTTAAGATTTAGTCTCACTCCTCATTGTCTCAGCTTCAGTCATGCACGGTGATCAATAAGTTATTAATCTCTGTCTTCACTGCCTTCCCTGTCCTTGCCCAAGGGGACCAATCTATTTTTCTAGATGAATTGCTCCTGGATGCAGCCTCTCCTTCATAGACAGTTGTTCTCATCTTGAGGGTAGGCTGTCTGCCTACAGGCCTTGCTATTCCTGGAATTCAAGGGAATTGCAGGATTAGGGCCGTGACTTATCTTTTTTGCTTCCATTTGTTTTGTTTTGATTGAGAATAAATCTCAGTCATCCCAGGCTGTCATTGAACTTGGCTTTGTAGGCTAAGGTATCCTTGAACTTCAGGTGATCCTACCTCCATTTATGTAGAGGTTATAAGTGTGGACCACCATGCCCTGTTTGGGGAATGATAAAGATCAAACCCAAGGGCTCAAGAATGCTAAATAATCACTGTACTAAAAGAGCTAAAGTCCTGTCTTAGTTAGTGTCTTATTGCTGTGAATTGACACCATGACCATAGCAGCTGTTATAAAGGACAACATTTAATTGGGGCTGGCTTGCAGTTTGGAGGTTTAGTCCAGTATCATCGTGGTTGGAGGCATGGCAGCATGCTTCATAGGCATGGTGGTAGAGAGGTAGCTGAGAGTTCTACATCTTGACCAGCAAGCAGCAGGAAGAGCTTAAGACTCTGGCCTGGCTTGAGCATCTGAGACCTCAAAGCCTGTCCCCCATTGACTTGACATACTTCCTTCCAACAAGGCCACATCTCCTCATTGTGCCACTCCCTGTGAGCTTTTTGGGACTATAGTCATTCAAACCACCCCAAGTCCTGACCCAAGTTCTTAAAGGGGAATGAAATAGAGAGCTTAGAAGTCATGGGTTTCTAGATGGATGCTCCTTGAATAATTAACGCGCTGAGCGTCAGAGGTCATGGAGTGACCCAAAGTAAAAGAGGCCATGGCAAAATGCAGGTAAATGGGCCTGGCTTTTCCCTGCTTGTGGGCCCAAGTGAAGAACATTTTAACAAAAGCAGCCTCGAAGTGCCTATTGAGAGAGACCACCATGACACTGTAAGTCTTGTCATCTGAGAACAGTGAGTCCCTTCACAGCTCAGCTCAATCTCCTGGCATCTTTCTCAGGCCCTGCAGGTGCACACATCTCTGTGGCCAGCCTTTTGCTGACATGAGATGAAGGTGATGATGAGCTGCTTCCTGGCTCAAGTCCATCACCAATCCTCATCTGAAGCCCACAGAAGTCCTTAGAGCAATGGTTCTCAACCTCCCTAATGCTGAGACGCCTTTATGGTTCTTCATGTTGTGGTGACCTCCCCAACCATAAAATTATTTCCATTACTGTAATTTTGCTACTGTTATGAAGCATAATGCAAATATCCGTGTTTTCCAATAGTCTTAGGCACCCCCGTGAAAAGATCGTTTAGTCCCCAAAGGGGTTGCAATTCACAGGTTTAAGAACTGCTGCCTTAGAGGGTAAACAAGAGCCACCCCTTCCCTCCATTTCTTCCTGGGACATACTCTATCTTGGCATAGCAACATCTAGCAAAAAAGATGGGTTTGGCCTGGGGACTCGACTCCAGGGTGTTCAGCTTCTCAAGGACACATGAAACCATATAAGGGACATGAAAGTAGGTGTGTGAAGAGACTTCGTCCTTCAGTAATTTAATGGGTGAATGTTCCTGGACCTGGCAAGGGATATCTTATTTTACCAACCTACAGAGATGTTCCTTCTGCTCTGCTTGCTGCCAATTCCCGACATGCATTGCGGGTCCCTTCCACCTGGAGGTTCTCTGTCCCTCAGTCTTCCTAGTCTCTGCTCCCTGTGCTTCCTGAATGTCTGGAGCTCAAGCAAGATGCTCTTATGGGGCCCCTCCCCAGTCCCTGCCCTCAGACCTCCTCAGTGACTCAGAAGGTATTTATCAGAACTCAAGGTGTCACTCCTGTTCCATTCTTAAAGGTGAAGAAACAACCCAGAGAGAACTAGTCCTCTACAAAAGGCCACATAGCCAGGAAGCAATGGGACAGGGATTTTATCTAAGGCATTCAGCTGAAACTACTAGGACTTCCCTGGTCTGCACTCTCTACTGGAGCTGGAAATTTCCTTGTGACAGTGAGTTATACAGCAAGCAGCATAGGTTGTGGCAGTAGCCACCAGCCACCAGGCTAATAAGCACCCAAAGTTTGCAACCATCAGGGGACTCTTTTTCTATTTAATTTTGATCAAATTACCTTATTGAATTAGTAGTGCTAATTGGTTCATTGATTAGTACAACTAAGGAGCTATGTTTTCATTCTAAGGTTGAATTTTAATTAGAATTAGCTACATGAAGCCAGTAGCTTTGAAGCACTGGGAGAACCTGTCATGCCAGCTAACGATCAGCCTGCTGGCAGATGCTGCAAAGACATTAGCATCTGGACAAGAGACAAGAGTTTCATGCTGTCCATCACAGCAGGGGGCCCCAGCCTCCACTTGCCTCAGAGACTCAAAGCTTTTCTACAAACCTGTTAACTGTTTACTGATTTGTATGATTAGACTCAACAAGCAACCAAGACTTCATCTTGTTTACAGTACCATTATCAGAATCAGGAATGGGGCCTGGCATGAGAACCTGGTAGTTTTTTGCCAAGTGACTGCAGGCTTCTGACGCAGCATATGAAGCCAGAGGACTGGACCAGGTTTGTGCAGAAGACCTTGCTCTCCACAGATTCTCTGAACTTGGAAGGGCATCACATCGGAGGGCTTTTTTTTCTGATGCTCACAGCTCAGATCAGCTTCACACTGTGTCTTGGTTCCTCCCAACAGAACTTGAGGCAGGAGTTCAGAGCATGTGGACTACCTAAAAAGTGTTTCCAGAGGGGTCCAGGAGCAGGGCCAAGGCAGAAGGAGCTGCAGAGCTCCTGTTAGGGCTAGCCTTTATTCTGATGTACTGTGCAGATATGGCCCCCATGTGGGGGGAGGAGGACCAGCTTTCTGGGGTAGTGGGAGGGCTGGCTTTCACTCTGATCTACAGCACAGAGATGGCCCTGTTTTGGGGGAAAGGGCCAGCTTCCTGTGGTGGTGGGCCAGAAAGGAAGGGATTTCTAAGGTGAAGCAACTACTATATGATATGGTAGGAAACTTGAGCAGCAAAGGAGTAAGCAGGGCTTGTTGATCAGGACCCAGTGCTGGGCTTTCTTTGGGTTGTAAGTGAATCCAGTGACCCTTGGGATCACTTCACTGGACAGGCAGGTTTCAGGTATTTATTTCTTTGGCTGGGATTCAGATACCCAAGGTCCCTTGGGTCCTGTGGATTGTTTTTGAGACGCCAAGTGTGACAGCTTTTTTCCCAGGTAAAGGAAGATTTTGGAAGTGATTCAGAACTTGGTGTGTTGTGTAAACTTCTAGCAGCCCACTCTTGAGAGTAGTGACACTTGACATTGGTCTGAAGACAGCATAAGGGTAGACGGGAGGGACTTGCTCCACGTATGTGAGCAGAAGGCAGCAGAATGAAGCTTGGCAGATCTCCAAATTCCTGGGCTAGCCAGAAAAAAAGATGTTTCAAGGAGTAGGGGACCCTCACCCCATCCAAGTGCAATGTGAACTTCCAACCCAGTGGTCCCCAGAGGAGCTACTATAAGCCTGTGTGAAAGCAATATCAATTTAGATCCAGCCTCTTGTGCCTGTCTTCAACCCTCATACATCAGTCATCCCGATCTGTCTATCCCCCGGCTCTCCTTTGTCTAGCACAGTGTTTATGTGTCTCTAATTGCCTTAGAACACAGGTCTGCCTTGCATTAGAACATAGACCCTCCACTATCCCTCCCCCTCTCTTTCCTAGAATCAGGCCACACCCTGTGGCAGCTCTCTTAATTTAAGAGTATAAACTCTACCTCATTCTCAGGAATTCAAGGCTGTTTCATTCAGGACTTCCCCCCCCCCCAGCCCCCCAGCATGTTATATATTGCTGTTCTTTCTTTCTCTCCTACTTCAAGGCCCCACCATGGCTGCCCATGGTTAAAAGGCTCCCCTAATAAAGTTCTAAAGGGTAATTTTGTGTCATCTCTCTTCTGTGATCTTGGAGTAATTACTAACACCACCCTTCTTCTACAGGTGAGGGCCAAGGGTCAGAGAAGTAAAGTGACTTTATTTATGACCGCTGAGGTGTTAAACATCACAGTGGGTAGATTTTTACAAAATCAAATGCTTGGTGGTAGGAAGTAGCTAGTGCTCTGGCTCTTTCAGCTTTGCTGCATACAAACAATACCTACCGCTTAATTCTAGGAAAGGATTTTGCTCATGTGGCAAGTGAATGCTATCTGGGGCTGTGCCTCAGTGCTGCTCTGGGAGTTTTCTCAGCCTTAATCAGGCTGAGACCAGTCACTAACTGGGACATGACTATCTTCTATGATACCTGAAAGGACCATAAATTGTACCTTCTGCCGGAGATGGCACACATCATTTCCAGAGCAAGTGGTATGGTGGTTTGACATTGGTGGCTCGATCGTGTATTGCCCTCTCATAAAGTGGATGGGATAAGAGGCTGGAAATAAATATTTGCACAGTACCTTTGTCTACCAGCCAGTTGACTGTGTAGCTGGATGCCCAGGTCTTACCTGTACCTCTGTCACTAGGCTGTAGTGTGACTATCAGCATCATGATCTACTACCTTGCATCTCAGCTTCCCATCTTAAGGTGGGTTTACAGCTAGATCCTTACATTCCCTTGCTGGGGGTAACCTTAGCAAAATCATTTCCTTGCTGGGGGTAACCTTAGCAAAATACCATCCTGTTAGCAAGCTTACAGGACAGAAATAAGTTCTGAAGGCCAGAAGTCCAAAATCAAGGTGTTAGTTCTGGATCTGGTGAGCATCCCTCCAGACTTGCAGCTCTCTCTCCCTCACAGCCTTTCTTTTCTGCTTAGGTCTGACTCTACCCTTTTACGTTTTATGGTGACACATGTAGTCTTGTGGGACTTGAGGCTGTTTACTACATGACCCACCTCAGCAGTTGGGGAAGCATCACATTGTTGGCCTCCCCATAGCACATTGTTATTAACTATTATAGCAATGACTGATTTCTGCCTTCCCTTCTCAACCTCAACTTCCTTATCTGGGAAGTAAGTCCAAGAACATGGGAAGTGTGCACCATGTGGCCAAGAGCAAGTGACAATGATGGTGGTGACTAATAGTAATGATGGTGGTGAGGGTGATGACAGTGGTGACCGTGGTAGTGACGATAGCTGTCATGGTGACGGTGATAGTTACCTCGACAGTGATGACGGGGTTCAGGATGGATAATCAACTTTCTATAGTATAGAATTGCCTGATAAGGAGATATAGATTAAGGTATAGACATGAGGGCATGTCTACAGGGGATTACCTTGATAATCCTAATTGAAGGAGAAAGATCAGCTCACTGTGAATGGCAGCATTCCCTAGGCAGGGGAGTAGATAAGATCCAGCACCAGATGTATAAACTGAGGGTTTCTACCCTGTTAGGTCTCAGAGAAACTGGAGGTCCCTATTAATATATCAAAGCAGACTCTGGTCACCAGTCTCTCTCAGCCTCAAAAGTACCTGTTACAGAGGCAGGCTCCTCTCTTCTCACTCCCACCCCTACTCTAAATGTCTCCAGCCCCCAAGCTCTGCCTCTCTTCCCTAACTTCCCTTTCCGGTGTATCTCACCATTTTGCCTATGTGCTATCTTAGTTCTGTTTGCCTTCTTAGTCTTCTTTTGTCTCCCTCTCGTCTCTTCCTCTCTCAATCTTCCTTTCTGTCTCCTCTCATGGCCCCATGTATTCTGCTGGCCATGCTCAGTCTGGACTTTTCCAGATGCCTCTGGCTGTGCCTGCTCTCATATCTACAGTAACACCTTCTTCTCAGCTATACCTAGAGGTGGTCCTCCCTTCATTTCATTCAGGTACCAGATGGATAAAGTTGAGGACATGGCTAGTCTGAGCTGTGGCTGAGGGGAAGGTTTTAATTGTAGATAAGAGGAGGAAAATAGCCAGAGGCATTGGGAGGCATAGAGAGTAAGGAGAGAAAGTAGTAGGCTAAAGGTGACCAGCAGAGTGGAGCAGACCATGAAGGGTGGGGGAAAGGAGAGGAGATGACCAAGAGAGAGGAAGATGAGTAAGAGAGAGACAGACAGACAGAGAGAAGGGAGTGGGGAGAAGAGAGCACATGGCTGAAATGGGGTCTAAAGGAATGAGAAGGTGGGGGTTACTTGAGAGGGATCCTGAACTTTGGAGAAGGCAAACTGACCACAGGCATGCATCCATTAATGTCTTTCCCTCAGCTCTTGACTAACTGTGATATAACCAGCCCCTTCCATTTTCTGCTGCCTTGACTTCCTCTCAATGATGGGCAGTAATTTGGAACTGTGATCCCGACAAACACTTTATCCTTAAGTTGCTTTAGTAAGGGCATTTTGTCCTAGCATCAGAAAAGCTGGGACAGATGGTCACCACAATGATGATGGTGTTCTTTTTGATCGTGATAGTGATGGTAGCGATGTTTCTGATAATAACGATGGCAGTGGTGATGACGGCGATACAATGAGTTGATATTCATGCTTGTAGTGAGGATGATAATTTTGACTGTGGTGGTGATAGCAGCGATGAGTACAAGGCAGGGAATAACTATATTTATACAGTACAGTAGTAATGTTTATGACAATAGTGGTAGTGCTGATGTTGGTTGTGGTTATGACCATGATGGTGACAAGGATGGTCCCCAGCCTTTAGATAGCATTTATAATACACGTCTTAAGTGCTGTCTTTAGTTTGGTCTCTGAATCATCCCAGCAACCGTGGGAGGTAAGCACTACTGGCGGTCTTTATAGATGGGGGAATTGAGGGGTAACCACATGCTGTGACTCACTGAAGGTGTGGAGCCACTGAATGCCAGCCCCAGGCATCTGGATCCATAGCCAGTGTCCCTAAGCACACATGTACCAGGAACATCCTGGGTTCTGAATCATCCACTATTGATGGCAGCCCTGAGCTAAGCCAGGTTCAAGGCCACAGAAGTATTCTAGTGAAAGAGAAGGAACGGCCTGACCTCTCAGAAAGTTCTTTTCCCTTGGCAGGAGGAATAACCCAAGGGAAGAGCATTATTCACTACACGATGTTTGGTGATGTGTCCATCCCTCTCAGAACTCAGGGCACAAGCTCAAGCAACCATCAGGTCTCCCTCACTCTCAGATTCAAGTTCTTCTCTCTACAAACTACAAGCTATCTATTTCCTTCCCCCCAAAAGAATGGTATAGACTCAAAGCTTCTTTCTGCCTCCTGCCCCAGCGCCATCTAAGACTGCTAACTTTGGGCCAGGGCCTTTGAAGCCATGTTCACCTGCAGCACCCTCCATATTCAGCTGACTTTGTAATTCCCACTGCTAAATAATAGGTGCTGGGACGGGACACTCCACCTGTCTGTGAGTTCGATTCTTTCTTTCTTACTTAAAGGAAGATTGTTGAGACTCTAAACAAAGGGACCATGTGTCACATGTCCATCATGATAGACACACATTAACTCAAGGGTGGAACTTCTGCCTTCCTCTGTCCCTGGGAATCAGAGACAAGCTGAATGCAGCACCGGCTACTCATCAACTAACTACAGGAGAGCCTCTCCCTGACCTCTGAAACCCCTAAGAGCCCCTCCTCCCTCCTATGCCGGTTTTCTGTAGTGTTCCCAACCCACCTAATAAATCTCTTACCCAAAAGGACAACCTGTGTCTGCAACCCCAATTCTGAGACCCTTGCATGACTTGCAGCAGGCGCCTGAGTCAGAGGTCATGCATAGCCTTTCACCTAAAACCCTTATCTCCAGCCCAGGCTGTGACTTCATGGTTCAAGTGAAGCTCACACTCTTCCTGCTGCCCCCTCCCTGTGAGGCTGCTATGCCCTGGAGGTTAGGATGTGTGCTGGGCTTTTCCTGTATTGGTGGGCCCACAGGAAGGGGTTATTCCCTGCTTTGCTTCCTGCCCTAATTATCCCCCGGGAGTGGGAGGAGCTGGACCCACCAGCATCCTCAGGTAGTTCAGACTCTGGGGCAAGTGCTCCACATTTAACATTTTGGAGCTGAAAGTGGTCTTAAAGGCCTGGTTCCCGGAGCTTTGCTGTTTCAGTTTTGGACAGGAAGTCAAGACATATGGCTCTCTAGCTCTGCCCAGTGCTGGTACTTGGGTGTTATCCCCTGGCACCAAGGGTTAAGAGGGCTGTCACTCCACTTCACAAGTTTGTGTCTGCCGTGTAAGGCCGAGCTGGGCAAGCTATAGGAACCCCTCTTGTTGGTCCTACAAGCATCCGTCCTCTTGATAGTAAAGCTGAGCCCTTGTTTCTGTTTTCCAGATGGAGAAACTGAGACTCAGAGAGATTATGGAACTCCACTGATGTGGCATCTCTGGTAAGCACTTCATTCTCTTCGACTCTAGAGACTCTGTTCTGATTGTCTGGGATGGTGTTGGGCTGATTGTATCCTCCACCAAAGGCTGGGATGTGGCTTTTGTCATGTGACCTCATGCAGAACTGTGGGTTTAGCAAAAAAGAGTTCGGGGGCCTTTAACTGAGATGCAGGGAGGGCAGGGACCTGTGTGATTAGGATACTCCAGAGCTCCAGTATTCTGGTATGAGGAATGAGTCCTGGGTGACTGACATGACAATCCATGTCCAAAAATTGCCCTCTGAGGACCCAGGTCTCTAGGAAGCAGGACCCTGAACTCACACAGGGACAGGGTGCCTCCTTATGATTTCACTGCATTCTACCTCATCCTATCTCAGCCCACAGAGGTGCCCATAGATACATCTCAACCCCCGGTGACACAGTCTTGGGTGGTTGGTTGGACAGTTACACTGCTTGGTTGTTTTTCTTGTTTGGTTTTCGCAAATTGTTTTTTGCAAAGCCAAAGGGAGACCTTCCCTAGAAACAATGATTTGCTCACCCAGGGCTAACCAGAAAAACCAAACTCTGGGCTTAAGATCTCAAGGTTGTAGGCTGTTCACTCCAGGTGTGACCAGCTTCTCTTCCCCCTGAGGCCTCAGCATCTGAGAAATCTGAGATCTCTCAGCCCTTGTGGGGCATGGGCAGGAAGAAAATGGTACCCAGCCCTGAGTGGGCTCCATGTCCCAAGTCTCTTTTCATAACTAGGGCCCAGGACAAGGCAGACTAGTGAGCTCCAGTCCCATAGATCAGCAGGGGACAAGTCATCAGGGGACACACAAAGAAACAAGTCAGTTGAGCTACAGTGTCTGTCATCTCATGGTTAAGGCGGGAGGTGGGGATGGAATGCTACAGAGCCAGGGAGTAAAGCAAGATGGCGTTAAGGTGGCCAAGAGGACTGTTGGGCAGAGTCACAAAGTCAGTGAACAGTTATGTCACTAAAGTCCTGCCTCATGAATATGAAGACCTAAGTTTGATTCCTACACTCATGTTTTCAAAAGCCGGGTACAGTGACATATGCTTGCTCTCTCAGCACCAGAAACACTAAGACAAGCAGACCCCGAGAGTTCACCAGCCAGCCAGCATAGCCTAATGGGTGATCCCAGGTCCCTGTCTCAAAACACAAGATTGATGGGTCCTGACAAAAATGACATCTGTCATTGACCTCTGACCTTCACGTGGGTACCTCTGCTTGAACATGCATGTGTGCCTACATAGATGAATGCAGTGATGAATAAGACTCTGGGGTAAAAAGACTGCTCTAAAAACAGCATTGTGTGCAAGGCCATGAGGCAGGGAATGTGTTTGGTCCCCCTTGCAGGTTTCCACCTTGACTCTCCGTGTGTTCAGTCTCCCCTCTTCCCACCAGCACAGCAACCATTCCTCTATATCTTCCTCTGTCTGACATCTCCAAGTGCCTATAGCATTCAGAGGGAACAAGAAAAGTCAGACAATCTAATAAGAACAGGACAAGGGTGTCTCTTCCAGGAGCTGGTTGCTGGTCCTTAGTGCACTGCCCTCAGTGAAATTTGAAACGACTTCATTTTGTTGCTTTGCATTTGTTCTCAAAATGCATTTCAGAGATAGGACTATGAGCCCTCTGTACATCTAAGCCAGGCAAATAATTCTAAGGGAAGCAGAAGGCTCTATTCATAAAACAAGGCTGGGTCGAGATGGGAATGCTGGCCTCGGAGAGGGAGGCCCAGCAGTCAGAGGCTGGAGCTAGAGGGGTGCAGAGGCAGCTGACAGATATGGCTTCTATCCAGGACTTCTTTTCCAACATGTGGTGACGTTGGCACCTGCCAGGCACCCCCTGTATACTTCCTGTCAGACAGGCTGCTCAGACAGCCAAGGACCCCAAGTTCTAGCCTCAATATCACCGCAGACTGGTGGACATCCTAGGCTGGTTCCATCTTCTCTGTAAACCTTAGAATGTTAAAGCAGGAGGTGGGGGAGTATCATTGGAGTGTTTCTCCAATACACGGATGTGACAAAGCTTGTCTCTGAGGTCTGCAGGAGTGAGCAGGGGAACAAGCCTCCTAGAGGCAATCCAGGATTTTGTTTCCAGGCCTCTGGCTCTTAGCAAAGAAATACCCTGCAAACTGCAAACCCTGGCATTCCTGCCCAAGGCTTGCAGGGTGGAGCTTTGGGCTAGCCTTGTGTCCTCAGACCCTCCGTGGCCTAGGGATGCACAGGCTAAAACTCATTTCTGGGAAGAGTTGAGCAGCTCTTTCCTGGGAGCCCAGAAGGAATTATTAAACCTTCTATGAACTGAATTTCAGTTGCCTGGAAAGAGATCAGAAAGCTATTCTGCCTGGATCCAGGCTGGGAGGGACTGTAAGTATTTCATAAGGAACAGGCCAAAACTCCAGCCTGGTGGGATGCAACCCAGCCCTGCTGTACCCTTCCCCAGGGGCAGGCTGTGGCTTTGCCAGCAAGCCTGTTTCACTGAACATCACTGGATTATTCTGATCCCACATACTTGATATGAAACAGAGCCTCACGAAGGTCAAGAACCCAGTCTCCAGCACAGACTCAGAGCCTGGTTACAGGAGTGTCAGACCCTCCTTGTAGACTCTAGGAAAAGGAGACTGTTGTATAGACAGCAGTGTGTACAAAGACCCTGAGGCAGGGAATGTACTGGATACCCCACTGCCCTCTTCCAGCTTGACTAATCTGTGTGTTCACTTTTCCCCCCTCCCTCACCACCACAGCCTCCACTCTTCTTTATTTTCCTCTGTCTGTCATCTGGAAGGGCCTGTCGTATTGGATGGGGGCAGGAAACAAGAAAACTATGTCATATGTCAGAATGGGAGCAGAACAAAGATGTTTCTAACAGGATGCTCTTTGTGAGGACCCTTCATCCTAACAGCCTTTCCCCATTGCCTGTACTGCAGAGAGTTCTTGGCTAATTTATTCTCACAGTCTCCACAATGTAAATGTTTAGAAATCTCCCACTCACTGTTTTATGTATTCTTCCTCCCCAATAGCTGCCCAGAATCTGTTGGCTTACCTTGGTCCTGTTGATACGGCTAATTTTATTTTTCAGTCAGGTCAATTTGTTTCAGGTGCCTTCTATCTAATAATGCAAACATCCCGAAGACCCTGAGTGGGGCTGGAAACCTCAAAGCTTCAGAAGAAGGCAGTGCTGAGACATAGGGTGCTCTAGCTAGGAAGAGTCAGGGATAGAGATCAACTCTGTCACTGAGGTATACCTTGAGTAATTTTATTAATAAAAATATTTGGATGTGTGGGTAGCATTGATTTTTATCTCATTTGTGAGTGAATTTGCTACCTAGTCCCTGCTTCCTGGAGGCTTCAGAAGATGTAGGGCTCCGGTCTTTCTTCACTAAGTTCTGAGGCAAATAAAGGCCTGAACCAAGGCCTGCCTATACAGTGGATTGCACTCTGAGACAGGAACCTCAAGTGTAGAGTGCCACCATTTGTAACAGATGGGTGCAGACCCCTCTAGCCTGGCCTTGTAGGAGTGTCAGCACGACCCCTGAGAACACAAGAGATAGGAAGGAAGTCCTCCAACCATGGCTGCACTAGAAAAAACAGTTACTATATAAAGACTGAATGATTTTTTTAAATCACTAGATATATCTCAGCCTTAGTTTCCTTATTTGTAAAATGCACATGCATGGTCCCTGCTGTCCAGGTGATTATGAAAGGCATTCCTGGTCTCTGTTCTAGGAGCAGAGTGGCAGCAATGAAAGACAGAGCTGGGGTGCAGGGGTCAGAAATGAGGACCTGGTGGAGACTTAGCTTCAGGCCCACCCTTTCAGCTTTGCACAACCCGTGATGTTCACTGATCTCTGTCTGGTCTAGAATGTGAAGATGCACAGTCCGTAGGGACAGTTTGCGATCTGTCCAAGGAGGTGTCATTTGCCCCCATCCACTATCCTGATTTGAATGGATCTGTCAGGGAAGAGCCCCTGGACCGGGCAGACAGCTTCTGCAAGTTCCTTGGCCTGTTGCCTTGAGGAGTTTCTTGGGGTCTTCTGTAGAGACAGACAAAGAAAAGGGCCGGCTTGGCTGGGATTTTTTTTTTTAATGTTTCTTAGTCACTGTGTGTTTTCCTGATGACGAAAATACATTTTCCCAGGGCAAGGCCTTTTCCTCATGTCTTGCCAGGGTAGTCATTATTGTAGCTTAGCAGGTCACTCGGGTAGGATCTTGTGGAGGTGATGTGGGCTTGGATTGTATTCCAGGTGTGGAGGAGCTGAGGAGCTTTTGGAGCAAAGAGCAGCACAGGAAGCAAAAAAGCAGGAGTCTGGGGCTGGATTCTGTTTTATGTTTGGGAGCTAACCATTCAGGCTGTAAGTGACTTCAGACCCTGCAGAGTGCATGACACTTTTGGGTCAGGAAGAAGACCCTGCTGCATAGTCAGTAAGCTGTATAGATAGATACCATGGACCTTGCAAATGGTTTCTATCTGCACTCATAGGAAAAGCAGTTTACCCTAATATTCACCCTTTCAGGGTTTGATTTTTCCTTTTCTTTACTGAAAATGATGTTTGATCTGAACTCCAGAGTACAGCACACACACTCACATGCGCACACACACAAACTCACGCATTCACACGCACACACACTCATGCTCACCCATAAACACACACTCACGCACATATTCAAAGTCCCCCTTTTCTACCTGCTGATTTGTTTCCTGACAAAGAGAAGGATGGGTTAAAAGAGGGAAGGTGAACTTGGGAGGCAGAGGCAGGCGGATCTCTGAGTTCGAGGCCAGCCTGGGAAGGTGATAGGTGATAATGGTCAAAAATGGACAAAAGGAAGTGTTAAAGGCACGCCCTTATTTAGAACTGTGCTTCGTTTTATACAATATATGATGCCCTCCCTCACATAGGTGTGCTCCGTGCCGGTGTTAGTGTTCTTAGGAAAGATTTGTACCTTAAATTGTCTAAATAAGACATCGTATGGAAGAGGCCATGCAGAAGGCACTGACTGACCAAGTCTGAAAGCAAGGTTCAGGAGATGTTTCTAACCCCAACCTGTGTGTTTTTCCCCTCACCTAGAACTTCTGTGCCCTCCTACATTCCAGCCCTGGCATCTCTCTGAGAGCCAAGGGGAGCAGCCAGACTTTCCCAGACCTGCCTTTCTCCACAAGTGCTAGGGAGGAGCTAAAAGGACACCTGTATATTTTAAAGCGAATGGACCAAAAGATGATGCTCTTAAAACTCTGTGTTCCCTATAAAGAGATCCTTAGACAGGCAGTAAGAGATGCACAATCCAGTCCTCTGTGCTCCCCCAGACTCAGAACTGGCTGCATGGTGGGGGGCATGGGAAAGTGTGTATTAAATGCCTACTTGCCAGGGTCTGCTCCGGCTGTACCTCCAGCCATAACTGGTACTAGCTCAGGACACCTCTCTCCTCCATGCATGCTTCCTCAGTTAAACGGAGAGGATAGCATCTGTAGTCACTTTCAGAGGTGCGGAACTGGGTGGGATGACCCTCCTCCCTTTTTCACATGGACTTCCTGGGGCAGGAGGTCGTTCTACCCCAAGAAGAGACCCAGCAGAAAGAGTCTGCAGCCATGATGGTTAGCCTGCCTTTTAGCTTAACTCTTATAAAATGTGCTATACTGGAGCGAATGAATTCTCTCTTTCTGAGCTCCGTTATCCTAATGCGTAAAGTGGACACATTGACAGGTTGATTGGATGGAGCAGAATAGAGCAGCCTGAACTCTGCCTGGGGCACGGGGACCAGAGAAGGGGCCAGGCATGTTAACACCCTCCTGGAAGCAAGGCCTGCATTTTCTCAATCTGTTCTAGTGGACAGTGAAGAGATGGTTATGTTGTCTCCTACATGGAGAAAGATGGCAGGCTCTGGTCCTGAAGCTGACCCCAGACCTAGGGGCTGTTCTCTTAGTGAGATTTTTCCATGAAACCTGAAGCCTTGTGATTATGTAATGATTGATGAGGAAGTGCCTCTGTGACCACCCACTGCACCAGGGATCCATCAGTTAGCGTAGTGCTATCAGAATGCCTCTGCCCCCTCCCCACGCCCCAGCATATGGTATCCATCACAGGCATTGGCAGCATGACCCAGGAGTCATGTCTGGCTTTGACTGGAGGCTTGTCACTCACAATGAATTATGTCCTCATCCCTTCCTATCTCCATGGTCCCAGTATACTAAGAAAAAAATAAGCTCTGAGCTATAAGGCTGAAGTTCTCAGAGCCACTCAACAGAGCAGGCTATATACCAAAGACAGCCCCCATGCTGTCTTCCACAGCATAGGCCTGCATCACTGTGCGCAAACTTCTTAGACAAGGGTACTCATAGCGAGGCATTAACAGTAGCCCTTCTCTCCTGGCTGCTGCTTATAAACTCTTTGCTTCTACACTGCTGGTCTCCATGTTTCTATTCCAGCCTGATACCCCAGCCTGGGTCTCCAAGAGGACTGCTTAATGGTCCCTTGCCTAGGGCATTGCCCCTTATTTCCTGAGTATAAGAGAGATAACAACTTGGGTGCAGTGAACTGTCAAGTGTATAGATAGCTTTTTCTGATGAGCTTTTGTTCACCTCAGGGGCTAGGCAGCTTTGCCTAAGA
Organism: Rhabdomys pumilio; assembly: GCA_030674055.1. Lineage (NCBI taxonomy): Eukaryota > Metazoa > Chordata > Mammalia > Rodentia > Muridae > Rhabdomys > Rhabdomys pumilio. The sequence goes on from JANHMN010000012.1 coordinate 34,389,710, forward strand.
CCCCACTGCACACAGGGACATGCCCAAACCTTCCATATCAGCGGACTCTCAGAGGTACCTGCTGGTGAATGCTGCCTCTGTACCATAGTCTTAGTGCCCATCCCAGGCACACGAAAGGGAGTCCTAGCCTCTACCAGAACCATCTAATGCTGTTGTAATCAGAATTAAAGTATTCCTATGAAAATAAAGGGACAATACATAAAGAACCCTATGAGTTACCTATCAGCTTTTTGAACCTTAGTTCTGAGCAGCCTGGCTGACACATCTCACTCACATGAGCTCTGTGGGAGCCACTGACAGTTCCAGGGGACAATGCAGTGGGGTGGAGGTTCCTGGGCATCCTTTCCTGTGCTTTGCTTGCTATACCATCCAAATCAGGGTTGCCTTTTCCTTTAAGGACCCGTGTACCTGGGTACCCAGACAGCAGGATTCCCCAGGGTTCTCAGTATCATTCATTTATCGTGCAGTTTGCATGTTGTCACACATTTCAAGTTGAGCGTCCGTCCTTCCATTCACATAAGAAGATTTGTGGACTTAAATTCCTTTTGTTCTGCTGAGAATATGAAAACACAACCTGACCATCCCCCATGTGACTCTAATCCTGGTTAATCAGGCTTCTCACGGAGTCTCTAAACCCTGTCCTGAATTGCTCTGCATTGTTTCAAGGGAGTTTTTGCTCCTCCATCATCCCAGCAAGGAAATCAGCAAGAGGGGCAGGGCAGAAAGTCTGAAAAGAGACTTGCAAGGGTAGCCACAGGTTCTCCCATTCTCTAGCACCTCTTGGTTACGGAGAGATAGATGAATGTACAGGATGGATCATGGGACCTGGGGCCTCTAAAGAGATAGACTTCCTCAGTCTCTGAAATGAGACAAAGCTGTTCTCTAGTCTCCTTAGAGTGTCACAAACTCCTTCTATACTCTAGCCTTGTATGTCACTGTAGCCCTGATGACTTTCACACATTGGCTGTGCATCCCCTTTGCTTTCATCTCAAGTCTACATTTCCAAATACTCCAAGGCCAGGCAGTGTCCCCTGGCTCGGGTACCCTATGGGACACCCAGGTATCCAGAACTCTGACTAGTATTTCCATTGCCACTACTACATGCTGAGATGAACCTCATTCTTACTCTTCATCCCCATCCTTACAAAGCCTCAGCTGTCTGCAGAGCCATTTGTTCCAAGGAGCCTTTCTTAAGCTGTCACTGGTCAGCCATTTCAGAGTCACTTAAGTCTTTGGAGAGTCCCCTCAGGAGGCGCTGGCCTCTCTGAGCAATTTAACACAAGGACTCTCATGATACTTCCTGCCTCTGGCTCAGACTGTGCCTTCATTATCTACTGGTGATGATGACACACACAGGTGTGTTAGTTACTTTTCTGTTGCTGAGATAAAACAATGTGACCAAGGCAAGGGATAGAAGAAGAGTTTATTTGGGATTATGATTCTAAACAGTTAAAGTCCAGGAAGGTGGAGCAGAGGCAGCAGGTGGCAGGCATAGTAGCTGGAGCAGAAACTGAGGGCTCATGCCTTGAACTACGAGCAAAGAGCCAGCATAGTGAACTAGGATTTGGGTGAAGCCTTAAGCTCTCAAAGCCCACCTCCAGTGACACACCTCCTCCAGCAAGGAGGTATCTTTTAAGCCTGCCAAATAATGCTGCCACCTGGGGACCAAATGTTCAAATGCCGGAGCCTATGGAGGACATTCTCATTCAAATCACCCCGTCTACTATGTTCAGAAGAGTGTTGCAGTTTCCAAGGAATAGGCAAGACTGCATGTCACTGAAGGGCTAACTTAGGAACCAACGGAGCCCTTCCTAGTCTTGGCCCAGAGCTAACTCCTTTACTCAAGGCTTTCACCTTGCATTCTGTCGAGTGGGGCTGAATGTTTCTACCAGTCCCAGGTGACTTGTGAAGGTCAGCCTCTCAGAGCCCAACTTCCTCCTCTATAAAATAAGGTTCCAGAAAGTTCCTCAGAGATTCTCCAGCTGCTTGAACCTCACCTATTGGTTGCTTTTCTCCTGCTATGACAAAATGTCTGGCAAAAGGAACTTAAGGAAGGAAGGGGGGTATATTAGTTACTTTATGTTGTTATCATAAAGAACTCTGACCAAAAGCAGCATGTACAAGAGCACTAACATACTTCCTCCAGCAACCCTCAACCTCCTAATGATTCTCTAACTTCTCCAAACAGTGCTGCCAACTGGGATCCAAGCATTCAAATACATGATCCACTTTTCACTCCAACTATCATTAGAGGGTTTGTTTTGGCTCACAGCTGGGGTTCAGATCACCTTGGCAAGGGTAGCACAGTGGGAGGATAGGGGAGTGATTGGACATATTGTATCCACAATCAGGAAGCAGAGAGTAATGAATGCTAGCACTCAGCTGACTTTCTCCTTATTCAGTCCAGTATGATGACAGATCCTCCCAGCTCAGTTAAGTTTTTATAGACAACCTCTTTCAGAGAAATCCTTTCTTAAAAAAAGAAAAACCAGTGTGTGTGTGTGTACGTACATGTATGTGTGCAGGTGCCTGTAGAGATCAGAAGTGGGCATAGATCCCTCAGAACTGGGATTACATACAGTCATGTGTATAGTGTCCAATGTGGCTTCTGGGATTCAAAATCTGATCTTCTATAGGAGCAGTAAGTGCTCTTGATTTATTTTACTTCCACAGTAATTCTAAATCTAGTCAAATTGACAAGGAAAAGTATCCATCACACCCGAATATATATTATGCACAAAAGCTGTTTATTAGGCGGTAGCTCTGTCTGGGATGGGCCAGCCAAGTAGAGGCAAAATGGAGAGTCATTTGGACTGCCAGGCTTGGTTGGAGATGTTCTAGGGCTCTGTAAGTCAAGCACTGAGCATCCTATCTGAGAATATGGAGGGAAAATGAGTGCTCCTTAGAGACCAGTCATTGGCAAAGTTGAGGAAAGGGAGAAGGTGTGAGACCTCAGGCATTTAGGGAACTCATTCTGGCTGAGACCCTGAAACCAGGAAGCTTCAGGAAGTCAGCACAGAACACGTCTACCTTTAGCCTTAAGGTAGAGAAGGCAGGTCCTGCAGGGCAGTGTGAAGACAACTGCAGCCACCACCACTAAGGCAGGGCAGAAGAAAGGCCTCGCCTCTCCCTGTTCAATCAACCCAGACATCAACTAACTGACTCCAGAGCTGTCTGAGCAGTAAAAACTGAGATTTTTGAGGCCCAAGCCTGGCATCACCGGAGGGGGAGGGGATATGGAGGAGGGTAGGTAAACTCCCCACTGTGGTAGACAGTGACCCAAACTGGGGTCCAGGTCCCTGAAAGTTCTCTGCTGGTGTATAGCAATGACACCTTTGAGTAGGAATCAGCCATTTTAAAAACAGATACCTCTCCAGTGCCTGGCTTTGACTTTAACTACAAGGTTCTAGAATTCACCTGGAAGATTTCAACATGTCCAGTGCCCAGGTTCCCCAGCCAGTTGTTCTGAGGAACACCATCAGGAAGGAAGCTAGTCACCTAGTGTCAGCAGCAAGAATCCTCAGCCATCCAGTTATGGATGGCACAGGAGCCAGAGCAAGCTGCATTTCCCTCTGCAGTTGAGCTCCAGGCAGGAGCTTTCCAGCTCTGACTCACTGGGCCGTGGATTCTCCAAATGAGGGATTAAAGCAGAAGTGAGGCACACCCCTGCATGAGAACACAGAAACCCCAGATCCTGCTCAGGGGATGTGACTTTCTGAGCCAGCATCTTCTTCCTGAATTTTCTTGCTTAGCACAGAGTAGATGTGCCAGAGACAGGAAAGGGAGGGCGGGGGTGGGGATGGGGTGTCTAACCTTTTCATTTCCAAGTCTGAGAAAGCACCAAATTTGATAAGGAAGAGCAAGTTCAAATTCATGGTTCAGTTTCTGGGAGTGTGAATTCAGTCAGAGGCTTCCCTGCTAAACCCCAATCCCATCACCTGTGCATTGGTGGTGAAGATAACTTATTTCCTTGCACATTAGATGCCAGGAGGCTCTGCTCATACTTCTCTAGACCCTTAAAGAAGTGTGATCACTCTGCCTTATAGAGCAGACACACCAGAGAGATAGAATGACTTACACGGGGCCTCTCACCTAGAAAAGATAGGCTCAACACTCACTAGGGCTAACTGACCACAAAGATTTGCTCTGGTCATAGTCCAGTACATGGGGCTGCTCAGAGCCTTAACAGGTGGCGGTTGGGACCCTGAATTGCTAAGTACAAAGAACAAGTTGGTCCCATTCAACCCTGGGGACCAGTGTTATGAGGGTGATGATCCTCTCCTGGGGGGGGAGTGTTACTCTCACAGGCTCCAAAGTGCAGGACATCTGTGCTCCTAAGCATGGGGGAAGGGAATCGGAGGGACAGGCAAATGGAAAGTGGAAGTAAAGCCACTATGGAAAAGTCCCCAAAAACAGCAGTCAAAACTAGCTGCTAGCTCACTGGATCAGTCTCACTGCTTGGCTGTTTGCTGTATCTCTGGTTCTGGGACCCCTAACACACACACACACACACACACACACACACACACACACACACACACCATGTGTTAGGACCCCTTTCCCCAGGGTCCTCAGAAAGCACTGAAGAGTCAGGTCAGGTGCCACCACCTGGAGGAACTGAGACAGTGAGTTCCTGGCTTGTATTCTTTAATGCCTGGTATCATTTGGTCTTTTAAGTAACCTTGCCCTTGAGACAGTCCAGCCATCTTGTTGGGCTACATTGTACACAGGAAGCACCTGGGATTCAAGGAATAGAAACAGCCATGACTCATGTAGTATTTACACTCGGTGCTTTGAGCTGGTCACCTTTATGCCAGTCATTCTTTCCCACATTGGCCTGGAGGAATAGTATTTTAGGAAACAAGGATCAGAGAAGTACATAGCCTAGTCCACTGTTTTTACTTTGGTGCTCTTGGCCAGGCTCCACTGAAAACCTTCCATAAGAAGACTACTTGGCACTGAGTAGCCACTGACCAGGACAGGGCTTGAGAACAGTTTGAGGAAGGCTCTCCCTTCTCTATAGCATGTTGGAGGCATTCCACTGGCCTGGGTCTTACTCTCTGGTTTCTGGTTCTGCCATATGAAGCCAGTGAGCCAGAACTCAGAGGCCTGGAGATGGTCTATTTTCCAGTTATGAGAAAGACAAGATTTGGCCAAATGTCAAGGCTGCCATCAAAAGAATGTCTGACATAGAAATAATAAACAAACTGTTTCTGGGCCCTTCTGGACAGGGCAGGGTCTATTGAAGCCCCAGTTATTACTTTGCCTTTTTCTGCCTAGCCACCAGCTTAGGTTACAAAGAGAAGCCTAGGGAGGCTACAGTCTGACACAGGGTCTAACACAGGTAAGACCCTTTCTCCCCCCACATCCACGAGTGACTGCAAAGCAAAGAACTCCAAGTAGTAACAGCCAAGGCCTGAAGGGTGGGGATACCTGAGAGATGAGAGATGAAGTAGGCCGAAGAGAAGAGATAAAATGGAGATAAAGCTGCCCATGTCCTGCACGGAGTGCATGCTGGCTCCCACGACAGCAGTGAGCCAAACAGAGATATGATTGAAAGGGTAGAGAGATAGATTAAGTTATCAGACACTATATCCAACACTATAACCAATGGCTGTGTCCATTGCAAAGGAAACCACAGGGTAAGCGACTTAAGTTCTTAACCATTATCCCTCATTGCAGGGCATTTGCTCATGTGTACATTACAGAAATTCATAGTTTAAGAAGCAGGAAACAGCAACTGAGAAACTAAAAAGCTAAGCTTCGAGGTCTGGCCATTGTTTTGGGTCCTTTGATGTTTGTTTGTTTTGTTTTGGGGCTGTGACAGCATACCAGCCTGGAAACAACTTGAGAGAGGTTAGATTTACTGTGATTCACGATTTCAGGGTGTGTGGCTTCAGGGTACTGGGCAAGGCATGGCAGCCAGAGTGACTTTGTCCATGGCGACAAGAGTAAGAGCACAGCAGTGACAAACTCAGGTGGATGAGGAGGCAGAGTTCAGGCCTAAAGCAAGAAAAACAAGCAAATGGTATCAAACCACCTGTAGTCCACAGAGAGCCCCTGAGGCTTTTAGCAGATACTGGAGAGAGAAATAATTTCCTATAACAAGGTCACCAAGTTTCATCTTTCTTTCTTCCTCCTTTCTACACAGATGTTCAGGGACCCCTGTGCCTTCCAGGAAATGTCCTTTAAGTCTCCATTCCCAGTGACAGCCTAGGAGACAGAGCTCGAAATAAAGATTGTCTTCAGCCTCACTTTCTGGAGGAGGGTGGCCAAGCCACTTCACATCCTGAGCCAAGACCCTTTTTCAGATCGTCCAGGGGTTCACCCAGGCTGAGGATTAACTAACTAAGCTTGATCCCTTTTGATTTGGGGAGAACATTGCTCTTTCCAGGCTTCACTCAAGTGTTGTCAAATCACATTCTTGACTTTGCTTGGGATGCAGAAGAGGTAGGCCACGCTGTTCACCAATACAGCCAAGATTGCGTTGTACAGACTGCCCTCGTATGCCACACGGGGATGTCCCGAACACAAACCTAGGCTTGTCTCCAACAGGCTGAAGTTTGCCCTAGCTGCATCTGAGACCTCCCTGCAGACTCCTTTTCCTGCTGCCTGCTCCTGTGTTTCTACTCAGCTCTAGGAGAGGTTTCTCTCCATTCTTCCACCCACCCATCAACACAGAGGTCCCAGCAAAGGGTGGAGATGGTGAACATGAGGAAGAGGACCTTCAAGTACCTCACCTTCTTCCTGCTCTTCATCTTCCTCACTTCCTGTGTCTTGAACTACTCCAACACCAGTGTCCCCAGTGCCTGGTTCCCCAAGCAGATGGTCATGGAACTCTCAGAGAACTTCCGCAAGTTCATCAAGTCACAGCCCTGCACCTGCAGACACTGCATCAGCCAGGGCAAGGTCTCATATTGGTTCGACCAGCGCTTCAACAAGACCATGCAGCCACTGCTGACAGCCCACAATGCTCTGATGGAGGAGGACACATACCGGTGGTGGCTGGTGAGCAGAATAGCATCTGGGTGAAGGGTTGGGAGAGTCCAGGGGACCTGCCAAGCATCTGGCAGCATTCTGAGTATCTTTTTTTTTTTTTCCCCCACCAACCCTTTACTCAGCATGTTTGTTAAGCATCTGTTATGTATACATCAGAGAAAAGCCCTACTGTTTTTTTTTTTTTTCCTCCTGTGGCTCCCATCACAAATCACCGTAAACCTGGTGGCTTAAGACATCAGTGGTCGTTACAGGTCACAGTCCTGGAGGCCAAAAATCTTCCCCCACCTCTCGCTACTGCTACAGCTGCTGCTGACCATTTGTGGCAACCCTTGACCCACGACCGAAACACCCATTCTCTGCCCCCATATCCCAAATATGGGATACCTGTGTGTCTGGTATCCTCTCCTGGGAAGGCTGGCCTCACCTGACATCACCTGACACTAATAGTAAGACTAGATATTAGCAGGTGGTGTGAGTGTGGGATTCAGTACATACAGTGGCCCTCAGTCTAGGGATTGGCTTTGGTCCCCTTCTACATGCCCAAAGGTCAGCTCAAGTCCTGGTCTCTCACACACAGAAGGTGTCCAGAGAATACCTGTAAAATGGATAAGTGAGTTTTCTTCCTGTCTCTTGTCCTAGATTGGGGGTGGCAGTCACCTGTGCCTTCACACCTAGTAGCTAGGTTTGGTCACCAGGGAGCTAGCCTGCTCAGTCAGAGGCAGTGGAGCCAATCTGGCCATTCCCTCTGTTCTCTGCCCCAGAGGCTCCAGAGGGAGAGAAAACCCAACAACCTGAGCGACACCATCAAGGAACTGTTTCGCCTGGTGCCGGGGAATGTGGACCCCATGTTGAACAAGAGGTTGGTGGGTTGCCGACGCTGCGCGGTTGTAGGAAACTCTGGTAACCTGAAGGACTCCTCATATGGGCCTGAGATCGACAACCATGACTTTGTGCTGAGGTGAGCACTGGACCTGAGCCCAAGGCTCCTCAGAGGTGTGTGAAACACCTTGGCTTAGCTCAGAAGGCCAAAGTTCAAGGCCTGCAGCTCTAGTACTGACTGATCTATGGGTCTTAGTTTCTTCATCTTTCTCTAGGTGATGTAGCAACGTGGAATGTAATAAAGAGGGGTTTATAGAGATTTTCAACGGGCTGGCGACTTGGTACCTAAGGTTTATTGAGTGGTAAAAACTGATTCGAAGTCTGATTCTATGACTCAAAATCACCCTCAGCTTTCAATCTAGACCCTGAACCAGAAGCTTTTAATGTCAACTCTGCTTTCTCTGTCCCAGAGTGAAACTGGCATCTCAAGAAAGATACCATATCTCCCTTGAGTTTATCATAATCCATACTCAGAGTTATTCTGGAACAGAGAGCATAATTAGAGGTGGAACTCAGTATTCCCTAGGGTACCTTCTAGAATGTAGAACAACATTATTCCTTTGGCTTCATGCCCATATGCCCCTTTCCTGGCTCTCATGTGCCTAGTATCCTGTGGGAGTGGCCATGATGAGAGGCGGAGTCAGGCTCGGGGTCAGGCAGACCTGAGTTCAAAGCTATCGTTTGGAAGACAGCTTAGCTGAGCTCTAGATTAAAAAAAAAAAGAAAACCAAAAACGCACCTACACACAGGTGGTCACTGATAGGAGAGCAAGACCCACCCAACTTTCTTTTATAAATAAATAAATAAATGCCTTGGCCTCTGTTTTGCTGGATTAGGGATGGAATTTGGATGTGCATGCTAGGCAATCTGTCTTCCTCGGACCTAGTTGCTTCCCACATCTTAGGCTGGATTTGAACTTATCATCCTCCAGGCTCAGCCTCCCAAGTAGCTGGGATTTTAGACCTTCTCTGCCAAACCTATCTGGCCTGTGTCTCCAAGGTTCCCACTGTACACATGGAGAAACTAAAGCCTAGGGAACAAGGGATTCACCTGCAGTTACCACACAAGTGACTCCAACTCCAGCATCCTTATTACCATGTGCCCTATTTTTCTCCCCTCCCAGGATGAACAAGGCACCCACAGCAGGCTTTGAGGCAGATGTTGGAAGCAGGACCACCCACCATCTTGTGTATCCTGAGAGCTTCCGGGAGCTGGGAGAGGATGTCAACATGGTCCTGGTCCCCTTCAAGACCATCGACCTGCAGTGGGTGATTAGCGCTACCACCACAGGCACCATCACTCAGTAAGTTCCTCTAGTGTCTGCCCTGTGTCCATCTGTCTCCTACCACATCTCACTCCTGCTAGGCTGTCACATAGGACATACACGACAAGTCCTACCTGACTGGTCCCCTCACCTCCTAGCATTGGTACTCCAAACGTTGTGTTATGGTTTGCTTCCCTCAAACTCTCTGGAATCTCTTAAATAAACCCCAGAAAAGGACTCAGCATGTGATAGCTCCATGCTGCTCCTCAGTGCTGGGAGCCCCTTTGCTGGTAGACTGCAGCATAGAACAGGCGGGAGCCTCTGAGCACATACTTTGTGGATAAGTCAGTGACTGGCTCTCTAACGGTAAGTGCTGCCATCTGCTCCCCAGGCATGGCGCCTATCATTTGAAACTCAGTGTCTCATATGGTCCTTCCAGCAGTGCTTCTCATTAGCTCGGGCCTCCAGGGAGCAACCGTGGCTGGGCCAAACCACTTGCCCAGCACTGAACTTGATCCAGAGCCCATGCAACCATCTGGGTCTAATTCCTCGGTCTCTGACTTTTCTCAGAGGGGAGTGGCTTTCATTTCCAGATGTCCACATAACTCCTAGTCCTAGCCCTGGTCTCTCAGGAGCAGAGCCAGAGTCAAGAACTGCGGGTTCCAAGAACGCCGTGCCTCTAGGGTACAGGGAAGGGCTCAGCAAGATATTGGGCCAGGCGACTTGCTCAAGGTCTCCCCTGATACTCTACCGCATGGAAAGCCTAAATTGCACCAGTTATGTTCCATGTGGTATTGGATTTTAAACCTTGATGCTGCAGCCTGTGTCTGCTTGCATGAGCCAGAGACAGCCATAGGTCATCCCTGTCATTTCCCCAGCATCAGCCTGAGCCCTTCCAATGAGCACAGATGTTCTGACTCTGGAAAATGGAGACGAATATCCCTAGGCCTCTGAAAGGCTGTGCTTTTAGCAAGTCTCCATTCTGCCCCATCTAGCCATAAAACATTCTCAAACCAGCCAGGGTCGCCCTCTGGTGACTCTCCAGAGCTGCTGCAGAAGGAGGTATGCTGGGACAGGAAGATAGCTTCTGGGGGCCTAAGCCTCCCTACCTGTACCACCCTGTCTGTGTCACTTTCACATTAAATGCCTCCTCTTTTCTATCTGCAGCACCTATGTCCCAGTGCCCCCGAAGATCAAAGTGAAACAAGAGAAGGTAAGAGGCAGCTTGGGACCCTCTTACTCTGCTTTGCTTTCTTTTCCAAGATTTGGTGCTGTGGTGGTGCCCTGGGCTACACAGAGTGCCCAGACCCTGGCTTGGTGCAGTTGTGAAGCTGCTAAGGACAGGTCTTCAAAGTGTATCTTCAGAGCAGAAGTACTACCTGGAAACTTGCCACAGACATGACCCTCCAGGAGTACCCAGACCTATTACAGCCAACCCAGGGTAGCACCCAGGCATCCAGATCTCCCAAGCCCCTGGAGGGCAGGGGCACTATAAGCTTTGGTGGGTTTTTTGGTAGTTGTTTCTAGGAGCTTCTCAAAGCCACCCTCACCTTTTTTTCTCCTCACCCTGTCCTTTCCAGCAGGTCTTTGTACTACTGTGGCCCATTCATAGGCAAAAGCAGGAACATTTATATAAAACCCATCACACTGGACTTTTGCAAACACTATCATACTTGAGGCTCAGAGAGGGCCAGGAACTTGCCCAGGGACATAGCCTACCTTGATCATGCTAGGACTAGATGAAGTCCCTCTTACCTGACACATGCTGTCCTTGGCCTTGGGCACCACAGTCTCAGAAAGAAGCCACAGGTATCTTATAGGGTGGGTCTCTCTGCTATGACCGCAAAACCATGAAGAAAGGCTGAGAAATAAAAAGCCCTTCAGAGATCTGTAAACCTGTTATTTCATTCATTCCTTAAGGGGCAATATAAGGCTGCCTTAAACCCTTTGGTGCCCCCAAAGCCCCCTTCACTGTCCCCAAGGCAGCCACCGAGGATAAGGACAAGGCCATGCCTGTCACAGGGAGACCTCCCTGGATATGTAACACTGAACATGCTGCTTAGCCTCTCTGAGCCTTGGTGTCTTCATACCAGGAGAGGAAAGCCTTGTGTGTAGTTTGTCTTAGGTCAGAGTTTCTATTCAGTGCCAGGCAGAACAGGTGGCCCATGGGTGTGTTTTTAATGCAGCGTGACACTGTCATGATCCCTCATACTGCTTCCTGGAACACTTCTGGAGTCTTGGGTCACACTCCCTGTCCCTATGGGATTTTTATTTCAGCACCACTGTCCCATTCAAGGCTTCCTCCGGTGCTATGATGCTCCTCTGTGCTGGTTCTTGCTAGTGGCCCATATCACTCTTCAGCTCTCCCTCTCAGCAGGATATCTATAGTGTCCCCAGCACTAGGACCATAAACGCAAGGATGTTTGTCAGAGCCCTTCATAACCATGTTCTTGTGGCCACAGCAGTATGGCACCCACTAGATGCTTTGTGTCTTTTGCTGACTGTACTCACCCAGTCCATTCTCCCTGCAGATCCTGATCTACCACCCAGCCTTCATCAAGTATGTCTTTGACAACTGGCTTCAGGGCCATGGGCGGTATCCATCAACCGGTATCCTCTCGGTCATCTTCTCCATTCATATCTGTGATGAGGTATGCCACACTACCTTCCTGCAGTTTGTGAGAACAAAGGTTATCACCCCATGTTTCCAGGGGAGTCCAGGGTAGGGGAGAGGGAAGAAGACAATTTCCAATCATGTCTCCTCATGGGTCCCTGGCACCTGTCTCATACACATTGCTAGGAAACCATCCAGGCCTATGGGGTTTCCACTACCCACTAACTTTCGAGAACCAGAGTGGGACTTCAAAGACATTGGTCCCTCTCTTATCTCCAGTCCACCCAGAGATCCCTGCTCCAAGGCAAGCCTGTGCTGAGAAACTGAATGCCATTGAACGGACTTTCCCAGCTGTTGTGCCTACTCATCTCTAACTCCAGTCTATCCTCCACCCTGCAGCTAGATGCTGTGTCCTTCATTTAATGCTCATCAGAGTGACAACATACTTGTCACCCTCTACTTACTAGCTAAGACCCAAGTCAAATATTCCCTCATGGAAAGAACCTCCTATCACCTTGGGTCTGTGGCCTTTCCTCAGTACCCTAGGGGTCCTGAATTTAACCCCTGACACTTTAAGTGACATTCTTTTCATGAATTTCATAAGTTGAAAGGGTTGAGACCTGATGGGTGTATCCCTGATGTCTCCAGGAACCTGATGTACGTGCTAGGTGGCAACTAAAGAAAGTATGCCTGCCTGCATTTTGACTTGTGAACCCAGTGTTAGGTGCACAATAAGTAGCCATTTGTGTTTGTCATGTGTGCATGGGCCTCAGCCTCAGATGTTGGCCTCAGAAAGAAGGGTTTAGAACCTGTCACCTACCTTCTGAGGTCATGCGTCTTGGCCTCCTTTCCAGATGAGAAAATGAGGTTCTGAAATGATCTGATGTGTCAAGAGTCAGCTTGGATGAGGGAAGATTTGCCTGTCTTCAAAGCCTTTTTCCCAATCTTCTCGCCAAGACTCCTAAGGGCTCTAGTAGAGGCCCTGCCTACCTCAGGACCACCCACATGATGTCACCCCAAAGTGCCTTTGGGCTGGAGTTGGACTTGAGCCTTACTTGGCTTGACTTGGCTTTCTGAAGAAAGTTTCTATGAATCATTAATGTTTAACATAAAATTTCAGGGATAAACACAGGCTACCTTTCATATTTCCCCCACCCCACTACCATGGTCTTGCAATCTGGGTCTCATCTTGGCTTTGCCCCACAGGTGGACTTATATGGCTTTGGGGCAGACAGCAAAGGAAATTGGCACCATTACTGGGAAAACAACCCATCAGCGGGTGCATTCCGAAAGACGGGGGTTCATGATGGCGACTTTGAGTACAACATCACAACTACCCTGGCAGCCATCAACAAAATCCGCATCTTCAAGGGGAGATGATGCTGTGACTCATGAAGGATGGACACAACACATCACACCTCTCAGCTTGCAGCCCCAGCATCTCCCTGGAGCCAGTGTGTTCCAGAAGCTTCCAGGGCTGACCTTGGGGTGTTCCCAGGCTTTCTGGCAGCCTCTTGCACCCTCATTTTGGTATCATCTACTTAGCAAAGTTGTCTGACTCTCCCAGGATACAGAGCAAGCCTCAGGCCTGTCTAAGGTGGGAGCACTTCCCCACTGCTGTCTCCTAGCGGGAGGAAAAGGGAGCAGATACCAGGGAAGGTCTAGCCTCCAAACAACCAGTTATTTTGTCTTCTGGGTTGGATTGGAGGGTGAGGATGCGGAAAATAAATCCTGCAGATTCTCGTATTCAAAAGAGTGAACTTTTCCAGGAAGTCATTTTAGAGACTGCCACTGATCTGTGGGCCTCATGCTCAACTCAGACTCTGGCTGGGAATGTTTGGGACAGTCATCTGCAGAGCAGAGCCACACTGGGCTACACCAGCAGAGGTACCATTCTCCTTTGCATGAAACCTAGCCTGTCGCTTGATATGACTTACCCATTGTCCCTTTCTTCAAAAACGTCACCGATGATGGCTAGGCAAAGCTTCTGTCTCCAGAGGTCTTCCACGGAAACCTGGCTATGTATCACTGACAGGAATGAAACCCTTGTCACCATTCTGTGTGATTCCCCTCCGTGGTGATACTGATGGCCAGAGCAGTTCTACTTCCATGTGCCTTTGAACTTGAGAAAGAAATGCATGCATTGGCTGACATGAAGCAAAATCCCCAACTGGAGAAAGGGGATCTCCACCAGCACCCCGCTTTGCTGCATAGCTCAAAATCTTTTTTCAAATGATACTCCGTATCACCCAGAGTATACCAGGCATGGGATGGGTGCTCACTTCTATTTCTTCAGACTGCTGTGTTCAGGACCACTAACAACCAGCATCCTCCCCTGGGTCCTGAACACTGAGCCAAGTCCTTAGCAGCCACCTTCCTGGACACGTTTGGGGTCGCACTGGGGACACTCTAGAACTACAACTAAAATGCATGTACCTCTTCTCCTCAATTCTGTCTGTCCTCCCCTCCTTTTTCCACAGAAATCCTGATTATTTATTGATTTGTTAATTCAGCTGACCCTGTGCACACTCTTTCCCACAGCTGATCATAGTGTGTGTTGTTGCTTTGCCTGGCAAGTGGGAGCAGGCACAGAAGGGAAAGCATCCTGGATGTATATGTTGAGACATCTGGACTTGGGGCTTGCTGGTGGGCAGATCCTATGGCGCTGACAATCCTTTGTAGAGTCCATGTCACCTTCCTTTCTAGTACAGGTGACTTGTTTTCTTCCTCGTTGCAGAAGGGAGGAGAACAGGCACTTGGAAGTTAATGTTACCTCCTTACAGATGTTTAGTAAGAGAAACCTGTTTCTGTTGAAAAATATTCCCTAAAGACCACAACAACTTCATCAAGGCAGATTATGAGAGAGGTATCTTGAGGGTTGGGAGATCTCCCCCGCTCAGGTTCCCCTCTGCAACTAAGAGCTCAGGCGCCTCTCTCAACTTTGGGCTGTTCACAGGCATCACCAAAGAGCCGACACTAAGATTGCCGTTTTCTAGGAGTCTGTCCTGTGAGTGGCTTTGGAATTGCTTTTTGTTTAATTTTTTAATTTGACTCAGAATTCAGGCTCTTCATGAGAGAACAATATGTTTCACTTTTAAAATCTTTCTGACCTGAAACCCTCAGCTGAAAAAGGCTGGACTCCTGTGAGGTCCTTGCTGTGGAGAGGCCTCCTCAAACATCTCAGTTTGAGGAATTCAGCAGATGTTTGTGGGTCAGTGGGTCAATCCCTACATCAAATCAAAAGTTGTGGACATTGGCTTAGGGGTGAGGGTTCAGGTGTAGCTGGGTTCTACTGCACGAGAGCAAGTGCCTGCAGCAAGACTGTAGCCATTTCTAGCTGACTGCTGATCGAGAAGCTCTACTGGTTTCCTTTGGCCCGTTTCACTCCCCTTCCTGCCCTCCCCCCACCTTCTTCTCTCCTTCTCTCTGTCTCTTCTCCAGCCAAGGAGCCAATGGTTCTCTTTCCCATAAGCCTCATCCTTCCCCTGTGTTTCACTGGCTTAGCAGTGTGCTCTTAACTGAATAAAATACAATCAGTTGTGGCCACAATTAAGTGCACCAATTAGTTTAAGGTAACTGGAGCATTCCATGGGTATAGGTGGCTGAGAACAGGAAGAGCCTTCCCCAAAGAGACTAGGCTGCCTGCTGACAGAAATACTGTTCCTGCGCTCCAGGCAGAGAGGAAAGGGCTGGCTTCCAGCGCACAGGAGTCTACTAAGTCCAAGGGAATTGGAGAGTGGGGGTTCTCATCAGCAACCCAGACTACTACCTGCAGTGAACCAGGAGGCTGGTGTTTCTTGCACTGGTGGCTGGCTTCCATTCCCCTCGGCCTCTGTTAGGGGAGAGAGAAGCAGATCTGTAGCCTTGGGTTCCTGGAAGGAACAAGCCAAAGAGGAAAATCTTGATGTTGATGCCTTTAGGCTGGCTTTTGGGAATTAGACATCATCCAAGAAGCCATATGGGTGGAGTTAGTGGAACAGACCCCAAAATGTGATAGAATGGGGAGACCAGCAACTATCTAGGGCCTTGATGGTCTAAAGGTCTGGAGACCATAGAAGGATACAGATAGTGCTGCAGTCTCCACCGTGGCCACAGGGGTCTGCTAGAGGCCCGTCACACCTCCTGGGAATGTGGCCTCCCTTTCAGAGGTGGAAAGGACCACAGTGGATACTGAAAACCCAGAGGGTGGCTTCACCTGTGCCCATCAAAGTAGCTCCCAGCATTCAGGGTAGGGGAAGCCCTAGGTAACCCCGCCCAGAGGATAGAGTGACAGCTGTATGCCCTCAGGAGCTGGCAGCTGGAGCCACAGGTTCCATCATAGCCAGGTGGCTATGAGATAAGAAAGATTGGCTCTAGGCAGCTCAGCCACCAAGGCCTGGCTAGCCAATTTTCAGATAGCATCAGCCCTCCTTTTTGTCACCCTCTCCTGTGCCCCAGGTGTTACCTAATACCTCTAAAAAAGCACCCGGAGGGTGAAGAGAGAAAGCAGAGACCAGAAGGCCCCATGCCTTCAGCCTCAGAGTATAGTAAATGTGTCATCAGCCAGTCCTGGCCTGGAGCCCACCCTTACCTCCCCAACCTCTCTGCTCACTTAGCTTTTACCTTGGCTCCTCCCACCCAGGTTTTACCCCAGGGAAACAGCTTTAACCCTGTCTCCAGAGCCTAATCCGGATTTTGCACACCCTACTAGGTGAACATGGGTGATGCCTGCCCCTCCCCCACCCTTGCACAATCACTTTAACCATTTCCCCAGAGCCTGGCCTTGCTCAACCCACTCTAGTAGGTAGACACGGGTCCCTCCTGCATCTCCAGGCACCACCGTTTTAGTCCTGTCCCCCAGTCCGCTTCAGAGCCAAAGTTTGCCAAGCACTTTCCGCCCGAAAGCTTTCCCTTCCTTGCCTCCTATAGCCCAGCATTGCCCATTTAAACTTTGCTTTCTCCTGCCCACATCTTGTAATCCTCCTGATTGATCTGAATGCCTTTCCAATGATGTTAGTGAGTCTGCCTCCCTCAGCCTCTGCTCCGTTTTATTTATTGTTGAATATTTCCAATGACTCGAATGAAAGTGAATAAAGAGAGCTATTTTATTGTTGGGGTGTGTTCAGAGTTCTGCTTTGGTGCAGTTGCTCTTCGAGGGTTCTGCTCGGTCCTGAAATGACTGGATGCATCATCTCCTAGGATCTCCTGGGATGTTGCCCTCCTCTCTGTTGGGAGGGGGCTCAGGAGACAGAGTGGAGCCATTCCCTGCAGCGGGACTACTGTGAGTTACCTAACCTCCGCTCTTGTCCATCACATGGGCTTGACCTTGCCAATCTTCAGAGGGGCCTGAGATCAGAAACAAAACATCCCAGGAGGCCCAAGTGGACACAGGGCCAGTGGCTCTGATGTTTGCTTGGCTGAGGCCCAGTGTACACAGAGGAGATAGCCACACCCTGGGAGAAACACAGACCAGATCTGAACGATGACACAAGCACTCTTCCTTGGATTTTTAAAGAAATATTTCCAGAAGCCTTAGAATGGAACTTTGCCATGTGAAGTTGGTGTGTGCCTGTGAGTCCCTCCCTCGTGGTTGGTACAGAGTTTTACAGTTTATATGCCACCTTGATTGTCCTTGCTGGTCCAAGACAACATGTACAGGTGTAGCCCTAGAGCCAGGCAGTGTGGGGCTACTGCCTGGCTGTGTGAACCTGTGGAGGTTGCTGAGTGGCCCTGTGCCTAACCTCCATGATAAAGCTGGGATAGTGACACACCTGAGTATACACATGCATTAAAAACTGAGTTAGCACCAGTAACGGGCTTAGCAAGGAACCCAGCACTCGGCAGATGCACCTCAGCAACACCAGAAGAATGGCCAGGCTCCAGCCCTGTCTAACTTTACCCTTGCTCCCTGTGCCTCCATCCCTGCCTCCTATCCTCAGTGACAGGCTTCACCATGTGTCTTCTCCAGGAGGCTTCTTCATCTCCAGAATTCCTTTTCTTCTATCACATCTGTTTCTTCACGAGACGTCATGCTCATTCATTGTTAAAGCGCACACACAATATACATACAAACTGCAGACACATGTAACCTCTGTGAATACACACAACACAGACAATGCACACAATACACTACACACACAGTATACACAGACACAGCACATATATAAAACATACATGTACATATAACACATCACACATATATACACACACTCAACCAACATAGACATCGCACATAAAATATATAAACACATCATAACGCAACATACATACTATACATATACAGTACACAAAACCAACATGCACAATACATAGCATCTCTCACACACACTACAACATCACTTACACACACACAAACACACACACATACATATCATACCAGACCAAAACACACATGCACTCCATCAGAGACCCAGTTCCCTTAGACTGGCTGTGGTTTCAGTTGCACCATGGACAAGCAGCCACATGGTGGCAGCATGCTGTAGTTGGTCCCTGAGGAACCATGCCTGGCTTCCTTCCTTTGTCCCCTGTACATCTATCTCCTCATACCCCGTCTCAGATCTGAGTTCCTGGAATATACATTAGCAAAATAGCTGTAAGAGTGTAAGGACATCTGGACATAGAGTGCCCTTGAACAGTATCCAGCCCTCGGGACATCCCATCTGACCACAATGTCTTGGAAAATCCAGAGAGTCCTCCAGGCTGCTCCTGTGTTTGATATAAGGTATTTCAGCATCAATGGATTTTGAAATCATCAAAGAGCTAGATCAAGTCCCCTGATCCACAGGGATAACTGTGTCCTCAGAGGCCCATCTCTTACTAAGTTGATAATGGACTTTAGAGGTCCAGCACCCCCATGCTGGGAGGGCTAAGCAGGGGCTGCTGGGGAGGGGTGGGCCTCTGCTTCAGCCTCATTTACTCACCACAAGTACCTTAGAGGATGTGATCCACACACTCCTGCCACCATGGGAATTTCTTTCTCCTCGCTTCCCTATCCCTCAGATCCTACACAGGGACTGTCCAGCGCCTGAACCAGAAAGTAAAGTGAACCCTCTTCCACCTACATTGCTAAATTCAGTTGTCTGAATTCTCACTCATCTCACAGAGACTGGCTGTTCCTGGTTCTCACATCGAGTATTGTGCAACCTTTCAGCTTCAGTACTGCAGAATAAGGTGTACACACACACACACACACACACACACACACACACACACACATATATATATATATACATACATACACACAATACACACATACAATACACACGCACACATATGTACACACATATACATACATACACACAATACACACACATATACATACACATACACACAATACACACACGTGTACACACACACACACATATATATATACACCATACACACACTCACATATACATACACACAAATCACACACACACACACACACACACACACACACACAACTAAATGAACACTTCAAATGGCCAAGATGACGAAGAGGACCATCCATAACTCCTTGCAATGCTAAGCCTTATACTCTAGTTTATAGCAGAAGAGAACATACTTAGCCTCCACTGTTTGCTGATTTAGCTTCTCCATCACTTAACTAGGCCCTGAAGCAGGGTTGAGGATTTGTGTCCAAGCTGTTTGGTCACAGGAGTGAGGACTGGTCAGGCTGCAGGTCCTGAAGCCCTAAGTCTGGATCACAGCTGCACCGGTGAAGGAGAGATCTTAGAAGAGACAATTGTGCAAGAAATAGAAGAAAGCGCTAGAGAGGCCACCATTCCCCAGGGATGTACAGGAATACAGTGGGACATGGAGGACAAGCATACAAAGGTTCAAGCTGAGTCAAACTACATCAACCCACCTGCAGTTCACCAGGGACAGGGGAACACAGGCAGCCAGGTGGTGAGGTCAGGCTACTGAGGAGAATTGGCTGGGTTGCTTACGGCAGACAGACAGCACCAGAAGCTCTCATGGGGGAAAGTGACGATGGAGTCCTCTTCTGTATGATGTCATTGGACAACAAAATGGATGGGAAAGGGTTAAAGGTCAGGGCTGTGGGTTCCCTGAACACTGCAGGGAGTCAAGCCACTTCTTTCAGGCCCTCATCAACTCAGCACAGGTGTCCTCCTGGCCCATGGCAGATCTAAAACAAAAGATCTTGGTGTCTGCTTTCAGCTCTCAGATCAGGGTTTTATGAATTCTGTTGAGAAAGTTCCACAGGCTAGGAGCTTCTCAGTCTCAAGCTGCTGGGCGCAGCCTCCTCTCAGGGGCTCCTCGGCTGCCTCTGGACTCTGAGACACTCTTCCTCCATACTTTCCAGCATTTGGACTAGCTTTGTGGAAGCATTGTCCCAAGCAAGGAGCTCAAGTTGATTTGGGTCTATCCATGGATGGATGGTTTCTTCCCCCCAAGAAGAGCTCTGGTTGGACCAAGGTTACCCATGGGTCCTAGGAATCGATAGTCAAAGCCTAATGTATCCAGAGATGGGCCTCTATAAAGTAAAAGGGATGCCGTAGTTTGTGCGATGAGAAAATGCAGGCTTAGTACCTGCTTCATCTAACACAGGAACATCAAGGGCAATGGGCACTGCATGTGGCTGTGGGCAAGAATAGGACTCTGCCAGGAGAAGGTTCGAAGCCATGGTGACAGACAGATAACCAGACAGCAGTCACACCCATAAAAAAACAAGAAAGTGGATTGCTTATGGCCTCATATGCATTAATTTGATGAGGCATACCACCTTGAGGAAGAGAAACAGACTCAGGGAGACTTGTAGTGTGTCACAGGGTGAAGCTATCAAAAACATCAAAAATGAGGTTTGGATCACTGGGTCCTGAACACTGATCGTGACATTTGGGACCTCAGGGACAAGGACTCTAGGTGGTGTTCCTAGCAGAAGAATTCTAGACATGAACCCTACACAATGGTTTGAGCCAATAAAGCAGGACCAACCCAGGGCTACCAAGTTCCTTCTGACTTACAATGCTAGCCAGAGTGTTCAGTGGTGGTGGCCACCAGAGGGTGCAACAGAGCCACCTTAGTCAAGATCATGGCTGATTGAGTTTAGCTGATATGCGGAAGCTTTTGAAAGCCACGAGAGAAAAGGCACACACCTGTGAACAAAGTCAGACCTTCAGAGGACTTTGCCTTAGATATGAGCAAGCCCAACACCTTCCAGATAAAACCGCTGTCTCTGTCACTCAACTGAGTAAACCAGTCAAGAAAACAGGTCTGGGTCCAGTAGGGGACAGTCAAAGTCCCTAGCCACTGTGAACAGGATAATAAATGTTCTCTCCCCGAGGTACATATGAAATCCGGGTCCACTGGAACCCCCAGCCCTGAAACTTTTTCTTGGTTCTCTATTATTTCTGAACTGTATGCCTATGAAGGAGCTTGATCTCTCTGAATCATGCTATATTAATTGTAAAAGAGTATTAAATGACATGATAGACACGAAGCATTGTACCAGCCATTTTCTGAGATTTTCTATGTGCCTAACACTTATCATGTTCCTCCCTAAATTCTTGTAACACACTGAGATGGCATTGGTGTCCACACAATACCTACGACTATAATGGCCTTTGCCTCTGGTCACCCTGTTCATAACTCCTCAGCCAAGAGCAAAGACCAGAGCTGATTTGTGTATCTGTCAGGCTGGGTCAGGCTAATGCTGCAAAAACAAATAAGCTTCAAGTCCCACTAACATAGAACAAGGCTAGTTTCTTTTAGGGACAGTTTCAGGAGTTTTGGGCTTTCCCTCATGTGGTGACCCAGCCTGTCATGAAAGACCCAGCCTGTCATGAAAGACCCAGCCTGTCATGAAAGGCATTACCAGCTTCACCTCCTTCAGCACATAGTCTTCAAGGTCACTGCACAAGAAGCTAGTAACGGCTCATAACCTCTCAAATGTCTCCAGTTGGATCTGATACCCATCACTTCCATACTAGGTTCATTGACCAGCAGGAGTTTCATTGCCCAAACACCATCATAATGGAAAAATGAATGGTGGGATAGAATTTCCAGAATCCTCGAGGGCAACTGGCCACCTCTGCCAAAAACTTTCCTTGATGTCAGAGATCCTGTCCTAGACTTTGAGCCAATTTGTGACAACTCAGCAGGGCTGCTCTGGTCAACCCTGGGTTAAAGCCGATCAGAAGGCTTAAAAGATGCAAGCAGCAGGGCAGGCCATAGAGAGGCATCCCAGGGGACAAAATGCCCAGTATCAGAGACTAGAGATTGAGGCCCGCTCACCCCAGTTGTAGTTGTGTGCAAGCAGAGGCAGAGAGGACTTGGTGGAGATGCTGACCGGTACCTTGAACATCGGGGAAAACATAATGAAAATGTCGCAGATTGCCCAGAAATCCAAACTACGTCCATTCCCAGGGACTTCCGGGTGGCTGCTTCTGTGTACTGACTTTAGCACTTTAGTTCCTAAAGTACACACTGGAAGGCTTGAGCACAATCTTTGCATCTCATGGTTCCATTCAACCCTGTCATTCCACTCCCAGAGGTCCAGGAAAGGCAGAGACACTAACAGGTGATTTTCATTCTGCATGCCCAGCATCTAACAAAGTACCAGGTACCTGGTTGGCAGGTGACTCAGAATCATGTTGGTTGCCAATAATACTCTGTTTAGATCGGGTGAATGTTAGCCTGTATTGAGAGCATAAACATATCAGCCAGGTCTCGGGCTGCTTCTCACCTGCTTCTCACATGACTCAGGGCAGGCAGCCTCACTGACATACACATTTTACACATATCTAGCATTCCAGGAGTTGAGCCATACAGCCCAGCTAAGCAGTGACAGACCTCAGTGAGAACTAGGTGCTCAGACTCTGAGCCTGCACGGTCTGCCCTTGTGCTATCCCGGTACCCTGGAATAGCTAAAAAAAAAAAAAAAAAAAAAAAAAAAGTGTACACACCATCAAGGTATCTGAAACTATGTGGGCTACCTCAACACCAAACTCCCAGGGAGAAGAGTGGTACCAGATTATGCAAATGGTGAGAAGAGAATTGCTGCTCTGCCATCAAGGTCAGGGGAACTAACCTCTCTAAGTCTTGTTCCACACAGAGTCACCTGGGAGAGGAGGCCCTGGGCTGGTGCATCATCAGAGCTTCAGCCAGGCAAGGAAGGCTGGGGCTTCCAAGAGGTTTATTTTGCAGAAACACACTGGGTTGGGAATGCAGAGGTGACTGTGTATGCAGAGGTGACTGTGTAGTCCACAGAAGGCCAGATACCCAGAGCTGGATGGTAGGGGTACCATCAGGCTTCACCAGAGGGTAGAGCCTTCCTGGCTGAAGGGCCAGAAGCCCTCCTGTACTTCCCATGGCTTGCCTCTGTCCTAGTTTACATCCTTCTAGAATACCTTGCAGGTCCCTCATCTCCCAATACCACATTCATGTACCTAGACTGCCCAAGACTCCCCCTTCTACTTGTCACGAACACAGCTTGACCTGTGGAGACAAACTCTCCTCACTCAGGGCTCCATATTCTTCTGCCTTCTAAGATGTGTTGTAACATATTTACTCTCTTCAACTCCACGGATCCTAACCACACACCTCCTCTTCTCTCCCTTCGTTATCCCCGATGATCTGTGATTCTCCATTACAGGACAGGTGTGCCCAGATCTCAAAATAGAGACCTGAGAAGTCTCACCATGCCACTGCCACCTCCTCCCCTCACCTATCCAACATCAGCCCGGGCCTTCTGCTTCTAAAAGAGATATGGTTCATAACCACACCTTTCCACAGCTCTATTCCCTCAGCGTGTGTTCAAGATATTTCTATCTTCCAGTCCACTCATCATCAATTCCTTTCTCTGCTCTCTGTCTCGTCACTCTCACCCATCCATTCTCAATGCTGTATACAGACAGTTGGTCTAAAACCCAAGCCAGTGTTCATCAGTCATCGGCTGCTGAAACTACACTAGATAACCATCTTCTCATTGACCAGGCTTCAGCTTACTTGCGCTAGGTTTTTGTACACATGGGATCCAGAATGTCTCTACTTTCTCTCATATTTCTTGAGCAAACACACGTATGCGGAAGGCAGGAGTACTACAGCAATGGACTTCTTCTCACCCCATGCACATTTAAGATCTAGTTCCTATCTTATCCTCTAACACCCAGTGAACAACATCAAAACCAATCTCAGCTTCTCTGCTATTCCTCCTCTTAAGTTTCCCCTCACCATTAACAAAATGGCAGAAATCACTGTGCTATTTAAATCAGCTCTCCAAACCATGGAAGTTTCAAATTCTTGGTTCCATAACTTTCAGACACACCGCACTGAAGGAAGCACCACAGCCTGCAGAGACTGTGGTATAAACAGGAACCCTGGGTAAAAACAACTAGGCAACCACATGAACATAGATGAGAGGGTATTCGGTACCCCCAGAGAGCTGCCCCAGTTTGTATTGTGTGGAGCAGAGAAGAGCCCTCCCCATTCAGACCTGCCTCAAGCTTCTGAGCTGGGGAAATTAAAACCCTATTTGGGGC
Source organism: Rhabdomys pumilio (assembly GCA_030674055.1). Classification (NCBI taxonomy): domain Eukaryota; kingdom Metazoa; phylum Chordata; class Mammalia; order Rodentia; family Muridae; genus Rhabdomys; species Rhabdomys pumilio. The sequence continues at coordinate 34,413,927 of JANHMN010000012.1, forward strand.
AGTCTTTTACATAGCAGTGTACCAAAAGAGATGGCTAAGCTTAAAGTTAAATGTGAAAAAGGACCCTCCTCCCACCATGAATCGTAGCAGGGTACATAGAAACTGGAGCTCTGTCACCACTCCCTCAATGCATCATCGTGACCATTCTAGCCCCATGCATAAACCTTCATTGTGTTTCACAACAACCCAAGAAAAAGCCATGGCCAGTGCACTCCTGTGGGTGAGAATGTAAATCAGTATAGTTACTGTGAAAAACAATGTGCAGTCTTCAAAACAACTAAAAATAGAACTTCCGCGTGATCCAGTGCTTCCTATTCTGAGTATCGCAAGGAAAAAAAATCATGTCAGAATCTCTGCACACTGTGCACCTCAACGCTGTTCAGTCAAGAGATGGAATAAATATTGGTGACCCTCCCCACATATGAGTGGATGAGGAAGCAGGAACACAACACACAAGAGTTCTGTCAGCCTCCAAAAAAAGGTAGGAAATCCTGTCAGCTTGGTACAATGAACCTGAAGAATGCTGTCTTCAATGAAATGAGTCAGGAGGACAGATCATGCATGAACTCACCCCAGTATAGAATCTGCAGATGCCAAACAGAAGCAGAGGGTACAATGAGGGTTATTAGAGGTTGGAGAAGCGCTGGGCAGACAAAAGACAAAGTTTTATTTGAACAGGAGTCATAAATCCAAGAGACCTGGTTTGTCCCGTATTAAAACCACCATGTAATGTATCCTAGGACATTGCCAAGTGATTGCTTAAGTGAGGAATGGAGCCAGGTCAGGTCAGAGAGGAGTGCCCAGGTAGATAGAAAAGTCACATGCAAAGTCTCCCTGCCACTCTGTTTCTGCCTCTTTGAAGAAAGAATAGTTAAATCTCTGGAATAAATAGAAAAACTTGTGACGATATTCAGATATTTGCTAGCATTTGTCAAGTGTCCTAAATAAAGACCAGAGGTGTGGTGACAGAAGATACCAGTGATTCTCTTCATCTCTTCTGAATAATTTTATATTAGCATTAAAATAGAGTGTATATGTGCATGTTTATGCAATATGCTCACACATTAACCCACACCTCCACAAGGAGGGTCAGAAAAATGTGCAAGTGCCTCTGCTCACATGTGTAGGCCAAGGACAATCTTGAGGAGTTCGTTCTCTCCTTCCACCATGAAATACATCAATTTAGCTCAGGTCGACAGGCTTGTATCAAACTCTTCTTCCCAGTGAGCCATCCTTCCAGTCCCCAAAACAAATCCTTTAAAAAATCTACAGAATAGGAGAAAATAATATCCCCCTCAAAAGGTCCATTTCCCAGAATACATAGAGTGCCCTTGCAACTTAACAAAAAAATTATGTATGTACATATATATATATATATTGTCGGCTGGGGAGATGGCTCAGTGGGTAAACTGATCCCTGTACAAGAAAGTCTCAAGCTCAGATTCTCAGTACATGTCTGATGAAGTAGTCTGTGTCTCTCTACTCCTGCCCCCCTACAGTGGAAATAGGAGAATCCTGGTAAGTTTGCAAGCCAACTAGCCTGCCATACACTGTGTGGTGGTAAACAGCAGGAGGCCTTGTCTCAAACAAGGTGGAAGGTGAGAGCCTACACTGGGGGGTTTTCTTTGTCATGTACATCCACTGTGAAATAGGTACCTGTACTCACAGCAAAAATGCAGCTCTTCTGCTGCCACCACCAACGCCACCAATGCCACCACCACCACCATCCCAAGTGAAGAGGTTATTTGCTTAGATGATTCTCCAAAGGAGACATACAAATGAACAACAAATACAAGAAAAGATCCTCAAGAACATTCACCACTAGGAAAAAGCAAGCTCACAATGACCCCGCGGAGATCCTCCACACACGCCAGCCAATGTGGTTGGAATCAGCACAGTGGAAAAGAACCAGTGTTGATGAGAAATGGGTAAGCTGGCACACCTGGGCCTTGCTGCCGGGATGAAATGGCACGGCGCTGAGGAAAATAGTTTGGCAGATCCTCAAAAAGTTAAGCCAAGTTAGCCCATGACCCAGCAATCCCGTTCCTAGATATGCATTGCAGATAGTTGCAAGCAGGTTGGCAAATACCCGCACCCATAGCAGCAATACTCCTGACGGGTGAAATGAGAGAGCAACCCTCACGTTCATCAGCAGCAGAATGGAGGGTGGAATGGCTGCTCCTTCCACATAGTGGCATGTTATTCAGTCACAGAAGTTACTCAAGTCCCACACTTCAGTGTGGACAACCACCAAAAGTATGGTGCTGGGGAACAGAAGCCTGATCCAGTTGCCTGCTCTATGACTCCTTAGTGTCCACAATCTGTAAATTCACACAAACCAAAGGCAGAACAAGGCTTGAGGACATAGTTCAATTGGTAGGATGTCTGCCTAGCAGGCACAAAGTTGTAGGTTGGAACTCCAACATGATATAAGCCAGTCACGGTGGGCAAAAACACCTGTAACCAGGTGCTTGGCAAAGGGAGGCAGGAGATTCAGGGCTATACAGCAAGGTCAAAGCCAGCCTGAACTACATGAGACCCTGTCTTGCAAAATGAAAAGACAAAACAGAGGTTTCCAGGGGCTGAAGGTAAGGAGAGGTTAGGAGGTTGAGGGAGGGCTATGGTAAAGAACTGCCTAACGGGTAGAGGATTTTATTTTGAATGGATGGTGGGAAGTTTCTTACAACTAGGTAGACGTGGCAATGACACTTCACAAACGCACCAGTGCTGGTCAGGATTATATTTCCAAGTGGCTGATTGTGCGCTGAATTTTCAAAGCAATAAGATAACAAACGGTGACATCTCAAAGTTTTCTTCTAGTTTGATAAATGGCTCTCCTTCAGAGGCAGCATGCTGCTCCTTCTCCCAAAGTATGGAAAGCAAAAAAGGCCCTAGGAGGCTAACAGGTTTGTTAAGTCTCACAGGGTCTCTGCAGGGACAGAAAGATTACACTCAGACTCTCTAGTTCCTCCTGACTAGGGGAGAGCCTGGGACCAACCATCAACATTTTTTGGCCAGTGATGGAAGCTCAAAGGATATCTAACCATCAAGTCAAGGCCTGTATTCAACAGGTTAGGATCCTTCTAAGCCTTAGCGATGGAGTCCAGGCTAAGCATTCTTTGCAGCAGGCCTTAGAGATGGAAGAGGAGTAAAAGTCAGATCCAGAAACTTTGCAAGGAGACACTACATCCTCCCACTGTCTGTTGGCGTGCAGAGGCTTTGAGTGAGCTTCTGACGAACTCAGAACTCAGAAGCCTTCCAAAAATAGAGCTGAGATTGCATTGCACGTCCTGGAAATGGACTTCCTGGTACACAAGCCAGCCTGCCTTTGTGAGCTGATCTCACTGAATAAAGGTGAAAAATAAAGCCACTTGTGGAGCCACTATGGTGTGGACAACAGACACTCGGATGTTCTAACGCACGTAGGCATTGTCGATGGTAGGTGTCCTAGAAGACTAGTGCTGAACAAAATCCTCCTCCTTCTGCCCACATGCCCAATTAGACCCAAGCTGTGGTGGCAAAAGCCACCCATCCTGCAGCACCTGTCTTTCAGCCAGCAGGACTAATTGCTGTGACTCTTAGGGACACGAACAGGCTTTTGAATCTCTGGAATATCACTCTGTCCTCTTCATTCTTATCAGGAGGATCAGTCACCCTGTCCCATCCCCTCCAGGTTTCCAGCGCCCCCAGCATGACCACTAACCTTACAAAAAAATGTCCCTTCCCCCAAATTCTCATAATCATATTTCTATTCTTGGTCTCCTCTGGAAGCCCTCCATGTATCGTCATGGCCTAGTTCAATGCCTGACATCTAGTCGGTGTGCAGAAAGAGCTGGCTAAGTGGAGAAAAGCATCAGTTTTTAGAAATTAGATAGGTACATATGCAGTGAGAGAAAGTATTGGCACCCAAAACAAACACAAAGGGTGTTATTCGCAACTCACTAGGAAGCTCTAATGCCACACCAGGATTTCACCTGGACCTTAAGCACCAGTATGCTTTATGTTGTTATTACAAAACACCTGAGATGCATAATTTCAATTATGAAAAAAAAAAAAAGGTTATTTTGGCTCATAGTTTTTCAGAGGTTTCAATCTATAGACCTGTAATTGTAACAAGGCAGAACACTGTACCAAGGACCTTTGGGGGAATAGAAACCGTTTATCTTATGTTGCCTAGAACAAACAGGGATGGGGTGGGGTGGGTGGGTTTGCAACATCTGCGTCAATAGCATGTCTCCAATGACTGAACTTCCTAACACTGGGCTCCTCCTTTAAAAAAAAAACTTTTTATTATTATCTTATTATATATACAAATGTTTCCCCTGCATGTATGTCTGTGTACCACATATGTGCTTGTACCAACTGAGGCTAGAAAGGGGCATACCTTTGGATACCCTGAAACTGGAAATGGTTGTGAGCTACCATGTAGGTTCTGGGGACCGACCCTGGGTCTCTAGAAGGAAGCTGGGGGTCTTAGCTGCTGAGCCATCTCCCAAGCCTCACCTCTCCTCTCAACTCCCAACAAAGCTATAAGCTATTGAACCTATGACTGTATGGTAGTAGGCAAGCCGGGTGCTGACAAGGGTTTCTGAAGATCTTTCTTGTTCTGATTCTAGGGTTCTGGAATGCAGCACCCTGCAAGATTGGATCCTATGCCTTAAGTGGAATGGAGGGGAAAGGCCACTGCCAGAGGCTCAGGTCCAAGGGGAATTTTAGACAGCGAGCGACCTCCTACAGAATGTCCTCTTGATGTTGCTGCCTGGAACAAAAGAGTCCTTTGTGCTAGACCACAGTGTGCTCAGGAATTTTGTAGAGTATTCCAAGTTCTGACTTTTCCTGTGTACTTCGGCATCCATAACCCATGTTATTTCCTAAAACCCTGCTGAGAGCCAAAAAGGAGAGGGCACAAGTTCTTCATTGGGAAGGTGTAGAAAGTGATTGTGTCCTTGGGCTCACAGCAAACAACTCTGATAGCCTTCATGAGACCGTGATGTTCTCTGTTCAATACAAAACAGACCTAGAAGGAATTCTGCAAGCTGGGATGCCAGAGACCTCTAGGTGGACTGCTTAGCTAACCACAGAGCACAGCAGGGTGGGTCCTGAGGATGGGAGACAGAGGTCAGATTTATTTGGAAGGAGATAGACAAGGCTGGGAGCTCTGGAACGCAGTACCCTGCAAGACTGGAAGCTATTTGGGAGTATGAGGTCAGAGGAACTCTCTAGTGCAGGCTGAGGAAGGGCTGCAATGAGTTGGGAGTAGAGAAGGGATACCAAGGGCAGGAGGGAGTCTTCTTTCTAGCTTGCTCACTCCTGTTCTCCCAGCCACCCAATCCAAAATCATCTCTAAGCAAAGCAACCTCTGCTACTAAAGACAAGCCATTATTCCCAGTAGTCTCACAGCAAATGCCTCTTGCTGAGCTCTCTTGTGTCTGTGCCTCGTGCCATCCTGCTTTCTCGTCTTCCCCTCACTATACTCTACAACTCAGCGCTTTTGCACCACTGTGTGCCTGCTCTCTGCCCAGTCCTTGCCCTTTCTGCTCAGTTTCTAATGCTGTTCCCATATCTTCTACAAGACTGCCCCATCCTTGGTCTGATGGGTATACCAATCTTCCTGCCAGTAAGAATTGGTTCCTTCTGTCCTTTGTGTGAGTAGAGGCTCATGATGGTAGCTGAAGAAATGTTCAGTACAACATGCTTACCTCATGAAGTGGCATGGGACATTCAGCTTTGTGTCCTGGAGTCCCAGTGCATAAGCCTCAATGTAGATGGTTCTATAATGAATATAATAGGGATCAATATTTTAAAGGTATAGGCTGCGTTTCTGGCCCTGGCCCTGGCACTGGTCCTGGATTGCTATGGATTAATCCACCGTTCATATCAGCAAGCAGGACAGCTGTTAGCTCATTCCACAGACAACCCTGAACCTTGTAACCTTGTATGAAAGTATGACTGCATTTGGTGGGCCTGACTGTGATGTGAACACCATCACCACCATGAGTGCGATCCTTGTAATGCCAGCAGCTCCATTGTGTCCATGAGAAACTGGGGACACAGACCTTAGAAGCTCGTCCAATGTCCAGAGCTAGTAACTGACAGCCAGGATGCTAACTGGACATCTGACTCCAGTTCTAGATTTACTGGACTCCCTGTTGTTTCCTAAAACAGACATAGCTGCCAGCACATGTCTATTGAGAATCAGGAAGGGAGAACTCATGAGTTTGATGTTTTTATGAAGAATAGGAATAAAGGGCCATTTCTGGTGCACTAGAAGATAAAGTATGTGGTCCAGGATCATGATAGCATCCTTTCTAGACCCTCCATGTGTGGCAATTGGTGCTGTCAGGAGATCCCTGTCTTCTGCTTTTCCTCTGCTCAGTCACTACGTTGTTGGTATAAGAAGGGCTGGTACTACCTCAACGTCTGCATACACATTACAGCAAATTTCTTAATCTCTCTGAGCTTCAAAGTCCTGATGAGTATGAAGAAGAATTTGAAAGAATGTGTTAAGATTGCTTAATGCAGTGTTGCAAACACCATGAGAATTGAAGAAGTGGTTTAGACATCTAATATAATAGCTTTTATTAATATAATAAAATATAGAGTGTAGAGATAGTGCCTTTGTTGTGCCCTGATGGTCCCACAGGAGTCACTTTGACAAATTACATTTCCAAAGATTCTTTGCCAGTTGGCTCCTGCTGGACTCAGATACTAAGGGGCAGCAAGAACAGCAAGAAGCTGGAATGGAGTTAAGCTCCAGGAGCTAGCCCAGGCAGTACCTCCATAGTAGAGATGGATGGGGCTTCCTTCATCCTGGCTTTTGACAGGCAGAGCCTGCCTGAGTCACTTAACAGGACAGCCTTGTCCTCTGAACTCAGGCACCACCCATCCTGTAACCCAGGGAAGGAAGCTCCCTGTTGCTCTAACCTCTCTGGTTTCCCAGTGGCTCCCCAGAGTAGCATTACCAAAATTAGCAACTGAAAATACAGGAAGCCCTGTTATGGTTACATTTGCACTGAGAGAAAGAGCAAATCTAAAACCATTTTTTTTCTTGGTAAAAAAAAAAAATCATTCTCGTCGGGCAGTGGTGGTGCACACCTTTGATCCCAGCACTTGAGAGGCAGAGGCAGGTGGATTTCTGAATTCAAGGCCAGCCTGCTCTACAGAGTGAGTTCCAGGACAGCCAGGGCTATGCAGAGAAACCCCGTCTCGAAAAAACAAAACAAAACAAAAAAATCATTCTCAAATTTGCATGGGACATATGTTTCTTGAGGTGGAGAAGATCGTTGTTTGAACTGCCAACTCCATTTTACCCCGCAAGCTTGCACCTAAGGCATCTCAGAGCCTGGAGCAGGTTATATCTGCTCATTTGTATTGTGTTTCTATGAGAGCTCTTCTATGACTGAATCATGCCAGACAGAGTTGTAGCCTGATGTGAGGCAGTCATGTACTCCTGCAGTTTAGCCCTGGCCCCTTTCCTCAGCCTGCTCTCTCCTATTCACCCTTCTGCTTCTCAACTTCAAAGAAAAGCTGGGATTATAAAAACCAACAGTAATGTGTCCCTGTGTCTGTGCCAAGGACTCAAAACCTTGGCATAGAGAAAAAAAAAAAAGTCTTTGCTATTTTAATTGCTGGCATCAGAGGCACCCCTGGGAGGGTTTTGTTTGGGAAAACATCTTGATAAGTCATGCTGGGGCAGTATGTGAGACTCTTAGGCCAGGACCCAGAGAACAAAAGAGAAATGACCACACAGCTCTGCTTCAGAAAAATAATGGTCATCCTGCCTGTGGAGAACAGGGAAGGGACCGCTTGATTTCTGTTTTACTGTAAAGCAAAAATGTTCCAAAGAGCTAGTGACGTCAAATGACAATTTCATTATGCTCACAAATTCTGTAGGTCAGGAAATAGGACAGGGCCCCATAGGGATGCCCCATGATGTCTGGGGCCTCAGCTTGTTGCATGAGCCAAATCATTTATCAAACTGTGTCTTTACTCACCTTTTTTACAGATAGAGCTTTGGCTGGGGCTTGTGACCAGGACATCTCTCAGAGAGCGTCATGTGACCAGAACTTCCATCCAGTATCACAGCCAGAACTGGACTCTGACATGTCAACTCTGGTGTTCAAAACAAAGTGGTTTTGATCTGTTTTATGTCACCATAACAGAATACTGGAGACTAGCGCATTTATTGAAAACAGGTTTGAGCCAGCAAGATGGCTCAGCAAGTAAAGGACTCTTCCTGCTAAGCCTGAGTTCGATTCCCAGAACCCACATGATGGAAGGATGAGAGAACTGACAAGCAAATTCTCTCTGTGTGTCTGTCTCTCTCAGTGTCTCTGTCTCTAACTTTGTCTCTCTGTCTCTCTCTCTCTCTCTCACACACACACACACACTAAATAAATACATAAATAGAAACCTCCATGCATACCTATGCAAAATACATGCAAGTGATAAAATAAAGATTTGTTCTCTTACCAGCCTGGGAAGAAATTGGAAATTCAAAAGTTAAGAGATCAAATCTGGTTAGATCTGGTGAGGTTCTTCCTAAATATTTTATCCCGTGGCTGAAGGCAGGCAAGGAAGAGAACAGGAAAGAGAGATGGGGCAGGAGTGGGGGTTGGAAAGAAAAGTGAAGAAGAAATCAGTGGAGGAGGAAAAGGAACAAGCCAAACTCATTCTTATATCAGGGGGAAATAAGTAATCCAATCTGCGGTCATGGCATTGGTCACTGGCAAGGGTAGCCCCATCCTCTCCATACTGTCACACCACAGTCTAAGTTTCCAATCACACATCTTAAAGATACACTGAAGACACAGCAGCAGCATTTCAGTAGACAAGGGAGAAGCTGCCATGTCTTAGAGGCCATGGATAGTTCCTTCTTCAAAGAAGAGGGTGGCAGAGCTGAGCTCTAGAAGAGAGTGCACGATGGGAGACAGAGCTCCATTCATCTTGACAAAAGCTATAGTTGGTATCAAGGGGGTGGAAGGGAAGCCAAAGAGGAAAAGGAAGAACAGAAAAGTAGCCCGCAGGAATAACAATACTAGAAGGAAATGGCAGTTAAAATACCTAGGCCAGTCAGGGAGTGGAGTCAAACAGCCCTGGAAACTGAAAACTGGTTGTTGATTTCATTTGGCAGCAGTAGGCATTGCTGTGGGGTGAACACCCTTCCCTGAACTTGAGCTGAATTTCCTGTACAAAAAGGCCTCTGGAAGCTGTGTGTGTGTGTGTGTGTGTGTGTGTGTGTGTGTGTGTGTGTGTGTCTGTGTCTGTGTCTGTGTGTATGTGTGTGTGTCTGTGTGTGTCTGTGTATGTATGTTCCCATGTGTGTCTGTGTGTGGTGGTATAATATGTGTGTGACAGAAAAGAATGAAGATGGTTGACTTACTGTGATATGAAGATAGAATGAAAGCTCTTGAATTTTCAACAGAATGAAAATAAGAACGGTAGATCTCCAAGCCCTTCAGCCTAAATACTTGGGGATCTGTAGAGATGGGACTCTGGAGTGGGAGTGGCCATCCACAGAGCTTGGAAAGGGAAGTTGGGCCATTGAACTTACGTGTTTACTCAGCAAGCTTTGGATCTGCATTTACAACAGGCCAGAGACCGTGCTTAGTACTAATAAGTCCATGATGGTCAAGCTCTCTCCTCCAGAAGGTATATTGTATTTCAGAGGTAAAGATAGGCAATGAATAAGCCAAAAAGAGTACCAAACAAACAACCCTATATAATGGTTATAAGTACCAAACAAACATGACCCTATATAATTGGGTCATGGGGAATCTATCAGAGGTCTTGCATTGGGTTGAGGGTTCAAACTCTAACTCTTATGACTTCTCTTTTGGTAGAAAGTCATAGTTGTCCCTGATGCTTGGCACCTTGTTTGATTAGGGTGAGCTGGAAAGATCACAAAGTTATAAACTAGGACTAGAGATATGCTACATCACACACCAGGGGCTAAAGAAGTCCCAGGCCACAGCCCTCTGAACACATATCTTGGGTATGGAGCCAGCCAGGTTCAGAAAAAGAAGGAACATAATAAGTACAGGAAAGAAATTGAGAAGGAATGCAGATAGAGGAACAGTAGGAAAAGTGACTCTTACTGAAGCCAAGGAAGAGGAGAGGAGTTTGGGTAAAAAGATGAGGATGATTAGGAGCCAGCTGGTCCAGTGGCTGAGACAGAGTGCTCTGGGCAGGATAGAAAGCAAATACATATTCCAAAACGGGAACCACATTCCATGTGTTTGAGGGACAGAAACTAGGCAAGTGCAGCTGCTGCCTCACAAGCAAAAAGGATGAGTTGGGGTGAGATATAAGAGGTCCTGGTGTAAAAACTGAGTTTTCACTCCTGGCCCCAGGTTCCTGGAATAACAAATCTGAGACTCAAAAACATTAACAAATACCAAGGCCATAAGTTTTGGCTGTTTTCTGATTAGATTATAACTTAAAATCCCATTTATTCTAACCTAAATTCTACTATGTAGCTGGTTACCTCTAATCAGATCCCAAGTTTCTGACCTCCTTCTGTCCCCTGGCTAATCCTCCTGCATTTAGCTCTCTCCCAGAATCCTTTCTACCTACCACATATACCACCTTCTATTCTATCCTTTCCTATAGACAATGGGTTTTCTTATTGACAAGTGATGCCACCATGCAGTACACTAGAGATTTTCTCTATAGCCTGGTATCATGCAGCATACATTCTACCAGGAGAGACTCTAGTTCTTACGTGGATGTGCTTCCAGAACCTGCTGAAAGACCTACTGTGTGGGGGTGAGTGTGGGCCAGAGTCTGTTTCCAAAATGTAAGCTTGATTCCAAGGGGCCAGGTCAACATTGCTGGTGTTTAAATTACTCAACCAACATTTCAGGCTGTTCCCATAAAAGTCATAGAGATGAGATGGCATTGGGCCCTTTTGTGTCCATGAAGGGGGTACAAAGGTGGCATCAGTTGGCCTTGTCTTAGCTAAGTCTGGTTTAAATTCAAACCAAGAGAGAAGCCAAGGATCGCCAGGATCCTGATATGGGAGATATCCAAAGGGTTCTATCAAGGAGCCAAAGCCTTATAGGATAAGGTCTTCCTACCTTGTCAAGCTAAGTTAAAAGTTCCAGGACTTGTTTTGCCAGCCCTAGAGAGAAATCTAAGGAAAAGGATCTGAAACATTGTTATCTTAGGACTAATAGAAAACTAGAAGACCCTTAGAACAGAAGATCCATCAATTAACCATTGCAGTCAGAACTTAGCTCCAAAGATGTCTATTTCCTCATCCCCAGAATCAAGGAGGAGTTCATCTAGCATCACCAAAGGGACTTGGCTACATGAATGAATTAATAATCTTGATATGGGAGGTTATTCTGGATTTCTGAGGCAAGCCCAGTGTCTACCAACTTATATGACAGTGGCAGCAACTTAAGGAAGACAGGATGCATTTTTAGTGCATGGGTACAGACCATCTTGGTGGAAAGGCTTGGTGGAGTTTGTGATGGTGGGAGCCTATAATGAAGACTTTTCATTATATCAATAAGCCAAGGCTCCACTGCTTAAGACCAGCCTTCCAGCTGCCTATATCCACCAGTCAGGTTCTATATCTGGAAGGTTTAGCATCCTTCCATAATAATGTCGCCAGCTTGGAACCAAGTATTCAGAGAGATATTTCGCATTTTAAATTCTAACTTCATCCAACTATCAACCAAGACAGTATCTCTGGAACATTGTGGCCCTAGTGGTTCATGTCCCTCAGAGGTCATCTTTTTCTGTTTCTAGCACAGAGATTGTTCTTGAACACTTTGAACAGAGAGGGTTTATAGATCTGCCCTAGGGTGCCCAAGAATATTTAACTGTACTCTCAACTTTGATTCAGCTAAGGGTGCAGAGTAGAAGTTCAAGGTGAGACCCTAGCCCCAGTGTAAGGAAAGATAAAAAAGTCCCGCCCCATATGTGGTCAGTAGGAGATGAATATTCTCTGTGACTCCACAATGGGCCTCAATAGAGTCCAGGAAGGCAGGGCTCAAGGACAGCTCCTCTGGGCTTTTAAGATTATAAGAGAGTCCAGGAGTTGCCAAAATCCAAGGGCAACATCTAGTTTCCTGATGATCAAGAGCCATAGAACAAGGGCAGACTCTGACCCTTGGCCACCTTGGCAAGGCCTGGGCCCTAGCCTCGTCCATGCTGCTAGGCAGCTGGCAGGTTGCTGCAAGGCTAGTTAATCAGTAAAGCTCTCATTTGTCTGGTTTGGCCTTTGAGTGACTCACCACCCCTTAGCCTATTTATGAGGGTTTGAGATATCAGCATTTCATAAAGTATAATGAATAACCAGGGTCCTGAGGCTTCCACCTGCCTTTTATAAACACAGCTTGATGAGCCCTAACTCCCTGGAGACTTTGGGCTGAGAATACATGCTCTCCTCTTTACAGAGAAACCCCAGTCCTGAGCCAGCTAGCCATGGACCTGAACCCTATTCTCTCTACTCGTTTTGGAGCCACAATTGAATTTCCTCTAAGAATCCCAGAATCCATCTGGAGGGATATTCTCATATCTGCTCAGGGAACAGTGTTAACCAGGAGCATGTGGGACATGTGTCAGAATGGAAAGAAAATACATCAGATTTTCTGGGTACCATCTAAGGACCCAAAAGTGAACATCCACTCCAGTGAGCTCAGGGTCATCTGTTCAGGGTTCTCAGAGAGCCAGGGCATCTCAAGAAAAAAAAGGTGAGGGATGTTGTCAAAGTGAAAAGTCAGGCCAACTTGGTATTGGTCCATGGCTGAACTTGTGCCCTAGCTGATCGTGACACCCCTAGAGGTTTCCAGAAGAATGTTTCTGGTGGCTGGTTCAACCAGGGCTCAGTTGATTTCCACTGCCATAAACTTTCTTCTTTCTTCTTTCTTCTTCTCCATCCTCGGCACAGGACACAAGCTGACTTCACATCCTTTGACTTTATTTCATCGAAAAGAAAATTACTTTGAGTCAGCAAGATGGCCCAGCTGGTAAAGGTTCTGTATGCCAAGAGTGACAACCTGAGTTTAGTCCCCAGAATCCACATGGTAGGAGGAGAGAATTAATTGTCACAAGTTGCCCTTTGAGTTTCACACATGCACCATGGCATGGGCATGTATACACACACACACACACACACACACACACACACACACGCACACGCACACGCACACGCACACGCACACGCACACGCACACTCACGTACACACTAAGCAAATATTTTAAAAACCACTTTATCCAAGTATAGTGTCACACTTCTATAATCTCAGCACTAGTGATGCCAAGGGAACTGGTGTGAGTTTATAACTCGCCCAGGCTACAGAGCTAAACTTTGTCTCAAAAAAATAAAAGGTTTTTTTTTTTTTTCCAAATGTAACATATATAACATATATACAAGTGTGATGATGGTACATGTCTTTAATCCCAAGACTTGGGAAGCAGAGACAGACAGAGTTTGAAGAAGAAGGAGGAGGAGGAAGAGGAGGAGGAGGAGAAGGAAGAGGAGGAGGAGAAAAGAAAAAGAAAAAACACATAAACTAATGTGTTAGACAACACAGATAATTAAATGTTAGAAACTTACAAACTATACCTCAGCCTTAAAGACAACTGTGCCGAGTGACTGGAGCATTCTTTGGGAAGTGTGTTTGTGTGTGTGTGTGTGTGTGTGTGTGTGTGTACATCACGTGCTCATGTTTTCTTGCTGAATCACCTAGTCTCATATGTTTGCCTTCTGCGTCCTGTCATCCTATTTTAAATGTCATGAAACCTTCAGCTTACAGCCGGTTTAGCCTACTAGAATACAGAGTTACTAAAATTTATTTATCTTATCTCCTGCCATTTGATTAGTACTGTTTCTTAATTTTTACTCCTAGAAACAATCCTATAAGAATATTTTTTTTCACCATGAATCATGATCCAAATGGGTTGCTTTTCAGTTTTGTTGTCTTCTGTTTGGTATATTTGTTTGTTTTCTTCTCTGGTGTATAGAGAATAGAACAGAGTTTTAGAGGAATGCATAAAGCTAAACTGACATTTAGAAAATGTGTCTCAGGACCTTCAAAACAGTGCCTATCAAAAAGTTGTACAGATTTGAGAATTTGGTAGGCAGCTAAGGGGTGTTGCTTTACGTCTTCTCTCGGGAGCCTATTGTCTCCTCCTGGGGAACTTTGTACCATCTAGAGCCGAGGGTGCAGACCTCCAGTGAGTGCTGACTCTGGAGTTGCCCTGGCAGTCATGCCTGGATGCCTGCCCCTAGCTCCAGTACAGCCTCTCCCCACATTCTACCCCACACCATTTGCTCTCCTGGAGGAGATCAGAGAAAACAAGAATCTGCTTGGCAGCATGAACAGGTGGATTCTAGGAGAATCTGGCACAGCACAAAGACTTCTGGGAAAGCCACAGCCCACCTGACTGGTGCAGGAGGCTGACTTGGCATCCTAGTGATGGCCCAATGATCAACCTTTTTTTCTTAGTGGGAGGTTGGAGCTATTGGAGCAAAAGGTGCAGGCAGAGGTGCAGTTCAAAAGATGGAAGTGGGGATGCATCTCAAAAGATGGAGGTGGTGGTGCAGCAGGCTGGGTTTTGGAGCCTCTGGTAAGCCTGAACATCTGCCACTCCACACTGCTCTCTTTATTTGAGCCTGGGTCCCATATATCCCAGGCTGGCCTCCAACTCACAAAGTAGTCAACATTGGCCATGATTCCCTGATCTTCCTGATTCTGCACACAACCCTATCTCTGGGATTACAGGCTAGGCCACCATACCCCCACCACCAGCCTGTATTCTTAGCTAACCATAGAAATGGAAGGGGAAACAGATTTCCTGTCTCTGGGATCTGGACTGGAGAAAGAAGTAAGGCCACTCTGCATTCATTGTTAGCTAGCACTGGGTGTCTGGGCTACAGAGAGGCAGGCCTCCAACAGCTTTTCACTCAGAGGGGACAAAAACAAGGCACTGAAGTCCAACTGCTTCCAGACATGAGGTTGCTTTGCTTCTGTCTGTCCTAGAAACTGGAGGGAGTGAAGCCAGTGTAGGGAGGAGGAAGGGCTAGCTACTGCCATATGCCATCCTGGGGCTCCCAGAACAAACCACAGATTTTGTGTCTTAAAACAAGAACTGGGGTATGGCTCAGGTTCTAAAGTGTTTCCCTTGTAAGCATGTGGATGTGAGTTCAAGTCCCAGAACCAGTACTAAAGAGCCAGGCATGGTGGTATACACTTATACAGGAGGCAAAAAGAGGTGGATCCCTAGGATTCGCTAGCAAGCATAGCCTAGTCTACTAGGATATTTGTGAGCACTGGGCCAGTTAGAGACCCTGTATCAAAAACAGCATGGGAAGTTTCTGAAGAATGACACCAAAGATTGATATCTTGGGGATGGGCACACACACACAAACACACACACACACACACACACACACACACGTCTACATGTGTATATATGCATGCACACACATGCACATATAACAATATATACACACACATGTAGACATCCATACACAGGCACATACATCATGAACACACAAACACAACATCAAAAAGAACCAAACCTAGTGTATATTCTTACAGCCTTATAGTGGACTTTCCGGGTTGAAATCATGTTTCAGCTGACTTTGCTCTTTCTGGACCTCAAGGAGATGACTATCTCCTTGCTTCTTCAAGCTTCAAGTGCCTGCCTTAGACTGTGGCCTTTCATCCATCCACAGCATCAGCAGTCATATGTCTGAAACCTAGCACCCAATGTCACATCTTGTCTGACTTTCCTGTCTCCTGCTTCTGTACTATAAGGACCTTTGAGAGTGCCTCAGTGCCATCTGCAAGGACCATATCCCTCTCTTAAGATTCTCTCTGTTGTCAAGCTTGCAAGGTCCCCTCTCCACATAAAGCACTATGTCTACAGGCTTTGGGGATGAAGACACATAGCACACTCACATTTGAACATATATTTATCATGCAACTACTCTTTCCAGTGACAGTACCTTACTCTGAGCTTCTCGGGGACCTTACAGGCTGATACTGAAACAAACAGGTAAGCAAAGAAGCAAACTAAAGAGTTGAGATGCAGAGGTGAAATTCTGTGCAGAGAGAAAGGAGCAAAATGTAGAAAGAAAAAGTCCTAGGTAAAGGAGGCAAAAACACAAAGGGGTCAGATGCCAGATGAGGCTGTGGCAGGGGATTCAACATAAGTGCACCTTAGAGTATGTAGATACATATACATAAGGTGTAGAGTCAGAGGAGGCTTTCCATGATAAAATAATCTAGGCAGAAGGGAAGAATGCTGGTCATGAAGCAAATTATACGCCACCGTAAGGAGTGTGAACTTTACTTAGTATCCATGAAGAAAAGATGATGTGACATTGATAAATCTCTAGTTGACACAGACTAATGGAATGAACAGACAGCTCAGATGAAATATAAATGGACAATTATTGTCCAGCTTGCATGACTGACTGTGTATCATAAAATAAAGAGGTCAGGAATTCCCAGGGCTCCTACCTGGTCTAAGATCAAGATGTGTCTGTTAATTTCTCGTTGTGCATGGTGAGGAAATCTGTACCCTTCATATGCCTCTGGTGTCCTTTATGACCTCTCGGATTCTTCGTATTTTGCCATTGATATTCTCAGTACTAACTTGGGGAGAGCCTGCTTCCTGTGTCAGTGCTGTGATCCTCTCTCTTCTTTTGAGGTGCTTCAGCATCTCAATGGACTCACTGGCCATCTTCAGCCTCTCTCCTGTAGCTCCTCCACCTCCATGCTCAAACTGTTGATGACTGCTTTGCTGTGTCCCTGGAGTAAGATGTAGGAGGAGCAAAGAGTCTTCCAGAGGTTGTAGCAAAGGCAGATAGAGACATCATGCCTTAGGTTGGGTTTCCCAAGAATCGGACACTAAAAAGAATCTGAAAAGATTTATTATTCTAGAAATGACCTAGAGAACTGTAGGCAAGAAGGAAAACAGGCATATCCATGTTGGAGATGGACAAATTACCACTGAGGCTCCAGCACCATGCTGGACCATGTATGGTACACTATACACAGGGTGGACAAGAAAGCTAAGCCTAAATCCACCACCTCCTGCTTCTCCCAACTGGTCCATGTGTGGGCCCAGTGATGTCAACTTGACTGTTAACTTGATAGGATTTAGAATCGCCATGGAAACAAACTTGAATGTATGTCTATAATGGAATTTCTAGGTTAGATTAGTTGAGGTAGAAAGATCAGCCTTAAATGTGGAGAGTATCATGGACTAGAGTAAGGAACCGAGTGAAAAGGAGAAAGTGAACTGAGTGCAGACCTTTTTCTCTTTCTGCTTCCTGACTGTAGACAAAGTGTAACCAGCTGCCTCATGCTCCTGCAGCAGAGCCTCCCCTGCCATGAACCGAAGTAAACCCATGTTTCCTTCCCTCTCCCCTCCCTCCTCCCCTCCTTTTTCCATCCTTTCCTTCTCCTTCTTTCCCTTCCTCCCTTCCTCCTTCCTCCCTTCTTCCCTCCTCCTATAAGGCTCACTGATTCACCGAAGAACGATACCCCAGACTCAAATAGTATGTAAACACAAAGAGTGTTTTATTCTGCAGAAGTCCAGCATGCTGGGGTCTCCCATCCCCAGAATACAGAGACAACCAAGTGAGCTTGCAGGCCTGATTTAAAGCACATTAGGGAATGCTGGGGTAGGTAGCCTCTATGTTAATCTGTTGTGTCCATCTCTACGGACATTTTATTACAAAAATAGGACAATAGCAGCATCGGCTGCAGGCGGGATGCAGTGGTTTTCCTTGAGGTTGCTGTTCTCCTTGCCTGCAAACTCTGTGGGCCTGAAGGTGCACGTTCCCCTTCCCCAGACCCCATCTAACTCCTCTACCCCTGACCATCCTGGACATCAGGCTGGAGGAGTTTAGGGTAGGGGACCGGAAGAGAAATGCTAGGAGGACCACAGGTACTGAGTGAGCCTTGCCCAGGGGTCTGTTTGAACCTAACACTAGAGACTGTGACTAGAGTAAAGGATGCGGGGATCCTCACGAGCCCATCATTTCCCAAGATGAATGTTCATGTTCTGTGAGACTGAAGGAGCTGTGGCGCTGGCTGCCATTTCAGCTGTGCCTCCCCATGGCCTTCTAATCAGGTGAGACTGTGGTCCCGGTTAGTGCTTGTAGAGAAACACGCGTCTGCGGTTTTTATGATGCTGGAAGTGGTGTCTGCTTGTTAAAGTAGAGAATGCAAAAATGAACAAAGGTAAAAATACTGAGGCTCCCCTTCCTTATCAGAGATCTTACCTCCCGAGTCTCCTTAGCTGAAGATATGCACTGCCCATGTTTTTATCATCTATCCTTCAGATTATTTCCATCGCACATTTTTATATTAGCGAAGTCTTAGTTGTATGCACATTCCTGTCCTTCCTATTTCTTTAAAATTTTAGTGTGTTGAGAGGACTTCTTTTTCTAAATACACATCATAAAAAAACTTTATGGCAGTCAGTATTCCCACATGTTGTTTAGCCTTTCTCATCTGCTAAATACATAACAGCTGGGCTTCTAAGTTGTAGCAAATGTCAATCATTAGACAATCATTAGACAAACTCTCTAGTGATCACACTGCACCCATGGCTATTCTATTATTTTATTAATTACCTCGAAGTGTTTCCTTAGGATTCCAAGCCCTCATATTGACTCTCGAGTAATGAAAATTTACAATAAAGCACAGAGTGAACCTGGAACAAAGCCACATGAAAGAAAATGGGCTGGCAGGATGGCTCAACAGAAAAAGGTGCTTGCCACCAAGCCTGGAGAACTGAGTTCGACTCCCGAAAACCGCATGCTAGAGGGAGAAAACCAACTTCTACAAGACATTCTCTGATAGACATACATGCTCTGAGGAGTGAATGTGTCTACGTACACATACAGGAAACTTCTTAAGAACAGGAAGCATGTTAAAGCTTAAGTTAAAGCATAATCTGTAGTCTTTAACTAAGATTATTACAACGAACAACCTAAGAGAGAGAAGCTGTTCCTACCCTTTCTTTAGGTTTCTGTTTTGTTTTTGTTTTTATTTTTTGTCACAGGTAACAGCAGGACAATCAGAACAATTGGAGGTGACTCCCAGTTGTGGATATTGTGACTCCCAAGCTGTGTATGAGCAGCAGAACCTTCCTTCTAAATGGACATCGCTGAACAATGGAAGAACTGCAGTCCCAATGCTCCCTGTGTCTAATGGAACCACATAGGTCTCAGCCAATGGGAGCAGAGTAAAAGCGTCTCATCTCCCATGAGATGTCACAGGAGTCTGTTAGAACCATCCAACTAAAACATCTGGTGAATTCAGGAGTCATCTTGTCAGGGGCTCTTCCTTCCTGCCCACTGGATGCCACAGATGATCTTTGATGTGTTTATAAAAAGATAAAAAGAGAGAATATGTTCTATGAATGGGTAGTCAGGTATGGGGGACGGGGATGTCTTGGTGGGCCCATGTTGAAGCATCCCTTCCCCCTGAGGGACCTGCCACATGATGACAATGACGACAGTATAGTATAGAATAGAGTTAGTTTATTTGGGACATGGGGAAGGGAGTTAAGAGGGATTAGAGGCAGAGAGGGGCAGAGAGAGAGAGAGAGAGAGAGAGAGAGAGAGAGAGAGAGAGAGAAGAGAAATAGAGGCTGGCCGTGAACCATGGAGAAAGGGGGAAGGGAATTGGGGAGCGAGGGGAAAGGAAGAGCCCAAGAGGGCAAGAGAAGAACAAGAGAACAAGAGAGGAGAGGGTGGAGGGGAGCAAGCACCCTCTTTTATAGTGAGTCAAGCCTACCTGGCTGTTGCCAGGTAACTGTGGGGTGTTTAGACAGAATGCTAACAATTTTGTTGAGGAAGCCACATGGTAGGATTCACAGGCAGACTAGGATCTGGAACAGCTTTAATGTACAGATAGCTGGAGACTGTTGGTGTCCTTGCTCCTTCAGATACAGGAAAGAGATCCTCTTAACAGCCCTAGCCTGAAAGTAAACATGGAAGCAAGTCTTCCCTCATTTTCCAAAGAGGTCTATGCCTATTGTCACTGGGTTTGCAGCCTCCTAAGACTCTAAAGGCAGCTAAATTATGCTTGGACTCCTGCTTCAGAGAAATTGGTATCATAGTTGTGTATTTTCTGTGCTCCTAGGTTTGCTGTGCCATTATAGAAACCGTTGTACGAAAAGGCTGCAGAGAGCTAGGTCAGAAAAAGGCTCGCCTTGCAAGCGTGAGGAGCTGAGTTTAACTCCCAGAACCCATGTAAAATAATACGGCTGCGGCAGTGCATGGTTGTTATTCCAGCACTGGGGAGGTAGAAGCTGATCGATTGCTGCAGTTCTCCGACCAACCAGCCAAGCTTGCTCTTCATAAGTTCCAGGCCAGTGAGAGACTGTCTCAATAATCGCAAAACCAAACAAAAACTACCAACCACCAAACGAGATGGACAGTGAATAAGGAAAGACAGCAAAGGTTATTCTCTGGTCTCCACACGCATGTACTCACACACACACACACACATACACACCATGCACATGTACATTGTCTTGCTTAGGGTTACTATTGCTGCAATAAAACATCATCACCAAAAGTAACTTTATTAAGCTTACATGCCCACATCATTGTTTATCAAAGAAGGAAGTCAGAACAGAAACACAAACCGTAGAATCCTGGAGGCAAGAGCTGATGCAGAAGCCATAGAGGGATGCTGCTTACTGGCTTGCTTTTCATGACTTGCTCAGCCTGTTTTATTTGTTTTCTTGTTTTTGTTTTTGTTTTTGTTTTTTGTTTTTTGTTTTTTTTAAATAGAACCCAGGACCATTTGTTCAGGAGTGATGCCACCCACAAGGGGTGGCTGGGCCCTACCCCATCAATCACTAATTAAGAAATAACCTACATCTGGATCTTATAGAGGCATTTTCTCAAGGAATTCCCTCCTCTCTAATAACTCTAGCTTGTGTCAAGTTGACATATAAAACTATCCAGCACAGACATACACAAAGAGAATATGTGAACATGTGTAGGCTCCAAAAAGTTGCCTCAAAGTCAAAAAGTGCTCAGCCCTTACCTGTCTCCCACCCCTAGGGACCTGGAATTCGGGTGTTTTGTTTTGCTGGTTTTTTGTTTTTTCCCTAGAACTGTAGTAGGTATCTTGGCTGTGAAGCTTTGGAGAGGCAGCTTCTCCCTAGGGTGGAGCACAAAGAAGAGAATTCCTGGGGAGCTGGCTCCAGTGCCGTGCTTGTCTCTTTTGCTTGTCTCAGGCTTCTTCCAAAGGAGAGATAAACAATTGCCTTTTGATCTGGATTGTTCGTCCTTTAGAGGGTTCTGCCGCATGAACAAGATGAGATATTAACTGAGGCAATAACGGAGTGGTAGAAGCTCAGACTGGAGGTGGACACCTTGGATTGGACTACTGGTCTGCTATTCCCAGCTTAGAGAGTCTGAAAATCCCCTTTATCCTCCTGGAGTCAAGCAATCATTAGTTATTATCCTAACTTCATCACGGATTTGAAAGTCTGTTTCCCAGCTGGTGAATTATTTAGGAGGAATTAAGAGATGCGGCCTTGTTGGAGGAGGTGTGGCCTTGAGGGTGTGATTTGAGGTTTAAAAGCCCGTGCCAGATCCAGTCAGTATCCTCTCTCTCTCTCTCTCTCTCTCTCTCTCTCTCTCTCTCTCTCCTCCCCTCCCCTCCCTTCCCTCTCTCTCACTCTTCTCTCTGCCTTGTAACTTACAGATCAGATGTAAGTTCTCAGCTACTGCTCAGCACTTACTCTGCCTCCCTGCTACCATGTACCCCACCATGATGAAATAACTCTCTAAAACTATAAACAATCCCTCAAGTGAATGCTTTCTTTTCTAAGTTTTCTTTGATCACCGTGTCTCTTCCCAGCGATAGAGCAGTAACTAAGACAGAAGCAATATGCATTCACATAGCACCTGACCCAAATGCAAGTGTTTGATAAATGTTAACATACTCACCAACAGCATTCATTCAGGAGAATGCACAGAGCTCCTGCTCCATGCTTGGCACGGTGCTTGCAAAGTGTCAGGGGAGGCACAAAGTCTCCACTATCAAAGAGCCACTGACTTTCATACGGAATGTTGAGCTATAAGCCAATGCAACAGCACTTGGGGCTCTGACATTAGATCTTCATAAGTTTGAGGTCAGCCTGGATTACATACCAAGACTATTACAACAAGACAAAATAAAACTGCCATAAGCTACAGAAGGCTCTGTACAGTAAGAGATCAATTCACCATGAGAGCAAAACAATTAAAAATATGTATGCATCAACCCTCAAAATTCCTAAGTATATAAAGCAAACACTGAAAAGACTGTACCATTTGAGGGCTGGACAGATGGCTCAGCAGTTAAGAGCACTGGCTACTGTTAGGTCTCAAACCTAAGATAAATCTCACTCAGTACCTGTGGCTCCTCCCAGAACTTCTCACCTCACCCTTACCCTAAACCTCTCCCTCCCAAGGGCTGGGCTTTTGCTTCCCTTCCCCCCAGCCTGATCCCTATATAACTCAGCCATTTTGACTACACTGGTGTCTTGCTCCTCCTGGTAGCCTCTCTCACCTCTTTTAGTCAGCAGCTCCTCTCTTGCCTGCCTTCCCCTTCTCTCTTCTCACGGTTTAGGTCATGTTCAGCCTGGACTCTCTGCCTGTTTTCTTCCTTAGATCTACAATAAAAATCTTTGCCATACTTTAGGAGTAGCCATGTCCTCCTTTTATTTCATTTTTTTTTTCATTCAGCTACTTTTCCAGGAGACCTAGGTTCAGTGCCCAGTACCCACATGGCAGCTCGAAACTGTCTGTAACTCCAGTCCCAAGGTATTCAACACCTTCTGGCCTCTTGAGCACACTGCACATATATGATGCATAGATGTGCATGCAGGCAAACATCTATATGCACAAAATAAAAATAAAGGAAACTATTTTAAGAGTCTAGCACTTTATACAAGATCGCCAGCAAAGTACATATTTGAGCAATTACTTACCGATGAGAAATTCCTGGATGACCAAAGAACCAGAGTTACAGTTGGTAGACATCTATTTAATAAGCAGGCGTGAAGGTCATTGAGGATGGACCCCCTCACTCATAAGCACCTTTGGACCAGGCTCATCATACAGAAAGGCAGTGACAAAACTTGGAGCCTGGCTTCTCCTACAGGTGCTCTTACTGCTTGCAGAGAAGAGCTGCTTTGTGGAGGTGTCCCAGGTCAAAAGCCCTTCATCATCAAGGAGCAAGGCTGGGCTGTTGCTGGATGTGCTTTGGAGTTTTGGAAAGGAAACAAGAAAAACCAACGTGTTATGTGGACTCTTGTTTTGCTCACCAGCTGAGGTCTCCTGGGGTGGAGTCCTTGCTGGGCTGGGCTGAGTTCTTGTTCCAGGGGAGAAGTTCTGGTTTGGAAGTCCAAGCTGCTGCACACACACACACACTAGGGCAAAGGAGAGGGATTCTTTGGGTCTGGAAAAGAAGGAGAGCACCTTTCTCCAGTCTCTGCTCATCACCCTTGATCCCAAGGCCACTGCTATTTTGAAAGCTGTTTGTGGGCTGGCTGTAGGGGCCTCTGTGGTTTGGCAGAAGTCACTTTACATCCTGGGATCCACTTTGACTAGATGGTCCAGGCAGGCTCTTAACTTCTCTCCTCGAAAGTCTTTGCCCTCAGAATCTAGGAAGACGTGGGCTGTGCAGTCAGGAATCCGTGGATCTTGGAGAGAGTTCTCAGAACCAAAATACACTCCAGGCTGCCCCTATGCTGGCCCATAAACTGGAACTCAGAAGGCCCCGGGGTGGCTGTTTAAAAACCTTTCAGGCAGAGAGGGTGTGTCAGCAGAATTTGGTTCTCTGCCCTCAGGCCTCTGGGAAGAACTCCAGGCTAGAGAAGTTTATCAAATTCCTTTCTTTACCCACCCAGCTTTGAATTTCATGGAAAACAAAAGAGACAAGTCAAAACAAAGGAGCCTTGCTAGACTCTGTGAAAAGATTTGAGTGCCTTGGATCTGGGTTTCATCCTTGTTGACCCAACAACTGGGTGTGAGTAGGTAAGTAGGTAATTGTCTGCTAGCCCTAGTTTCCCCAATTATAAAAATGGCACTAGTATAAGATGTGCTTCCTGTCTGGCTTAAGGATGGACAAATCAATCTTGAGGGCACACAGCCTGATTCCTGGTGTGAAAGCATGAGACAGGGTGACAAGATGGCAAAGAAGAATCTCAGCCACCTCTCAAGTCCTATGGTTGTTACTTTTGGTCAGTTTGATACAAACCTGGATATAGCAAGGAAGAGCTATGAGCAAATGACTCTCTAAGATTAGCCTATAGGCAAGACTATATAGTATTGTCTTGATTAACAATTAATGTGAGAAGACCCAGTAGTACCATCCCTGGGCAGGTTGTGTAAGAAAGCAGTCCCAGCGAGCCACGAGGAGCAAGCCAATAAGCAATGTGGCAGAATTTCGAGTATATAACCCTCCTCCTAGCTTCTGCTTCAGTTCCTGTCTCCAGGGTCCTACCTTGAGTTCCTGCCCTGATTTTTCTCAGTGATGGATTGTGACCTAAGAGTTACAAGATAAAATAACTGTTTTCTTCCACCACGCTACTTTTGGTCATAGTGTTCTATCACAGCAAAAGTAACTCCGGCAACCATGAAGTTCTTCAAGGTGATAGGCCCTGAACATGTCACTCTGCAGGGGCCCTGCTGCTCTAACCATTTGGGTGGGATATGATGAGTGCACAGGGTTAACTGACTGAGCCAGAGTCACAGGGCTCCTTCCTCTTCAGAGACCTTCTCTGGAAGTTGAGAAAGGCCTTTGGACCTCGATATGGTTTGAGGGAATCCTCCCAGAGCTGTCATTCGGAAATGACATCTTTACTGATTTAATTAATGGTTACAAGATGCGTCACTCTAGGCTTCCTGAACTCCTACTAGAATCAAGAGAAGACAGAGGATGAAGCACCTTATGAAAATGGAGGTAGCAATCCGAGGGGTATGTCTACCAAGGACAGCCATCAGAAGCTGTGGACAAGAGAGTAGATGCTCCTCACAGCCAGCCTCTGGACACCTTGATCTTAGACTCTTAATCTTTATGACTGGGAGAAAATATGCTTCTGACACTAGGGCATCTCTCATCGTATCCTCTGATGCTAACACAGGCTCTGGTCAAAACTGTGTTTTTAAACATATACTGCTTTCCATGGGGAAGGAAACTCTCAGAAATCTCCTATACCCACTGTGCGTAGTCCTCCTCAGCACTCTCCCCAGCCCTTGTAGGTACCTTGATTTTTCCATTGCTCCTGCTACACCTGAGATAAACAGAGGCATGTGTTTGTGTATAGTACTAGTAGTTAATAGTGATGTGGGTGTAATGTATGCTACATGTGATACGTGTGGGAGATATGTATGGTACACATATCTATGTATTCATGTATGATGTGGCGTGGCATGGCATGATATGGTATATAGCAGGAAGTGACTTGTGTGGAACTTGTGCTTGTGGAAATCTGGGGTGTGTGAAATGTATATGATATGTGTATGATGAGAGTGTATGTTTCATGTAATGTATATCACATGGATGACATGACAAGCAAATGCAGTGTGGGGTATGTGAGGTATGTGGCATAGTGTGTATGGTATATGATAGTATGCTCTCAGTGGTGTTAGTATGTGGTGTGGGACATGTGGAAAGTGTGTGAAAGGCGAGTACAAAGTGCTATATGTTGCATCTGTGTAAGAAATATATGTTTGCTGTGCATGCATATAGTATAGGTCATTGGAGACCTGGAGTATGTGTGTACACACTGGAAATATATAGGAGGCTCAGCTCCCTTATATAGCTTGAAAGCCCATGGTCTGACTCACCTTATCTCCTCATCCTGGAAGGACCATCTCCCCCTTCTTCCTGCCACACTGGCTGACTCTCACTTCCCCAGTGAGCCAGGGCTTACCCACTCCAGATCACTTGCATCTTCTATGAACCACTGAGCTAACAGCTTGAAGAAGTCAAAGCAGGTAGGCTGAGCCTCTTGGGCTAGGTTCCCCTTACCTGCTAACAGGCTTGTAGGAAGGAAGGCCTAAGGCTTAAGTCAGAACAGACAACTTCCTGTAATGCTGGGGGCTATCGGTCATATAAGATAACCACATGTTTTCACTTCTATAAACAAGATTGGTTGCCCCAACTGTACAGGATGTGCTTGACCATATATAGGAGGAGGTATGTAGGCAGGAAGTGAGTCAGGATGTATGCTTGCCTCCAACAGGACAAAGGTAAGAAGTACAAAGCCTTGTAGACTTTGCCTTTATAAGCACCAGGCTAACATAACTCGCAGCCATTGTCTGGGAATCTTATCTTAGGTAGGGTTTCATTGCTGTGAAGAGACACCATGACCAAGACAACCCTTATGAAGGAAAACATTTAATTGGATCTGGCTTACAGTTTCAGAGGTTTAGTTCAATATCGTCATAGTGAAAAGCTTGGCAGCATAGAGGCCAGCATAGTGCTGGCAATGGAGCTGAGAGTTCTACATCTTGATTAGCAGGCAGCAAAAGGAGACTGTGTCACTGGAGGTAGCTTGAACACATATGACCTCAAAGCCTTGCTTCCACAGTGATGCACTTCCTCTAACAATGCCACATCACCTGATAGTACCACTCCCTATGGCCAAGCATTCAAACACATGAGTCTATGGGGGCCATACCTATTCAAACCACCAGTGACCTAGCCAGTGTCCATTGTCCTGACCAATATTTTAAAAAAGCCTTCTTCAAATATGGCTCAAAAATACAGTAGTGGATTCTGGCCCAGTGGTTCACTGGGGGCCAGTTGGCCAAGATCGTCTTTATCCCTGCAGCTATTGGGCCTACATTTGCTCTTCCCTGGCCTGAAGTGAGTGTCTAAAGGCAAGAAACTGGTTACACATGTCCCTCAGTCTCCGAGGGCTCCAGGCAGGACTAGGATTGGCTAAGATACCTTCTGCCCAGCCCCCAACCTGGCCTCTAGTCTTGGAGAGAAAGAGAGAAAACTTAGCTGCACCATGTTGTAAACATTGTGGGGAAGTCACATTCCCTTTAGGAGATTCCTTATGCCAGGATAAAGTCTTGGAATCTGTGTTTATGCCAAAGATGCAAAGCTCTACCAGTCCTGTTCCCCCTGCAGATATAGAAAGCTCCTTGCACCCCATGTCACTAGGCAGTGGAGCCCCACAGGGTCCTCTATAAGCCCCAATACCCCTCACACCTCCAAAGCTTGGTGGTCTGACATCCTCCCTACCCGTACCCTCATCCTCGGAGGGAGGATAGTCTCCCACTTCTTCCTGCCACACTGGCTTCCTCGGACTTCCTCCAATGAACCAGGCCTTGCCCATTTCAGGCCTCATCTTGTGTCAGTCCCTCTCCAGAATGCTGTTCTTATTCTTATAAGGCTGAGACCTTCCTTCTACTTTCTTGTTTTGGTTGAAATGTTTCCTCCAGAGACTTGACCTTGAACCAGTGACAAAGTTGCAAAGCCCACAGGTCATACTGTTTTCCTTTACCATATCAGTCTCATTTTGAATGCATGTTAGTGTGCTCATCGACTTTCTATTTTGTTTGTTTTCATGAAGATGAGCGCTAAAAAAGACAAGAATTTTTCTTTCCTTTTTAACCTCCACAGCCAGTGAATGAGTGGTGAGTGGTAAAAGGTCAGGGCTTGTATCAGTCAGGATACAATAAGTTATGTGGCTATGACAAGTATCCCCAGATCTCATAGACTTCAAACAATAAAGGATTCTTTGTCATGTTGCTAACAGAAATTTTGAAGTGTTACATTTTACTAAGAAATTGGGGTCTCCTCTCAGGGTTCTTAGTCTTTAAGAATGGTCTCCAAAAATGTTTGGGTACAATTTTACTAGTGTTTAAATGAGAAACAACAGAGCAGGAAAACTCTACACCCCAGCAGCTGCTGAGAGGAGAAAGACAGGGAAGAGGAAGCTAGAGAACTGTCTTTTAAAGTTAGGCACTGAGGTTTGGTAAGCAGCCGCATAGCAAAGGGAAGCAGCCTCAGAGAAATAGTGAAGAAAAACAAAAACAAAACAAAACAAATCCCAGAGGTACCAGAAAAAGCACTCTTAAGGTCTGGCCAGGAAATGCAAGGAAGAGACGGAAAAAAGAAGAAGAAAAATTACATCTTTCAGAGTGTACAGATAAGCAAGCAGTCTTAGGAAGACCTCATGGCAGCTCCATCTCAGTGGCACCATTGCAGTGTGGCTTATGAGAAGAAAAAACATGTCGTCTCATTAAAAGCATAATTATTCCTCGCATCTCTTTAGCATAGTATTAGCTAAATCCGCCTTCCCCAGGCACAGCCTCTTAGTCAGAAGATTGACAGGCCAAGCTGCATACATTCTTATGTTTGCATAGTTTGGAATGTTACGTATTCACCAAAGACCAAAGACAGATTCCATTTTTTCTTTTAATTTTTTGATTAGTAGAAAATAGCTTTCTATTAGTGGACTTCTAATGCTACGTGAACAAGATATGAGAAACAGGGGGGAAGTGGAGAGTCTGAATATCACAGTCCCTTGGGGTCTCGGGTTCATAGAAACCCTCTTTCTGGCCTTGTTCTCCATAGACAAAAGGAGTCATGGAGAATCATACCCAAGGCTTCACCCAAAAGTGGCAGGCTTCATCTTACTGACCAAGGCATCTCTCACAGCCATGGAGAGCCAGAGAAAGAGAAGCAAAGTCATTAGAAGTAGCTCAAGGATAAATTGCCATGGTGACCTGGTTGTCACTGAATCTGGACCTCTTAGCAGTGTAGTTTTGTAGCTGATGATCAAGAGATGGAATGTGCTTCCCAAGCTTGGAGGAGGTTTGGTTCTTCCTGTTGCTTGTGAGGTCAAAAGAATATGCAGGGTAAGGTTGTAAAGCTAAAAACAGAGACCTTGAACTTCTCAGTGTCCATTTGTTCCCCCCAGAGCCTGTCCAACATGAAGGCTGGTCTAGTCTATTGGAGGAAAGGACATGTGGTCCAGTCACCTCGACACCACCACCACCTGAGTGCCATGAGCACATTCAGTCAGAAACATAAACAACCATGGTTGTGTCTTTCCACAAGGTCAGAACATGTTGAATAACAGTAAGATGCAAGGTACAGTGGTTTTTCAGTCTTAGTTAATGGTTCATGGTTATGATAAAACACCTTGATTAAAAGAAACTTATAAAATGAAGAGTATATTTTGGTTTATAGTGCAGAGAGAGGGTCCACAACTGAGGGAGAGACACATGGCAGCAGGTAGCCTAATAAGGAAGCTAAGAGACAGGAAGTCACAAACAGGAAGCAGAGAAAGTGAGCCAGCAGAACTATAAACTCTCGATGTCTGCCCACAGTGATGTGATGTGATGTGATGTGATGTGATGTGATGTGATGTGATGTGATGTGATGTGATGTGCTTCCCCACACAGCACCAATTATGGACCAGGGTTCAAATCTGTGAGCCTACAGAGGGTACATTCTATTCAATTCACCACAGTTGTATTTTTCCACAATGTCTAAATGTATTGAATAATAGTAAATTTTCAAGGTGCTGAAGTTTCAATGGCAGCCATTTGCTAGATAACCCCACCTACCTTGGTGATCTGGCCAAGATGAATCCAAATTCTTTGATTCCAATTTTAAATCACTAATATTGACTATCATATCACATGCCAAATATTGCGCAATAAATCTCTCATATATACATAATTTTTGTATATGGATATAAATATGCATTCATGTGATTTACAAAATAAGCACAAGTTTTAAAATGTATAGCACCTCAGAAATGCTGATAAAAATGTTAACAGAATCTG
This sequence comes from Rhabdomys pumilio, assembly GCA_030674055.1. Taxonomy (NCBI): domain Eukaryota; kingdom Metazoa; phylum Chordata; class Mammalia; order Rodentia; family Muridae; genus Rhabdomys; species Rhabdomys pumilio. Next base: position 34,443,733 of record JANHMN010000012.1, read on the forward strand.
AACTGTTAGATGCAGTACCTAAGTCTAGCATTGAAAGAGACCTCTACTGAAACCCGGATGAGTTAGCCATGGAAAGCAGGCAGTCAGGTAGTCTGAGTCGGTAGCAGAGCCCAAGCTAAAGCTCCAAGGTGTGCCTTTGCCCCTGCCTTGAGCAGGCCTGAGAGACCTTGCTTACCACAACAGACCAAGTGATAGGATCTAGGTGGAGTTACCCACCTTAGCTGCACAGAACACAGAAGCAGAACATACAATGCCCCCGGGCTTGCCTTGAGATATCTCCTGCCATGACCAAGAACAGATTATGGATTATCCCACCCAACTCCGGCTGAAACCAGGAGGGGTTGTGGGTTGGGCCTTCCCCTTTAAATTGAGAGCTGAACATTAAAGCTTTGAGCCTTGATCAGAGAACTTTGTCTTGGCTTCATCTCTTCTTGCCCTCTGTCCCCTTTCATTCCCAGTCCCCCTTTCAGGTGAACCCAGTTGTTTTGTGGCCACAGGCTAAGGACAGACAGATGTTCTTTGTCGGTCCTTGATGCGCACCAAGTATCAGGCTGGGGGCATGTGCTGTTGGATATCTACCATTTTATGAGGTCCAGGGAAGGCAGTTCCACTCTTTCTTTGGTCTAGTGTGTCTGAAAAGTCCTCAGCCTTGGTTCTCTCTGAGGGTTTTATTATGCCCACATGTCTTTACATTCTCATTTTACACTGATAAATGTATAGAGGGCCCCCTTTCTACTCTCAGAAATAAATTATTCATCAGTCTGTGAAGCATAGGTACTGCTGGGCATATTTGCGTCATGCCCCCCAGAAGATTCAGTCTTCTGCCTTCTTCAAAATGGAGTCAAAAGCTGCTTCTAAAATGGAGTCTCTTACGTCATGCCACACCCTGAAAATCCACTGTTTTATACAATATGGAGTAACTTAGAGTAGGGTACAGCCTGCTCCCAGAAAATAAGACTCTTCAATACTGTCAGCTGATATAGCAGAAAACCCAACCAAGATCAGCCAAGCCTGACACGATGTTGTTGTCTATAACCACCCACTGACCTGTGGTTATGAACATTTCCAAAGTCTACGACCTTAGGCCACTGGGATTTGGTGTGGTTCACTCTACACAAACAACACATACTATGAAAATATGGAGCTAAGAAACTATTTTTTGAATAAATACAAGGTAGCAATAGCTTCTTGTCATCTTTCTTTTATCTACGTTAGGATGAGTACCCAAAACTGAGAGTCCAAGCTGTAACACATTTCTGAACTGAAGGTGAGAAAGTCTAACCCAAAGACTTAGATTTCATTCTGACACCACACACTCAAACAGGCCCTGAGCTAATCCCTTCCTACTTGGTGTCTCAGTTTTCCAGGATGAAAAATGGGGTTCTAATTTGAGGTTCTGGGATGGTTTGGTCATTCTTGCAGGTGGTATCTTCCAAATTGTTCCCTGTGGGCTAGCATCCCCCCTAGAGGAGGGACTATTGTTAGATAAAGTCTTCTAGTGATCCCACAATCAACTAGCTTGAACTAGAAATAATGTCCCCACCCCAGGAATTGGCACCATGGGCCCTGCAAATTGACACAGGTAGAGGAGTTTTCTGCTTCCTGTGTTTTTTCTGTCAAGAATGGCCTCACAGCCAACCAGATTTCATTGAGACTCAAGCAAGCCATGGAGTCAGGTCTGGGTCTACATCCTCAGGATGCAGAGAGGGTCACAGGCTTCTAAGGTTTCCAGGTCCTTTAGCATCCTTCAGAAAATAGGAGAGAGTAACCTTGAGTTTAAAGTGTTATCCCTGGGCTTGGAAGATGACTAAGTCATTGTTTGTTGTGCAAGCACAAAGAACTGAGATTGATCTCCAGCACCCACTTATAAAATTCAGACATGGCAGTGCACACCTGTTACCCTAGCAATGTGGAGACAAGAGGATCCTGGGACTTTCTGACCAAGCAATTTAGCTGAATTTTGAGCTCTGGATTCTCTCCCAAATGTAAAATAGGAGATTCTCTCCCAAAAACTAAAGTAGAAAGCACTTGAGGGAGGGATATGATGACAATCTCTGGGCTCCACAGATGGACACTACACACATATACAAATTATGCACACACATGCATGTGGACACTACACATATATGCACATTACACATGTGCACATACATACAGACACACTACACACACCCTTGCTCTGAGATTGAGTCCATCCTTTTATGCTCAGTTGTGGCATCATTCAGTTCTAAATGTCCATTTGTTTCTTCCCTGTATATTCTATCTCATTAGAAAATTGCCTCCTTTCTCTATTCTCTTGCCTGTAATTGCTTGTTAAAATGTTTTTTTTTAAAAACTCTGTCTTTGTGTGGACATGTGTGTATCTGTGTGCAGGTGTGGGAGTAGAATTGCTTATGGGCCACACAGCATGAATATCCTGACAGAGAGATCGGAGAAAGTCTTGGGTGTCCGTCTTGCCTTCTACCTTGTGAGAGACAGGATTTTATTGTTGTTGCTGCTGCTGTTGCTGCTCAACATTGTGTACACTGGCTCAGCTGACTCACAAGCCTCCTGGATTCTCCTATCTCTAGCTCTCATCTCAATAATGGAATGATGGGATAAGAGACAAACATTACCAAAGCCCAACTTTACATGATTCCTGGGGATCTGAACCCAGATCCCCACCCTAGCACAGCAAATATTCTATCCACCGAGCCATTTCCAAAGCCCTGTTAAGCATTTTAATTTTTTGTCATTGCTGTTCTGCAATCTATGCCAGAGAATTCTGATGTCTTTGCTGCTGGCAACAGCATGTGTTGATTATCTGTTATTGATTACTGTGAAAGCCTCTTAGATGTTGATAAGTGGTTAAGGAAGGAAAAAAAAAAACCCTGAGCATTTTCATACTGTTAGACTCTTGATGATATTTAAAACTTCTGGTTTGATTGACATTTCCTGCTTTTCATCCAGCAAGTGTTGGAAATATCTTCTTAATGCTGGATAGGGGTTGAAATTTAGATTGGACCCTTGGTCTTCAGCACAGAGATACCACGGGTCTCCTTCTTGTTTACAACTTTTTTTGACCTCATCACACTACCTGGGAGAGAGGATAATGGCTTTTCTAGTTTGGAACTTGAAACTAGGATCAGGAGAGCTGTGCTACCTGCTCAAGCATAGAGCATGGATGTCACATGACAGGGGCTAGAACTGTGTCAGTGTGACTCAGGGTGTGAACTCTGACCATTTTGCTTGGCTGGTTCTCCCTGGAAGTCATTATCACATTTCATCTACCTCTGAGTCCCAGGGCCTTGGTGCTCACAGGGAGTAATAGGCTACATTTTACATCACTGGGGATGCAGATGGAGATTCTGAGAAGCTCATGCTCTAGTGACAAAAGAGACAGTCCTATCCATCATTCAGAGCCAGGATCGGATGTGAATGTATGCTCGCTCAGTGTACCTGGTCCTGGACAAGTCATTCTACCCTGCTTAGCCTCAGTTTACCTATCCAAAAGCTGAAGTTACTAAGACATCTCAAGATTAGTAAGATAATATTGCCGGGCAGTGGTGACACACGCCTTTAATCCCAGCACTTGGGAGGCAGAGGCAAGTGGACCTCTGAGTTCGAGGCCAGCCTGGTCTACAGAGTAAGCTCCAGGACAGCCAAGCTTACACAGAGAAGCCCTGTCTCAAAAAACAAAAACAAAACCAAAAAGATAATATATACTGATCTTTGTGGCTAGGTCCTCCTCCAAAAGACTGAATATTCTGAATTTTTCCTCCATGCCTCTCATACATAATGTCAATACTTATACTTAATGCATATACATGATACTTATGCCAACAAGGCAAAGTTCTAAATCTACAGCAGAAGAAAATTCATAGCTACATAAGTGACTGTTACAGGAGCATGCTGACAAGATATGAAGGAACAGTTCAAAGTGTGGCAGGGGACCTGGAAGAGGAGAAGAAGGAATGGGTAGGGTGAGAAGCTCCCTGGGTAGAGAAGGATTAATTTAGGCTGGACATTGCCCAGAGAAGTAGCAGAATGGAAGAGTAGAGAAGTAGCATAGACATGGAACACAGGACAGAGCAGCTGGCTCGTATCTGGAAGCAGATTACAGTTTGGAATCAAAATGACTTCTTTGACCCATCTTGTCTGTTTTGTCACTGTTTTCCAAACATGTGTCATAAAAACTCACAGAGAGTTGGAGAGAGGCTGCGGAGATGGTTCTGTCAGTAAAGGCATGACAGAGACAGGTGAATCCCTAGGGCTCCCTGGGCAAGTAGCTTAGCCTACTTGGTCAACTCTAGGACAGTAGGAGATCTTGTCTTTTAAATATAAAGTGAATAAAGCCTGAGAAACAAAAGCTGAGGTTGTCCTCTGGTACACACACACACACACACACACACACACACACACACACACAAATCACACCCAGGCTTAGAGCAGGGGGATGGGATGTTCCTTGCTGCAGTTAGGAGCCCTCCAGAGAATGGATTTACAGTGTGAGAGGCCAGAGGAAGAGCAGAGAAGTCCAGTAGATTCCTGATGCAAGACCTAGGCATATGGGGAGGCTGGGGTATCCATCTGGATGAGAATAAAGATACAGAGCAGAGAGACTGGTGGGTCTTGGGAGTTGAGTTATGCATTGGAAAAAAAAACATGTGATCAAGGCAAAGGAGCCATTGGAAAGGGAACCAAGAACTCTACATACACACATATACACATGCACACATACACACGTGCACACACACATGCACGTCTGACTTATAGAGAAAATACTTCACTGAGCCTGGATCTCTATTAATTTCATTCCTTGTTTGATGTATTTCTGCATTCTATCTGCCTCTAAATTTTCCATTCACCTTTCTCCCTCCCTGGACTTTGTCTCCTTGAGCCCTTGAGAAATGGAGCACCTGTAACTGTAATAGTAACAGCTGTTGTCTCTTGGTGAACATTCCACAGCCTCAGGCAAGTGCAACCTACAGCCTGTGAGCCCCATGAGTCCCAGAATAGCTTCGAGGGAGGCTCAATACAAACTTACTTAAAAACATTACAAGATTTGTTTGTGATTTTCCTTTTCCCTTTGGTAATTCAATCACATTGTTCTTGAGCAAAAACTGTACCGATGACGTCATGCCATGATGTCAAAAGGCTGGACGAGCTGATGGAGGATGGATTTCTGCCAAGTGCTTGCATCATTCAGACACCTGATTGCCGCAGCAGGGGTAAGTGGGCAGGAATGCACACAAGCAGAGGACACAGAGTTTCTCTGGCTTGCTACAGTGGCATCTGTCTTCAAAGAATCCATTCGTAAACACAGTCCCTACCTTCCACTTCTGTCTGCTTAATTCCCTTGCGCTGCTGTACGACGGTGGGAGGAGATTCTAAATTATAAAGAAAATCCATCATTTCTCATCACTGTGGAGACTGGGATGTCCCATGTCAAGGAACTGACCTTGGCAAAGGCCTTAAGGAATCAGCCCACGGTGGGAGGCAGAAATCACTTTTATAACAAACTCATCAGTTCTGACAAAATGGGTCTATTCACAAGGACAAGACTCTCAAGTCTGAGCCCCGTTTCATAGCTCAAACCTTAGCACCACTGCCTTGAGTAAAAAGTGTCCAACATATGAATCTGAGGATCATATTCAAAACCATAGCATTACAATGTTACAAAACTATAAAATGCTGCCAACATGCAGAGATGAGGTCATTTAAATTCTACAGCATACTCCAGCACATGTCAGTCATCCTAGCTGGCATGTGGAGTGAGTGACGAGCTGTGTTTATGTGGTCCCCATATGGGAACGAGTGCTGTGCCAGTGGGGGAGGAGAACATTCCCCATCCCTCAACAAACACTACCCACTCACTTGGATTTGAATACTGTGTTATAGCTGTGAGCATCTTCACACCCATGCCAGGCTCAGGAGACCTCACACTGGTACTATGTGGACTCTGTGAATGCACAGAGCACTTCAGGGTCACAGAAGAGCAAGATCACCACTACTCAGGGGCAAGCAGAGGGCAGTACTCACAACCTCTTCTGTTCTCTCTCTCTCTCTCTCTCTCTCTCTCTCTCTCTCTCTCTCTCTTTTGAGACAGGGTTTCTCTGTGTAGCCCTGGCTGTCTTGGAACTCACTTTGTTGACCATTACAGTCTGGAACTCACAGAGATCTACCTTTCTCTGCCTCCCAAGAGTGCTGGGATTAAAGATGTGCAGAGATGGCTCAGGAGTTAAGATCACTGACTATTCTTCTAGAGATCGAGTTCAATTCCAAGCAACCACATGGTGGTTCACAACCATCTATAATGGGATCTGATTGTCTCTTCTGGTGGGTGTGAAGACAGAGCACTTAGATAGATTAGATAGATAGATAGATAGATAGATAGATAGATAGATAGATAGATAGATAGATAGATAGGTGGGTGGGCAGATGGGTGGATAGATAGATAGATAGATAGATAGATAGATAGATAGATAGATAGGCAGAGAAAGAGAAAGAGAGAGAGAGAGAGAGAGATGCACTGCAACCTCCAGCTCTTTTAGCACTGCCAGCAATTCTGATGTGTGTGTGTGTGTGTGTGTGTGTGTGTGTGTGTGTGTGTGTGTGTGT
>JANHMN010000012.1:34450342-34462321 GCA_030674055.1 Rhabdomys pumilio
TGTGTGTGTGTGTGTGTGTGTGTGTGTGTGTGTGTGTGTGTGTGTGTTGGGTTTGTCCTATGTCTAAAACCTTTTCTAAACCCCTCCTGGCCCTTGAGGGCAGATATCACTGCCATCTTATAGATGAAAAGATTATATCTCTATAGCAAGAATAACTAACTTCCAATGGTAGCTTATCATCCCCAAATAAATATGGCTTAGCGGATACAGAGATAATGATATGAGGATCATATTTTAATGACCATTTAATCATCAAATCCTTTGATCATCCCTCCACTGAAAGATGGATCCTCACACTCCTTCCTGGGTCCCTAGTGTGAGTATGGGGAGCATTTGGTGACGTTGGCAGAAAAATCATGTCCAAAGTCATGATGTCAGAGTCCAGTGACTAGAAGCAATGTAGTTTCTTCCTTTTCATTTTCTCTGTAAATAACACATTCTATGTACGCTGGTTAAGAGTTTGTGAACTTGCTGGGCGGTGGTGGCGCACGCCTTTAATTCCAGCACTTGGGAGGCAAAGGCAGGCGGATTTCTGAGTTCGAGGCCAGCCTGGTCTACAGAGTGAATTCCAGGACAGCCAGGGCTACACAGAGAAAACCCTGTCTTGAAAAACCAAAAAAAAAAAGAGTTTGTGAACTTGACAATATCTAGAATCACTTAGGAGAAAATTGTCTGGGCATGTTTTGGACCAAGTTTCTAGATTAGATGGGAAGGACCATCTTTACTGTGCAGTATATTCCCTGGGATGAGGTCCTGGATTAAGTAAAATGAGTTAAGCACCAGGAACCATCTCTCTTGGTTTGCTGATCACAAGTCCAGTGTGACCAGCGGCTTCATACCCTTGCCACAATGACTAACCTGCCATAACAGACTGTAGCACCAAGCTGTAAACTACAACAAACCTTTCCCTGAGTTGTTTCTGTGAGGTATCTGGTCACAGCAACGAAAGAACAAAAGTAATAACGCATTAAGACAGCACTTCTTCAACTTCCCACTGCTGGGACCCTTTAACAGAGTTCCTCATGTTGTGGTGATCCCCAATCATAAAACAATTTTTACTGATACTTCATAACTATAATTTTGCTATTGTAATGAATCCTGATGCAAATATTTTCAGGGACAGGAGTTTACCAGAAGGCTCAAGACACACAGGTTGAGAACCTCTGCCACAAGATGGAAGAGAAAGCGAGCTACCACAAGGTGACCCTCTCAAGCAGCCTCACATAATGTTCCAGACAGGGAAAAAAAAGAAAAAATTTAAAAAAAAAAAAAAGGAGGCTTCTGTAGCAGTCATGAAGACAAGCCATTCGGCAAGTCTCATCTGAGTCTCTTGGTGATGATGGTCCCGGTCACCATCAATCTGGTTTAACAGGATATGAGAAGAGGTACTTACTGAAAAATTTTCTTCCCCTCTTGGCATTACCTGGGATGAAGATGTGGTAGGAAGAAAGCAATCAGGCTCCTTGGAGCATGTGATGTAATTGACAAGGAGGATAGAAGTAGATGCAGAAGCCTGGGTTCTGGTTCACTCTATGAGCTCTGGCTTACCTACTCAACTAAGTCTTGGAATAGTTATTAGTATTTTTGCATTATTTAAATTTCTCCACCACCTAAGCTATTGTTATCTGGGGACTCTGTTACAGCACTCAAACTGATACACTAATGCTAACCTGTGACTAAGACAGGCAGAGTTACTCAGAGGGATATACAAGCCATGCGTACACATGGCATGACACGTACACTATTTAAATCTTGCTCCACACCAAGTAAGCTCTCAGTTCTCAGGCACACTTAACTGCAGCTAATTAGTACCAATTTATGCAAAAGTATTACTGAATCCCAAAGTCTGCAGAGACAGCAAATGAAATAAATAGTGTAAGTACACAAAGACCCTGGCATAGAATAAGCTTTCAACTAAGATTAGTTAGTCACTATGCATAGGCAAATCATTATGCTTTCCGATGTGTTCACACCAGGTTCCTCCACTGCTATAGAAGCCCCTCTGTTACAGGTGTCTGAAAGCCTTCTGAGTCAGTCCTAGGCCACCCTGACTCACCAGTGGGCAGATATCTGCTTCAGTTCCTTGCATGGGGTCAAGTTGACAGTCATTGACCATGGAATGTTCTAGGCCCTAGGATGCCGTCAGTAAAGAGACTGAGGCCATGCAAAGCAAAGGTCAGCCTGATGTGTGCAGGGTGGAATGAAGGCAAACTATTCCTTCCCCAGTGAAGCATAAGTAAAAGCTCAAGCCCTTGTGTTTTCCCTTAGCCTTGGTGACCTTCCACCGATAGAATTGTTCCTTCCAGAACATTCTATGAGTCAACACTGGACAGTCTTGGATAGTGATTTGTTGAAACCTTCAGGAAGGTAAATGTGTATTTGTATCCTTGGTATCTTACCAAGCAGACCCTAAAGCTCAATGAGGTTCACCAACACTTGCCCAGGTCACCCTGGTAGTCATGGGTGAAAGCCATATAAAGCTTCAGGCCTCCTTCCCCTCAGTCCATTACATTGTTCAAAGGTCTCTTGTCTTAAGCCAAATATAGGCAGCCAAATAGAAGCTGGGAACTAAGCTAATGGCCCAGTTGGCTTGATGACCTTTTGGGAATCTATGCATCCCTGGAACATGTATTAATCTAATCTTTTGTTGGAATAAAATACCTTAAGCTGGATAGTTTATGGACAATAAAAAAAAGTATCACTCATTATTCTGGGGGCTCAGAGGTCCAAACACAAGTGGCCAACAGAGTTGCATATCTCCCTGCTCCATTTCACACGATGGAAGGAACAAGGGAGCCTATCTGAGCCTCACTTATCGGGATACCACCCAGAGAGAATAAACACAATGTTGCTGGTTGAGTCTGGCAGCACACATGAACACACAGGAGGGAAAAGCCAATAGCTGCTGACCATGTCCACTAGGTGCAGCACTCTGGGGAGAGTCATCTACCTCATTATTTATTTTTAATTTTCTCCCTTGAAAATACCATCTATATCAATAGTATTCTCCCTTTTCTCTGTCTGTAAGTCTATGAAACCAGAGGATCTGTGGTGTGCCCAGGTCTCCTGGCCTCTGGAACTGAGGTAGGGTCCGGTTTGAGTGATCCTTACCCGCTGTTTCCTGAGCTGTCACTTCTATAGACTTTATTGTTATTTTGCTCCTGGATAACTATTCAGATTGAATGTGATGTGTCCCTCCCAAGCTTATGTCTATGAATATCTGGTCTCTAGCTGATGACACTGTTCTGGGAAGTTGTGTAATCCTTCTGAGATCAGGGCCACAGGGTTGGGGAGCCTTTAAGATTATAAAGTCCAGCCCTGCTTCCTGTCCCATCTCTGCTTCCTGCTTCACTCAGTGTGAATGAGTAGCTGTGTGGTCTTGCTGCCATGTTTCACGGATGTGCCTTCCTGGCCATGATGAACTGCATTCCCTTAAGCTGTAAGCCCAAACAAAGTAATCTTTCTTTTAAAAATGCTTCTTTTATCACGGTGACCATAGTGTTTTATGAGAGGTCTATCCTGGCAATGGCCAAATCAAGCAGACTGCCTTAGAATGTTGGAAGGGAAAGGCAACCAGGGCTTGTGGGGTTTTTTTTGTTTTTTGTTTTTTTGGGTTTTTTTTTTTTTTTTTTTTTTTTTTTTTGGTCAGCTTTTCCAAGAGAGAAAAGGTAAAGGAAGAGTTACTGCGCGGTCTCATGTCATCCCAAGGCTGAGAATCACGAGGATGTGACTCACTGTCAGAAGGCCCACCAAGTGTCACATATGGACCACACTGAGATCAAACTTGTGGTCTCCAGCACCAAGATGTTCACAGTTAAAAGGCAAGGTGATTAGGTGACTCTAGAGTCTCTGTACCCTCTGCTATGGTTTGAATGTGTCCCTCAGATTTGATATGTTGAAGACTTAAGTTCACATGACAGTGATGATTAGAGATGGATCTTTTGTGTGACAATTGAAGATAAATGAGATTGCGAAGGTAGAGACGCTATGATGGTATTAGAGGTTTTATAAAAAATAATAGAGACCTGAGCTGGCACAGGTTGTCTTAGTTAGGGCTTTATTGCTTTGAACAGACACCATGACCAATGCAACTCTTATAAGAACAACATTTGCCGGCGGTGGTGGCGCACGCCTTTAATCCCAGCACTTGGGAGGCAGAGGAAGGCGGATTTCTGAGTTCAAGGCCAGCCTGGTCTACAGAGTGAGTTCCAGGACAGCCAGAGCTACACAGAGAAACCCTGTCTCGAAAAACCAATAATAATAATTAATAAATAAATAAATAAATAAATAAATAAATAAATAAATAAAAAAAAATAAGAACAACATTTAATTGGGGGCTGGCTTAACAGGTTAAGAGGTTCAGTCCATTATCATCAAGGCAGGAACATGGCAGCATCCAGGCAGACATGGTACAAGAGGACCTGAGAGTTCTTCATCTTCACCAGAAGGCTGCTACTAGCAGAATATTGACATCCAGGGCAGCTAGGATGTGGGTCTTAAAGCCCACATCCACAATGACACACCTACTCCAACAGAGCCATACTCACTCTAACAGGGTCACACCTTCTAATAGTGCCACTCCCTGGGATGAGCATACAGAAACCATTACAGGTGGCATCTTATGTGTATACTCTGCTATACTATCTTGTAACAGAAAGGTTAGCATCCACGTGTCAGTACCATGTCCTTAGAATTCCCAGTCTCTAGACCATAAAAAAAAAACAAATCCTCACTATATGAATAACCTACTTCCAGGCATTTTGTTACAGCACTCATAGGCTAAATGGAGTTCCTTGGTCATACATGTTCTCTCCCTACATCCTCCATCCCTGTCTCCATACAGCAGTTCTCAACCACCTTTCACAGGGGTCACCTAAGACCATCAGCAAACACAGATATTTATGATTCATAACAGTAGCAAATTTATAGCTATGGAGTAGCAGTGAAAATATTTTTATGGTTAGGGGTCACCACAACATGAGGAACTGTGTCAAAGGGCCTGTATTAACACAATACCCTTTGAAGCTGGATATGGTGGCCCATATCTTTATTCCCAGCACTCAGGAGGTAGAGGCAGGTGAGCTCTGAGTTCGAGGCCAGCCAGGTCTACAGAGAGACTAGGACAGCCAGGGCTACACAGAGAAACCCTGTCTCAGAAACCAAAAACAACAAACAAACAAATAAACAAACAAATACCATAATTCCCTTTGAATAATTTTTCCCCTGGCTAAAGACCCTTCCCACCTGGATTGCTTTGCCTTTGCTCAGTCTAGGGGGGCCCAGAATATGGTTAGAAATTGGAGTTTCTGCCTTGTCTAGTACTGTTTTCTTTCACACACCACAGTGAAGGAAGAGCACACAACTCCATGGCTCTCATATGAGGGAGACAGTAAGGGCAGGGAGGTGCCGCTGGGAAGAAACCGGCAGGAGGCAGTGAGGTGGGCCTATGTAGGAAACATGCAAAAGGGGCCCAACAGAGATGTGGGAAGCGTTTCCAGTGTTCACTGTTGCAGGCTCATATCAAACTGCCCCCATGTGCCTTCAGGAGGATGTGTGGCTTCTGAGTCATGCAGAGACGCCAGCTAAGGGGCTGTGGTAGAGGATCTTCCACAGGAAGATTGTTTGAGGAACTGACACTGGAACCTTCTCAAGTGGCCTAAATGTCTGCAAGCCATCCAAGTGCATCAGTTCTTCCCTCGATGCCTTGCAACCAGCTAGCGTTCCATCATCTTCTGCAGGAGAGCAACCTCTATATGCTCATGGCTATCCCCAGGGCTCCAGAGTCTCCACAGGAGAAAACTGGCCTTCTTCAGCCTCTAGGCTGTCTACCTCTGCAAGAGGAATTACCTCCCTCCTTATTCTTCAAGACTGCAATGTTTTCCCAACCTCCAGCTTCTTCAGTAGCTGCTTCCATCTTGGGCTCTGAACTGATACAGTACTTTCTTCTTTGTGCCTAAGCACAGGCCTCCCAGCTTTAACCTCACCCCTGCCTGCAGGTTCTGCATTTGTGCAATGCTCACTTTAAGGCTCTGTGTCTGTGTGGCAAGTCCACCTACCTTCAGACTCTCACCTTGTGCAAATGCATACCTCCCCTCCCGGCTCCATCCTTGTGTAACAGTCTTTCTGGTCTTAATACTCTACACGTGAGCAACTTCAGCCCCTCTGAGCTCTGCAGCTGTGGAATGTCTCCCCTTTAGGCTATATACCTGAGCCATAGCTTGCCCAGCCTTCAAGTTGTGCACCTGTATGATGGCCTTTCTACCCTGCAGGCTCTGTACAGTGAACAGTGGCCCCACCTCCAAGTTCTGTACCTCTGCAGTGCCTTCCTCATCTTCTGGCTTTATTTTTGTGTGAGGTCCTTCCCAATCTCTAGTCCTTGTACTTGTTACATGGCCTTCTTCACCTTCAGAGTCCACAGGTGTACACTGACCACTGCCATCACCACACACACACACACACACACACACACACACACACACACACACACACTATCCAGTAGTCTTACCTCCAGGCTGTCTCAGTTCAGTGTGGCAGTGTGGACTGTGGCGTATAGTACATTTACAAGAAAGGCAGATCCTGGGCCAGCTTCAGTTCTCAGCAGTGTGATGCTCTAGGCAAGTTTCCTAACTTCTCCAAGGTTCAGTGACTACCCATCTCTGAATCGAAGATGCCAGCAGTACCTTCTCAGCTGATGAGAAGACATGCAGGGTGGGGCCCCGCAGGTACCTTAAGATGGAAATCATCTTCTGGGGGCAGACTCAGAATACAGGAAGTGCTGATGCTTTCATTTGCCAAAACAGGGAAATAAGTTCCAGTTAGGAGACGGATTGAGAGATTAGCATGACGAGTCTTGATCTAGGGTGCAGGGGTGGAGCTAGTCCACATAGACCCGGGTTTGAATCCAGCTGCAGAGCTGGGAAAGCAATGTGTGCTACAACTCATGATTTTCTTTCTGGGTAGGCCTGGAAGGGTCTGGAAGTGGCCTTGTTATAAATAAATGAATTATGTCTGCTTTGAGAACCCTGAAGCCCAGTATGGTGCCTGGCCTTGAAGCCAACTCCCTAAGTATGGGCCTTACTCTGCAGAAAGGATTTTCTTTTCTAAGATCTTCCGTTTATGATGGCATTAGCTTCTGACATGCCTTTTGTACCGTCAAAGTACCTGGATGGCGGTGCAATCAATCAATGGACCTGGCCCACCCAGCTTAACTGCACTCAGAACAGTGAGCACTCACGTGCAGTAGGCAGTCATCTCACACAAAGCCTTTTTTTTTTTTTTAATTTAATCACCCATGTCACTGTTGAATGCTGCACTGAAATGGAGTATTCACTGTTGACTATAGAGTGCATGGATCTGCTTCTGTAGCGATGCCAGACCTAGAAACTTCAGAACTAGGCAAGCTGAGGACAGTCTGCACCTGGAAAGGGAAAGCCCTTTCTCCTCTTTTGGCCCCCAGGGGCTCTGTGCACTTGGCTTGAGTTAAGGAGCAAGCTCTGGAAATTCTGGAAGCTTGGGCTCTCACAGTGGCCTGCCTGGGCTGAGCCTGGGGGAGGAGAACAGAAAGTGCCTGGGAGAAGCAAAGACGCAAACAAACCTGCCAACAAGGCCAGCATTTGTTTTCAGAGTGAAAAAGCCATTCAAGCCCCAGAGTGGAGCCCAAGGCTTCCTATGGCCCTGCAACCCAGGAAGCCCTGCAGGACCTTTCCCCACAGCCACCTCCACCCTGATTCTGCTGTGTGGGTGATACTTCCTTGCACCTGTTGGGATAAAGCAGCTGCCTATCCCCAAGGATCAAGGCTAAGAGCTGTTTGCACCTGGTCTGGATGGTCTTTCTGGAAGGTCTTTCTTTCCCTTCTCCAACTAACTTTCTCTTCCTCCACATCTTTGGCTGGAATTCCCAAAGAGGAATGAATCTGGATGGCTCAGATAAAGAAAATGAGTCCACTCATCTGAGGGGGGAGAAGATGGAGTAAAATCAACTTTGGGTAACCAATGACATGTGGCCTGGGCTAAGCCATTTTCCTGTGTTATAGCAGTCCCAGCAGAGAGTGGTACCACAGATAACAGAAGTAGCTGGAGGTAGTAGAAAAGTTACTCTTTCTAGAACAGTCTACTCCACAAACACGTCAAGGAAAGGTGGCACGGGAGCCAGGAACAGATCATGGCCATTCAATAAATAATGTTTTGTCCCAGCTCCATGTCCCCACGCCAAGTGATGAAGACTTGTTTAGAAGAAAGGGACAAAGACCTTAAGCGATAAGTTGTTTATTTTGCTCAACTAAATAACTGCAGTCACGTGAGTGACTGAACCAGAGAGCACACTACTCTCGAGCCCTTCACGCTCCAGTGTAAGTAAGGTCCAAGAGAGATGCTTATTTTCACTTTTTCTCAGCTTGACTTAGTTGAGTGCCTACTATGTGTCAAGGTCCACATCCATCCTTTAAAAAAATGGGAGGGGAGGGCCTAATACGCAGTGTCACCTAGGGCCACTCTGTGCCTTTGGAGACTGGGATGCCCTGCCATTGAAAATTATCCTTATCGATACAGATATGGATAACAGTGAAAGAAATATCATGTCCTGAGGTTGTGTAGTGGACAAGCTGTCCAACTGTCCCTAGCATGGTTACTGCCCTAAGGCATAACGAATTCAAGTGTTTCTGTACCCTTAGAGCCAAGGCTCCATCCTGACATGCTAATGGCGCTTATTAATGAATGAAGGGTTACAGTTATTAAAGTCAATCCAATGCTCCAGATTCCTGACTTCCTGCAGTCACTCTTCATCTGGTGAGGTGATGTTAGAGGCTGTACTGGGTTTACCCCCACTTCCCACAAGACTCTTGTTTTGAAGTCTACTCTCTCCACCGGCCCTCGGCTCTCAGAAGTGACTTCTTGTGAAATAGAGTGT
Source organism: Rhabdomys pumilio (assembly GCA_030674055.1). Classification (NCBI taxonomy): domain Eukaryota; kingdom Metazoa; phylum Chordata; class Mammalia; order Rodentia; family Muridae; genus Rhabdomys; species Rhabdomys pumilio. The sequence continues at coordinate 34,459,248 of JANHMN010000012.1, forward strand.
AATGTTTATTTTTTCCTAGTCAATTGGAAGGAATTGGGAGACCCTAGAAGATTACTGAGGTACAGCTCTTCGTCCATGAGGGAGTGTTCATCCAGAGATGATTGCACCAGGAAGGCTCTGACTTGATTAAAAATTCAAACTATCTATTGGTTTGGGGCAGGATGGGGCATGAAACTTCCTTCCTGGTTGCAGAAGATGCTCTGGGAGTGACCCCTCCTGGTGCTGTTCTCTCTGCCTCCTCTCTGCCTAGAGGTAAAGAAGGAAGCTCCTCCCTCACCTTCTTCAACACCCGGAGGTTCAGCCTGGACTAAATAGTCTGAAACCATGGGCCAGAATAAATCTTTCCTCCCTAAGTTATTTTCTCAGGTGCTGTGTTCACACAGAGGTGGGGGTGGGGGGAGGGAGCTCACACCATAGGTCTGCATGCAGGTAGCTGGTCTACTGAAATGGCTCCAGGGCAAGAAGCAGCTGGATTTTCCAGGAAAAGCCAGAGAGTAGGGAGCCAAAGAGCTGCTGTAGACAACATGCAAATGAGTGCTCCTGGCTGGATTCCAGTAAAATGTTATTTATGGACACCAACATTTGAATTCTATGTCATTTTTTAAATGTTAGAAAATATTATTCTTTTGATTTTTTTTTTCAGAAGTATAAAAACCATTCCTAGTACTCCCGAGCTACAAAAACACACACAGGGCTGAATTTGGGTTGGTGCTCTAGACCCTGACATTTAGCTTTTCTGGGAAACAACTTGGACGGAACCAGGGTGGGGGAGGGGCAGGTCATCCAGCCTGATCTACCCTTATTTACAGAGGCAGGGCGGGAGGACCTGAGCTCTGGGGCTCAGAGTCAGCCTCAGGGTACAGTCCCCTCCTCCCAGCTGAGGCGATTGTTTCCAAAATAAACCCTGCACCCAAGGACCCAGTTCAGTTTCCACCTAAATATTTTCTGGAGCACTGTGTCTCTGAGCCTCCCTATGATGGGTTGAGAAGGTTGCTTAGACCATGGAAGGGACAAAACAACAAGGGGGAGGGGCGGGGCTGGGCTACTATCAACTTTGTGATTTGCTCCAGTTTCCGGCTCAGGCTGGACCACACTGAGTCAGCGAGTACTCCTGCCTCAGCACCCCTCTTCCTCGTGATCCAAACTCAAGAGATGTGTACTCATTTCATCAGAGATACACAGCTGTAAAATGGCAGCCTCGAGATTTAAATCTACTACACCTGTATCATTATCGGGGATTCAGGGGTGATATGATTGGACCCTCTCTGTCCTCCTGGTTGCCAGGAAGATAATGGGCCACCAGGGCATTTGTCAGCACTGGTAGTAGTCATTCTAGCTATGGGTCACATGGCAGGATACAGTTATGGAGTAGCAATGAAATAGTGTGATGGTTGGGGGTCACCAAAGTGTAAGGACCTGTATTAAAGGGTTGCAGCACTGGAAAGGTTGAGAACCTCTGCTATAAAGAGAAAAAGGGTTGTGATGGCCCATTTGTGTGTCAGGGAGTATAACTGTGACTGGGACATAAAAACATGAGTCTCGGGGAAGATGACTCAGAGGGGCTCACTGTACAAGTATGAAGACCTCAGTTAGGCACAGCATCCACAAAAAAGCTGGGTGTAGCAGCCCTGTAATTGAAGATCTGAGGAATCAGAGACAGGAGGACCCCTGGCACTTTCTGGCAGATAATCTCACTGAATTGTTGAGCTCCAGAAAAAAAAAAAAAAGAAAGAAAGAAAAAAGAGGTGAAGAGCCATACAAGACACTGGATATCCACCTTTGGACTCCAAATGGATCCTTACACATCCCCTCCTCACTTTGGAAAGCTAAGCTCGTTGTCATTTTCTGGTAATTCAGGAGTGAACTTTGCCAGAGTCCATCATCCTGCCTGGTATTTAGTTAAAGCTTGTTTCAGATTTGCTCAAACACTGTAGTAGTGGTCTTATTCTTGACAAGTGGGATTAACAACAACTGTGAAGACCTGAGTTCTAATCCCCCAAACCTATATAAAATCCAATGTAGTAGTTCATACTGTTAATCCCAGTATCCCTACAAGGATGTGGGAGGTAGAGACAATCCCTGGAAGCTGTGGGTCCATAAGCCTGGTACATACAACAATGAAGGGAGGAGGCTGTCTCAGATAAATTGAAAGGTTAAGAGCAATACCTGAGATTATCCTCTGTGATGGTTTATATATGCTTGGCAGAGGGAGTGGCACTATTTGGAGGTGTGGCCTTGTTGGAGTAAGTGTGCCCTTGTTGGAGTAGGTATGTCACTGTGAGTATGGGCTCTAAAACCCTAGTCCTAGCTGCCTGGAAGCCAGTCTTCTCCTAGCAGCCTTCAGATGAAGATGTAGAATTCTCAGCTCCTCCTGCACCATGACTGCCTGGATGCTGCCATGTTCTCACCTTGATGATAATGGACTGAACCTCTGTTAAGCCAGCCATAATTAAATGTTGTCCTGCCGGGCGATGGTGGCGCATGCCTTTAATCCCAGCACTTGGGAGGCAGAAGCAGGCAGATTTCTGAGTTTGAGGACAGCCTGGTCTACAGAGTGAGTTCCAGGACAGCCAGGGCTACACAGAGAAACCCTGTCTCAAAAAACCAAAATAAATAAATAAAAAAAAATAAAAAAAAATAAAAAAAAAAATGTTGTCCTTATAAGAGTTGCCTTGGTCATGGTGTCTGTTCATAGCAGTAAAAACCCTAACTAAGGTATCCTCCAACCTGCATTTGTGCAAACATACACACAGAGTGAGAAAGAGAGAGAGAGAGAGAGAGAGAGAGAAAGAGAGAGAGATCCCTTTCAAGAACTTACCTACTTCCTCCAATGAGACAGACATTTTGACATTCCCACCAACCTCTGAATGACACTCGCATCTACTGACCAAGTTTTCAACACATGAACGTTTGTGGGGAACATTCCAGATTCCAGATTCAATATGAAACAGGCTAAATCTAGAAAGGGGGATTTTGCATGTAAATTATGAATATCCATATTAACCACATAAGGCAAACACATGTGTGTGTGTGTGTGTGTGTGTGTGTGTGTGTGTGTGTGTGTGTGTGTGTGT
>JANHMN010000012.1:34462331-34481581 GCA_030674055.1 Rhabdomys pumilio
TGTGTGTGTGTGTGTGTGTGTGTGTGTGTGTGTGTGTGTGTGTGTGTTCATGCACGTATGTATGCTCATGTGTGCCTGAACATTGTAGAAAGCCAAAATCTGAATAGGGAATCTCCTGGCTCAAGATCACTCAGTTAGAATGTGATGTTGGAGGATTTAACATGGCCACCGTGCCTGCCTCTGGAACACTGACCAACACAGAGACTCACTTATGGAGGGGGTCTGGCTCAACTGGCTGGAGGTGCCCTGAGCTGTGCCTACCAGGCCTCTGCATGCACCAACAGCAGGCAGCTCTGCCTCTTGGCGTGCCCTTCCACTCTGATTCTGAAAGTTTCCAGATGTCTGCAATGACGAGTTTTAAGAAACCATGAGACCAAAACAGGGGAAATGTGCCTTGCAGGTTATGAGACGAGTTCTGTTTGCAGTGTACATCCCTGTTGCTCCTACGTTTGTTTGACCGGTCGGCACCAGATGTGCTTGATCACATGTGGCAGAAGGTACAAGGGCAGGAAATACATCAAGATGTATTCTTGTTCCTGATTGGACCTGGTGGGAAATGTGGTGAATTATGGGTTTTTACCTTTTAAGCCCCAGCAAAATGTGACTTGTGACTATTTTCTAGGAAACCCAAGGGTGGACCTGGCCAGAGTCCATCCTCTAGGCATGTTTTTAAAGCTTGCTTCAAATTTGGCTTTAAATTGTGGTAGTGGTCTTATTGTCGAGTGGTGGGATTAACAGAGCCAATGACCCATTTTTTTCCAGTGCAAACAGGTCCTGAGTGGGGCTGAAGAGCAGAGTGAAGAGAAACAGAGATAGGTATTAGGTACACAGGAAAAGCCAGGAAGCCCCTGGTGCCAACAGCTCCCACAGCTACCAAGCCATCATGGTTGATATGACTTAGCAGGCTGTTCTCCTCACTAGGTGACCCTTTCTTTGACACCGTCTGTGCGGAGCTCCCGAGACTCCTGACCTACTGTTCTATCTTTGGCCAGCTCCATTCAGCACTATCATTACTGTGACAGCTGTCATTCACTCATCAAACAGAAATTTAACGACTGCCTGCTATGTACCAGATACAATCTGAGTCCTGCAGTTTCTATGGTTAGCAAGAGTCCAGAACATTCTTTCTCCGGAAGTCTATTTTCTGAAGGAAAAAGAGAGACTGCCAGTAAAATAAATTCATATTTTATACAAAAGTAACTGTGAGATGGTGTTTGTGGTGAATTAGGGAATCCGGGAGGGTGTGCAAGGAGGAGCGTGGGTGGCTTCCCCCTGAGGTCTGCACCTCTTCTAAATATGTCTCTTTCCTGTTGCTTTTTTTGGTCTGGGAGTACAGACAAGATCTCCTGTAACTCTAGCCTCAAACTCACTATAAGATAGCCTTGAATTTCTGGACCTTCTGCTTCTACCTGCTGAGTTCAAGAGCCACTTCACTAGCCTGAAATAGTGTGTGTGGGGGGGGAGTGTTGCTGCATGGAGGTATCCCCATGCAGAGGCCAGAGGGGAGCATTGGTTGTGGGAACTTAAGGTGTCCTGTGTACCTGCACCCTGCTGGAGATTTGAACTCAGGTTTTATGGATATACCACAAGCACTAGTACCCACTAAGTTATCTCTTCAGCTTCCTAAAACTATTTTTAGCTTTCTCCAAAGTAAATAAGTATTTAAAAACAGAAATTGTTTCCCATCTAGAGAACTTATCCTTTCTGAAAACTGGACAGGACAGAAGGTAAAGGTACCCGCCTACCTAGCATTTTCCTTGTGGCTGTGACTTTCATTGAAACCTTGTTGAAATCATTGAAACAAGGTATGTGTACTATTGTCTGCTGCAGTTTTAAGAACTAAGCAGTGGACCATCACTCTCTGGCCACCGAGTGCTCAGTCATGTTGGAACCTGGATGTCCTGGAGGGTGGGTGGGGCTTTTCCCATGCATCTTCAGCTCCCCACAGGAGCCCTTGCTTTCAGCTACATTTTGTGTGGGGCCCTTCCCTGGAAGAACGGCAGAGTGATCACATTCTGGAGTTCTTAGCTTTGACCCCCCCACAACCCCACCCCAAACACATACCTTGTTGAGTTAGCAGTGTACAGTCTAGCCTTTCCCTAAGTCTCATGACTAGTCCTGATTATTTCCTCTGTGGAGCTCTGGGTAGCTCTCTTCTTGACTGGTAATCTAGACCTCAGCCCCTGGTCTACCTTCTCTGGCCTCAACCCAAGCAGTTCCTCTACCTGGCAGACAGAGTCTTAAGCCCACCATTCCCCAGGGGCATCCTAGTACCCAGAGGCAAAGGCAGTCTAAGCACCGAGTGAGGAGAGCCAGACCTGAGCAAAAGAGGCACATCCTTATACCTTTGACAGTAGTTCACTCATTGAGGAAGCTTCCAGAATCCAGCCTCAGAATGCTAGGCTTCAAATCCCAGCTCTGCTGGTTCCCAATTCTTAGGCCTTGCCACTTCCTGGCTCTGTAAACTTACATAAATATCTTGACTCACCTGAACTTGAGAAGAAGGGTGTGGGACCCTGTATATCCTGAAATGTATCTATGTAGCAGTTATGGTAGTTCAGTTTCTGGAATGCAATAGATTTGATTGAAATGAAGTTAGAAATTCAATTCCTTTGCCACATGTCAAGATTATGATGTCTTTTCTCCCAGAATTGTCACCTCCCTTTTCTTTACCTCAGCTTCCTTTCTCTAACATAGGCAAAAGGGATCTGAGTCTGCCAGTGATTCACCCCAACACCCCACCCAGCCGCACGGGGTCGGGTGGGGTGGGAAAGAATGACTGGGTGGAGTGGGGAGAGAAGCAGTTTCCTCACAAACTATGCAGAACCACAGACAAGGCAGAAGGTCACTTTCACTTTGCAGGGGCTTCAGCTCAATGGCCCTAAAGCAAGTGATTAAGCTTGAAGAGAGGGACAGGGTTGAGAGGGAAGGAGCTTCCCAAGCCCCTGCTGAGAAGAAAGCAGCTGCCTGGTACAAACTTCTAGGGTGCAGGTGTCAGGCTGCACGTTCCAGCCCTCCCCCGTACCGCCCATTGTGGATCTGGCCAAGCTCAGTCTACTTCGGACCTAGTGATTTCTGGGAGGGTGTGAGCTGCTGCACGTCTGTCTTGAAGTGGGTGTGGCTGCCAGAGTCACCGCCCTCCTGGATCTTCAGTCCCGCCTTCCACTTCTCCAGCCTGGAAAGGCAGCTGTGGAGCAGAGACAGAAGGAAGAACACACTCATCCCAGAGTACCAGTCAGTGGTCTCTTTGAGGTTCTGGAGCTGAACCCACACCGCGCCCCTTGCTCTTTCTAGAGCTGGATTCTCAAGAGAGAAAGTCTCTATCACAGGGCTCCTGGAAACGGGAGACATGGGCGAGGCTCTCGGCTCTTGTTCTTTCTGTGGGTGCTCGCAGACCTTCAAACACTCTTAAGCTGTCTCTGCCTCTCTCCGGACCTGGGACACAAGCCATGCAGAAGACAAAGCACTCTCGGCGGGAAGGAGGCTCCCCAGAATGGAGGAGAAGATGGCCTGCCAGTGACCCCTTTTTTCCCACTTGTAGGATTTGGAGGCTGGTAATTCCTCTTTGTGTTCCTTCTCTGCCACGTGGGTGCTCAGCCAAATGGACATGGGAGCACCACCTCCCCTTTTGTATGAGACAGAATGTGCTCCCATCTAAATAGGGTACAGTCACTCATCATTCTATTCCTTGACTTATTTGCCTAATTGTCTTGACCCTGGCCTAGGCCCTAACTTCTTCCACAGGAAATGTTGTATGAATGAATAGAGAGATGAATATCAGGGTCTCCACAAGAAAGTCTGTGGGTGTCGGTAGCCGACATTAGAAGATGGTGCCGACTGCCTGCCTGCCTCTTCAGATTTTTTTGGTAAACAGGTATTTTGCACATGTGTCTGCATGATTCTGGAGTGTGCCCCTCCCGAGTGGGCATATGTTAATGACGTACTGTAGCCTTAGCCAATTCTTACATTGGCAACATCTGCTTCTCTATATAAGCAGCACCCTCCGGCTGCACGGGGTCCCCCATAGTATTATTATTAGTTCCTGCAATAAAGGCTGATGAGAAGAATCCAACTGTGTTGTGTCTGCTTGCTGGACAAGTTGGGCGCGACATGTGGGACCCTCCCTTTGCCCAGAGCGTGAGGTTTGATGCTTTGATGGGGCTAAGGGGAAGGGGCGTTCACACCCTAGGTAAGTGCACTAGGAAGGTCCCAAGGAGGTGAGAAAGGCACTGAGGGAACAGAGGTTCTAACAGAACTGAAAAGGAGATTCACATTCCTCAGCCCGCAAGCTACAGAACAGAGGATGGCATCAGAGAGGCAGCCTACAGGTGACCTTCTCTCCCCTAAGCTGCAGAAAAGGATTCTGCTCAGCTTGATCTCATAGGAGGCAGATCGGATGAGAAACACTCTACCAGACCAGTGCAGGTTGCTTCAAAACAGTTCCACCATGCTGCGCACCCAAGGTATATCTCAGTCTTCTCTGTACAGGAAGTCGCTGAACATTCAATCAGCAGCTGGGGGAGGCTCAGAACTAAGACAGGGAGCTGCTAGCTGGGAGAGCCTTGTCTGCCTTCCCCTCCCCCTCCCAGTGTCATCTGTTTCACTAGGGGATGACTGGCACAGAGAAAAGAACTTAAGCGTGGTGGGAGAGTATTTGACATTTGTGGACATCTCGGATCCATTTAGAGACCAAGGCACACTCCCATTCCTCCCTGGTTAATAGCCAGTCCCAGAGATTACCCAATTTCTTGGATTTGGAAAGTAGCTCAGTTGCTAGAGTGCTCGCCCGAAACGCCCAAAGCCCTGAGTTTGATCCCCAGTGTCACATAAACTAGGCACAATAGTGGAATTGTGCTATCCCCATACTTGAAAGGTAGAAGCAGGAGGATCAAGGTCTTCCTCAGCTATTCAATAGCAAGGAGGCCAACCTGGGCTACATCATAGTCTCTCTTTTAAAAAGGCTTCCCTCCCATTGATGTCTCATCTGCTCTTGAAGCTCGTCTAAAGAAAGCATACGAAGACTCTCTTCAGCTTCCTTCCCATTGGCCAGTGCTCAGCCCTTTTTCTGGTAAAAGAGCTTCCCTCTGCCTTAGGGCCTACCACCTCTTGTTTAGGCCATCAGAGGCTCTCAAAGGTGTGCAAAAGGGCCCACTGAGCAAGGCTTACTCATCTTTACATTATTCCACCACATTGTGAGTGACTAAAACTCAAGCAGAAGATGTATTACCTCACTGCTCTGGAAGAGTCAGCTGACTGAGGAGGATGCTTCTAGAAAACAAAGAGGGGTGTTAGTACATTTCCACAGGCTCCACAGAGATCTGTTGCCTGTGCCCTGGACTACTTGCTGCCCAACCCTACCTGCCCTTGGGGGTTGGAGGTGAGGTGGGTCAGAGTCAACGACACAGATTCAAGGAGCAGGTGACAGAAATGGCAGCAGGCTCATCTGAGCACAGCTGCAAGCTCCTTTAATACCCTCCACTCATCCCCCATTGGTCCCAAGAAAGCATCTCTTCTAAACAGCAGTTCCCGATTGGCTGGGATTGTCTGCTCCAGCAGTCCTTGGCTTCTCAGGCAGTCCTCAATTAGGTCCTCCTGCAGGAGATGCTTTTGTGGCTGTGACCCCCTTTCCCTGCATTTACAAAAAGGTGGTCCCACCCTTCTTGCTACAGAAATCCACTTGCCAAATGCTTCCAGCCCCTGCATGCTTCCATTCACTCCGTGCTCTTCCTTCATCTGCCATCCAAACCTGTGGTCTTCTCTTCTCTCCCCTCAGAGTTCCTCACACTGCTGCTATCAGGGTGACTCAGGGCAATGCCCTCATCTCAGGACCCTTAATTTAAACAAGCTTGTTTAAAGTCCTTTTACTATATAAGGTAACACATTCCTATTCTCGGGTGAGAACACAAACTTCTATTTAGGGGAGAGGCACGAACACAGTTCAGCCTTGACTCTGACCCCTGGGAGCATCCATCTGCAGTTATGTAACCATCAGCCCAGTGAGGGTCCCCAAGGCTTTGCTGAGTTTGCAGAAGGTGGCATTCTGCTCTCTTGGGATCAGTTGCCCACGGGGTACAAGCCAAGGCTGCTGCAACCCCTGTGACTGCTTGAGGGCAGTGTGCCTGACTCTGAGGACAGCAAAGAGGAAGTAAAGCATGTCATGTAACATACATGTGCACAGCACCTGCATGCACATGTACTGTGCATGTATATGCAAGCATTTATACATGTACTCTATACACATACACACAACATGCATGTACACATGCAGGTATGTACATGCAAATACAACATACATATGTATATGTGCGTGTACTCATGGGGTATTCTCAAGATAGTGTGTAATCATAGTGTCTGAATATGGTCATGCCTGCATATTCTAGACCTTCCACACTTTGGTCAGAGGAGTTGCCATATTTCCCTGGGACTGGAGACTGTCTGAGTTGAGAGAAAAGAAACCTTAGGAACATGTGCCTGTAATTCCATTCATGGGAAGATTATGGGCTCAGGAGAAAGACTGTGACTGTGGCCTACACTCCCACTTGCAGACTTCTCCACAGTCATCCTAGATCCCTGGCCTTGCTTGAGATGCGCATGCTCCGCTCACCCGCTCCATTGTGAAACATGAAGCTTCATAGTCCTAGGGTCCCCCAGTGAACCCCACCAGTCATGCAAGTGAGGGACCTGGTTCCTAGCTGTACTCCTTCTTCCTTCCAGAGTGTTGTCCACATTCCTGGCTCCCGCCTGGTTCCTATGCTGACTAGCCTTTCACACAAGACATCCCTGTCTTGTCTTTGAAGATGACCAGTGCTGTTTCACAGAACAGAAACCGGAGGCTCTGTTGCTTGTCCACCATCACCCCCCTAGTTCCTATCAACGCCATTCCTAGAGTTAGATCTGTTCTTGATCTGGAGCTGCTCCCAGGGTGACTAGCTCTGACCTGCAGGGACATTGACCTCCTGGGAACAGCTCCTAAGATTCCCTGTACCCTCCATAGGGTGATTTTCCAATGGGACCACTTGCTGAAGTCTAAAACTAGATTGCCAGGCTGGCTGTGGGTCATATTCAGCCACGGTAGGCCCTGTTGATGTGATGCATTTTAACTTTTCTCTTTTCTTCTATCTCCGGTCCTTTCTTCCCCCATTCCTCCCTCTCTCCTTCAATCCCTCTCTCACCCTTCCTTTCTTCCCCCTCCCTCTTGATCTCCATCCTCTCTCTTTTCTGCTCCCCCTCATCTTCCTTTTTAAGTTTCCTAGCCCTCTCCTCGGCAGCTATGCTGTGTGTTCCCAACCTGTGATTTAAAACCACCTTAACGTCTCCACTTAGCTGGCTCTGGGAAAAGTAGTGCCTGGCAGGGTGAAATGGTTTTAAAAACAGAGTGAAGACTCCAGGTGAGGCAAGTAGCAGAAACCTAAATGACTATAATTCTGGTGTCCAGGCAGTGATAAGGCAGGCTCTCAGGTGGCTCTGCTTCATTGGTAATGATGGTGTTAGGTAAGAAGAACGTAAGTCCTCAATGTGGAAAGTCAGCGGAGCTTAGGAAAACACAGAAGTCACTGGAGCCTGGGGAAACTTCCAGGAAGTCACTGAAGGATCTGGATCTGAGTTGCAGGGGAGAACAGCCCAGAAGAGGTCAGGGGTACAGAGCATGAGACGGTCTAGAAGTGACCAGAGATTAGAAAGTGTGGCCTCCCTGCTAGTCTGTTCTTTTGAGGTTGGCCCTAATGTGCTGCTCTCTCTGTCAGATGCCACACAACAGTGGTTCTCAACCTGTGAGTCACAACTCCTTTGGGGTTCGAATGACATTTTCACAGGGGTTGCGTATCAGATATCTTGCATATCAGATATTTATATTATGATTCACGACAGTATCAAAATTACAATTATGAAGTAGCAATGAAAATAATTTTATGGTTGGGAGTTCACCATAGCATGAAGAATTGTATTCAAAGATCACAACATTAGGTAGGCTGAGAATCACTGCCAAAGAGGGTTAGCTGGACTCAATTGAGACCAGAACAAGTTTGCAAGGTGCTCTGTGTGTCATTCGCGCACGCAGAGTTGGGCTGTGAACTCTCTGATGTAGAGATGTCAGCTTTCTAACGGGACCCACCTTCTCCCTGCAGGTGAAGTGGCTTCTAATCCCCAAGGACCATGAGATAAAACATCAGAGAGAACTCAGAATGGTCCAGAGCCTTTGCATTTCTTTGTAAATTAAAGAGTAATGACAGGGACTACGCAACAACATCCAGAGCATGCCACATGTTTTGTCTGTGCACCTCATCAGGGATGAGGAAAGGGGAACACAGAGATGAACTCAGGATCACTGGTTAGACAGACAGTAAGAGGTGAGCTGTTGAAAAATCAGCCCTGGCCTTTGTTGATGCAGGTTGTTCAGAAAGCATTTAAAGGCTGATGTCCTTGAGAGATGAGGGACACTATTAGGAACCCTGACTTCCGGGGCTGTGCATGTGTTCTTCTCAGAGTCCCAGTTCCCATTGGAAGAATACGGTGTAGGCCAGCCAGCATCAGGAACTGCCCTGCTAGAATCAGGTGAAAGGGTGCAAGTCTGCAGTTGAGAACCACAGCTGGCCTTCCTGGTCAAGGTGAGAAAGTTAGGAGCCAGCTTGACTGTGGAAAAGAGCTTAAGAGCTGAAGGGGAGGCACCTGTGCTGTGTGTGGGATGTGTTGGGTCTGTGTGGGATGGGCCAGGTGGGATGAGTGCTAATCATGGAGAAATGGGGCAAAGGAAGGCTCTTCTTAGGACCTCTTGGTTGGGTGTATCACCCAGAGAAATTTCCAGAAGTTTCCTGAAACTGGAAGCAGTTTCCTTGTTGCCTCCTCCACCTCTTTTCTTCCTAGCTTATTCTCTGGCCAAACTAGAACTTTCTGCCCATCAGAATGTGTTTTATATCCTAACCCAGCTGCCTTTTCATGTCCCCAGGATGGTCTTCCTCATCATCCTCCTCCTCCCTCAGGCAGGGACAGGACCTGCTTTGAACCTACACTCATCACCCTTGCACCCTGTTCTGTGGGAAATTAGATGCTAGTTCATCTAATAAGTGCCATGTATTGTCTGTGGTGTGTATAACCTGTGACATCTCCTTCGCTATTTCAGGGTTAAGCCGCTGATCTCTCCTAAGGTCCAGCCTTCAGATGGACACTTTGGAAATGACTGGCCAGCTAGATTGCAGGCACAGAAAACAGGTCTATGCTGCATCAATATCCTGGAAGTACAGCATCTTTTTCTAGGCTGGTGGGACCTTCTCAAACAGCCATTATCACTTGGGAAGATAAGGAAATCAATAGTGCTAAGAGCCTGGTAGTGTCTGGACTTCCTGGCTGTTGCTATGCTGCCATTTCAGGTCCTGAATGTAAAGTCCCAGATGCAACTGAGCAGAAATTAAACCAGAAGGGAATTCTAGATTGGATTCCACAAATGACTCAGCCCCTTGTTCTCAGCCCTTTGTTTCTGTCAGGACCCTGGGGACTAAATGGCACCTTAGGGACATAACTGAGCATGAGACATCAGGGGAGGCTTACCTTCTAGAATTCAAATTGTGCTTCTACCGTATTTGTGCCCTCTCCTGTAATAACAATTAACCTTGGGAGTCTTCTGAGCTGCTCAGAGGGTGGAGTTGAGACAAACACCACATAGACTCTACAGGGCTGTATCCTACCAGTCTGGCTATCTCACTGGGACAAAATGCATCACCCCACACTGGGTGTGGGGACCTGCCACAGTACCACTCTGCTCCATTCTTACCCAGCACATTTCCTGGCTTTAGTTTGGACAAGCCCACATTCCAGGGATCCAATCCCCTTGACAGATCCAGGCAACTGGTAGCCATTGCATCTTCTCGGAGCTAAATTCTAGTCCTTTTGGTGGTCCCCATAGGCCTGTGTATACCCATGCCCCAAACTCATCGATGCTCTTACCAATACACACATCCTCTGTGGCCTCATCTCCTCACACCTCAACTCATGAACTCTACTCCAGCCTTGCTGGCTTCTTGCAGTCCTCCAACACGGCGAATACTTTCTAACTCACAACCTTTGCACCTGCGGTTCTCTTTGCTGAGAGTTGCTTCCCTTGCTTTTTTTTTTTGTCCATCTGATGTGCTTCACCCCCCTCAACCACTTCTCTCTGGAAGTCTGCCAGTTAAATCGAGCTGCTCTTGTGGTCTAAAACCTCCAAGGATGCTTTAGGACTGTGTATACATATGATTCTCACAGCTGGAGGAAAGTACCTTTTCCTGTCTGTGGCTGCTTAAATGAGAAACTGCCCCCAATATAGTCTCAGGCAGTTGGTGGTGCTGTCTGGGGATGTTTAGGTGGTACAGTCTGGAGACAGTATGTCACTGGGAGTGGGCTTTGAGATGAAAATCCTTACATCATCTGCAGTTTATTCCCTCGGCTTCCTACTTGCAACTGAAGATGTGAACTTTCAGCTTACAGCTCCCGCTGCCACATCTGCCTCTTGTTGCTCTGCATCCTCTCCACCATCACGGACACGCATCCCTTAGAAACTGGAAGCCAAACTAAACTCTTTTCTTTACATTGCTTTTGCTCAAAAAAAGTAAAGTAAAAAGCAAAAGAAAAGTAACAAATCCATTCATTGCCCTTCACATCAGAGCAGCCTCCAGACTCCTTTTACCAGGGAAGATGGACGTAATAAATACTGAACAGGGTTCATTCCTGCCCTTTGGGAGCTTCCTTCCCACCTGTGGCAACTGCCACATGAGAAGTCTGGTACCCAAGAGAGCCCTAGGCCATGAGGACACTACACTGCTGAAATGTTCCTCAAAGAGGAGGAATAGTGAGCAGAAAACACCATCTTTGTCAGCCTAACTCCCAGCAAGTTCACAGAGATCAGGAACACCCACCCAGCCAAGCTTGCCCTATGGCTATGAGGTTGTAAAGTAACAAATCAATACTATTCTGAATGGTTGCACTGGGGGTGGTGGGGAGGAACTGAAACATCCCTTTAACGTGACATACACAGTCTCCTTCCTTGCTCTTTTCTTTCTCCATCATGCTGGTGTCCAAGGAGCAAGCTGGTTACTTCCTTGTTCACTCACCACATAGCCTGGTTGCAACTTAAAATGTGGTGGACTCCACAAGAACAATGATTTATTCTACTCCATTGCTGCTCTAAGTATCTGAGCTAGAGCCTGGCTCATAGCTGATGCTCTGTAAGTCTGTCCTGCCAGAGCATCCTGTGACTGCAGCATAGCACATTGTATAGGGAAATATGTCCTCTTTGCATTATTAACCATGAGCATGTGAGCAAGCCCTGCAGTGGCATCTGCTCTGTGTAATGTCTCTGTGCCATGTGAGTACTTGGGGACCAAGGGAGCCAGCTCTTATCCCCACGTGCTTATCTGGGCACACACTCTTAGATGATCCATTCAGTCAAATGTGCAGGTTTGAGGATTTACATATATGCATACTGTTTTAGCACACATAGGAGAAGGTACAGATGAGCAAAGTTGCCTATGCTTGGGTATTAGGCTCAAACAACTATCCTCATTGGGCAATTTCCTTTTCATTCTCTTTCATCCTCCCCATTGATGTGTCTCAGGCCCAAAGGGGAGGCAACCTTGATGCTACAGCCAAAGTTAGAGATTAGATCACATGTAGCTGCCTAGGACCTCTGCTGGTGACCCTGGCTATGGGGGGGTGGGGGTGGATCTGGGCTTGGACCCCAGAATCTGAATTTTCATCCAGCATTCTAAAAGTTTCTTTGGAGGAGGAGGCTCTGGAGAGAGAACCAGCCCTCAAGGGTGTTGATTATTATCGTATTAGGTTCCAGTACACGGGCAGCATCACAGCAACCTGAGAGCAGTCTGTCCACACTAGAACTTCACTCTCTCACAGTCTGGAAGCCAGACTTAGAAAGGTATTCAGAGTTACCATTAGGGGCTCCTAGTCCACCTAGCATACTTTCTCTCCACAAGGTTTAAAGCTTGATCACATCTGCACAGAACCCTTTATACAGCATCAGGGATTTCGACTTGGATATCACTGAGTAGCTATTCATTGGCTTAAACACAATTGTTTTCTCAATTCCTTAGTAAGAGCTGTGGTCCAGAGAGGCTGAGGGGGTTCCCAAAACGACACAACTATTCAGATACCCATCTTGGGTTCACTTTATTTTATATTTCCACCATATTGTAACAGAATTTACAGCCCCAGGCTACTTTTTTTCTAAGATTTATTTGTGCACGAGGCTGTGCCCATGTCATAGTAATCCATGAAACTCGGAGAACAAACAGTGAGAACAAGTTCTCTCCTTCCACGATGCGGGTCCCAAGTGTGAACTCAGGTGCTCAGGCTTCGAAACAAGCATCTTTATCTCTGAACCCTCTCTCTGGCCCCACCATCAGCTTTTTTTTTTTTTTTTTTTTTTTTTTTGTATGTTCTAAGGTTCAAACTCAGTGCCTCATGCTTGCAAAGCTGACTTGACTAACAGCCATCTCCCTCTTAGGCTGAGATTTTAAAAACTGAACAGGCGATCCATATTGACGAAATTATCCTCAATAAAATCTTACTCACAAAGCTTGTGCATTATGAGAGAAAAGATGTCTTTATGTGGGAGAAGAATATGGGCATGAAAAATACCCAGCTATTGTTCAGCGAAATGACCGGAGTACAGAGGAGCCAATGATGATGTGGGAAAGAGAGAACTTCATCCCCTTTAAAATAATGCCTGAGCCTATGACGTGAGGTGTGACACAATTACATAATGGTTTGCTTTTCACCCCACTTGCGGGGCTCAGAGAAGCTAGGGCTCATTCCAGGCACCTGTATCATAATAAGAAGGTTCTCACATTTTGGACGATGAGCAGAAAGGCAACTGATGACAGTAACTGTAGAAAAGGAAAAAGGGAGAAAGGACACAAAGCGTGACATGAATGAGCAAAGAACTATGTCCTACACTTTCTGCCTCGGCTCTAGATGGGCTCTTGCACGATCTCCAAAGGCCACATGTGGAAGGTGTGGTCTTCAGCTCCTGGTGCCATTAGAACTTCAGAAGATGGGGTCTAATGGAAGGAAGGGGACAATGAGATCATGGTCCTCCCCTTCTCTCTCTCTCTCTCTTTCTCTCTCTCTCCCTCCCCCACTCTCTCTGTGTGTTTTCCCAGTTACCATGAGGTGACTGTCACCCATTGCCACTATGTGTCCTATGCCATCACAACTGTCCCAAATCCACAAAGGTCAGGTGACTACAGATCACTATTCTTTCAATTTAATTGTCCTAAGTATTTTGTTAAAATGTCAGACACAATCCCTGTTAAAGCTCAGAGGCTATGACTTATGCAACCTTCATTTAGTCACGCTATTTATGGATGCTTATGGGTTGCTGTGTCCACTTAAGACTGTCTCTGGCCCATTCCACCTTTGTTTCCTCTAGTTTCAACATTGAGGGGTAGATATCCTGGTGATATGAGGGGGTCTGAGTCCAAGGCCACTAAATTTAATTTGCTACCTGCTATATTCTGGATGTTGCTATAACTTCCCAAGCCCGTTACAACAATTTAGTTGCAAGAGACAACACCTACATATATCTGAACCAAATTACAGAGAGAATTCATTAGTTAAAAGGGATGCAAATTTGGGAATTAGGAAAGACTTCAAAAAGTCTTGGTCCAGCACCTCCATGGATATCAACAAGGTTTGCTGTCTTCCATCTCGGTCCTATCTTTCCTTGTGTTGGCTTCAACCTGAGCCTTGTTCGTTTTGATCACATAAAGGCTGTCAGCAGCAACCTTGGCTGCATCGTATATCTTTCATATCCAATGGAACCCCATGATGAGCCAGGCATATGCAAACTTTGGGGCCAGGAATGTAATTTCATACCTCAGAAGAGTAAAACAGATTGCCCTTGACCCAAGTATTAGTACAGAGTGTAAACTAAAAGCAAGCAAACCAAGAGAGCCAACTCCCAGTTAACTCATGTGGTGGGTTCTATCACATGCTGTCTGCCTGATTTACTTTCGGTATAGGGCATACAGTCTTCTTTGCCAGGAGCACTATCTGAGACAGTCATTTGCTCTGAGCCCCTTCAGCAACTGCAGACCTTGTTCTTGTCCGAGGTCACAGCATGATCACAGGCATCAGTTACTGCACACAGGAATGATGTCTGGCTAACTGATGAGAGTTAAATTATATCCCCTTATAAAGATATGACAGAAGTTCTAACCCCTAGTACCTTAGAGTGTGACTAGAGATATCATGTTTCCAAACATAATTGTTTAAGATAACATCACACTAAGTGGGATAAGACCGTGACTCAATATGACCTGTGTTCTTATATAAAAAGACAAAGGAAAATGTAATTGTGTCCAGTTTTCCATGAAGACAAAGATTCCAGTGATGCATATGATGTTCAAAGAATTCCAAGGAGCTCTTCCAGGTACTAGACAAGAACCTAAACAAGGCAAGAGGGATGTAAGAATATAATGTTGCAATTATAATCAGCTGCTGTTTGTGTAGTATGCAGCCTTGCCCCTCTACACAGATTCTGACAGGACCCTTACTGAGACATCACCTGTATGTCCCTAGCTAACAGACTCTGGTGCCAGTCTCTCTCTCTCTCTCTCTCTCTCTCTCTCTCTCTCTCTCTCTCTCTGTGTGTGTGTGTGTGTGTGTATGTGTGTTTTCCCAGTTACCATGTGGTGACTGTCACCCATTGCCACCATGTGTCCTATGCCATCACAACTGTCCCAAATCCACAAAGATCAGGTGACTACAAATCAGCATTTTTTTTAAAGTTCAAAACAAAAGGAATACTGGTGACTATACATCCTTCTCTTTTCCCATTTTTCTGCCCCTCTCACCTGACCTGGGAATCATCAGCATCTCTCATGGTTTTGCTCCCAAACTTGGATGGACAATCTTCTGCATCAAATTGACTGAATTTGGGACCACCTAGCAGATTGGTGAGTGAAGGATTAGATTTAATTGTTTCCTTGACACAATCTAGAATCAACTGGAACAAAGTCTCAGGGATGGACAGTCTATATTTGGATAGCCTATAAGCTTATATTTGAGAGATTGCCTTAATTAAGCTTGTTGCAGCGGGAAAGTCTGGCCTCTGTGATAGCATTATTCTCTAAGCAGGGGATCCTGAAATGAGTAGAGGACTAAGTGGCAGAAGTGAGCTGAGCATGTACACACTCATGGGTTGCTATCTGCTTTTGACTGGGTGTTATGTGACAGGCTGCTTCAAGTTCCTGCTGCCTTGACTTCCTATCAATGATGGACTGGGTGTAACCTGGAGTAGTGTAGTGGGACAAGTGAACACTTTCTACCTTAAGCTGCTTCTGACAAGGTGTTTTATCACAGCAACAAGAAACAAGCAAACAAAAACGTAAGGCAATGAGGTGTACCTCTAAGTGTGTCTGAGAGGCCATTTCCAGGAGAATAATTCAAAGGAAAGATCCATGTTGAATGTAAGCAGCACCTTCCCATGAGCTGAGGACCCAGAGTACTTTAAAAAAATTAAGAAAACAGAGAAATCCAGCTGAGAGGCAACATTACTTTCCCTCTGTGTCATCACTAACACAATACCAACTACTTTTCTTCTCCATGCCATCCCTGGCATGACAAACCAAACCCTTTGAAACCATGAGCCCAAATAATTATGTGTTTATGTCAACTTTGGTTATGGCAACACAAGAGTAACCAATATGCAAGTTCACCTTGAATATGTTTTTAATTTTTTTTTTTTTTTTTTTTTTTTTTTTTTTGTTTTTTCAAGATAGGTTTTCTCTGTGTAGCCCTGGCTGTCCTGGAACTCACTCTGTAGACCAGGCTGGCCTCGAACTCAGAAATCCGCCTGCCTCTGCCTCCCAAGTGCTGGGATTAAAGGCATGCGCCACCACGCCCGGCAGTTTTTGAAAAAATTTTACATGCATATAATGTGCTTTATCAAATCTATTCTTCTATTCCCTCCCCTCTAACCCTTCCCTTGACCTTCCAATCACTTTCCCTCTCAACTGCATGATCTCAATCTCTCCCTCTCCCTCTTCCTCTCCCCCTCCCCACCCACTGAGTTCATTTAGTACTACCTATACTATACATACATGGGTATAGAACTATCTACTGAACTATGGATATCCTATTGGGACTCACAGAGCAGAAGAAAACTGACTCTCCCTCACCAGAAGCCACAAATTGCTAATAGCTCCTCAGCTTAGGGTGTGCCTTCATGAGCCCCTCCCCTATCTACATTAGGATTTTGGCTGGACTGACTGCCCCTATTTTGAGGTGATCACTGCTCATTGTGAGTGGGAGTATGAGATAAATGTCCCGTTTAGAGCTGAGCACTCTACAGTCCCTTGTTTTCTTTATGTTGACCAGTAGTGGGTCTCTGTTAACACCCATATACTGCCAAAGAAACTTCTCTGATGAGATGTATCTCAAATATCTTAAACTAGGGTTTCTGGAGGGAACTGGGGCCTGATAATCAGTATTTCAAAAAAATTTATATGTATAAATATATTGCCTGTATGTATGTCTGTGAACCATGCACATGTCTGATGTCCACAAAGGGTAGAAGAGAGTATCAGATTTCTTGGTAGTGCAATTGCAGGAATTTGTGAGCTGCCTCGTGGGGACTTAACTGAACTTTGGTCTTCCATAAGAGCAGCCAGTGCTCCGAACTGCTGAACCATCTCTCCAACCCTGACACCACAATTTAAAAACAAAACAAAACAAAACAAAACATTTTAACTTATATCTCTGTGTGTGGGTATGTGTATGCGAGTACAGGTTCTTGTAGAGGCCAGAGGCTTCCATTCCCTTGGAGCTAAGGTCATAGACAGTTGGAAGCCACATGACATGAATGCTGGGATGTTAACTTAGGTCCTCAGGAAACGTAATATGAACTCTTAACCACTAGGCTATCCATCAGAATCCCAACATTACTGTTTTATAAAGCCTTATCCACTGAGAGTGAATCTGAGTTAAGTTAGATTTGAGAGCAACTAGCCTGAATTCTAAATGGTTATATCTATACATGGGAAAGCAAGGTGATGGAGAATGACGTTTTAGAAAGAACAGTGTTTTTTGTTTGTTTGTTTGTTTGTTTTTGTGGTTTGTTGTTGTTGTTGTAAACAAGGATGAGGTAGAAGGTACCAGTCTCTGGTCATTGATGGCTCATGTTAAACTGAACATGGGACACAGGAACACTGGCTTCCTGTCAAGGCCTTATTGCTGCCAGACCCTATAGGCCACATGGTTGAGCCACGAGCTGTGGCTCCTGAACATAAGTGAGAAGTGCTATTTGTGTCTTCGACTCCAGTGACCACAAGATCAATCACTGTGTTCTTTGCAAAGTGTTCAGGGATCACATGCTGGGTGGCCCCAGTGAGTCATCCTTACCACACCCTAAGCCAGGACTACTGAAGTACTGAGAAGAGCTTAGCAACCCTTTGAGCAGGCGACTGGGCCAGACCAATATAGACAGGAACTCCTGTTTTTTTCAGCATTGTTAATTTGGTTATGGTTGGAGCCGCTGACCCTGTAATTCAACCCCCACACAGCCTAACCCTCCATTTACTAGAAAGGTGGCAGAAACCCTCCCTGCCTTGGCACTTTAGGGTTCCAGGAAAAGCCAGGGTAAAGCTAGTGGCAATTCTATCATAAGGGTCAGCTGCATTCCAATGTCCAGGGAAAATGGGCACTGTGACATTGTATGACAATATCCACCCTACCTTCCTCTGGACCGTGAACCCAGTAGAGCAGAGATATGGTCAAGTTTAGAGTAGTGAGTTCTCTCCAGCATCTCTCCAGAACTAGCACCTGGCAGGGCCACATGAGCTCAGAGACAGTACACTGCATTGCGGCTATAGTCCATGTGGAATAGGCGTGGGTGTCACCCAGCAAGCCCCATGCAATGACATTCCTGAGAAGATTTAGACTCAGTAGGACCTGAGAACTTTCTAGAAATGGAGGTGAGCTTCAACTTCATTCCATCTCTATGGCTATTAATGGCCCTAGTTCTATGACACTGTCTTGGTCCTTGTGACACTCACTAAGAAGCATTGTAAGGCACTGGCAATTCACTGTCTACACACCACTATCTAGGCTAGTGGTGCCCAAAAATGTGGAAGGTTAGGTTATTGCCTTGGGCTTCCTTCTCTTTAGCTCCTAAACACAGATGTACTAACCAATAAGAGGTGTGGTAGAGCCAGGTACTCACAGGCAGCCACTCCTTTGAGGCATGCCTTCCAATACAATTATCTCTAGCAATGAGAAAGAAAAAAGAAGTTAAATCAAACATTGTCCATTTGCCAGCATGGCTCTTTTCTTTTTCTTTTTCTTCTTTTTCTTTTTCTTTTCTTTTCTTTTCTTTTCTCTCTTTCTTTCCTTCTTTTTTTCTTTCTTTCTTTCTTTCTTATTTGTTTTTATTTGTTTTATGTATGTGAGTATACTGTTGCTGTCTTCAGACACACCAGAAGAGGTCATCAGATCCCACTATAGATGGTTGTGAGGCACCATGTGGTTGCTGGGAATTGAACTCGGAACCTCTGGAAGAGCAGTCAATACTCTTAACCAATGAGTCGTCTCTCCAGCTCCCAGCTTTTTCTATCTTATTAATCCTTGGCATCTAGATGGATATATGTCTTTACCAAGTGAAGATATCAATCCTCAGAAAGATTGGGTGGCTTTCCCTAGATCTTTTAGTCCAGAGCCAGAACCAGGGTCCTGTGGTTATAATGGACCTCACAACAGTACACGGTGGAGGGAAGGACCCATGGGGATGAGGAACGAAAATTTTATAGAAACTAACATTTTATGCCTGTTTTGCACCATCCCCAAATTGAATTCCTTTAGAGGCAGTTTAAGAAATGGGAACATTGTAGGTGACTGTAGAGGCCAGCAGAAGTATATGACACCTCAAAGGTTGTTGCTGGGGAGACCTTCACTCACATCATAAGTGGAAATCATTGAACAGGCTTGGGAAACAGGATACTACTCTCCTACACACACACACACACACACACACACACACACACACACTCACTCACACAGAGAGACAAAGAGAGACAGAGAGACAAAGACTGACACACACACACACACACACACATACTCACTCATACAGAGAGATAAAGAGAGACAGAGAGACAGAGAGTGACACACACACACTCACACAGAAAGAGACAAAGAAAGACAGAGAGACAAAGCCTGACACACAGAGAGAGAGAGAGAGAGAGAGAGAGAGAGAGAGAGAGAGAGAGAGA
>JANHMN010000012.1:34481591-34515893 GCA_030674055.1 Rhabdomys pumilio
AGAGAGAGAGAGAGAGAGAGAGAGAGAGAGAGAGAGAGAGAGAGAGAAAGAGAGAGACCCCTCAACAGTCAGCAGAAATAACCTATAGCCCCAGCACAACAGCTGCAGGCAGTGGTCACTGGGGACCTGGAGATTCAGACCTGGGACCAGCCCCACTTTGGAGTATTCATATAAACATTGTGTCTGTGGGATGAATGGCAGCCAGATGGACGGAAGTGGTTAGGTCTTGCCTTTGCAGGAGCCTGGGATCAAAGTGGCTCATGTGATGGTCACCACGAGACTGGAAAGTCGGTGTGTGGTATACCACTGTTCTACAACCCCCTTCAAGCAAACTCAGAGAACGTTTATTATCACTGTCTATCCAGTGAGGGATCCAAGCCAGGTCCTTTGCACAGTTTCTAAATTCTCCAGACAAACATAGTCAAATGGCACTGAGACTCTAGGAGAGGATGACATAGGGGCTACAGCCTGAATGTTTGGTTTCAGACCCAGGACAAGAGACTGAGGCACATATTTTACACATCAAAGCAGACCTGGCTTCCCAGGGTCTTCCAGCATTCCTCAGTCCCTACCTGGCACACTCTGCCCCCAACTGTGAACTTTCCAGCCCAGGGCTAGTCTGCCCTTCCCCCCAGAGGCTCCTCCCTATATAATCCACACATTCTGGTATGTCTCTCTTTTTCTCCTTTTCTTTGTGTGTGCTTCTCTCTTTCTCTCTACCTTCCCCACTCACCACCCCCACCCTCTTTCCCCATGGTGACTTCCCTGGCCTTGGGGCCAGTGAACTCATCTGCCCAAGAGCAGTTTCCCAGTAAATCTGGCTTTAATACAATCTGATTTGAATTGGCTTATTTCACTGGCGGCAGAGAAGTAACCTGTCAATAAACATGGCTTCAAACCTGGTCCCTAACTTGTTCTTCTAACCTAGTTTTTGGGCCTCGTGAGGCTTTAATACTTGTGTGACTTTTTCAGGGGAAACTTGGATATTCACTTTAGATAGGGCACTGACAGACTGACAAAATGAGTCTACCCAAATTCAGCTTGGTGAACCAGTGAATTATCACGGTTATTCACAGGAGTGTGGGTGAGGGTTACTACTGGAGTGTGGATGGTGAGATAATATCAAGGACCAAAGGTAATGGCTTATTTACAGGAGCATGGGTAAGAGGTGAATCACACGACAGGCAGCTGCATCCCTAAAATCCAGTCCAGCATGGCTGGCAGTTTTGAAAAGTTGTATCTCCCTTAGGCAACTTCCATTTCCTATACACCCTCTTGAGCACCCCAAGAATATGTGCAGCCGGGAAGCACCTGGCTCTGGTAAGGGTCTGTGTCTTTTGTAGACTTTATTACCACGACTTTTGTAGGTCACCGAAGCCCACAGCTCTGACTGGCAACATGCAATTGGTCTTTCAGGTCTAGAGGAGACAGCTATAGTGTTTCTTGCTCCTACCAGGCTGAAACATCTGAAGGATGCTGAGACTGGGCAATGTACAACAGGGCAGGAGGTTAAGGGACCTATTGGCCCCAAGTTTTATGGCACAAAGCCACTTTGTGCAATGAGTCTTCTGCCCTTAGGGAAAGACAAGGAATGTAGGCTGGGCTGCTTGTGGGGCTCTGCCTTCTTGTTTTCCTTGTTGAATGTTCTTTCCAGAGATTCTACCCATCACCCCCTGCTGCTCCCTGACTGTACACGTTCTTGAGGTGCTCAAAGACTTGTTGAGTGTCAGCTTCACAGGAAGTGTCTCAGTCAGGGTTTCTATTCCTGCACAAACATCATGACCAAGAAGCAAGTTGGGGAGGAAGGGGTTTATTCAGCTTACACTTCCACACTGCTGTTCAACACCAAAGGAAGTCAGGATTTGAACTCAAGCAGGTCAGGAAGCAGGAGCTGATGCAGAGGGATGTTACTTACTGGCTTGTTTCCTCTGGCTTGATCAGCTTGCTTTCTTATAAAACCCAAGACTACTAGTCCAGGGATGGCGACACCCACAATGGGCCCCTCCTGCCTTGATCACTAATTGAGAAAGTGCCTTACAGCTAGATCTCATGGAGGCATTTTCTCAATTGAAGCTCCATTCTCTGTGATAACTCCAGCTTGTGTCGAGTTTATACACCAAACCAGCCAGTACACTAGAAGACAAGCTTCCAAACATACTGACGAGGCATTATTTAGCATTTATGGATGCCTGGGAGGGATTATCTAGATTAGGATTCTAGATAGAAAGATAGAAAGACTCACACTGAAAGTGGGAGCCACTGCATCGTAGGTTAGGACACAACTAACTGTATACAAAAAGAGAAAGTAAGGCAAGCATCTCTGTCTCCTGATCGTGAGACAGAGCTACTCAAAGTCCTTCTGCTTTGACTTTCCCATTCTGAGGGACTGCATCCTTGGACAGTGAGCCAGATAAACATTTTTCCCTTAAATTACTTTGGTCAGGATTCTTGTGTTTTTGTTTTCCCTCCAGCAACAGAAATAGTGACTAAAATACTGTTCTAAGGACTCAGGGGTGGGTCACATGACAAGTAGGTAGAGTAGGCATGCATAAATGATAAGACTACCTAGAAGGACAAACTCACAGAGGTGGAGTGTCCCCTTCATTTCATGGGTACTGCAGCAGTGATGCAGAGCTAGAGACTGAACCTTACAGTCTTTTCACCACATACTTTCACTGCTTGTGCTTCTACCCTGTGTATCTTGTGTTACCCCAAGCTCTGCTGTCAGAAAATGTTCACTTTCCCAACAAGAACAAAAGTAACCAAGTGCCAAGGACTAGCCTCAGCTAGGTCCAGGTTTCTGAATGAATGGGTGTCTTGGAACAGCAAAAGCAAACTACTCAAAGTCAAATCGTGGGTTATAAACTGATGGCCTATATTCTGTTCAAGATGGCTTTCCAGGTTGCTCTGTGTTCTGCTCTGCTCTAGACAGATTTTTCTTGCTAATCTAAAAAAAAAAAATTCTGTTTGATACAGCTAGATTTCTGCTCGATACAGCTCTCTGTTTGAGACAGCTTTCTCTGATAATAAAAAAAATCTAAAAGCTCTCTGTTCAGAAAAGCTGTTATAAAAAAATTCTTTAAACTTCCTACCAAGTCAGAAATCCTGTTAATATAATTCTAAAAGTAATTCTTTGGGTTTTCTAATCAAAATCAGAAAGACAAAAAAAAAAATTCTAAAAGAGCTATGAAAAATTCTAGAAGAGCTGTGGTCACTCTCCAGAGATCTGCAGGTAGCTCTGCCCTTGCTAGGGAAAAATTCTAAAAAGAAACTGCAATTGCTTTCTTCTGGCTTATATCAAGCAGACCAAAAGCCCAGGTTTTTATTTATATGTCAAGTTGTTTACTTCAGGTTCCCTCTTGACCATCCCAGGAATCAGCATTCCATGACCTTAGCCCCTTGACTCTTAGGAAAAGACAGCAAGCATAACCACATACAATAAAATAGCTGGGTGGGGTCCTGCCCTGGAATTATCATTCCAACCACTCCTGGACCTAAATTCCCTATGTGCCAGGCTACCCTTGAACTCAGGAATCTACCTGAATTTATATCTGCCTGTCTTTGTCTTTCTGACAAGTTGGCTCATTTGTTCCTTTCGGTCTATGAAGTTCCTTATACAATTCACATTGCATCCTTATATTTTTGCATAGTCGAGGAATTATGTATTTTTAAACTCACAATTTTAGAGTTCTTTTCAGAGCCTTAAAGGCCATCCTGAAGTTTCCCATCATTTATTATTTTGCTAAAGACATAGACAAGCCCTCGACTCCTGGACTCCTGCTATTTCTAATTATCATAGAGACATTAATGTTAGCAAGGAGGACATTCTTTGGAGGAACCTGAAAATATGTACAGTATTATACAAACAAGCCTTACATCCACAGCAGCCATCAACACTCCTGGGGGCCCACACCCTGCTGGCTCTGTTCCAGAAGCAGGAAACTGTGTCATATTGTCCCTTACATGGCCATGCTGGACTCAGCAACTAAGGCAGTTAAAACTCAGGTTGGATCAAAGCACCTGTAGGAAGGACTGAGTTAAGCACTGAGGAAAGCCTCGCCAAGAGGCCTGGCTCCTAGGGCATGGGGCTGTGTCCTGGGCAGTGAGCAGAGTTGGAGGGTAGACTCTACACCTCAGCAGGTGGAGCCACTGCAGCTTAGGGGACAGACCATGCATGTTCTTCTGTGAGTACTTCCTCACAGCCCTTCTCCCTCCAGTCTCCACATGCTTCTGATGCAGCATCACTGCTGCCATAGGAACAGCACCCCCTGGGATCTCCCAGCTACAAGTGGCAGACATGAACAAAGCCCTGTACCACAGAGAACAGTGGGCAGAGGAATGCTGTGAGTCACTGGGATGGAGGGTAGAAGTCAGCCAAGATACCAGCCCCATCCTCTTTGATCCCCAAATGCAGCTCTTCCCACTATTTCAGGCAAGGAACTCAAGCAGCTAGTTGCCAGCACCCATAGTCAAGGGCAGAGACAGGATAAAGGCATCTTCGCTTGCTGGCTTTTTTGTATTCTGCTAAGTTTCATCAATACCGTTCAGGTCCCTGTCCATGAGTGGATCATCCCACCTTAACCGACAATCAAAAAACTCCCTCACACAAATTACAAACTAACTTGATCCAAGCAATTCCTCAAATGAGGCTTTCTTCTCAGCTGACTCTCGATCGTGGGAAGTTGACAGACACTCTCCAACCACAGTTTCTTCTTCCTGTGTTTGTTTGGTTGACTGGCTTTGTTGAAACAAAGTCTCAAGGACTCAAGGCTGGCCTTGAACTCCGAATCCTCCTGCCTCCGCCTACCTGGGGTTGGGATATAGGCAAGGATACCACACTCAGTACTACTTGTCCCGTTGATAGCAAAACAGGGTGGACTCAGCAAATTTTGACTTCTAATGAAGATGGTAAGTTATTGATCTCTCTGCCGTTGGGTCAAGCAAGTACTCAGAAAAGGATCCGGGTGTCTTCTTGTAAATGAGGACTCCCTTCCTTCCTTTATGGAGTGGCCACTTCTTGAGTGACCAGTCCCTTGATGTGTACAATGGGCACATGTGCCCATCAACATAGTGAGGAGAATACCCACAGGCTTTCGTATGAGGCTCGGGTGCAACCCCAGGGCTATAAATTTTCATGGGTGCTGTTATTCTGAAATCTGGGAGAAAATGCTAGAAAAATAAATGTTCACAGACCAAGTAGGTGATTTCTGAGGACCCTTTGTTGCTAAGCACATACGTTTCACAACATTTTGTAGTTTTGAAAGAGTGAGCTACTTTTGTTTTTAAAAATGCTCTTTGGATTGGAAGAGTATCTTTGCAAATGGCTCACACTCCAGCATAAAGAACAGTGGTGCTCCAGATGGACAGTGGTGCTCAGGGTCCGAGGAGTCACCCACTTGTTCCTATCCCCCATGCCCCAGACTCCTGATGTTACTGACTCTCCCACAGCTGTTGTCTTACAGCTCATGCTGCCCCCACCCCCTCTGTGGCTCTCCAGGCCTGGCACACAGCAGGGCCCAGGGAGGCTTGTTTGAGCATCTGAGCATGAGAGCACAAACCAATCACTCCCGGCAGGAACTTCCTGCCGCAGTAAACATGTTCCCTCTGACCCGTCAGGAATGCTCTTGGCACCCAGTCCCAAGTCAGGCCCTAAAAGTGAATACTGTTAATTACACAGCAGAACAACACATTCCAGATTTGACCCAGGGCAGCTGACTGCCAGGGCTGCCATGTGGTGGAGCATACTGGCAGCTACTCCAAGACTGGTCAAGGCAAGAGACCCCAGCCCAAGTGGCAGTGATTGACTGACTGTCTCTCTAGGAACAGGCAACCGCAGAGGATTAGAGGGGTGCTATCACTGTCACGGATTGATTTGCGTTGTCACTAAAAGGGGTTTCATCTCCACATGTGCACAAGGAAGTGTCTACTCCATCCCAACACTCCAACCAACAATCTAGGCAGAGAGGCAGAGACTGGGGAGATGGCTCGGTTGCCTAAGTGCTATAGTGGGAGCATGAGGACCGGAACTCAGATCCACAGCATCTGAAGCCAGAAGACAGGGATAGCTGCAGAGCTGCTGCTCCAAACCCAGAGCAGCCACACTCTCTGTCTCAGTCCCTTCTGCCCCTGATTTAGTGTAAATGAAAAAGCTAACTCCTTCCTATCAAGTGAGAATCGACAACTAGACTTTTACTGAAAACATTCGTGCATGCACACATGCATGCTTGTGCGCATGTGTATTTGTGTGTATGTGTGTGTGTGCACTAGTGTGTGTGTGTGTGTGTGTGTGTGTCTGTGTGTTAATTTATGGGGTTTATGGGGTGGGGCACAAAGTAGAGAAAGAAACACATGTATGCTTATGAGCCTCTGTGTAATATTTATTTTCCTAACACCGGTGAAATAACTTGAGTAAACAGCTTCAAAGGGGTATATTAATGTGGCTCAAAGTTTCAGAAGGCTCAACCTTCACTGCAGAACAGTGTGGCAGGCAGAGCAGCTTCCATCACAGTGGCAGGAAACAGAGGGAGCAAATACCCATGCCTGTTCTTTCTCTGTTTCCCCGTGCTAGCACGCTGGTGCTCAGCATGAGTAGCTTTTCTGGATGGGGGCGGGAGGGAGCTGTTTGGATATCACTGGGATGTAACAGACAAACTTAGAATGACTTGTAACTCTGAGATTTTGATCTTATTCAATACCTGGAGTCAACATCAACCTGAGCCTGTTGTCCTGGGTGGCCATGATGATGGAATGGAGCAAATGGCTGGGCATCGATGAGATGTTGATGAGGTCCTAGGAAGAGAGGTTGACGGCAGTCTGTGACTTGGAAGTGGGGTTGATGAAAGCCTATGACTTGGCCTAGGATTGCAAGAAAGGATGTGACTCTTCAGGACGCCGTCATGTGGCAGAGTGTGTTCCGTATAGAGAAGACAACTGTGAACTGTCGTAATGAGAGTCCCCAAAGTGAGTCAAGCTGGTCCTGAAGGCTTCAGCTGGAGGCAGCTGTTGTGTAGCAAACAAAGTGTGATCTGCAGAACTGTACTCTCTCCCAGCCTGTGAGAGGCCTTGGGGAGGGGGAGTGAGGAAAGGGTTAGTACCTTTCACTTTGGTCACATGTAGAATTTAGATAATGGCTAATGGCTGATAAAATGTTCTGTCCCTAGTTAACCATTACAGAGGTTTATCTCCAGTTCACAGCAGCCCATGGGTCGGTCATGACCATCCTCATCTTATCATCAAGAGGTAAAGGGATGGTCCAGGATCACACAGCCAGAGCCAGGATTGCGGTCTCCAACTGTATGCTATCTCATCACAGATCGTGGGACCAGGTGTGGAGTGCCACATATGACCCAAAGAGAGGTGATTGAAGGATGCAAGAGGATACAGTTTGAGGGGCCACTGCAGTTTGTAACTAGATAAACTCCTGGATATTGCATAGATTCCAAGGCCTAGAAGGCATCCCACAGGGCTGAACCAATCATCCTTAGACTAGAGAAGATTCACTTGCTGTGCCAATACCATGAGCACCCCCTAAGGATCTGTTATGTCTGGGTTCACTGGTAGCAGGCAACCATGTCTCCTTAGTCTTCCCAAAGATGTGAAATGCTGTCCCCAAAGCTACTAAGTGGGAAGACTGTGCTGAGACTATGTGACCTTGGCCATTTTTTTTCTCCCACATTCTGTGACTAGTCACCCATCAGCCCTGACTGCCATTTCTGTTTTCAAAATACCAAACACCAGATATTTTTCTGTCAACAATACCCTACCATGCTCCCTCATCAAGATCCCCTTGTGGTCCACTCTTGGGGCCTTTCCTTTAGTTCAGAAAGACTTCCTTGGACACTAGTCACAACACCAACCAAGAGAATCTTTTAAAAATAGTATGTCGTTCCTCTGTGCCTCTCCTCTGCTGGGCTCATTTCAATTTAGAATAATGTATCAAGTCACTCTGCTATGACCCGCCTGTATGGGCAGAGCTGTATCCCCAAGATTTGTGTGCTGAAACCCTAATCCCACCTTAGAACATGATTGCCTTTGGAGAAAGGATCTTTAAGAGGCAATTAGAGGAAAAAGAGTGGTACAAGTCCATTCTGAATGATATCTTAACAAGAGAAGACTAAAATACTGATGGGTACAGGGGAGGACACAGGGATAGAGAAGCTATTGGAGCCATGGTTGGAGGTCTCAGAAGAAACCAGCTCTGCCTGCACTTGAAGAGAAGGTACAGTTCTCTTGCTTAAAAAAGATCCATGTCTGTGGCACAGTGTTCGCTTCCAACAGGTTTGCTTTCTGTAGCATTGATTACTCACAGTCTCTGTGTTTTAAAGACATGAAATAGAAGATTCCAGAAGCAAACAATTGGTAAGTTTTCAGTGCTGCCCTGTTCTGTGTAGCATGGTGAAATCTTGTACCCGCTCACTGACCTGTCCCATCTGGGGTGTAATCGGCTCTGTCTAGGACATCCACAATCCATACACAGACTCTATTAATCATTTACTGAATGTTCTAACTCTCATTAGTTGCCTGATGACTATGTCCACAGGCATTAGTCACTCAGTGTATACAGCAGCCCCCATCACTTAGAGATCATCTCTGTTATCAGGTGGAGTGCCGAGTCCTGCCAGTGATTGTCAGCTACAATTCGTTGTGTTAACAACGGCCACTACGAAGTGCAAATGTAGTGAAACCAGCCATTGAATTATCTGATACATTGTCTCCATCGTTCTATTCCATTATTTCTTGTTGTCAGTTTCCTATTGTATGCAGTTTATTGATTGATTGAATCTTACCATAGACATGTATGTTGTGATGGTTCGAATAGGAATGGCTCCCATATGTTCATATATTTAAATGCTTGGTCACTAGGGAGTGGTGTTTCTTGGATTAGGAGTTGTGGCCTTACTGGAGTAGGTGTTGCCTTGTTGGACAAGTGTGTCAGTGGGGGTAGGCTTTGGGGTTTCAAATGTTCAAATGTTCTCTCTCTTCCTGTTGCCTGCAGACCCAGATGTATAACTCTTGACTGCTTCACATCTGCCTGCCTATCACCATACTTCTGCCCCACAGATGATGGACTAACTAAGCCTCTGAAAATGTAAGCAAGCCCCAATTAAATACTTGCCTTTATAAGAGTTGCCATGGTGATAGTTTCTCTTTGCTGCAATAGAACACTAAGGCGTATGCAGAGAAGAAAACAGTGCAATTGTGGTCTCAAGCACACACTTAGATGGTATACGTGTGACTGGACTATCAGACTTACAGCAACTATATTAACCAATGCCCTGCCATGTCACTCACTATGATCTCCACTGAGGTCATCGTAGCCTCCTTCAGGTTCCTAGTACTGACTTTGGACACTCCTGCTTCGGGGCTTTTGCACAGGCTGAACTCTCTCTTGCACTTCCCCTCAGATAATCACAGAAAGATGAATCTGGAGACAGGGTATGTGCTGCCTCAAGAGATGAAGTCCATCTCCTAGCTTGTGCCTGAGATTGCAGAGAAACTTCTACAGAAACTCCTGCCATGAAGACATGGTGGTAGGGAATCGGGATGGGGTTATCCTGATTACAAAGAGACAAGAGGCAGGATCATCCTTGCCTTCTGATGAAGACACAGAGGATAATACCATCTTCAAATGGGAATCTAGTCTTGCACCAGCTCCATGTTGCAACAGAAGTCCCAAGGGTCTTCTGTGAAGGTCATTTCTGTTGGTGGGACAGCAGCAGGGCTGGTAGTCAGGGAGGACAGGCTGTGACCAGGAGCCAGGCTCTAGCTTTCTATACCTCCTTGACTAAGGTGACACAGTCTTGCTAAATATGGACCCCCATCTCTGCTCAGTGTCTCCATCTCCGAAAGAGTGACCCTACCTACAAATATTTCTGTCCTGGATTTATAAAGTCTCTGCAGCATCTCTTGGGGACCCTTGCTATGGGTCAGGCCTGACTGAAGCCCAGGCCTGGGTTGGACAGTGGAGGAGAATGAGAGCAGCAGAAACCCTGCTCAGCATTTTCTGGAATGCCCAAGGTCACTGTTGGGGCTTGGGCACTGGGGAGTACAGACCTCCCTGTTTCCTCCCTGGTTAAACATTCCCTTGCTGTGGCCTCATCTACTGAGGAGTTTCACCAGAGCTCAGCTCACCCACCCAGCTGCTGGTACCACGTGTCCTGAGGGCCTCAGCAGCACTTTGGTTATTTAGTTTGTATTTAACTAGAAGAGAAAAATAGAAAATAGGTGCATAGACTCTGGCTCCCACCTTTCACCTCTACTGACAATGGCCAGATGGCTTTAGCTGCAAGAATTCCCAGAGTGCATCAGGCCAGTCTCACAAGGAAGAATAGCTTGTTCCCAATTTCCCCCACACCACCACAAGATCCTTAACCTCTTTGGGAACTAAGAACGGCCCAGTGAAACCAAAGGCTCCAGGTCTCAGCCCCTTCCAGGTTCTTCTCCCGAATCCACATACTGCAGTGTCTTATCTGGATGGTCCGGGCCTTCTCTGACAAAAGTAATGAAGCCCGATGATGTGGCTTGGCTCCTGTGTGGGTGTTGGGTTTGGATCTCATATCTAATCCTCAGGTGCTGGGTTTCAAACTCAGGGCTTCACACCTGCTGGCAAAGTACACTGAGCCATGCGGCCAGCACCACGCCATTTCCTTGTTGAAGAATTTTGCCTCACTTTGCTCTGCATGGCTCCCCATTGGTAAAAGTAAGCTCAGCAGAAGCTCTGGCAACCTTGGGAGATAAAGCTGCTGTATCTTGCACCTCTTTATCACAAACAAGAGACCCAGGAAAGATCAGCAGCCCTAGCCCAGTGTAAGTGACATTTGTCTGTAATCTCAGCACTCTGAAGGCTGAGGCAGGAGAGCTGCAAATTCCAGATTAACCTGGGCTATATAGTGAGACCCTGGTGGGGAGAGAATACAAGAACCAACACCAGCATTGCTATAAATACCCCACTGTGTATCCCTTTGCTCGTTCCCTTCTCTCCCTGCCTGGATTAGTAAGGTACTAGTTTTTAAATCTTCCAAGTCACGGAGCACTCTAGACAGCATACGTACGGTGGGTAGCCAGCACCATATCTTCAGGTGTGTGATTGCGAGTACCTCAGCATAGGGACAGAGACCCATTAATCTTCCAACCTCTAGGTCAATAATCACTGGCTCAGAACCAGTTTCTTGACTGAATGAGTAACTGGGTGAATGGATAAATGAACTCCCCATGACCTTGCCTGCCTCATCTCTACCGATCGATAATGGTCTATGCCCCAGTTTCTAAGCCATGCCCTAAACATCGACCAGGTCTTTAAATGTATGAGCATAGTCAATGGAGAAGATGACCTTGCAGGGCAACAGAGAGGTCAGAGAGGTTGTGCAAGCTGGACCCTGGCGTGCAGGACACTTCACACACTGCACGGGGCATTCCATACATATAAGCTTTTGTTCTGCCCAGACTCAGCAAGATGGCTCAAAGTATAGTGCTTGCTATACAAGAACAAGGAGCTAAGTTCTCATCTCAGACCAACGGAAAGGTGAAGTGAAACCATGTGTGGCTATAACCTTAGTGCTGTGGTGGGTAGGTGGAGTTTAGCTAAATGAGTGAGCTCCAGGTTCAGTGAGAAGACCCTGTCTCACAAAACAAGGTAGAAGATGACTGAGACAGACAACTAGCGTCAGCTGACCTTTGGCCTTCACACACACAGTTATCCACACACTCAGAGTTGTTTGTAGAGCCATGGGGATCTAACACAATGCCGTATTGCTTTGCTTGGACCTCAACAAACAAGTATCACAGACTTCCACAGTAACAAATATTCTCTTATAACTCTGGAGGCTGGAAGCCCAAGATCTAGGGCCTCCAGGCTGTTCTCCCTCCTTGATTTGCAGAAAGGATCCTCTCTGGTTACTTTCCTGTGGCCTTCCATGTATGCATCTCTGTCTTGACTTCCATTTCTCCCTAGGACATCACTCACTATGAGACTGGCATGGATCAGATGAGACCATTTTAATGATGAAGACCTATTTCCCAGTGTAGTTCCATTCTGAGGCCCCAGGGGTTAGGTCATATGGATTTGGATGGAGGCAAGTCACCATGACAACTGTATCATTGAGTCCAAGTCTATACCATTTAGCTTACCTTGTACAGGAAGACCTCTCCTGAACTGTTATAAAATAATGAAAGGAATGGGTAGCCATAGAATAGTCATTGAAAATCTGGACCAATGTCTACCAACATCCTATGGTCAGGCTGAATGACAAAGAGAAGCAACAACTCTAAGCAAGTGAGTGTTCCAATGACTTGAGTGCCCAATCCCTTCCCTTTAACCTCTGAGGTGGGTATAGTGACCAAGAACCCATGTTAATGTCTCCTATTCAGGAGGCCCTTGATATGGTTGGCACAAATTATGTCACACTCCTCAGAAGTGGCTTCCAAAGTGCCAGTCCTTCCTCCTGAGATTAGGGGCAGGCAGTCAATGTCTCACTCCACTTGAGCAGGCTCAGAGGGAAAGACCATCAAAAACAACCTGAGGAACCATCTCCCTTCCCAGAGAACCCACTTATGCTGATGACCACACATTTGCAGGTTTTGGTGGAACATGATGTGAAATTCAACAGTTTCCTGTTGAATGCTAGATGGGGTCAATGTAATGCAAACAAAAGTGTCACAAATTTTTTTGTTTGTTTGTTTGATTTTTTTTTTCTGAACAGAAGTTTTATCAGTGAGTAGTCTGTGAGTAGTGCCTCCTTCTTCCATTGTGGCAGTGGACCACAATAGAAGAAGACCAGCTTGGGTGCTAGGGTGATCTCCATCTGCCACCAATGCCCACTCATGCCACCAATTTCTTATTCTAAGCCATGACGTTGTGAGGATTGTTTGTTGGCACTCGGCATCAGTGAGGCAGTCCCTCTATATGAAGACATGTCCTTACCCGCCCTCACTCTCCTCTTAGATGTTTATGATCCTTGGATGGGCTACAGTGAGACTGGCACAGACCCAAGTCCAAGTGCTTGGAGCATTAAGATACATTGACTTGACTTAATAAGGCTGGAGAAGAGTGTAGCCCAAAGTCAACCTTCACTCATCTGCCTACTGCACTGGTGGCCTGGGGAGAAAAGCTCTGTGAGGTAATAGCAGGCTAATCTCTCAACCCTTGGGTTCAGCTTGTCTTCCATTCACTATCTGGACTATGTGGAGCTTGGCATCACATCTGCCCTCTTGGGAGCATGAGATCTGCCTGTTCCCGTTGCAGCTTGGTGGGGGTGGGGGTGGGTTTCCAGGCCTAATCTCTCCTGAGGACTCTGTGTGACATCAAGAAGGCTGCAGATAGGACTGTTTACTGTGGGTTTCTTGCTTGCCATAGTTCTACTTGCCACATCAGGTCCTGACATCCATGCTGTGGAAAGAGTAAACTCTGATCCTTGGGAATGCCATCTAAGCAAATAAGGAAAGGGTGGGTGTGGGTTGTGGTGGGGAGGTGGGGGTGTGGTAAGTTTTGGGGTGATGTGTGTCAGATGGGCTGGGCTGTGGGTAGGTGAGGTGTGAGGGATAGGTCCAAAGCTACCAGCCGTGTTTCTTGAAAACAAAATGATTTGGTTAGGAAGCTAGGAGCAGCTGAACATTGGAATCAGAGAAAACTAAGATTTGACTTTAACTTGGTGTTGTTTGATCCACATTGGGGCTAGCCACCTCTGTCCTCTACTCCTTAGTCTTATGAACTTCAAAATGGGTGTGCTCTTGTTCTTGCCTGCCTGCCTCCTTCCTTCCCTGCATGCCTGCCTGCCTTGCTTCCTCCCTCCCTTCTTCTGTTCCCCTCTCCTTTTCTTCCTTCCTCCTTCTCTTTGTCTTCTTATTTTTGGAGACGGGGTCATATGCAGCTCTGCCTTGAACTCACTGTGCAGCCAAGGACAACTTTGCTCCTGATGTTCTTGCCTCCGGCTCCCAAGTGCTGGGGCTACAGTCCATGCATGTCACCACGCTCCTTCCTTCAGTACCAGAGCTTGAGCCCAGGGTCTTATACATACTATGTAAGCACTTCATCAACTGAGCTCCATCCTCAGCCCAAATCAGTATGTGTTAAATTGGCAAAGACACAGAACATAAGAAGACGTTTTCCCTTGTTTTACAAATGTTCTTCAGTGTTTGGCTGATATACCAGTAAATTCCTTGCAAGATACACAACAACAAGAAATTACTCATACACAAAGTCACTTTCTAATGATGTTTTTACTTTCTGTGTTTATAGATTTATAGTCCAGTTCCATAGAGCAAACACAATACTCTGTGCTCAGCATGTTATTTCCCCTTCCGGACACACAGCAGAACAGTGCTGCTCACCCCCAGCACAGTCACGCTGAGGTCACAAGAGCACTGGCCAGCACACATGGCTCGGAGTTCTACGTGCCACTTCTCAGCCTGAGTGTAAAAGGCCCTGGAAAATTCTCTCTCTCTCGCTCTCCTCTCTCTCCATCCCTCTCTCCTTTCCTCCCTCCATTCTTTTCTCTGTCCCATCCTTATCTCTTTTCTTTTAAGAACTTGGTGGCCTCATGATGAGAAAATCAAAATTTGCAGATAGAAAGAAAGCTGGTGTGACTTCCCAGAAGAGAGTCATCCTAGATTGTTGTCTGACCTATGTCATAAGAAGGAACCTTTTGTTGTGTCAAGACCCCAAGAGTTCAGAGTATATTTGCTGCTGCTGTGGAATAGTCTGATATATACTACTAAGGTTATGTGTGTGAGAAAGTGTGTGTGTGTGTGTGTGTGTGTGTGTGTGTGTGTGTGTGTGGTCAAACCTGTTTTTGCACTCACTATATAGTGTAGGATGACCTTGATTCTGTTCCTTTTATCTTCATATCCTGAGTACTGGGATTACAAGCATGGACCACTATGCCCCATTTATGCTGAGCTGAGGGTGGGGCCCAGGGCTTAGTGCATGCTGGGCAAGCACTCTACTGACCAAGCTGTTGTGATGCTTACTTCTAATTGTCAACTTGACACCAACTAGAATCAGCTGGAAGAAATGTGATAGTTCAAATATCTGTCTACTCATTTCTCCACAAATGCACTAAGGATGTGGCACTGAGCAGTGGCCTCCTGTGTCCTAGCCCCTGCCTTTGAAGTGTCTGTGTCTTTGGAAACAATAAGCATGACACATTCATCATTAAATAAATACAATCCACATGATGTAGATAAACTCACAATGACTCCCCATTCCTGTCATCCAAAGGAAGCCACAGGGTCCACAAGTGAATGAAATAGTAACAGTGGATGACAGGATGGAAACTAGCTGGCCCTTGTAGTAACCGTAATATGCATCATTGTGGACTTTAATAGGAACTTAGTTATAAACTGTGTATGTATGTGTTTGTATTATGTAATTTTGTTTTTGTTTGAGACAGGGTTTCTAGTCAGGTGTGGCCCTGACTGTCCTAGAACTCACTCTTTAGATCAGGATGGTCTCAAACTCAAGATCTGCCTGCCTTTCTGCATCTGCTGTGCACCACCATCACCCAGATGTGGGTGTGTGTGTGTGTGCATGTGCGTGCATGTGCGTGCATGTGTGTGTGTGTGTGTGTGTTTATGATACAAAACTCTTATATTCACTATATTGTTGAAAGTATTAAAACTAAGCAATTACTTGTTTTATATTCTGGTTTCTCTTCAGCGCGAATAAATCTTTTGATTCTTCATTTTATCTCCCCTCCCCCCCTGCCTTGAGCAATTTGTATAGCATTTCTTCAATTGTGTAAAACATTTAAAAGGAAAATGTCTGAAAACGGGAGAAACATTCCATGGGAATCAATCTCTGAAGAGTGGAGTTGGGACTTATAAAAGAAACTTGTGTTAAGATTTTGAGGCTTAAGGCTATAATATATAAAAATAGCTTATTAAAACATTTCAAATTACCAAATTATCTTACCAGGATTTTAAAAATTCACTCATTGGCTCCTCCACTTACCAGGACTCATGCAACAGCACGATGACAGATGACAGTCATTCTCCAGGAAAGAAGGGGGAGATAAGGAGATGGGACTGGCTTCAATAGAAGCACTTCATTTCTAGACACTGTTATAAATAAAGACCCTTAGAGTCTTTGCGATCACTATGGGCTTTGATGGGCCTAGCTTCCCCCAGTGTTGCTAGGACACTATGACATCTGGTCCTGAGATGCTACAAAGAACATGCACATTCTTTGTTAGATTCCCTGATGGTTCATCTTGACTCTCAAGTTGATTTGATTTAGAATTACTGTGTTAAAAACAAGACAAAACAAAACAAAACAGGAACAACAACAAGAAGAACAAAAACCTTCTGAGTATGTCTATGAGTGAGCCCCTAGATTAGGTCAACATGGGAGGACTCTTTAAATGTGTGTTGTAATCCCAGACTGAACAAACAAAATGGGGAAAAGAAGCTGGGTATCTGTGGATGTGTGTGTGTGGTGATTTGAATAAGAATGGCTCCCATAGGCTCATAGACTTGAAAGCTTAGTTACCAGGGAGTGGAACTCCTTGGAAGTAATAGGGTCTGTGGTCTTGTTGGAGGAAGTGTATTACTGGGGGGTGGGCTTTGAGGTTTCATAAGCTCAAGTCAGGCCCAGTATCTTCCTCTTCCTACTGCCTACAGACCTAGATGTAAAACTCAGCTGCTTCTCCAGTACCACATCTGTCTGCATGCTGCCATGCCTTGGGCCATGATAATAATAAACTAAATCTCTAGTGTCCTGTCCAGCAGCGCATTCAACAGGGGGTCCGAGGAGATCACTTAAAAGAGAAGATGGGGACAGGCGAACGCAAAGAACCACGGCTTGTCTATAGGCTAATCAAACCATTATTTTTACTTTTCACACAGGGGTTATATGCACAAAAAGGCAGGATGTGGGGAAGGGGATGACGCAGGAGTGTAGATGTTCAGGGGGAGTATAAATATCTTCTAGAACAGAGTGTCAGCTGGGTGAAGGTTCAGGGGATAGATCACTATGACTCTGCCTATGATTCACTTGTCCTCATCTATGTTGGTACTATCCATCAAGGCTACCTATCTACACGGTCTATGACGACTCAGGCTGACAAATTTCTACCAAAGCTGCTTGCTTACAATAGCTTAGCCATCTGTTTCAGTGGTTTCCCACAGAGACCTAAGACTTTGTGTTAGCAGGCATGTATGTAAAGTCAGCAGGGCTATTGCTGACTTTAGGCCTCTGGCTGGTTTTAGGCCTTCAGTGTGTAAGCAGGGCTGCCCCCAACACACTATAACTGTGAATAATCCCCAACTGAATGCTTTCTTTTATAAGTTGTTGTCATGGCCATGGTGTCTCTTCACAGCAATACAATACTGACTAAGACTACAGGTGAGCAGCCACCGCCTCAATATCTTTGAACCACCTGTTTCTGCCATGATGGATAGTACCCCCATAACTGTGTGAGAAAAAGTAAAACCTTCATTTTTTGAGTTGTTTTTTATCAGGTATTTTGTCACAGCAGCAGGGCAAGAAACTAATACTGATGTTGAGATGAATTTCAACAACATAGCATAGGTTACCAAGGTTCTGGCAAGGGCTCCTGGAATGTCTGCTATTCAAAATCTGTCTTAGTTAGAGTTCTATTGCTCTGAAGACACACCATGACTAAGGTAAACATTTAATTGGGACTGGCTTACAGTTTCAGATGCTCAGTCCATTATCATCATAGCAAGAAACATGATAGTGTGCAGGTAGACACAGTCCTGGAGCTGCTGAGAGTTCTACACCAGGACCTGCAGGTAGCCAGGAGAGACCCTCTCTCTGGGCAGATTTGAATATATATAAATGAGAGAGAGAGAGGCTTCAAGGCCCCACCTCCACGGTGACACACTTCTAACAAGACTACACCTCCTCCAATAGGGCCACACCTCCTAATAGTACCACTTCCCACGGACCACACATATTCAGATCACCAAAGGGTCCCAGTCAATAAAGTATCTGTGACCACTCCTGGATTCCTGCAGAAGAGTCTTAGTGTAATTCAGTTTCTTTCTTGGAACAACCAACTTTCAGGTATGAGTGGAAGACAACGAATTTATACCCATAAGATTTATTACCCCCCACCCCCCCCAAAAAAAGATTTATTACAAGGCCTATCTCCAGCATTCTTGGAATTCAAGAAATGCAGGCATCCCTCCTTGCTAGCCAGTGAGGGGAGTCAGGGGAGCCAAGGGTGTGGATTGTAGACTGTGGACAGTCAAGAGATGGATGGATGGCACAAGGCTCAGCTCGGAGGGAAGAGAAAGGTAAGTGCTTGCTCTCTCCTTCCTCCACTTGTCCTCAGAGAATTAGAGGGTGCCCAGCCTCCCTGAGAAGGCTATCAGCTATATGGTCCATAGATACAGGTGTGAATCTCATCTGTATTCACTCTCTCAGACATCATAGGGTGGTAGATTTCCGCATTCTTCATTCACACAAGTCAACTCATAAAAATGCAGCCTTCAAAAAAGTCTCCTCTGCATGAAAGAATTTTCTTTTTTTCAGTAAATGTGACTTTAATGAATTTCTTAGGGCTTCTGAGGGTAGATGGGCCTCAGTTTACCTCTCATTAGTTACCTTTGCCCATGTGTGCTTTGGACTTGGAAAAACCGAGGGTCAGGAAACAGACAGTGAGCATCATGGGATGGGTTGGTTGGCAGACCAGAGCCTCTTTCTAATCTGCCTTGGCTTCTGGGCTCAGCCTGAATTATTCTCTCAGTGGCTGTGGTCTCAGCACTCCCTGCCCTGCTGCCTTGTGTTTCTATAGCCTATAGGGATCTCCAGACATGCTCCTCTCACATTGACAGAAGAGAAAAAGGTCCAGAGAAACACAGTGTCAATAAGGAGAGGATTCAAGTAGGTCTTTCACATCTTAGCCTGGTGTCTTTTAAGCTTAAAGAGTTTCCAGTCATCAGCTTTCTTAATGCTGCAACCCTTTAATATAGTTACTCATGTTGTGGTGACCACTAACCATAAAATTATTTTGATTGGCACTTCATAACTATAATTTTGCTACTGTTATGTATCACAATGTAAACATTTATGTTAACTATGGTCTTAGGTGACCACTGTAAATGGGTCATTGAAGCCCCAAAGGGGTTGCGACCCACAGGTTGAGAAACACTGCTTTAGAGGGAAACCAGCTAAGAGGTGTTATCATCAAGAAATTAAACAACAAAAGCTGGCAAGGATGAGGGTGGCTCTTTTCACATTGCTGGTACAAGTATAAGTTAGTATAGTCACTATGGAAATTGGAAAAATACCATTTGACTCAATTCTATACCCAGAGGACTCTAAGTCAATACACCAAAAAATGCATGCCCACCCATGCTTTTTCCTGCATCATTTACTATAGCCTAGATAGACAACTAGCCCAGATGCCTATCAACAGACGAGCAGATGCAGAGAATTCTGTATGTATTCCAATGGAGTTTAATTTCGCCATGAACAAGGATGAAATCTTGACACTTGCAGGGAAATGAGGGGAACTATAAATCATTGCATTAAGAAAGATAAATGAATATTCCATGTTTCGTTTCATGCATAAATTCTAGAAACAAAAAAGGCACAAAAGCAGACGGGTAGGTATTTGGGAATTGAGGCAGGGACCAGCTGGAGGAGAGAAGGGAGCTAGGGGAGAGACCAAAGTATGTGATATACACACATGAAAATGTTACCCAAAATCCCACTGTTTTGTACAAGAAATATATACTAAACAAAGCTAAGAAAAGTGGATGTTGCCTATTAGGGCAGATGAAAGAGTAGTTCAAAGGTCAGGGAGGCAATTGGGTGGAGTAAATTCTCTAAGGAGTGTTACCCGCCTGAAACCCCACCCAGTCCTTCTAAAAGGCAAGCTTTCTCTACTGGCCCATCTATTTCCTGGAGAAAACCTAACGCTACTCACTCACTCCATGTCCCTTAATATGTCCTTGATGGCAACCATAATTGTCAAGTATGATCTTCTTATGCATGTGGTCTTAAGA
Organism: Rhabdomys pumilio; assembly: GCA_030674055.1. NCBI lineage: Eukaryota > Metazoa > Chordata > Mammalia > Rodentia > Muridae > Rhabdomys > Rhabdomys pumilio. Next base: position 34,501,563 of record JANHMN010000012.1, read on the forward strand.
TGGCATATAGCATGTTCATGCTTTCACATGTAAAGATCAATAGAAGCCAGAAGATTTGCAATGCACACATATTTGAGTCTGCAGACGCTCCAGTATGGCCATGTTGGAAGATGCAATTAGAAGTCAGGTTACTAACACCCAAATCAGAACTGCCCCAAATCCATTATAAACACGCCGACCTGCGTGTACTTGCATGACTCAGTTCTTGAATGGCATCCCCATGAGTTATGTGGCTTTCCAAAACCATGGAGCATGAGCTTCTCTCATCTCCAGCATTTGCTTCTTGGAAATCCCAGGCACTCTTAGAACAGTGCTGTTATGACTTGTGGGTCTCCCAAAGTTTATGTGCTGAAATCCTGTGGTCAATACATCAGTGTTGATCAGTGGGAAATTTAACGTGATCAGGATCATGAAGACTGATTCTACGAATAGGTTGATGTCATTGTCACGAGAGAGTGACTCATTGTTTTGACCATGTGGTGTCCTCCAACATGTTGGATGCTTTGAAAAGTCCCTCAACCAGTTCTCTGACTTTGGTTTCCAGAATAATGAGGTATGTATTTTGAGAAATGTATTTATTATGAGACATCGTTTCCTTATAATTTAGTCAGCCTGAGATATTCGGCTACCACTGCACAAAGCACAGAACCGCATGCAAAATTCCTTCTGAGTTTCTCTAAATTAGGCCCATGGCTCAGAGCACCATAAAAAATAGTTTTCTCACATGAACATGGGTGGAAAATTTTAGGTAGAGTGACAGGTACATTGTTGTATAATAAGTGAAGGATGTAGGGGGGGACGGGGTGTACATCTGAGTGACCCACGTGTTTTCATGTAACCCACAGCAGAGCACTCCACAAACAAGAAGGCTGAGGTAAACAGTGAGAGTAAATGTAGCTCCTAACACCTGTATATTTATTATGCGTGAGGCAGTCTCCTGTGTCTCTCATATGCTATAAACCAATGATTCCTTACAAGGACTCTGGAGGTATAGTGTTATTCTCATTTCACTGATGAGGAAACTGAGGCATGGTAAGGTTACAGAATGTTGTTGAGCTCATGTAGACAAAAAAAATGTTCACCTCGCTATATGTTATGGTTTGTATATGCTTGGCCCAGGGAGTGGCACTATTAGAAGGTATGACCATGTTGAAGTAGATACAGTGTTGTTGAAGTCGGTGTGTCACTTTGGGTGTGGGCTTTAAACCTTCATCCTAGCTGCCTGAAAGCCAGTCTTCCACTAGCAGCCTTCAGATGAAGATGTAGAACTCTCAGCTTCTCCTGTACCCTGCCTGCTTGGACTCTGGCATGCTCCCACCTTGGTGATAATGGTCTGAACCTGTAAGCCAGCCTTAAATAAATGTTCTTTCTTTCTTTCTTTCTTTATTTATTTTTTATTTTTATTTATTGTATGTAAGTACACTGTAGCTGTCTTCAGACACCCATATGAGGGCATCAGATCTTATTACAGAAGGTTGTGAGCCACCATGTGGTTGCTGGGATTTGAACTCATGACCTCTAGAAGAACAGTTGGTGCTCTTAACCGCTGAGCCATCTCACCAGCCCATAAATGTTCTTTCTAAGACTTGCCTTGGTCATGGTGTCTGTTCACAGCAGTAAGACCCTAACTAAGACACTATCAGATGCTTCAGTGTCCACTGTCTGCAGGGTTGTATTTGGTATTGGGCAATGGGAATATCCAGTTACTGCAGAGCTGTGCTTGACACTGGGCACTGGGAGTGGCCACTGTCTTCAGGGTTGTGCTCAACACTGGACACTGCAAGTATCTACTATCTTCAGGGTTCTGCATGGCACAAGAAGTATGGAAACTATTCATGAGTAGAGTTCATAGTGGCTGGCACTCATGCTTCTTGAGCACTTATTAAGCACCAGGTTCTGAACTAGATACCAGAGCAAATGACACTTCCAAATTTCATTTCAGTTTTGTTCACTTCCTTTTGTGTGTACTGTCCATTAGGAGGAACCAGTACTAGTCACTTGGGTAGATGGTTTTAGCTCTTGAGTCTCATCTCAGGCCTTGGGGAGGACATCCCTTTCAACTCAGATGCCTGCTTCTTATCACTATCCTCTGACCCTACCACTAACTCCCTTTTTCTCTCCAGAACCTTCCTGTGAGCCATCTTTCTATGTAAAGACCATATCCAGATCAGTGCCAGCTTCTCCTTCTTATCAGGTCTCCATTTGGTGTTTTTTTTTTTTTTTTAGCATCTCAGCTAATACTGCAGGGACTCCCCACTACCCCTTCTCATCCCATTCCCTTCTAGCATGTAGGGGCATCCAATGCCAATTTGCTTATGATGTCATCATTTGTCCCTGGATAAGTTCCATGACATGCTCTGTATTGACAACATAGGTCTTTTAGTAGCTGGTATTCAATGTGAATGATGACCAACTGACCAAGGAATGAATGTGTCCCCTGTCCCAAGCTTGGAAGATGTGCTTTGCTGCCCTTTTCTGAGCAGGAGGTATGCATCTGTCCTTGCCACCTTCACTGAGACCCTGTGTGGCCCAGTTTCTTAGAGTGGTCCCCTCACCCTGTGGCTTTTAGTCCATAAGAGTGGTAGAATTTAGCTTTCCAAAGAGTGAGGTCAGAGTACTCAGGCACTAGACAATTCTGCAGCAAGGATGAGAAGCTTTTAGAAGAAGATTCCTGGACCCTAATTTTTTTTACTGAAGTGTGGAATCAGCCTGAGGTAACATTCCTGATTCCCTGTCTGAACAATGGGACCGAACCCTAGGTCTCTTGGAAGCAGGGAGAGGCAGTGACACTCAGCTTTCCAGTAGAGTACTGGCCAACAAGATACCCTGTTGAGTCCCTGGTGTCTCTTAGTGCCAAGGCCTGGCACCTTTGGCAACTGTTATTTCTCTAGTCAAGATTCTGGGTTTGCCCTACCCTGGCCAGAGACAAATGGAGAGATGGGAGAGATGGTGGGGACAGACAACTGAGCGTTCATATCACATGTCAGTTGTGACACTTATGGAGATGCCCAGGCAACCTATAGCCAATTTAAGTTGAACTATTGAGTAATGGAGTGCCCCAAAGTATGTGTCCCTCGTGATTCCCTCCCAATACTGGGCCATTAAGTTCCAATAAGATACTCAGAATGGCAGGCACCTTTCTGTCATCTCTATGCAAAACTATGATTGATTCTCTTGAGCTCCAGGTTCCAGAATTCAAGTCCTGATGAATTCAGATCTATGCTCTACCTAAGGAACCTTTGTGGATTCTGCAGAAACAGGGGAGGCCAAGGGCTGTAGGCTGTACTGAGTGTCTCCCATCCCTCCTAAGACTCATTTACCCAGCAATCAAAGCTCTGTTCTGTTTTCACCTTACCTCATAAGACCACTTCCCACTTCTCTGTTTGCAAAGACTCCCTCTATAAGTGGCAGAGGGCTGTGACTATAGCACTGCTCTAAACGGTTTTGTGTTGTTTTTAAACCAGGGTGCAAGTATATACATGCTTATTTACACATGTGCAAAAATATTTACCAACTGGTGTGATGATCGAGGCTTTATTTCATGCACAAAGGACACAGTAGTGATAAAAACAAACATGGCCTGACCTCCTGAATACTCAGACTTGTAGGGAAATCAAGCCACCCATAAGCCATTAAGGACCATTCATTGATGTTGTGGGCCATGATGAATAAATACCAGATTTTTGATAGGAAGATGGGAAGGGGACATGTCTTCCAATAGAGGTCATACTGCTAAAAGTTGATACGAGAGGTGATTCTTACCACCACAGTTACCACCTTGGTCACCTGAGTCAAATTGAGGAGGTGGGTATTGAGTTCCCCATATGGTGATATTTGAGGATAAACCATGTGTCATACCCATGTCTAGAGTTGTTTTGTATTCAGCACAGACAAAGACTCTGTCCACTAGTTTTCATGTAGTAGCAATAATAATAGCAATAGTAGCTCCACTTACCTAAACTCTTAAATGGTATCAGGGCATGCCTTCCAACAGAGTAGCTCATGAAGTTTCACAACCACTTCCTATGGTAGAATTCTTAAATCCATGTTGTAGATAATAAGATGACCTTACTTGTTTTTCTTCCATTGTTATATATCCAAAGAAAGTATTCTGTCCCAGGGAAAACATACAGAAGTATTCAATATTAATATGCCTATGAAGCTACTGAAGTAAAGATAAAAGAATTATTTGGACTGATGAACAAATAGCTCCAGTCACATACAAAGGTGATAAGGTAAATTTATGTTGGTCACAGGCTCACATCAGTGCCAGAAGACTGTGAATCTACAATATATTATCTCAGGAAAAGAAAGTGTGAATCAAGGATTTATACCCAGCTAAACTGACCTTAATTAATCATAGTTAGGTTTAAATAGACACAAATACTATTTTCATGAGTTAGTCCTTTGGGAAACTACTGGTAGATAACTTCATTTCATATAATCAGCATATCACTGAGGAGTATGGCCACATGATTAACCATGGGCATCAGCTAGACTAAACTGGTGAAATGAGACTAAAATCTGTAGTTGATCTGACAGAGCTGGATACAAATATGACAAGAAAAGCTGGTGTGGGAAGTTTTTGGAGTGGTAGCTTCTTTATACAAAATCTGAGAATCTAAGAGTTACTGTTTAAAGCTGACCAATCAACTAATGATTTCAGAACATTTAATTAAATGTAGTAGCTTAAGATAGATACTACCCCCAGATAAAATCTGTAGTGAAATGAGGAGGCACGGGAGTTTCATTCTGACATCCGGGCATGAACAAAGATGACTGAAGTACAAATATGAAGGTGGTTATTATGATAAAGATATTAATTTTGCAATCTAGGTGCAATAGTGCACACCCATAATCCCAAAACTTAAGAGTTAGTGGCAGTGTGACCAGAAGTTCAAGGCCACACAGAATTACATAATGAATTTTGATGGCATCTGGGACTACATGGGACCTTTTCTCTAAAAGCAGAATAACAATAGCAACAATAGATAATTTTCCATCCATATAAGAACTACATATGTTTAAACAGACCATATAGTACAATTCTTACTGCTAAAATAGAACATTACATATAACCATAGACAAAATCAACACTAAACGCTACTTTTTGATCTTGTGTGTTAAAGAGAAACAGTCTCAGATTTAATTACAAAGAAAAATCTCAGCTCTGCAGTGTGCTACAGAGCTATCCAAAATAAAGCACATTGAAAGTATCGAAGCAGATAGCATGAAGACAAAAAGTGAGAGAAAAAACAATGACTAAAATTTTGTTCTGGGGCAATGTGGAATTCTGGTGAAACAGTATTAAATGGGACAAAGTGGGAAAAACATAATATCAAACACTGCCATTCATAAGTGAAGTGAAACAGCCATGAATATTGTCAAAGCAGAACAGTAGCACTGTTATTAAACTGAAACTTATTAACTGAAAGAAAGAAGAGACAAAACTACATTTGTTATTCAGAGATTTTAATTCACTTTCATTGACCTAGCACCTGGTTAAAAAAAATTATGATTAAAAAAAGCTTAAAAGGTAACTGAAAGCCTATTTTTAGCATAGATTTTTGTTTGTTTTGTTTTGTTTTGTTTTGTTTTGTTGAGACAGGGTTTCTCTGTGTAGCCCTGGCTGTCCTGGAACTCACTCTGTAGACCAGGCTGGTCTCGAACTCAGAAATCCACCTGCCTCTGCCTCCCAAGTGCTGGGATTAAAGGAGTGTGCCACCACTGCCCAGCTTAGCATAGATTTTTAAATGTTGCATCTGAAAAACAGAAATACTTTTTTTTTTTATTTTGTGTTTTTCAGAAATCTGCTGAAATGGAATGCACTGTGCCAGATATAAAATCTTAATAAATATGGAAATCATATGAATTATTTTCTGACCACATTTCATTGAAACTAGAAATTAATAATATGAACCAAGAGTTGGACACGTGGCTCTGTTGGTAAATATTCAGTGTACTAAAGAAACATGGATTTGATTCTCCAGCACAACATAAATCTGCAATTCTTGCACTTGGGAAGAAAAGACAGGAGGATCCGAAGTTCAGTCGCCCTCAGCTACATAGTAAGCTTAAGCCAGCTTGGGATATCTGAAAAAAATCTATCTCAGAATAATAATGATAAGGTTGATAATGCTAATGATGATGATGAAAACCATCAAAAACAAAAGGCCCTTTCAGTTGGTGCCTTAGTCTATTTTCTATCGCTAGAAGAGCGTACTTGAGTCTGGGTAAAAGAAAAGAGGCTTATTTTGGTTTATGGTTCTGAACATGAAGAATCTAAAGGGCATAGTGGTGCAGCATCCACTTGGCTTGTAGTGAGGGGAGTAGGCACGTGCATAGAGAGAAGAGAAAACAGAACTCTAGTGACAGATAACCCATTCCTTTAAGGAGGGCTTAGCTCACACCTCCCACTAGCTCAGGCCTCTCACTATCACCACACTGAGGAATTCAGTCTCAACATGACTTTTCTGGAAACAAGCCATTTCTAAACCACAGAACTTAGATACTCTATCAGTCCATCTGTTTGAAACAACTCTGTGAAAAAGGCAAAGCCACGTACACACAGCAGAATATCCAGAGAAAAGCACATCGGAGCATGCGGCTGAAAATGACCAGTGTCAGAGAAGGTGTTGTGTTTTATAAAAACATAAGGAGAGAAGGAATCTGTTTGGTGGATGTGCAGTCAGGTGTGGGGGAAGGGGTGCCTCTGAGGGCCCATGCTGAGGCATCCCTTCCCGCTGAGGGACCAGCCACAGGATGGTATAGTATAGAGTAGAGTCTATTCAGAGCATGGGGAGGAAAGTTGAGGGAGTAGAGACAGAGAAAGGCAAAGAAAGAGTAGATGAGTAGAGGCGGCCATGAGCACAGGGAGAGAGATGGGGGGAGGGGAATGGAGAGAGGGGGAGCGGGAGCAAGAGAGAAAGAAGGATGCAAGCAGCCCCTTTTACAGAGAGTTGCCAGGTAACTGTGAGGCGGAGCCTAGACTAAATGCCAACAGAAGGGCCTCATAGACTCAGGTCGCAGAAATTGGAGACAAGAAACTAGGCATGGGAAATCAAATTATAGCAGTGGTTCTCAGCCTTCCTGATGCTGTGACCCTTTAACACAGTTCCTCGTGTTGTGGTGACCACAACTATAAAATTATTACCGGTGCTACTTCATAACTGTAATTTTGCTAATGTCGGAAATACTAATGGAAATATCTGATATGCAAGATATGTGATATTTGACTCCTATAAAAGAGTTGTTTGACTCCAAAGGGGCCGAGATCCACAAGTTGAGAAACACTGAATTAGCAAAAACGACAGCTAAACACAGAACAATAATGAAGCAACCTGAGTGTAAAAGCAGAAATCAAGAGAGGGAAACCCAATTATACTTACTCAAAATGATAAAATAAATAACTGCAATAGAAAAGCTAAATAAACAGAACATAAATAGTGGAGTTTGTTTGCTTACTTGTTTTTAAAACAGTACATGAAAAGAACTTGGAGAGACTGTTCAACGTCCAAATACATTTGACATGTGACTACATATAGGGTGTTCCTAGCATTGTCTCATATCCCAGTTGAACTTGACCCATCCACTAGAGTAAAAAAAAACCAACCAACCAAACAACAACAACAACAACAAAAAAACCAACCCAAAAAACAAGGAAATGCCTGGAGATAAGACAGTAGTAAATGATTCTTGAGATTAAGCAAGTGCAACCAGACTAAAACAATCAACTAGGAGGCAGGACTGAGTTTATTCAATAGACAAAATTAAAGAAAAATAGATGGGGAAGGATGCAGAATTTAGGAAAATGTGTGATTAACACACTTGTACTGTACTTCCAGCAGTGTCAATTGTCTAGACTATTTAGACTCTGATTTGCGGGACAAAAGGAACAAAAATATATAAATATTCATGTGACAACTGGAGAAATGTTGATATTGACTAATTATCTGGCCATAATAAATACACTGATGCATTTGATGTGATTGTAGTTGTGTTTGAAAGGAAGACTTGACAAGATGATGTCTGTAATTTGGGCACTCAGAGGCTGACGCAGGGGAATAATGAGTTCACTGCTAGCACGAATAGGACTACGATTGTGTGTCGGGGGGTGTGCACGTGCACTCGCACGCGTGTGCTGGTAAGCTAGCAAGCCTCAGGGATTCACTATTCCTGCCTCCATGACTTTCTCTGTGGGTTCTGATGAACAAAACTCAGGAGCTTCACATTTGTAAGGCAAGTACTTGACTGACCAAGTCACCTCCCCGCACAGAATACCTAATTTTTAATGATTAATAATGAAATGTCTACAGACCAAATGATGTAATGCATAAGGTTTGTTTTCAAAGTATTCCAGGTTTGGGAAAGATGGATGGAAGTAGACTAATGATAAAGCTAACTGGGATAAGGTAGAGTTCAGTGGTGGAATATGCATATGCAAGTATATGCAAGCATATGCAAGGCTTTGGGTTTGATGGAGGTGAGGGATATGGAAACACAGGGTAGCGGGATTAGAGATGTGGCAGGGGTAGAGAAGGGGTCTCAAACTCTTGAGGAATCTCCTTCACTACAAGAAGCTACTCACATGGCCCATACCTGGAATGCTAGCACATTAGAGGTAGGAGACAGGAAAGTCTGAAGTTCAGGTCATCCTTATCATAGATTCAAGGCTTCTAAAATCTAAAGAAAGAATAACAGTAGGTATTTAAGTATGTCATGAAAAAAAAAGAAAGTTTTCCTTCCCGTGCCGGTCCGAATCCCGTCGGACTTTGTTGCGGAGTCTGATGGGAAGAAAAAAAAAAAGTTAAGTATGTCATGAACTTTGATGATCAATGCATTGTTAATTAAATTGTCATGAGGCTGATATAGAAATCAACTAATGTAACAAAATATAAAGTGCAACTAGAACTAAGAACATTCCTTAGTGTAAAAATAAAGGTAGACTCTTAGGGTACCAGGGAAAAGACAAAGGGACAGAAAAGATAGTGGAGGAAGGCTGGAGCCCTGGCTCAGTGGTTAAGAGCCCTGGTTGCTCTTGCAGAGTTTGGATTTGATTTCCAACACCCATCTGGCAGCTCACAACCCTTTGTCACTCCAGTTCCAGAGGGTGTCACACAGTCTTCTAGTTTCTGTAGGCGTCAGGCACACGGTGCACAGATGTACATGCAGCAAACACTCATAAACGCAACATAAAGATAAGTGAATCTTAGGAGAAAGGTAACGAAGGGGGGATGGTAACAAGCTAGCTATTACAAGCAGATGATGAGGCAAAGGAAACAAGGAACGTGAAATCCTACAGGGGGATGTGCTTGTCTATATCCCATGGCATACCTGAGACAGGCTAACTTCGGACAGCCAAAAGGATGGGTGTGCTGAGCTCACATGGTGGAAGGGGGAGCATGGACAAGAGGGGACGGCCAGTTCTTGAATCAGCAGAGCATCCTCTTCATGTAGCACACCCCCAGTGACCTAAGGACCTCCTGGGGGGCTCCATCCACATTGCTACAAAATGGGCTTTTGAGAGGAAACTTGTAAAACATTTTCCAACCCCAGTGGCTTCCAATCCAACACTCATAAAACATTCACTTGATAAATTTTATTGTAAAAAAAAATCTCTTAATGTATTACGCAGCAAAACAAAATCCAGTAGCAAACCAAGAACTATTAGCAAATCACAGATAAAGAAGCTGGAGTAAGTATTCACAATTCATACTTTACACTAATATTTTAATTTCCCTAATATGCAAAGAGCTTGTGGTAATAAACAGGAAAAGGAGTAACTCAAAAGAAGAGTGGCTGAGGACATGAGTTGAAAGTTTGCAAAGCAAAGCCAGGCATGGTAGCACAGGTTGGTAATCCTAGCACTTAGAAGGTCACTGCAGGGGGCTCCGAGGTTCTAGGTTAGCCTGAGCTACCTACCTAAAGAAGAAAGATGTAAAAATCAAATGAGTGTCTAAAATATAAAAGGTATCTATAGCTTGATACAAGATAGAAAATAACCAAGTTAAAACAAGAGTGTGATGTTACTTTTTACCCAGAAGATTAATTAGAAATACCTTGATGGTGTATTTTCATGGTAAAGTTGGATACTATTGGCCAAGTACCAAGTACCTGTGAAAGTGTAAATTGGGATGAGCTCTTTGGAAAGCACTGGTCTGAAAGGATACTTTGTAACCTGTGAGGGTTTTATGACCCAATAACCCCATTTAAAACCCAGGAAGAAGCCACAAGAACAACACATTGGTTAAAAAACTTGGGGATCTTAATTCAAATTCTCAGCATCTGTATTAAGAAGCTATGAGTGTCTAGAATCCTAGCAGATCCTGAGAGCTCCCTGTCCAGCTACCCCAGCCAGAACAGCATGTTTCCAGTTCAGTGGGAGTTCCCCTTTCAAGGCAGTTAGCCATAGAAGAAGACATTTGACAGCTGGCTCTGCCCTGCTCCCGAGCAGATATCACCATGAACTGCTAACCCAGAAAAAGACCACATTTCCAGAAAACCAAACAAAACAAATTGGCCTGTCTTGTCATCAGTGAGGACCATCGGCGCTGGCCAAGTTGTAAATGTGGGCATTCCCTTAGATCCTACAGAGCCGCCCATTCTTCACAGTATCGTTTGCAGAAAAAGCTGGACACATGTGACGTCTGTCAATAGGTGAAATGATTCTAGCACATCTATTCAGGGGAATATATTCAAATAGCCCAAACACTGAAGCCATTCTCAACTTGAACAGGGAGAACTCTGGGGCGTTGTTTACAGGAAATAAGGGATGTGGGTGTGAGCAACCATATGCTAACTTCCACCTAATAGAGGTGGACAATCTGTATAGACATGAGTTTTGTTTTTTTTGTAGAACACTCAGGAAAGGAATGTGCAAAACTAATGACAGTGACTACTATGGTGGGGGCTGGAAATTCAAATGGGAGGGCAAGAATAAGAATAAGACTAGTAATAATACAACATTTTGTGTGTATCTTATTGTAATTATTGCTATATAATTTATAATTTATTATAATTATTGTTATATTACGATTATTACTTTGAGAGAGGATCTCCCTCAGGCTGACCACAACTTGCTATATAGCCTAGGCTGGCCTAGACCTCTGATCCTCCTGTCTTAGCCTCCCACCTGCTGGGATGACAAACTTACATGGTTCCCTCTGCTTTCCTGTATATCATTGTACATCATCTGTTTGACAAGCTATTAAAATATTCCCTATCCAAATGAATGTGGGAACTTGGGCAGCTTTAATACATGGGCAGTGGGAAGAATAACCAGTACAAAGTCGAAGGGAGAGCTGGCTCTCTGCTCTGAAGGTGAGCCTGCTCAGGCCCTCAGATGTTCCTTCTCCTTGTCCAGGGTGAGTGGACAGATGCAGGCCCCAACACTGCTGCTCTATTGCTCTAATAAGCAACCCAGTGGCCAGGAAGCCTGAGTCAGCAGCAGCCCTGCCTCTGCATGCAGAAAGGGCTTGCAAAGGTGAGGCCATGATGAACGTGTTCCTGGCCTGGGACGACTGTCTGCCGCAAAACACAGGCTTCTCCAGCCTTAGCAGGAACCACCCACCCATCTGTGGGGAAAGCCAAAGCCTCATCCCAGAGCCACAGCCAGGAATCCCAGGAGACTGCCTGGCTAGCTCAGCAAGAGCAGGGAAAAAAAAAAAAAGACACACCATAGCAAGAACACGCATGCACCTGGCCTGAGCCCATGACTGTTTGGCTTTCATGCCACTTGGAAGCCATGCTAATTCCCCCAGAAGACTTCAGGTTATAAAATTACACTTTACGGAAACAACTCCAAAATAACAGCAGTTTAAACTATATGGAAATTACTCCTTTCCTGTGTTTCATATGCCAAGAGGAGCTGCCCATGATGGCTGTGTGCCTCATCATACCAAGGAACTAGACTCCCTCTCTGCTGCCTTCTGTTGTATTGATTTGCTACCTAAAGTCACTTCACGGTCTGTTATGGCTCCGAAGGCTCCAGCCAATGCATCCTATCTTTACCAGAATTAAGCAGGAAGTAGATTAATAGATGCATTCTTTTCCTTTAAGTATATTTCCTAGAAGCCTTCAACCACTTCTAATTAATTAGTCAAAACATACCCACATTGTAAGGGAACCAAGAAGCATGTTTATTTTAGACTCAAATGAGCTTAAAAGCCAAATGTCTCCAGGGGCAGAAGAATGAATGGAGGTTAGTGACTTTTTTTCCGAAGTGATATGGATCCCATAACATGGGTTTATGCTAGGAATTCATCAGCCCATTTCTACGAATGTACTCATTATTCTTAAAACAAATCTACATGAAGGGCTTACTTGTATTCTTCTGGGTCCCCGGCCTGGAATCCAGAGTGACCAACTTCTGTCCTGAATGAGCATTGTCTTTGAGGCTTTGGTGATCCACAACTCCTCAAGAAGCCTAGGGCTGGCTGTCACAGCTTTGGGACTTTGTTATAGACATGCTCGCCAACAAGATGCTCAGCTAGACTTTATCAGGATGTCTCTGAGCCCTAAGGAAAGGGAAGAGGTGCCATCTGTTCTTTCTCTTAGAGATAACAGTCATTGACCATAGTTGTTCCTCAGAGTCCCTGAGGAAGTGGCTACCAGGCTTGGGTGGAAAGGAGCCTTGTCTTTTAAACATCTTGTCTGCTTTTCTGCTGCTAGGGAGCAGAGTGGAAGGTCACTGACCTCCTTGATCATGGAAAAAGATACCAAGATACCAATTTGTGCATCAGAGCATGGGAGTTTGAAATACTCAGACATAGGGGGGCAATTGGGGACTCTGAGGGACACCACTATTCACAGAAACCTACAATACAACTCCTGGCAGCCTTTGCTTTGACTACTTACTGTCTTGGGGTTTCTATTGCTGTAATGAAACAGCAAGACCAAAATCAACTTGGGGAGAAAGGGTTTATTGCATCTTGTAGTTTATAGTTTATCATCCAGGGAAGTCAGGGCAGGAAATTAAGGCAGGTACATGGACTCAGGAACTGATGCAGAGACCATGAAGGATGCTGATTACTTGCTATCTGTTTATGGCTTACTCAGCCTGCTTCCTTCTAGTTCTGAGGACCACTCGTTCAGGAGTAGTACTATTCACAGTGTGCTAGGACTTCCCACATCAATCACCAAGCATGAAAATGCACCATAGGCTTTCCCATAGGACAATTTGGTGGAAAAAAAAATTCTCAGTTGGGGTTCCTTCTTCCAAAACCAATTCTAGTTTGTGTCCAGTTGACATAAAAACTAGCCAGCACAGGCACCCTTCTACCTAGGTCCAAGGTCACAGACCTCTGTGACTGTTACCCTGTGGAGGAACTCTCTGTGACAGGCAAAGCATGGACTTTGGGGGCTCTAACCTGAGGTGAAATCTGGGCTCTATCTTCTGCTCGCTGTGATGTAAGCTGAACTGTGTCCCTTAATTCATGTGATGAAGTCTAATTCCCAGGATCTCAGTCTGTGACTGCTTGGGGCTATTTCAAAAGTAAATCCTGTTAAAGTGAAGTTAGTGGGGTGAGCTAATCCTAGAGGATGGCGTTTGGATACTGTCACGTACAGAGCAAAGACATCGGAAGATTCGAGAAGTGAGGGCTATCCTTAAGCCTCAAGAGGTATCACTACTGCTGAAGCCTTAAGCTTGCACTCTAACCTTAAGAACTGCAGGAAATACATTCTGAGGATTACACCACTACTGGAAATACTTAGCCAACCTTGCCCTAGGAGCTGACAAGTGGCGTGACACCTTTCTTGTGTACAATCAAAATCGTAACAATATCACCCTTCTCAGCTGAGACTCTAGGTATGGAAGGCTTTTGGTGCAGGGTCTAGCCTCTGTAGGCTGTAGCTGGACTTTTGGCTACTTTCTGGGTTCTTCTTTCTTCTACTCTTATTCCACCCTTTCATACACCCAACACTTGATAGGACAGAAATAAGATCGAGGGGAAAGGGAGTGGTATTATCATTAGGCTACTTCCTGCTGATTAGGGGCATCTAGTTCCTTGGGGGGAAAGTTTGATCTTAGCTGTCAGGATATCTAAGTTCCTCCTTCTCCTCCTCCTCCTCCTCCTCCTCCTCCTCCTCCTCCTCCTCCTCCTCCCCCTCCTCTTCCCCTCCCCCTCCTCCTCCTCCCCCTCCCCCCCTCCTTCTCCTCTTCTTCTTCCCCTCCCCCCTCCTCCCCCCTCCTCTTCTTCTTCTTCCCCTCCTTCTCCTCCTCCCCCTCCCCTCCTTCTCCTCCCCTTCTTCCTTCTCCTCTTCTTCTTCCCCTCCCCCCTCCTCCCCCCTCCTCTTCTTCTTCTTCCCCTCCTTCTCCTCCTCCCCCTCCCC
>JANHMN010000012.1:34516293-34583515 GCA_030674055.1 Rhabdomys pumilio
TCCTCCTCCTCCTCCTCCTCCTCCTCCTCCTCCTCCTCCTCCTTCTTCTTCTTCTTCTTCTTCTTCTTCTTCTTCTTCTTCTCTCACAAGTACTTAACAAATCTCAACAAGACAGTAACCAACCACTAACCAGAAACACATATATCAGGGCTCTAGCATTTATATATCCTCTGAAAAGTTCCCAGAATTCCAAATGTCACACAGTCACAGAAACCATCTGCTGCTGGCAAAATCCTGCCCCTACTAGAGCATAAGGCAAATCATAGTTTGCTGCCATGGACGATCTGAAGCAGCCCCATATCCCACACCTGGGATTCAAACAAAAACATATTTACAATATTTCAGTGTTTTCAAAGATACCCAAAAGAGACCACTACAGTGGTCACAAACTATGATTATGCCAATTGATAGCACCCAGCTTGGTATCCTGACCCACTCAAGGCCTACCCTGTAGTCCTTTTCTCTAGTATTTGGTAGGGTAAGAATACTTTGCTCATAGTAGTGGACCCCACTGGAGAATGGTCTTGCTTGACTGACTGACTGAATGAATGAAGGCTGCTTCAGTGTTCAATGGAAGAGATCGGGCTAAAATTCCTGCATAGTAGAGTAAGCTGTGTGTCTATGTGTGTATTCATCTCTCTCTCTCTCTCTCTCTCTCTCTCTCTCTCTCTCTCTCTCTCTGTGTGTGTGTGTGTGTGTGTGTGTGTTTGTGTGTGTGTGTGTCTGTGTGTGTGTATATTTGTATGTATATGCATGTGAATGCGGAGGCCAGAGGAAAACATCAGGTATTGTTCTTCAGATACCACACACCTTGTTTGTTGAGTCACAGTTTCTCTTTTATTGGCCTGGGCTCATCAAGTCAGAGAGTCCCAGGAATCTGCCTGTTTCCACCTTCTCATTGCTGGGATTACTTACAAGTATGGGCAACCAAGCTCCTACAAGTACTTTTCTGACCGAACTAGCTACCCAGGCCCTTGAACCACAAATGTTTAAAACCAGAACTAAACTGTTAGTGGATGCTTCTGTGCGGAAATGACAGGTTTCTTTTGACGGTGGGGGCAGGGATGCTAACAGTCACCCGCCCAGCAGGCAGCCAAACCAGACGCTCCTGGCTTCAGGCCAGAGGTTATATGCATGTCAGGAGGCTGTGCAGACTGTGTGTGGAGCGAGGCAGACGAGGGGGACGAGGGGGACGTGAGGGAACACACAGGCAAGCCAGTGCACAGTACTGGCTCTGCCCAAGGAGCTGGCAGCTAGCTACCTGTGGAACTCAGCTGGTAAGGCACTCAGAGCCTGTACTCAGAGAAGCAGATGAGTTGTTTCTGAGGTTAAGACCACAGCACACTGAGGCTGAGTATTGTTTAGAAAGAGAGCTACCTCTAAACCAGGTGACCTTCTAATCTTTCAGAGTCAGCCTATCCACCAGAGTCCGGCTCCCCTCAGGGCCTGGGCTTCTCTTTACTCTGTCCTATAGAAGTGCTCTCTAAAGGGCTTTTCTTGTCACAGGATTCTTAGTATTTTGATTAAAGGTCCATGCAGATTATTCCGCAGTCACCTTCCCTACCATTTCCAGTTACTGGTGAGAAAAACCTTAGGACACAAAGGTCTTTCCACTCCAAATCCCAACATGGGTCTTTTCTTGCTTTGTATAGGGTATCAATTTTCTACCTAAACCCTCCCTTCTTCATTTCTGGTCATTGATCACACAGCTCCCTGATTTATAACTACAAAGCCAGCTGTGGAATTTTGCTCAGCTCTGGACTGCTCTGCTGTCAGCTTCTTGCCACTAGTCTCCTAAGAGGACCATCTGGAATTCGTGGAAGAGGATTATGTCTAAAACTGGGAGTTCCTAGAGAAGATGGGGTTTTATAATGAGCCATGTTGGAAGAAGCCATAGGCAGCCATTTCAAGCCAACATTTACTAAGTTTCTATGGGATGCAGCCTAACAGTTACATTCTGCTGCCATGAAAAAAAAAAAAAATCCTGACAACAAACAACTTAGGGAAGAGTTTCTTTTAACTCACTCCTCCAGGTCACAGCTCCACTTCTGTATCTCTGTGAGAAGTCACAGTTGCAGTCACACCTGAGACAGCTATTCATAACATCCACGGTCAAGAGCAGAAAGAAATGAACACAGGTATGTTGCTTGCTTGTTTGCTTATGCTCAGCTCAATTTCTCCACATTTTTTTTTTTTTTTTGAGACAGGGTTTCTCCGTGTAGCCCTGGCTGTCCTGGACCTCACTCTGTAGACCAGGCTGGCCTTGAACTCAGAAATCTGCCTGTCTCTGCCTCCCAAGTGCTGGGATTAAAGGCATGTGCCACCACTGCCCGGCTCAATTTCTCTACTTTTCTAGAGTTTAGGACCTTCTGTCTAGGGAGTGAGGCCTCCCATAGTGGACTAGGTCTTCTTATATCACATCAATTAATTTAGTTAAGATACTTCCTCCCAGACGTGCCCACAAGTCAACACAATATAAACAGTCCCTCGTTGAGACTTTTCTCAGGTGACTCTAGGCTGGTGACTCAAGCTGACAGAGCTAAAAAGCATGCAGGCTGAGTACGTAGGAACACTCTCCTGACCAGCAGGCTTTTCTCTAAGAGCCTCGTTTAGGCACAGCAGACCTTAGAACAGAAAATGAACTGGCCATGGGATGTTGTTCCAGAAAGCCTTCAGAGACACTTGGACAGTAGAGACTCCACGTATAATAATGTCCCCGTGGAAGGAACAATCTTTGAGAACACAGTGGCCTAGACCTCCTACTCCAGGAAATGATTTACACACACTTTTCTTCCCTCATGTAACTTTTACCCAACCTCATCTTCTTTAGGCTTCTTCTTCAACCTAAACTGTTGGAAATAAAACTGCCCCTGAAAACAGGATCTGACTTTTACCTTTGTCTAATGAAATAGAGTATTTTGTTCTGATCTGCCTCCCTATCCTGAAGAGCTTGCTAATGAATTGCTCTCAGTCATTCTAGATAGAATTCTCTAGGCCTTTGACTCAGTAAATTTGTAGAACTTTTCTTTGATGACAGCAATGTGTTTTGACTAGACCAGCAGCCAGGAGATACCTGGACTATGGGGCCATATGACCCCTCTTTTCATTTTATCTGAGGTAAGCACATGGTAGCTGGCTGTTGCATGAGGCAGCTCATGTATAGCCATGAAGAACAATATTCCCTCCTGGACTCAAGGCCCTATTCCTCCTGTAGCACATACATCCTCAAGTCTCCCGTCTTTGTGGACCTCATGTATTGGTGGTTGTCTTATGCAGGGGTGAAGGGCACTGTTACAGGTGTGGGGGATGGGGAACTCAGGCCTCCAAGCCTGATGTTTAAGAACTATCTGCTATAGTGTGAGTGGCTTATATCCATGCAAATCTATGCCAAGGCTTCAGTATTGAATACAATGTTTGACGAGGAGCCTAGTGAGAGATGCTTTGTCATGGTACCTTTCCCTCCCAAGGACCCAGAGTTACCCTCAAGTCCTCTATCATGGAATTGAGAAGGGGCTCAGCTACTCATAGCAGGCAAAGGCTTGCACCATCTCAAAACAGAACCTTAAGACTGAATTACTGGCATTTTGTAGGAAGCAGGATGCACTCTTCTATGTCTGTGTACGCACAGATCAAGGCAGCACCAGTCTCTACCCAGATGCAGGCCCTGCTCATGGACACCTCCTCCCCACCCCTCAAAGCCTTCAGAATTCTGATCCAAGATAATCTTTTTGTTTTATAAATTACCCAGTCTCCAAAATTATATGACTACCACCTTCATCAACAAAAGGCACAATCAGATAATCTCCATTTCTTTGTTTCCTTGAAGTTGGCGTGGATTTGTGTCCATGTTTTGCTGTCTCAGTGGCAAATTCTGTCAGAGTCACAGAGGCGCACTCCAGCTCTCTTACTAGTGTTAAGGACCCAGGACTATGCAACAGGGAAGGGAGTATCCAAAGATCCTCAAGGATGCTTCCTGAGGGTCTCAGGAGACAAGGAGAGGGGCCTGGGGACATAGCAAGCCGCTTCTACTTTGCTGTGGAAGGGAAAAGGACCTAGCTGTTCATAGCACCTGGGGACCTGCCCCATCCCAGAACAGGGTGGTTCTGTCTCCACTTTCCTTTTCCTTCCTTCTATTTTGGTATTCTTGGCACAAATCTTTCATGCCTCTGGTTTTACTGAAACAAAAGCCAGCAAGGGCTGTGTCTTGGTTGGGGCTCTGTAACTCTAATCTTTGGGTGGAGGTCTCTTCTCAAAGATTCTACTAAAACTACGATGAACTCCACTGTTGAACACGGCAGTGCGTCATCATCCCTCCGAGATCTGTTATTGATCTTCACTGAGGGACATAGGAGACACCAAGAAAAGGCATTCACATTAAAAGGTGAAGGGGAGGAGAGACTGTAAGTGCCTGAGGGTCAGGAAGCATGCTGTGGGACTGTGTCTCCTAACAGTGTCAGAAGCTACACTCATAGAGACTAAACATGACTGACTGCCTAAACACCAGCTCATAAAGCACAACAGACTTGCTCAAGTGGAAAGGAGAAAACCCACGAGGCCTCAACCCTACCCAAAGAACTACAGGCAGCCAAGAAATGCTGAGAGCAGGAGAAATAGTCTTCCCCAGGGAAGAGCACACCAATTGTTATCCAGTACTAAATGTCTCTCCTTGAAAATATATAATACAAGCAATATTATGCAGACTGAGGTTGTCTTTAGGAACATATATGTACATACGTGTCTACATGTGATAAGAATTAATGATAAGACAAAAAAGGAGGCCATGGATTTGAAAGGGAGCAAGGAGGGGTGTATTAAAATATTTGGAGAGAGGAAAGGGAAGGGAGAAATGATGTCTTTATATTATAATCTCAAAAAAAAAAAAAAAAAAAAAAAGAAGAAGCAAAAATAAATAAGTAAAAGGACAGGGTTCTCAGGGGCCTGTGGCAGCAGCTCCAGCCTGACAGCCACCAACTCACCCATTACTGGTGGCTGGTGATGCACTTTGTGGCAATTTTTCTTTCGGTCTATCCATTACAAAGACAATATAACTGAAGTCTAACTACGTCGACAGTATGGTCAGGGACTCCTAGGCTTCGGGCCCAATGGCTCCTTTAGAAGCTTCAGCTGCACTGGGTGGTGGTGGCCCACGCCTTTAATCCCAGCACTTGGGAGGCAGAGGCAGGCAGATTTCTGAGTTCGAGGCCAGCCTGGTCTACAAAGTGAGTTCCAGGACAGTCAGGGCTACACAGAGAAATCCTGTCTCGAAAAACAAAACAAAAACAAACAAACAAACAAAAAAGAAGAAGCTTCGGCTGCCTGGGAACTGATGAAATCATTCAGCAGGAAGAGGCAGGTGAAATCACTGATTTTCTGTGGTGGTGAGGTATTCTGGGGGTGTCACACCAAGTCTTCCACTGGAAAAGGACCAAGGGGGATGGCCCAAAGCCTGATTCATCCAGCTAACATAAATTTGGGTAGTGAGCCAGCTTTACTTCTCAAATAGCCAGACGATCGCCAAGCACACACAACTCCATTCTATTAATAAGCAGCTCAAAGGAGTCTGCCAGGGTTAGTCACCTGGTGATTAAGCCTGTATCACTCCTTCAGAATCCAGGCCCACAGCTGCCTGGGGGCCAGGAAGGAGGGAGGAGCAGTTCTGGTAGGACCAGATTTAGTCATAAGACCTTTCACCTGGGGCCAGGTGTACTCTCTGTGGGTGTCAGGTTCCTCCAGTGGCAGACAGAGTACTGGCTTCAAGGATGTTCCCACCCACCAACACTGCCTACAAGAACGTGCTCAGAGTCACCTGCACACGGCAGTTGAGGATTTCGTGGCAAGAGTATAGGGTTAGGGGATCATATGACACGTTTGGCAGGTAGCTTGCAGAATGCCTGGCTTCTAATTCCAGCTTTACTTACTATCTGAGACTTCTCGAGCAAATGACTTTTTTTCCCAGCCCTGGGATTTCCATTCATAAAGTAGAGATGATTAAACAAACAAACAAACAAACAAACAAATAAAAAAAATTGCTTCTTGGAAAGATGTAAAGATTACAATGGCGACATGCAGACAGCTTATAGCTTCCTAGGTACTGTGTGTTATTAAGCTATTTTTATACCACAGAATTTTTGGTAGTCAAGACCTACACTGTATGCAGCTTAGCTTCCCTAGCTAAGTAAGGGTGCTGTTGCAACTCTTCTTTGGTGGTCAGGCTGCTTCCTGTGTGTGGTAAGTGTTTGGAGTTCCTGGCAGACATTTAGCTATGGCAAGTCCATGCATCTTCTGCTCCTGAAAGCCCCTTAGCTTAGACCTGGGTTCCCATCCAAGAGGGAACTGTCCTGAGGACACTAGGGCTAAGTGTAGGAGCCATGGTGAGCCCAGAGGCTTAATGAAAAGAGTGACCAAAGGAGGGACGAGCAGCATCTTGTCTTGGGGAGCTGAGCATGGGAGAAGGCCCTCTAACGAGGAACAGTCCTCCGGTTCTAGATGTTTGTGCTAACTACTAAGGACACTGAAGGACACAGGGGTGGAGCAAGATTATCTGAGAACTTTCTGGGAAAACATTCTGGATGCTATTTAGCGACAGTCATTGCAAATGACAGCTAGACATGCTGATGGTAACTACCTTCCCAGAAAGCAGGTTCTAGAAATTAGCAAGGAGGCCTCCTGCAAATCACCTACCTATCCCCTCTCAGCCTGTTCCCCTATGTCTGAGGACTACAGTTCTTGTATCATCGAGTGCCTGCAGAAGTCAGCAGCACAGCATCCTGGCTCCCTAATACTGCATCCAGCAGCCTCTAGATCTGACACAGGTTCTGGTTTATTAGTGAGTACTGGTTTATTAGTAACAGCTAAGGCCATAATTATTACCTACTTTGATGATTTCCTCCTTGGCTAGCTCCTTGTTTGTTCAGAGAAGGGAGCAGTGTGGCCCATTTCCACAGCTCCTCATTGGCCGAATCAGTGACTTGATGTCTAAGTCCAGTCTAATCTCCCATCTAGGTAATGGCTTCCATGTGTGGACTGGGAAAAGGCATGGAATAGGGCGCTGGTTCGCAGAGATAGGAGCAGCTCTTGAGATTGTATGACTTAGTAGCAGGGCCTCTCATTTGTGAGCCATGAGGGTCAACTATAAACACATAAAGTAAGTATCACCATTGAACTTCTCCAGCAAGGAATTAAGTGCACTGAGTCAAAAGGCAGAGTCTAGCTCTCCCCTCTCAAGCAAGCAGGCACCTGGGTGGAGACAGGGACACAGCAACTGGCAGGCCTATTCCTCTGAGGGCTTTTGGAAGCCTATGTTCAACAATGTCTCAAAAGTTATATAGAAGCTTCAGCCCAGAGATTTTCTTTTTATGATTCTACCTAAAGAGGTTACTAGTTACTTTTTAGAAATGTCTGTGAAGGTATACAGGGCTAGGTCTGCCAGCACAGATCCAGAAACAGCTAAAGGTCTGAGGAGTGGGATGGGTCTGATGGCAAGAGACATAGATTGAGCTGTCATCCATGGGATGGACAGACTTTGTGTGTCTTTAGGGAGGTCTCAAGGTTCTGACAGTGTCCGCCAACAGTGTGGAAGCAGGTGGATTTACTCTCTGTCTCTCCCCCAAGAGGGTGCTGTATCCTGGATGTTTCTCATTTAAATCTTTCATTACACCTAAGTGTGATGCATTTTGTTGTTGTTCTATATATGGACTATTTTATAACAGGTAGAAAGAATGTGTGGGTAAGATTTGTTAAATATAAATGTGTTCTTCATGTGTGGTTATGGGGGGGGAGCAGTTACAATATATATATATATATATGTATATATATACATATATATATATATATATATTTATACACACACACACACACATACATACTTTGGTTGAGGGTGTAGTTTAATTGAGAGAGAGCTTTTCACACATAAAACCCCGGGTTTGATCCCAGCACTGCATAAACTTGGGGTGGTAATACATGCCTGCAATCTCAGCACAGGACACTTACACCCAAGAGGAGACAAAGTTCAAGGCTACCCTCAGTTGCATGAGCTTCTGTCTCAATAAAAAAATAAAAATCTACTCAATTAGATGTTTGTCTGGAGGAGTTGGGGGTGAATATGGTTAAGGTACGTTAAGATTTAATTAATTCTCTAAGAATTAATTAAAATATTATAAAAATGTAATAAATTTACTCACAAACACACATGCACAGGCATAAGACAATCTCTTGAAGGAGAAACTCAAAAAATTAATAAAGATTATTGCTGCATGAGGGTTTGTTTCATATTTTATAGTATGTCTTATATTTTATATTTTGTTGTGGTTTATTTTTCAAATGTATATGAATGTGTGCACTGTATTTGTGTATGAGTATAGGCTTACATTCATGCATATATGTATATGTATAAAAGTATGTAGTATTTGCTGATAACTGTACACAAAACATTTCCTTCTAGAACCCTTAAGATGAACTTACCACTTTTTTTTTTTTGTGCTTCCTGGTTTATGGGACACTAGATTAAAGCATGCTCTATTGACATTCTGTGTGCTAGAGGCAAAGTCACTTTCTGCCTGTACAAATATGAGCTTAGACCTGCAATAAAGTAGGGACAGTCATGTGTTCTAGGCAGATGAGGCCCTCCTCCCTTGGGCATGGCCCTAGCAGAACATGGGGAGGTAGTGCCTGGCACCCACATTTTTTCTTCTTGGTGACCAGTGGCTTGGCTCCTACTGTCATCAACAAGATTGTTGGCTGGATTTTGCTATTTGGGCCAGACACCTGATTACATCCCCAAATGGATGCTTAGAAACTGTGATCCCTCTGGTCATTGTACCATTTCCCTGGCAGAGAGATCACACAAAAGCCCTGGTCATCTTAGAGAACTGTCTATGTCTTCGCAGTGGACTCCCAGAGGAGAGGCTACCCAGCACTTACAGGGAAGACAACTGAGTCTTTCCATCCTCTCTATTACATTTCTGCTGGGTTTTGAGATAAAGGCTTCATGGTTTCTCCTCTGGCCACTTCAATTTTTGCCTAGGTTCAGGGTTGCCATGGGCCTCAGCACCATGTCCTGGACACAGAATGTCAGCCGCATTCCACATGTGGCTGGCAGAGTAGGTACTTTTCTCTTATGGCTCAGTATGAACAATTTGTACAGAACCCTCTCCTCTCCTCTCCTCTCCTCTCCTCTCCTCTCCTCTCCTCTCCTCTCCTCTCCTCTCTTTTCCTCTCCTCTCCTCTCCTCTTCTCTTTGACTGTAGTCAAAAGCATACACTGCCTCAATTCCCTGCTGAGGTGGGTATCACCATCCCTGCGTGAGGAAGATGTTGAGCTGGGGCTTAGGAGGCTCCTGGCAACAGTTACCCTAACAGCCATTCACAC
This sequence comes from Rhabdomys pumilio, assembly GCA_030674055.1. Taxonomy (NCBI): domain Eukaryota; kingdom Metazoa; phylum Chordata; class Mammalia; order Rodentia; family Muridae; genus Rhabdomys; species Rhabdomys pumilio. The sequence goes on from JANHMN010000012.1 coordinate 34,525,660, forward strand.
GTAGCTTCAGAAAGCATGGTAAGGTATGCTGGAGGGATAGCTCAGTCACTGAAGCCTTTGCCTTGCAAGCATAGGATCTGAGTTTGATCCCCCGAAGTCATACTTAAAAAACAAATATATGGGTATAGTGTCATGTGCTGGGAAGCAGAGGCAGACAGACTCTGGTGCTTACTGGCCACATTCACAGGGACACACACAAAGACAGATGAAATAAAATAAAAAAATAAAATAAAATAGAATGAAGACACTGTAAGGAAAAAAGAAAGTAGGAAGACACCAGACTCCTTGGTTCTAAGAATATCAGACAGGATGCCTACTGACCAAGATGGAATTTACTACCTAATCTAGCAAAGGACAGGTCTAACCTGATATGGGCTTTACCTGGAGGCAAGCGGCCAGGTGACATTTGCCTTGTGATCAGGTTGGGGAGTTCGTTTTATGGTTTGCTGTGAAATTCTTTTGTGTTTCTTGAGCCAGGCCCCAGAGGTGTGTGAGCAGGTAACCTTGCCTCTGGAGCCAGGTGGGAGATGAGTCAGGGTAAGCTAAACCATGCTTAAGACGACGTGCATTTGCTCATGTGACTCTAGGAACAGACAGTAAAGCCAACCTTGGAGGCAAAGAACAGGCTGAAGCTTGGGAAATGCCAAGGATCCTCAGTGCCCTCGGAGCCTGGATGACCAAGGGGAGCACTAAGCCAATTGTAGGTATTATGAGACTCAAGGAGCACTACGCCACCACCTTCCCTTCTTTCCTTTCTTCCCTCTCTCTTTTCCTTTCCCCTTCTCATCCTTTTCTTTTTCTTTCTCCTTCCTTCTTTCTTTCCCTCCTTCCTTTCTCCTTCCCTACTCCTTCTATTCTTTTCTTCCCATTCTCTCTCTCTCCTCTTTTACCCTTCCTTCCTTTTTCTTTCCATCTCTCCCTGCATCCCCGCCCCTGCCCCCTTCTCCCCCCACCCCCTCTCCATTATTAACCCACATCGCTGAACGCTCACCTCACATATGCTGACACATTTCCAGGGTGGAGGAGCCTCTCTGTTCAAGAGCAAGCTCCACCCTATAGAGGCAAAAGGCAGAGGTGTAAAGATACTACCACGACTGGCTGGGGCAGGCAGTCATACTCAGATAGAAGGAACAGTTGTTGGAGGAGGAGCCAGGCCAGGAAAGTAGGGAGAGCATAAAGCCAGCAAGCTCTGGATAAGTGGGTGTTCGCAAAGCCTGGGGCTCTACCTTCATAAGCAATAGAGAAGTCTCTAAGTGATTTTGAATCACCTAAAGTAAGTGTAATTTAATCAGTGAAGTTTGTGCCTGAGAACAAAGGCAATACTAAGTAAACAGATCTGAGACTCAGTGAGTCCCACAGAGACAGAGGCTTAGAAAGATCCGACTCTGACTTTATTGCTAAGAACAAGACTGATAAACAGCAACAACTCCCTCCGCTCCATCCCAGGACATTTGAAATTACACTCAAGTCAATTGTGCACTAAAGAATTCTAACTAATAAGAAGACATAATGACTTTGAGCACTGACGGGATCAGAAGTGGTAAGGTCACAGCCACCTGCTCTTATCCAGCTTCTGTTAAGGGTGTTGCTTTCCAGAAGTCTTTCCCCCCATCTCCATGGCAGGATCAATTCTTTGCTCGTTTTGCCTAAGGCATTGGAGTCTTACCTCAAAAGATTCACAGCAATTGCTTTTCTGACAGGCAAGCCATGGTTTCATATGGCTCTCATAAGGGCAGGAAATACATATGTTTGCTAATCCCATTATTCTAAGCCACCTATACTGAGCCTGGTGAGTTGTAAATTATCACTAGACAGGTGTCAGATTAAATGAAAGTCTTATTGATAGTGATAGACGGAGGTTTGCTGGGGGAACCTTCATGATGCTTTGAGCTCTGGAGAAAGATTAATAGGTCAGACAGGGTCGGCTAAGGCTATAGGAATAATATAATATAATATAATATAATATAATATAATATAATATAATATAATATATAGGACTGTCTCTGGATCCCCTCTCCTAACTGGACTGCCCTGTCTGGCCTCAGTGGGAGAGTATGTGCTTAGTCTTCCTGCAATTTGATGTGTCAGGGCTGGTTGGTACCCATGGAGAGCTTCCCCTTCTCTGAGGAGAAGGAGACAGGGTGATAGGGGGAGGGATTTGTGAAGAGTGGAACTGGGAAGAGAGGAGGGGATCTGCAATCAGGATGTAAAGTGGATATATAATTAATGAAAGAGAAGAAGAAGAAGAAGAAGAAGAAGAAGAAGAAGAAGAAGAAGAAGAAGAAGAAGAAGAGGAGGAGGAGGAGGAAGAGGAGGAGGAGGAGGAAGAGGAGGAGGAAGAAGAGGAAGAGGAAGAGGATCTTAGGATCTTACCAAATAGACCAGGCTAGCCTCAAGCTCACAACAGTCCTCCCACCTCAGCCTTCCCAGTGCTGGGATTTCAGTTCTGAGCCACCATGCACAGCTAATAAGTTCTTTTGTCCCTGTTTTTGAGTCACCAGAAGAAAACACCACCTGGCATGTCTATTTTGTGTGAGCTGGGGCTCTGCTTCATGATTCTTCCCTCTGAGTTGAGATTCCAGGGGCAGACACCTTAATATCTGAACTCTTGCTGGCCTTGGTGGCAGAAGAGGAAGTAAAGAGAGTGGAAGAGTGTAGTCTGAGCACTCAGAGGGTGGCTATGACCTTTCCTACCTGGAAGGTGGGTCATTTCCAGTCACCTTTCACCTACCATGTCATGCTCATATGCCTCACTTCAAGGAGGGAGGGGCAGGAAGTAGGGAACTCTTGACTTCAGGTGTGGATAGGGGAGTGAGCGAGGGACATGTGACTGGAGGAAGGATGTGGGTATAGGGGGGACAGGGCTGGAATGAGGAAGATATTTGCAAAGAAAATGGTAACTTAGTGTCTAGAGAGGTAAGTGAGCAGTAGAGGAGAGCAACAGTTGGGTTCCTGGGGGTGGCCCCATTGCCCCAGAAGGGGACAGAGTGTCAGTCTTGACAGAAAACAAGTCCAGGAAGCTTATATGAGGCACGAGTTATTATTTGAGTGATAGCTGGCCATAGGCTATGACCACCTCAAGGTTGCCTGAGCAGACTACTGAGCAGGTCTCCCTGGAATCCTCTTGCTAAACCCACGTTAACCGTATGATGAGTTGAACAGTAACCTCCAAAGGTATTCCTTCCCAGACTTTGCAAACAGTACTTCATTGGGAAACAGTCCGCGCGCGCGCGCGCGCGCGCGCGCGCGTGTGTGTGTGTGTGTGTGTGTGTGTGTGTGTGTGCGTGTGCGTGTGTGTGTGTGTGTGTGTGTGTGTGTGTGTGGTTTGGCTTTTGTTTTCTGATGATTAGTGAAAATGGGTTTGCATTAGTATAGAGGGGCAGACTGATTAAATAAGCATTACAAAATGGCCGGCTGCCTGCTGGAGAGGCTGAGAACTCAGAAGGTGCTCAGTCTACACAGCTGGATGCCTCACCCACTCGTCCTAGTCTGTCGATGAGGCATGTAGGACTCTGGGTGAGCTCTGGTCTTCAGGCTGCACTGGAATACCTAAGAGGCTGACTTCTAGCTTCAGTGAAAGCTAGCAGAAACGGAAACAGTGGGACCAGCTCACTGGCCAGCAAGAAACAAGAAGCAAGCCAGACTTGGGAAGAGTCTCCTGTCAAATAATTTCAAAATATCTCACAGACAGACTCAGAGGCTATCTATTTGGCAATTCACTGCTTAACGGTGTAAAAAATCAGAACTAGTGCCATAGATAGGGCCAGCAAGCTGGCTCAGTGGATAAAGGCAGATACCACTCAATGATGTAAGCTTGACAACCTGAGTTGAATTTCTAGAATCGACAAAAAGATGGGAGGAGACAATTGTCTCCACTAAGGTATCCTCTGCCTCTAGGACTGGAGAGATCCAAGTCAAGCCATTCCATCTGACATTCTCTTCTAGCTTCCCAGGTACTTGTACCCATGAATACACACTCATGGTAGTAGACATACCTGCACACATTGTATATATGCACATATACACACATGCAAGAATCATTACATAACTACCATAGAGGTCATTGTGGAAAAACATGTAAGAAGAGGAAGCCCAAAGTCAGAGGGAAGGATAACTCGTAATGTCCCTACAAGCCAAGGGAAACCAAGGACCTTTAGTAACATCAGATCACAGACATGACAAGACCAAGCTTCCCAAGGAGTAGATCCCATTGTGTGCCTTGATGCTGTCCTCTGTTTTCTGGAACTGAGGGAGAGTAAACTCTGTGGCTTTATTTCCCTCAGCTTATGAGACATAGTTTTGGCTGTTTTAGCAAGCTCATGTAAGCCAGGAGCCAGGGGACACTACCTCTCTAGTGAACCAAATGCCACTTCTTTCTATACTTGGAGAACAGCTTCTGTTTTTCCCAGTTTGAAGCCAGTTGTCTTTCATGGATTTCTTAGCAGCTCACAGCTGTTTGCCATGGAAAACGGAGTAATTTCCATGGAACTTACTTAGAAATGCAGGTGTACAACATACCACAGATCTCCACATCCTTTCCCATGAGACAGGCTAACTCTGAGGTCTCTCTCAATCCCAGTACCCACAGTCTACAGGAAAGGAGGTTGTGTCCTGTGGCCATTTAGAGATCTAAGGTGTTGCAGAATAGAAATTTCCAGCGCACATTAGTCTAGAAAATCTAATCTCACTCTGTGCAGGGTTGGCAGCCTGTGCGTATTTGCTAAGCAAATCCAATTCTATTGCTGACCAGAGAGAAAGAGGAATTATTCTAACAGCTCAATGCAGTCATAGCCACATTCAGCTCAACAGACTCTGCTGCCTCAGCTGGCATGGGCTGGGGAGGTGGGTGTTCAGGCAGGGCTTAGCTCCCTGGGTGTGTGACCTCTGTCGAGAGCAAGCACCTTCCAACCAGGGTTTGCATTCACAGTTACACTAAGGCAGTCTCTTACCTATTCATAGGTGTTATAGCCACACGAATTTGCTTCACCCATACTCAACGGGACATTCAGTTGTATCAGGAAGGGAAACATCTCTGTTTTGGCTTATGGCAACTTATGGTATGTGGAGTTTCAAATGGACCTCACTCAGAACTTGGATGTGGGTTTAGAAGGCGACTACTCTGTACATTCTGCACCAAAGGTCAAGGTGGTCTTCTTCTCTCGGCCTTTCTCTCTTCTATCCTCCTGACCTGGTTTCCTTTCTGTTGTTTTGAGACAAGGTTTTCCTTCCTACATAGCCCATGCTGGTCTTGGCATATAGCTTCTGCTATAGCCTCCTGAGGGCTGGAAATAAGAGTGGAATTACAATGGTCCAACTTGTCCAGCTCAAAATTCAGTGCTACAGGTAACGTAGAAGGTCTGATTTCCTCAACACAGACCCAGGTCCCACAGGCAACATACACAGGGCTTCAGTTGCAGATCTGGGTTGTTCTCTATGCTCTGTCTTGAAGGAAGACTTCCTCAAAGAGACAGGAAATGGCTTCTCCTGGCAAAATACCTTCTCCCCCCCTCCCCTAACCCCCACCCTACACCAAGGCTACATTTATTGGAAAAGTTGGCAATTCTGTCAGCATCTCAAATTTGACAGACTCTTTGACAGGTAGCAAACAGCAGGTACTCAATAAATGTTGAAACAAACATTTCTGGGGAAATGGTTATTAATGAGGCAACAAACTGTTTAGTCTAAGAGTGTTGTTAATCAAAAAAAAATGAGATAGCTCCCAAAGATGTCAGTGTTGTCTCTCATGGCCTTAGGGTCCAGGCAGTTCTTAAACACAGTAGGTGCTCAGGACAACTACAGATCGAGTAAGCTCAGCTTAGCCATCTTGTATGGATGTCTTGGGAAACTGAAGTCTTGGGGCTTGATTTTGCTATGTTCTTCTTCCCCGGCTCCTTAGCACAGGCCAGGCTCCTAAAGCAGCTTCCTAGATATTCATAGACCGAGAGAATGAGGGCCAGGGTATCTAGAGGCACACTGGAGGGAAAAGAAGAGTGGGTACTGAGCCTTGAGGTTTAGTAGGAGGGGGAGGGAAAGACCACTTGAACCATAAAGGTTGAGCAAGTGGCTTTGAGACAATAACTGGACTGGGCCTTAGGTGTGACTCAGTCTCTCTATAAAATGATGTTTTCTTGGTGCTGGGTGCTGAGATTCTTTCTTAACGTGGCTTCACATCAGAGCCAACGGGACAGTATTTATTTATTTAGCGGGGATGGGGAGAGTGGGGTCCGAGGAAAATTTGTGGCAGTGTGTTCTTCCTTTAAACTCTGTGGCTTCCGGGTATGGATTTTAGGTCCTCAGGTTTGGCAGGCCAAGTGTCTTTACCAGATGAGCCACCTTGCTGCACCCATTGAGGAGCGTTTTTTTTGTTTGTTTGTTTTGTTTTTTTTTTTCTCAAAGCCCCAGTGTTGGTGCACAGTCCGGGCGACTCTGACTAAGCTGCTTTGGGGTGCAGCCAGGATAACCACCTGCTTAAGAAAAGCTCTCTGGAGAGTCTCAGTGTAGGCCAGGGCTGAGAACCTGGTAACAAGCAAGAAGGGCAAAGTTTTAGATCATCACGAGAGAAGGGAGGTCCATGGTTGGAACTCGAACACTATGCAAGTTCTGGGGACCACAAAAGGCAGTCTGTAGAATGTTCACAGCAGACTAGGCAGGCTGAAGCAGCAGGAGTAGGAAGGGAATTGTGGGGCGTCAGGATCAGCAAAAATGAGGGGAGCTAAGCAACATTGAAAGGAACCTGGAGAGAAAGTCTGCCGTCTAAGCTGTAAATGGGGCTCGGGAGTGACTACGTGGAGACCCGGAGGAAGTGGAGGGTGCCGCCCAGAAGGGTGTGGCTCAGGAAGACGCTTAGGAAACTCCTAGGCTATGGGGGCCACGCGGTCGCGCAGAGAGACACAAGGAAGTCCGCATGCACACGCACGAGCGCGCACGGGAACACACACTACCACTCGGTGCACACACGTCCGCTGCACACGCCGCGGTCCCGAGAGGAGATCACAGGGAGGAGCCGCAGGCCGGGCCTGGCAGTCTCTCCCGACGCGCCCCTGCAAAGGCTTGCGCAACAGGCGGCGGCTCCAACCGGCCCCGCCCAGCCCAGCCAGGGTGCAGCGCGAGGCGGGCGGGGGAAAAGGGGTGTGTCCCCGTCCCCTGCTGCGCTGGGAGCAGAGGGTCTGGGAGGGGCGAGGCCCTTGGGGGCGTGGCCCAGGCTCCTATAAAATCGCCCTACGGCACGGACATAAACAAACCTTGCCAGTCTCCCCTCTTGCGCGGCAGCCAGATTGCTCACCCATCTTCGTCTCTTTCTGCACCTCCCGCGGGGCGCTGCACCTCCAACCTCGTTGTTGGATCCTTTCCGTGCTTGCTTGCTCATTAGGTAAGCCCTCCGTACGCCTTCTTCCACCGGGACAAGACAAGGACCCTCAGGAAAGCTTGTCTTCGGGGTGCTACTGGACTCCCCGCCCGTGTTTTGTGGCCCTTGCGAAGACCACAACTGGTGGTCTTCGGTGACACCGGCGCCAGCGCTGGTGGGATCGCTGGCATCACTGGAGCGGGTTTCGATTACTATAAGGCAGAAAAAGACGTGTTGGGTCTCGCTTTCTCTCTAACTGGGGAAGTGGAATTAGAGGGTTGAAGTTGGGGCAGAAAGCCTAGGAATACCTGGCTTTAACCCTGAGCCACAGCTGACGGCTCTGTCCACTGGGCTCAAGGGGACACTTTGTGTGTGTTCGCGCGTGTGAAGGGGTGTGGATGGGTGATGGGATGACTAGGGAAAGAGCGACTGTAGCGCGTGTATCCAGGGGATGAGTAAGGGTGAGCAGACTTGGCGGGGAGTGTGGAAAAGGGGGCGAGGGTGTGACTACTCTGGAGCCTGGTCTCGAACTAGTGTGATCCGAGCCCAGGTTCCCATCCAGTCGCAGAGCCCGGAGCTCTCCAAGCTGTGCGTGTGAGAGAACATGTGTGTGCTAGGGGAGAGTCCGGGGTGTGTCCCGGCGCGTGCTGCACGCGCCACAGCGAGTGTCGGCGGAGAGAGCAGCCCAGGCAGGGTGCGGCCCTCTAGGTAGTACCGGGTTGGCACTGTAGCTGCGCGGGAGAGGTGGTTTGTGCCTCCAGGGTCGCGCGGGCATCTGGCAGCCCCGGAGTTGGCTGGAGCTCCGAGTGTCGTCATTTTCGCCTCCGCCTACCCCCCACCTCCTTTCTTTCTCCCAGGCGGTTCTCCCTGCTGTTCCAGCCCAGAGAGCAGCTGGAACTGCTCGTCGGTTCCCGGGAGACCCGTCGCGGTCTCTGATTCAGCCTGTAGGGGAGATTCGGGAGGGGCGTGCAGAATGCAGCAGGCTCCAGGGAAACACGCTGTCACCGCCTCTGTCAAATTAGCCGAAGCTAGGATTTGTCGATGGCTTCCTTACTCTGCCACCTTCCTTCTTCCCCTATCTGTCCCCCATGCTGGCAGTCATCACGGATTCCCATGCACCGCCCCTTGGGCTTTAACGTGGGAGGACAGCAGGTGGGGGAGAGAAGTCCAGTGGTCCGTGTCCTAGAACAGCCTTTAGCTCTCCCTCACAGACTTCCTGAGCAGATCAGCTTATTGGAGTTCTTGATGGTCCCGTAGAAGATGGGAAATTCAGGTCGGCCAGTTCTCTCCCGTTCAGTGTTCTCCTACACCACCCCAAGTGAACCGATGGGTGCAGTGAGTTTCAGGGCAAATCTTTTAGGTTGCTTCTTACTGTTAGAGATCCTAGCAATTTGTCTATTTCACATGTGTGAATGAGAGAAACCTAGGTGTAGAGGAAAGCCTCCAAGACCATCTTCAAGGGACTTGCCAACTTCTGGACAGTGGCAGGGAAGGGCCAGACCACTATTGTATGGGTGTGGCTCAACCTGCCCTAGGCCAGAATGGTACCAAGTAGGGGCTGAAAGGAGTAAGGGGGGCTTTTCAAGAAGGATTGGAAAAGGTCCAGGAGGTTAAGCTCTACAGTAGATGCTGTCAGGCAGCTAATCCCAGCAGTGCCTTCTTAGTTTGGTGGTACTTGGTCTCCCCATGGCCAGTACCAGGACCCTGGGGAAGGAGAACTTTTTCTGCCATACCAACGACAGTAGCCTGGCCCATAGGAAGAGCTCAAACATACATTAAAAACGACTGGGAGAGATCTGCTTTCTACCCTGACCCAGGTAGGCATCTGATACAATCCTATGGCTGGAGGTATTGCTTGGTTCCTTTGTCCATTACAGAGTCTCCTGCCCTAGTAAACTTTCTCTTGGTGAAGGCAAACCAGAAATTGCTAACTACTGGTTGGGCTATTTGAAAAGAAAATTCAAACTCATACATCATTCTTTCTTGTCTTTTGCCACTTTAGAGATGAGAACTCAGATCAGAGAGGTCTGTGTTGAGGTCAGCCAGAGCCAGGACTCTGCTCAGAGTCCCCTCTCAGAAGTCCCTTGGTTAGGACTGAACTCGATTTTTGCTTGAATGCTACAGAATCTGAATAGGAACTTTTCTTCTTACCAAGTTTCAGGTGAGGACAAGAAGGGAAAGGCAGAGTATTAAATGTTTTTTTTTTCCTCTTTGTTTTTGTTGTTTGTTTTGAAAGTGTTTAAATCAGGTGCTGAAGTGGAAGCAAAGTCAGTTCAGTGAGAAAGAGGCAAGGTCACAGTCCCTCTACCTGGTGTTTTTCTGAGTTAAGTACCCACCCATCCCCCAACCAATCCCTGGATGCATTGACCCCTGGTGGCCTGAACTGGCCCCAGCTGGGAACAAAAAGAAGGCATGTGTTTTTCTGATGTCCCAAAGCTGCAGGGCATCCCTTATGACCTAGCTTCAGAGGAGTCATCTAAGGTGTGCCTCAAAGGCACCTTCTGAGGCAAGCCAGTGTTAATGACTGGCACTGAGGGTGTAGCCAGAGCAGGATGAGTATAGGACAGAAAGAAAGTATGGGACAGGATAAACAGAGCTTCAGCGTGTCCTTTTGCTACCTTCAATCTTCATAGGGATGCTGCCTGGGCTGTATCATCCCTATTGAGTAGATGAGAAAACCAAAGGCTCATATAAAACTATACGGCTAAAAGTGGGAGAACCAGACAGAACCTTTCGAGTCAGCCAGCCCTCAAAACCTTTGTGTTCTAGCATAACAACATATCCAGGTACTTGAAGAAAGCAGGGTGGCACAACGAAACACGAAGAGATCATCACAGGCTTTGAACCTTAGTTTTTCTCTTCTATAAAGGTGGAGTAACACAATCTCATCTGTGTGCGCAGAGCTTGCTTTGTTGAACCCGTGTGAAGTGAGGCCAGTGGTCAGCACATGCAGAGCACTGTGTGAAAGTTTCACGTAACAACTAGAGAGGAGGAGGGCGTACCTGCTATGCCTTCTTGGCTCCCTAGGCCTAGACGTTTATAGTTGCTTAGTACATAGCTCTTGTCTACTTAGATTGCCATGTGGTCTAGCATATTGCCTCATACAGTGGAGGGAGGAGACAGTCTTAATTCTCAGGTTAGAAAACAGGCTGGGTACCAGTCTAGAATCAGGTAAATGGATCTGGAACAAATGGTTTCACTCCTAGCCACTTCTAACTCTAACCTTGTCCCTTTCAGGACACATAGATCCTCTGGGTCCAGCTTTGGGGTTGGGTGGTCAACCTGGTGGGCTCACTGCAGGCTGTGGGCCTTCTTAGTCACATCTGACCCCAGGCTAGCTCTTCTCACTTGCTTTTTCTCTCCATGGAAGATGAAGCTGCTAAACTTGGCTTCCAGTTGTTTTGTTGGAAGCCGGTTTATTACAAGAGCAGAATGAGACACTGTGGCCCAACAGGAAGCTGACTGCAGAGGTGGAGGGTCACGTTCAGATGTTGGCATGGAGCTGCATTCTCTAGGGTGGGTGCTGTGGAGGAGAGCCCAGGCACTGAGGGAGAATGCGAGGAAGTCTGTCTTGGCACCTCAGAATAAGAACATGCTTACAAAGTCGGGCCCACAAACAGGCTCTTTGAACCAAGAGTTTCTTACTGTCCTCTCTGTTTAGTAGATCTCTACGCCCAAACGCCTACCCCTGCTTTCTCAAGCTATCAGTCTAGCTAGCTATCAGTCTAGCTAGCTCTTCCCTACCCAAGGAGGCAGAAAGAAAGGCTTATGAACCTGGACGCTTGCAGTTCATCTGGTCTAGCTTCTCTCTTTCCTTCTATCTGAAGAAACCTTTAAATCGTCACTTTGTAGTTTTCTGCCTAGAAAGACAGGGTGTGGGCCAGCCTCTATCTTCGATGGTTTCTGTCTCCAGCAGCTCTTGCTAGTGAGATGGTTCTTTGAGGAGACCTCTCCAAATATAGATATGATAGGACTTCTTAAGAAACATATGACTCGGAACCTTTCTCAGCTAGCCAGCCCCGGCCCTTCTAGACTCTTCCATGACCTCTCCATGGCTGGTAGCTGGGCCGAGTGCCTTCCCCATTCTCATTTGGCCTGTGGCATCACACTGTTCTATCTTCTGTCTGCTTTCCCTTGTCCCTTCCCAGGGCCTGGCACTTTAGTGAGTACTGTATACATGTCTGTCCAAAGGAAATCTCCACTGGTGAGGGAGATAAACCAGCCCATCTGTACAGGAATGACTGAAGGGGCTGTTCTGAAGTGTAGAAGAGACAGAGCCATTTTGGGGAAAGATCTTATTAGGGTGGCCAGCATGCAGTCTGATCTTAGGGACAAAGGGCTCTGTATGAAGATCCATTTCTGTCCTAGGCTAACACTGTCTCTGGGATGTCAATAAATTGTCTCAGCCTCGCCAGCATAGCTTAAACCCGTCCCACGGATTCACAGAATACTTCCTCTAGTGCGACCAATGTCCTTCTTCAGACTTCCAGTTATTGGCTTATCCCTCAGTCATGTGCCAAACCACTAACTGCCAGACCTCTGGTGCCAAGACACCATTGAGCACTTTGGGAAGATCAGTGCGGGCACGTTCCTGGCACTCCCACTTCCTGCTGCTACGTTCTAGGCAGCCAGCTACTCTGCCTGCCTCAGAGCTCAGGGGGTTCTGATTGAATACATAAATCCCCCTTTCAGTTAGGGCAGGTAGTGCAGGCCTGTAGTCCCTGCTACTTGGGATGTTGAGGCAGGAGGATTGCGAGTTCAAGGCCAGCCTGAGGAACCTGAAATTGTCTCAGAAGAAAAAATATAGAAAGACGGCAGGAAACAGTTTAGTGATAGAGCCCTTGACTTAATCTAAAAGATTTAGGCTCAATCTAAAACCCCAAAGTTCCAGTCCCCACAGATGCTCAGGGGTGACACAACTTTGGTTGCCTGACAACAGGTGACTTTCTCCTTTGTGACCCTTGTCTTGTTTTTCCAATATGGAGCAAGACATCAATGCCTAGAATTCTGTGGAGCCCTGAGGCCCCTGGAGGAACTCCCCTTTGGAAATCTCTAAGAAAGATGATTGTACCACCTTTGGGTCTTTTAATATCTCTGAGATTTTACATTCTCTTTCTACACTTCCCCTAAGCATAGAGCTTTCTGGGATCCAGCCTGTCCACAGCACTCTTTGTGAGGTAGATTACATAAGGAAATCAGCCCAGGGCTCCACCGCCTTGCCTTTCCCAAAATCTTCGCTTCCAAAAGTTCAGAAAACACCAAGGTAGCTGGGCAAGGGCTTCATAGAGTGACTTCAGAGTCCTTTTGAACTGACAGGAATGTCCCAACAGTCATGTGGGGGAACTTGGGAATGTCTCAAGGTAGTTTTCCTGGGTTCACACAGAAGTGATACTGCCCTCCAGAATCCCCCTGGGGTTGCGATTGTAAAGAGTTACTATGCTACCATTGGTAGCACACACTGACCCCCACCTAGTGAATGCACTGTAAGGGACAAGCTGCATAAAAAAATACCCATGCTTCTGTGACTGCTACCTGAAGGGTAGAGTCTAGGCCAGCTGTTGACATAACAGTCAGTGGTGAGCCAGCTGTGGTCCCCTCTGGTTTTCCTTTCTCTGCTTCTCTAAAGGACTCTTGGAGCCTATTGTCTATCTCCAACAACAGAGTAAGGTGCCTGACCATCCTTCTCTAGGCCAGAGGATGGAGACACGGAACATTTGGAGAGTCATAAGGGACATTTACTGGGCTCCTGTTGCCTTTTTATGAAGTTGGCAATGCCCCTACCTAGAACTTCTTTGAGCACAAAAATGGGTGTGGGGTCATGGAAGTGACTTATGGGATTTACTGTGGTGTCTAGTCCCCATGGACGCTCTTCCTTGGACACTGGATCCTGGAAGTCCCAGAACAGTTCACGAACGCATATTTGCTGGATGTCTCTTTTGTTTCATCCCACGGGAATTTGAGCGGCCCAGGAGAGGTTGTCCAAGAGCGCAAGCAGAGGGCTACTTTCCACAAAGCAAATGCAGCTCCGAGGAAATGACAGAACTAGGCAGCCCAGTGTCTGCATAGAGGGGTCTGAGATCCGAAGAGGAAGGGAGTGAGGTGTGGCCATTTGGCCAGAGCTGAGCACTATGCATAGTGCACTTTGGTCTCAGAGTTGTGCCTTCCTACCTGGGTCCCCATGTCTACATAGTTTGTTGGGAGTCCTGCATGTCCAAAGGACAAACATGCATTCTTTGCAAGTGAACACACAGAGGCTTATAGTGGTTATAACTTCGAGTCACGAGGCTAGAAGGTGACCTGATTCCCATGCTGGGAACTCCCAAGCTATGTTCAACCACCTTTCTGAGGCTTCTTGAGAATTCCAGAGTCTGTCCCCTCTGCCCTCATGGACTGGCTGATGATTCTCACACAGCCTTGGGTTGCCATAGGAGACTCCAGCCATTGCTCTTTGAGGCCCAAGGTTACATTTCTCCCTGCTCCTCCACGTCTTGACTTGACTTGGCCGGGAGCCCTTGAATTCTTGTTCATTGATGACCAAGATGTGTTTGCTTAGCCTTCCTGAGCCTTGTCACTCATGATCTAACATCACTGATGTTAGACGGTCTTTCTGGTGCCGCACTGAGGGCTGGAGAGGCCTGTTTGGAGTTTGCCGAGCATTTTTTTACACATCCTCTTCCCCACTGGGCCACTCTGGGACTAGCAATGTGTCAAGCACAGGTTGTGTCCTCACAGTGCCCCAGGGACTCCCTGGCACCACAGGAAGGAAGGGACACTGGTTCATTAAACAGCTGTTTGTAGGTCCTTTGCGTTGTTCAGTTTAATCTGCTGCTTGCTGGGAGCCCTGGCACCATGTACACACAGATGCGCACACAGAGGTGGAGCTTCAGACACTTTTCAGATTCCGAGCTGACTGTAATACTAGAATCTGCTCCACACCCTGCTCCTTAGCACCAGGTGGCCTACACTCCTCTTTCAATTTTCTCTGAATTCCAGGAGCAGGCAGGTGGGACAGGAAGAAGCAATAGCAGCCAGGCTGCCTGCTGGTGGTATGACCTGGGGCTCCACCTCTGTAGCAGATCTGCCCTCCTCCTCTAATCCCTGCAGCTGGCTGTGTGAGCGGAAGCCATTGTTAGACTTGGGGCAAGAGCATGTGGATGTGAATGTGTACTGGATTAAAGAATTGTGTTTAACAGATGGAATTTTCTGGATGTTCTTTTCATATCAGGAACCACTAAACTCAACCAGTCTCTGACAGGTTTGATTTTGCATCCGTGCGGACATTTGGCAGTGATAGCAGGCATTTGTAGTTGTCACAGCTTGAAGGTGTGGTTGTCCAAAGCCAGGGTATTTCCTGACATTATAGAATGCTTAAGGGTCTGAATGTCAGTACTAAAGCACACTGGTAAGTCAGGGTTTTTTTTTTTTGTTGTTGTTGTTTGTTTGTTTGTTTGTTTTTCATGCTCCTGGAGGCCATGTAAGACAGACAAATGTGCCACTTGGCCACAGAGGGAGCCTGAGAGCCACCCACAAACTTTGAGCCTGAGGTCCTGGGATCAGTCATGGCTTTTTATGCCTAGACCCATCACGTAGTAAATTCTCTACAACACACCAGTTGTTTTTGTTCCTGATCCTGCATGGATGCTTAATAGTGTTCTTCAGTAAGTAACCAAGGCTACATCATGCATCTTGTGCACTGCTCCTCATACTGTTGCTGCTGGCTTTGGAGATGCAAAGCAGAATGGGTGTGGTGGTTGGGGAGGAAGGCAAGGGCCTCTAGAATGGCCATACCTGTAGCCCTGGCTGTATCCGAGATACATCTGTTTTTGCTACTTAATCTGTTTTTCTACACTGAATGTCCCAGTGCGATTATCTTTGTACAAAAGCACATGGAATGGAAGGTGCTTTTTCTAGGCTGCCAAAGCCAGTTAGGGACTGGGCCCCTATTTATCATGTCAGGAGAGTATATGTGGAAGGGCAATGCTCTGGGTCCTAGCAGCTGATGAATAAACATAACAGAAGTAGCCCGTTGTAGCCCAGGTATTTGTAGTTGTGGTTACTGCACAATCTTTGTTACTGACAAATGCTGACCTAGACTGAACAAATGTGATGTGGTCTCTACTTACCAGCCTCTGAATCCTCACCCAGAAAAGGATGTCCCAGCTTCCACACTGTTATCAGAGTGGGTCAGGTGGTCTTTGCTGTGGGTCTGTCCTGTGCACTGTCATGTCCTTGGCTTCTACTCATCACGATGCTCCCTGATAGCAGTCCACTCATGACAATCAAAAAGGTCTTGGAATATGCAGAAGTGCATCTGGGAATCGATCATAATGGAGACTACAGCCTGTGCCATTCATTGGTCTTCCATAAGGCCTTGAGTTGGCAGAAGGCCTATTAGAAGAGGGCCCTCTGACTCCAGAAAGCAGATTGGCACGTGCTTGGGGTGTCAGGAGACTGTACTATCTTTCAGCCTTTCTCATCCTGTGGCTGTAGGGAGAGACACAGTGTAAGGTGGGAAATTCAGTGATGTAACTGAGATTTTACTTGATCTCCTTTAGTTTCTGAAGGAGGTGAGGACTGGCATCATGTTCCAGTGAAGTTGATGGCTCCTAAAAGCTGAGGAGAATCAACCAAACTTAGCTGGTCTATGTGTTATGTGTCTTTGTAAAAACACAGTGTTGCAGGGCATTTGCTCTGTGGGATAGTGACCAAGCAGAGGGCGGGGGGAGTCAGGTAACTGCTAGAGGTAGAAATTATAGAGGCACAAAGCAGGGGCACTACCTGAAGGGACTCATAGCCAAGGGTTGAAGAGGGTCTGCTGGAACCCACACTGTGGGAAAGTTGAAGACCTCCGCTTCACCCGGGGCTCTTGGCTGAGCAGAGTGTGTTCAGCATCCCTGTGGAAATGTGAAATCCTCCACTCTCAGCGTGAGAGGTGGTGGTGCCAGAGTCCAGGGCTTCTGGAAGGTCTCTCTAGGCTGCGTAGGCGAGGTGTCCCACGGCTAAGGTCTCGGGACTATCAACATGCTGAATTAGCAAGACTCTCAGAGCATAGCTTTTCATGCCTGCTGCCTCCGAGCTGGCAGTGGCCCAGGAATGTTCACAGATATAAAACTGACTTTGTTTTTGAAATGTTCTGGATCCCAGACCCAAAAGGCTGCATAAAGACATTCTTGTGAGATGGTCATCTATTGGGGAGAGTCACGCTGGGGCCCCAGACTAGTACACCCTGTCTACCCACTGCATGCCGTGTGTTGGCATGGGTATGTATCAGAGTGACCTGCTCTTGCAGACTGACTTGTAGATGAGGGTCACAGGGCTCCTGTGGGCTTGGGCAACTGACTTACAGGAAGTTTTGAGACTTTAGCTTCCATTGTTGCAGTATCTACAAAGTCTTGAATACCTGGAAATCTAACTCATATTTTGCCTGTAGGTAGTCAGAAGCTATATCCTGGGCCCATCTCTTGGCATTCTCCACTTACTTTGGTCTCTGTGTGCCACCTGCCACACTTCCGTGCTCTGGCATTCCTTAGGCCCCATTCTTTTCTTTGGACATTTACTTTTTCAACTGGACTGTGGATCCAGAAAAATGTGTGTTTATCTCCCAGATCTATAGGCATCATTTCATGCCCCCTCCTTTCCCCAGGAACTCTTTAGGCCACAATTCCCAGCTCTTCTGAGCTCTGCACCTGTCCATTTCTGTAGCCCTTATCTCTTGGTCTTATGAGGTTTGTGTCCTAGTGCCAGCTAAAGAGATTCCTGTTGCTACCCATACTTGCCCTTTTGGGGTTTGGCTCAGAAAGTACCACTCACTGTAGGGTCTTTTTCTCACATCCTGCTGAGTGTTAGTGTCTGTCAGACCTTCAGCCTGCGTTTGTTTCTGTCCTTGTCCTGTTCTCTCCACTGTAGTAAGGCAGCTCAGAGTCTTGCTCAGAGGTACATATAGCATCTGTACATGGTGGCATCCAGGGGCTTTTTGGTCCCTTTGATTGTTAATCTGGGGATATCTGGCTTTGGGATCAGCAGAGGGATCTTCTTCTAGAATGTATCAAGAAGCATCAGAGTGTGCTTGGTGGGTATGGACTAGGTTTGATACCTTGTTTTGGTTCTTCATGCATCTGCTTTGTTGTAACTGTAACTGTGAACCTGTTTCAGGAGAACGAGGGCCTTCTGGTAGCCCACACATGGGCATGGGTGTGAGTGGGAAGAGCTGAGGACGGTGGGGAGGCCTGGCCTTCCTATCTGTTCCATTTGTGTATTAGCTTTTTCCAGGCGAGTTTTCTCACTGGAAGTGCTGACCTCCTGGCCTTTTCCCCCTGGTAGGTCCGTGATAGCACGGAAATGTCCCGCGAGCTACACGACGTGGACCTCGCCGAGGTGAAGCCTCTGGTGGAGAAAGGGGAGGTAAGTAGAGCTACTTCAGGTTAAACCATCACATGTTCCTAGTGGGCACACACGTACATACATGGCATGGACACTCGAGGGTATGAGCACATGTTCATTTGTACACAGCATGCACATGTGTGAACAAGAGCATAGCATATAAGGAAATGTATGGAACACACACACACACACACACACACACACACACACACAGAGAGAGAGAGAGAGAGAGAGAGAGAGAGAGAGAGAGAGAGAGAGAGAGAGAGAGAGAGTGCAGGTATTGGTCCCCTTTATTTCTGTCTGCATTTAGTGAGTCTTGATGCTCTTGTCTATTGCCCACACAGTCACAACCCCTGTAACAGGGCATCTGTTATGATTGATTTACAGCGTTCCAGCCCCTGTGGTCCTCTGTACCATTCTTTGTTTTCCTGGCCTCTTGGGCATTTGGCACTGCTGATCCATCCTCTGTACTGGAGGCTCTGGCTGGGGCCCAGCTTTCTATTGGATTCAGTCTCTGAGTTGGGCAGAAAACAGATGCTGACTAGAAGAGTGAGGATCCAGGTCCTCTGTGAACCACACTGCCCTGGCTTCCTTGGAGTCAAGACCCTTTCCTACCTTCCTGGGTCTTTCCTGTCACAGAAAGTTGTTACAGATGAAGACTGTTTGGGTTGAAATTTATTGTGTGTAGCTTGAGGGAAAGGCACTGAGGTTTTTGTTACTTTCTTTTCTCCACAAAAGACTGGATTTTAATCCAGAACACAGGCATTGGCAGCCATGAGAAAACGGCAAGAGCAGAAGAGACATGGTCCCATTAGAGACAGGAGTAGCGGCGTGCACATGGTGTATGTATGGACTACCTAGCTACCTACAGTGCTCTGTCACCTAAGCTTGTATCCTGCTTCTGACTTCAGAGCTCTTTTGGCCAAATGTTCTTGGAAAACAATCTAGCAGATGGGTCAATTTTCTACCAGGCTGCTGTTCCCTGAGATAAAAGTCTCTCTTTGCAAGGACTAAGGGAAGCCCACTGAGCAGGGTTCAGATTCAGGCAATGGAAAAGACCATGAATATTGATTTATGTTTGTCTCTAACCATGTAACCATGACTCTCATCTCTCCACAGAGCATCACTGGTCTCCTGCAAGAGTTTGATGTTCAGGCAAGTAGAAAATGTGGTCTTCTTTCTTATCCATTGGTCTACCTATTCCCTTCCTTTCTTCTTTCCATTAGCATGAAGTAGATTGCTTTTTTAAATGTGGAGTCAGCAGAGATCAGGGAGTAGTCTCAGCCTATTCCCATACTTCACAGCTTCTCCTGGAAGGAGCTAGTCTGAGTTCTAGCCAGGGAGGCAAGAACTGATCAGCCCCTAGGAGGGCAGACAGACATATTGTCATGTGGCCCTGGAGAGCTGGGATGTTTATGGGAAATAACAGATGTCCTGTGGACATGTGACTATGTGACGTGAACACATAGTAATCTTGGCTGTGTCAGGAAATTTGAAACTGGGATTCTAGGCATAAGGTTGTAGTGTCCAGCCTTTTCAGAGCCAGATGGAGGGCCAGACAGGATGTCTTTCCAGCTTTGTCTTATAGCGAGTGGAGAAACCCTGCTCTCTCCAGTGTCCTGTGCCATCATCCCCAAGCAGGAGTAGCCTGGAAGGTGGAATAAAGGCATGCAGCTTTGATGCACACTTATCCTTCCACGTAGCAGTGGTGTTCTGGTCTTGATTCTGGTAGGTAAGGAAAAAAAATTAGAACAAGGGTTAGAAGTTTGCTCATTTCCATCACAGGTCTAAAGGTGTGAGGTGGGCTTTGAGGGCTACTGGCTACTCTGATCGTAGGGCTCCAGAGACTCCCAGTGTGGGTCAGAGGTTATAGCTTCTGTCTGTTGCTCTTTGGGGACAGCTTATCCTGGTAGCTGGCAACAGGAATCAAGTACTAAGTCATTGCTGTATACCAGCCCTTGGAGTCCACTAAGAAAGGTAGCACCTTCACAGTACAGAGATATCTCTCTGAACCCCAAGAACCCTGTTAAAGCAGGGACTTGTCCTTATGTCCAAAGCAGAGGTAGGAGGTTGAGCCCACACTTGTGCAGGAGACCCTGTGGGATTTAACCATACAAGCATACACTCATCTTGGCCCTTGAGAGGAATCCCTGAGGCAAGGGCCAATGACCATCTAAAGGCTATTCAGAGATGACACTTGCTTCCATTGGTGGGTGGAGCCCATGGCCTCATAAACCTGCAGCCCCAGGCACAGTGAGACTTCCTGGAGCAGCGGATTGTGGTTTCTACCCCGGGGCTTCCGTTTGGCAGCTGCTTAGCCTAGTGTCCTAGAAGAGTCTCCTTGACAGTCAGCCCAGCTCTCACTGTCCTGACTGTCCTCAGTCTGTCTCTATAGTTGATAAATTTCCAGTAGGGATAGCATCCCTGCATTCTATGGGGGGAAACAGAGACACCCAGAGACTTACCTGAGGTTATATCATAGCTCAGACCTCCGCATCCCAAAGAAACTGGCCATTTTAAGAGTCGGCAATGCTGTTAGTTCTAACTAACCTGACAAGCTGTGTTCCTTTGGCAAATTACCTCGCCTTGCTGAGTAAGCTTCATCCGATGAACATAACAAAGTTCCAGTAGTTAACCGTCTACTAGGCACTGCTACAAGCATGCTGAGCCTAATTAAATTCAGTGCTTTAATTTAACTGTGAGATGTATTCTGCCACTCTCCACAAGAGTCCTGGTTACAAACTCCTCATCACCACTTAATCTCAAGTCAGAAGACCAAGTAGTGATGGGTTCTGTGGTCATCTCTTAATGGGAGCTTCCAGGTTGTCTAGGTGGGGACCGGTGTTGCTAGGACAGCGACCTGGGGCTACAGTGGAGCTGTCTGCCCTGCCCTGCCTCCCATTTTTAACAGCTTGATATGAGTAGAACTTCCAGTAGCGGCTTAAAAAGCAAAGGCTGAGATCTGCAAGGAAGCATAGCAGAGGCACAAGTGGGCAGAAGTGGCCTTTAAAGTTCAGGGACTTGACTTTTTAGCCACCATCTTCTTTATCAACATGTCTCTATCTACATGAAGTCAGGCTAGAAACATGCTTCTAAGGATCATGGGTGGGAACATCAGAAGTCCTTCTCCCCCAGATTAGTAGGGTAGTCTGCATGTGGCCTGGATCCTACCAGATATGGAAGACAGATAAGGAGACAGGCTCCCTGGCCCCATGTGTAGAAGCAGAAGAGGGACCATGAATGGGGTGGGGGCAACTCCTTGGGTGGAAAGCATCTAGGAAGGGGTTTGGAGTATTGATGGTCCACTGAGGACTGCTTGTTACTTCATCCCTTCCATTGCCTGACGAGATAATCTTCTGTTTGACTCTCTGTGACCTGGTCCATTGTCTATCAGGAGGTTGAGGATATAGGGGAATCATTTTATTAGCAAGGAGAGCAGGGTTTGTGGTACTTCCAGGACCACCCACGTTCTTGTTGAGAAAGGGAGAGACAGCTCTGGAGAGTGGCTTGCCAGAGTCCACCCTGTGTTCGCTATAGGAGGCAGTGTCCCAGCCTGAATCTTCCTGTCTCAGACCCACAGATGTCTGGGTGGTGGTGATAAAGTCACTGCCTGTTCCCATATACAAGGTATCATACTAAGGGCTTCCTAGCCAGTACCCCGTTTAAACACCTCAACAATCATGGGAAGCATCATGTCCACAGGCTCACATGGAGACAATGTGGTGGAGATGATTGTGCTGGGTGTCACACCAGGTCTAGTTCTGGCTTCATTAGAGGAAATGCACATTTCTGGCTCACTGTTTCCAGGTCCTGAGCCTGGGGAGTTGGTCTCCTTGCTTCCTGTGCAATAGCCAGAACTCCACATCGTCCATCTCACTGTCTAGGACTCAGAGATGTGTGTGTACTGTGGTGAGCTGGAAGTCAGTGGAATGTCCTGAGGACTTTGGTTTATCTTGTTCAGTCTTGATCTGTCCTGCTGGAGACATAGAGGGACAGAGTAAGAACAAACATTATACATCAGTGGTGGCTAAGACGGTGACACCCTATCTTGCTTCTAGTCACTGTGCCCTCTTGTCCCAGGGTAATAAGAGCCATGAAACTGACCCCTGAGGCTTTGGCTATTCAATTGGCTGTGTGGGCTGAGCAGAAAGCTGTAACTGGCAGCCCTGGGGCCCACCTGTACAGAGAGGGCTGCGCCCTACAAGCCTCTCCCTGATTAGGGTCTGGTGACTTGCTTTCTTTGCACACTATGCCTTCCTGCTTAATGTATGATTAATGTAAAGTAGTTATCTTTTCTCGGAGTTAAGGCTGAATGTGGGCCCAGAGAAAATGGGAGTCTAACACTAGCTGCTCCTTTCTGGTTATCAGTCCAGTCAGTGGCATAGTTTCCTTATTTGTTGAAGTGACTTTGTATTTTAGAGAGGATAATGTTACTGGAGCTATAACATCACAGAACATATCCCACCCTCTATTGTGTCTTTCCCCCAATTTTCATTGTGGTAAAACAGACAGAACAGTTGACATATTCACCATTTTTAAGCGTGCAGTTTGGTGGCAATCAATGCATAGATTTAAAAAGTCCACGTTCCCTCTCCCCAAGGCCCTCTCACCATCATTTCACCTTCTCTGAAGGAGTTCGTTGTTTTCAAGCACCTTGTGTAAACGGGGCCACACAGCAGCTACATTTTGGTGACTGGCTAATTCTACATGGCATTGTAATCTCAAAGTTCAGGGTCTGGTAAAATGGTGCTACTTGTCTGCTATGAAGTCCATGGGCAAGTCAGACAGGCGCCCTGGGATTTCTCTGTTCTCTTGGTGAGTCTTTAGAAACCTGTGCTGTCAACTCATCGTCTCTGCTCATGGCTGATGAAACCAGGGCAGCATCTGTAAGGTGACCCCATTGGTCCAATCCTGTCTGGGACTCTCTCCTGCAGACCTTTCCTATGGTTCCAGACCTAGGGACCACCTGTCCACGAGACTGTGACTCGCCTCTGCTGTACCTCTTTGGTCTGTCTGGACAACCACATGGTTTGTACTACTCCATTGATCTCTTGTTTGGTCCTTGGATGGGAGGAGGCAATGTGAGGTTTAGAATGTCTGTGCCTTCTTGACGACCAGTATCTTTATCCACTTCCTATTCTTCCCATCTCATGGGAGTTGACTTGAGAAACCCAACAGATTAGCCATGCCCACCTGAGGGCAGTCTGTGTGCTACATGGGGAACAGCTCCTACTTTTGGCATTTTCAATGAACCTAGATGACTCTTCCTTTTTTCCATGGTCTTAAGGGTGTAAGATTTCTACACATTTGTTTCAAGCAGTAGAAATACGTGCCTCAATGCTCAGTGCTAGCCACAAAAGACTCTCCTATCAAGAAGAGGGATAACCTCTCTTTGGAGATAGTGTGACTGCCTGAGCAAGTGGTATGGACCTTATCTCTCCCTGCCTGTGTCACCTTGGGGTATCTCCTTGTCTGAAGTGGGTACTATTCTAACTCATATCGATGCATGTCCCTTTGCTAAAGGGCTGCTGGATCCCTTAGTGTTTCAGCTGGTGGCTGCCAGCCTGCAGTGCTTCAGGACAGATAGAAGATGAATTTGATCTGGTCTGCTGGGGCAGCTGTCATGAGAGGGTAACGGTTCTGTCTCTAAATTTGATGAGCAGGAGTTGTGGGAGTGTTTGAGATTTGAGCTTATTTCCTTTAACTACAATTCTGGAATTTAAGATTATTAAAGCTGCCTGATGCCTTTAAGATGGTCCAGTCCTACCCTTCTGCACCACTGGATTCACATCTATTCCAGGGCCTCCTTACTAGGTCACACACAGTGGAACCTGTCTTTGCAGAGAGATCTATTTGAAGATGCCCAGAGGTACTATTGAGCACAAAATGTCTTCTGGAAACTTCTCTGTGCTCTCCCTAGATGGCCATATATGAGTCTCCTGCCAACCTGGTAAGGCCAATGCCCTGCCCTCTCTGTGTGAACATCTAAGGTATAACACTAGGGAAATCCCACAGCGATGAGATGGGTGTTAAAGCCGATTCAGCTCCTACATCCAGAGACAGAGTCTCCTCTGCAAGTAGTTTGGGGAGGGACTCAGATCTTCTCTGTCACTTCTGGCTCCAGGCTGGTTGGCTTCCATTTACTGTTAGGTCTTCAGTGTCTAATTTAGTGGTTCTCAACTTTTCTAATGCGGTGACCCTTTAATACAGTTTCTCATGTTGTGGTGACCCCCAACTATAAGATAATTTTGTTCCTACTTGACAACTATGATTGTGCTACTCTTGAGTCACAATGTAAATATTTGATATGCAATGCCAAAAGAGTCCCGACCCACAGGTTGAGAAACACTGGTCTAATGTCTTCTCCCTAGCCTCTGCTTGTTTAAATGGCTTCATCTGATTTGGTTTCCATGGGAATACGTTAGTGTACACAGGGCTCTCTGGAAAATGAACAGATGTTCCCTTCAGGGCCTCCTGAAGGGTAGAGAGCCAGACAGGATGGCTGACCTCAGTAACTCCCACGATTGGTGCCTTCTTCTTGTACCTCGTTTCACTGGAGCAAACTAGGCTGGGGGCTGTTTCTTTGCCCTTCTGTTGCAAGCCCATCTGCTCATCGGAAATGCAGACAAAGAGCCATCATGGACTAAGTTCTTTCCCTATACCTTTGTTTCCTGTTTTTCTTCCCCAGTTAATTCATTCTAGAGTGGGAAGAACTCTCACAGAAAATTGTGAGTTCTTAATCCCCCATTTCCTATCCTTTCCCTTCCTGGTCCCACTTCCCAGCGAGCTCCTGGGATTCAGAAACTCCATTGGCAGATAGCATGGGTGCACATCTGGGGCACGTGACATGCCAGCTGCCTGCTCTGGGATTTCCTAGCAACATCCCCTGGAACAGTAAAGGAAAGCCATCTAGGCTGAGGCTTGGAGTTGTGCAGACATGTCTACACCAGGCTAAGACCTGTCAGGCTCACCCAAGTAGACTTTCATCTGACATCAGAAAAAGTTACATGCTTTTCTTTCCCAAGGCTTAGTTCTAATCTGTGGAACATATGCGGGGGGGGGGGGGGGGGGGGGGGGGGGGCATGGCCAGCCTTCTATCCATGTACCTTGATCGTGTGCACAAACCACAGTGCTTCTCCACTGGATTTTGGGTAGACTAGTCACTCCTTTGTTTTTTCCTATCTGAGGAACATTCTTCCCCTGCCTGCTTTCCTTGGAAACTCCTTGGAGAATATAAGCCTAGATGTTTATTTTATGACCAGGGCTGACACAAAGCCACAACAGGCTGTGACCTGTAGCTTCTCTTTTCTGTTTTGGTGGGGTTGGTGACACAAAGGATGGTGATCCCTTATGACATTGACGTCTCATGTCCCAGTGTTTCCTGTGTGGTGACTTGATGGCCTGGGAGGAGTGTGGTCCACACCACTAGCTGCCCTAGAATCTTGGAGAGTAACATTCTCTAGCATCTGCCCAGGGACTTCAGGGAAGGGTGAGATTATGGTGAGTGTAGCAGCTGGTCTCTAAAGGGCTAGATTATTCAGCCAGGGGCTTAAGTCATTCTCTCTCCACAGAAATCACCTCCCCAACAGTTGCCATGGCAACCAACATGTCGAAAGGTAGCTGTGTGAAAAGCACTTCGGAGTCTTAGCTGTGTTAACACCCTGAGGAGAGGCAAACTTGCCTTTACTCCTGTTCTGGTTGGCATTAACTGTCAACTTGACACGACTCAGAATTATCTGTGTAGAGAACGCCATTGTCTGGATCACCTATGAGCATGTCTTTGGGGGGATTCTCTTGATTGTTAATTGATATAGGAGAGTTCAGTGCATAGTGGGTGGCACCATTCCCTAGGCAGGTTTGTGAACTGTCTAAGAAAGCTAGCCATGTGCAAACCTGCCTGCCAGAAAGCAAGCAGCATCCTCTGTGTTTCCCACCGTACTTTGGCCATGAGCTAAGCTTCTTAGTTGAGGATAGCCTTGTGTGGAATAGCAAAAAGGCCTGTCTTCAAGTTTCTGCCTTGACTTTCTTCAGTGATGGACTATAGTGTGGAATCATAAGCGGAAATAAACCAGTCCCCCCCCCCCAAGTTGCTTTTGTCAGAGATTTTGTCACAGCAGAAAAGTCAGTTATGCATCACCCCCAAGGCTGGTCCGAGTGATAGTAGGTGCTAAGGGGGCCCCTACCTTGTTATATTTCCACTCTTCTTGCTATCTCTGCAGATCAGGCTCCTAGGTTGGGTATATACTGCTCTTCCTATTTAGAGATGAGGCCCAGAAGGCTTATGGAGCGGAACAAGGATTTGAAGGGTAGTATCCACAGGGAGCCTGGCTTGTCCTATTTTTAGATGGAGCCATGTGGGTTAGCCCCAAGACAATAAAGAATGTAGCCCTACAATAAACCATTGTTCCCATGGTGGCTCCAGGGACAGCAGATGACCCGCATCACACAGGGCTGGGCTGTTGCTCCTGTCTTATGGATTTTTCCAGTGCTTGATCTGTGCAGGAAAGAAGTGCCAAGCCCGAAGGGAAAGAGGGGGGAGGGAGACAGGGATGGGCTTTGTATCCCAGGGGACTCATTTTAGGGACCAATAAGGCATATACCTTAGGAGACCCTGTACTAGGGGTTCAAGAAGCTGGGTATCCCTGCCTGTGCTTGCCAGTGCCTACTTATGCTTGACTATGTCCTCTGGTGTCTGTCTGTGCCTGCCTGCGCCCATGCCAATGGGCCCGTGCTTGCTGTATCATCACTCCCTTATGGGCTCTGTCACAGGTTCAAACCCATATTCCAGAGAGAAGGGAGGGTTCTGAGCTTGCTTGCTTCGGAAGTCTTCAGGGTTAGGACCTCCCTACATCTCTCTGTCCTTATGGGGACAGGGACAGCTCTTGAGTTTATGTGCTCATGTGTGTTTGAGACAGTATGTAGCCCAGGCTGTCCTCAGACTCTCCATCCTGCTGCCTTACCTTCCTCAGTGCTGAGGTTATAGATGTGCACATTACAACCCAGAGGGAAGTCTTGGTGAGATGCCTCACTGGGGACTAGGCCTGTATCTCAGAGGTAAAGCACTTGCCTAGTAGGTGTGAGGTTCTGGGTTCCATTCCTGGTATATGCACATAGCAAAAAAGGAAAATATAGCATTCAGAGACTATAGGTTGGAGGTGGGACGTTGGAAGGAGGGTTCATTCCTTCTGTTTTGTATTAGTGAATCCATGTGCATTATTTTATCCGTGTGTTCTATACTAGTACATCCACGTGCACTTCTGTGCACATGCAGACATCCATGTGTACTGTTGACTAGGACATCAGTGTGTACTCCTACTTAAGACTCGTACGTATATCCATGTCCATGTGCAGTCTTGTGATAATATATTTATGTGTGCTGCTTTACCAGTACATCTATTCGAGTGGATCTGTGTGTACCATATTGTTCGTACATCTATGTTTACTGCTGTGCTTCTGCATCCATGTGCATTGCTGGGCTAGTTTCCACCAGCTCTCCTACTACGAACATTCGTTCTGCTATTTTTCTTACAGGCATGAGCACTGGTGTGCAAATACACCCATGTGCACTGTTGTATGTGCACAAATGTCTGTACTGCAATAATGCCCCAGTTGGGGAATTCCTGTCCTCAGGGGCTTTAGAGCCTTATTCTGACCACCTCAAGTCTTGTAGGATGGAGGCTGCTCCTGTGACAGGTTAGGGCTCCTGAATGGGTGACCCTCCCAGTCCCTTTTTCTATCATGTTAGACTATGGGTGCCACCCTTGTCTCCCACCTCATGAGACATATATGGGTCCTAGATTCTGTATTAATCTAATAATAGATTAATTATTAATAAAATAATAAAAGATAAAAGAATGCACATGGATTCACTAATACAGATTAATCTAATAATATTAGGTTAAATAATTAATCTAATAATAGATTCAAAAACATTCCTAGAATGTTTTTGGTACCTGCAATTTTCTGTGCCTCTGTGTCACCTGCATGACTCTGAACACCAGTTGTAGCTGGAGATGTCACACAGCCCTTCACGGCTTTTGCAAGAAATGAAGGATCTGGAGAGAAATAGCCTACAAGGAAGGCCTCAGTGTCCCCAGCAGACTTGGGGATGGCAGCCAAGAGCCAACCACATTACAGAAGGAAGTTGTTGCCCTCAGATGAGGAAATCGCTCCCGGAACGTGTGTGTGTCTTGGGTCCTCAGAAGTCTAGAGTGACAGCAAAGAAGACAGGCACCAAGGGCCAAAGGCAGAGTCACAGAGGGTCATAGAGGTTCACAACCATCTGCATGGAAGGTTCATTTGATGTTGGCAGGGAAAATCAGCCTGCACGGAGCTGAGGACTCAGAACTGAGATGCAGCCTGTCTTTTTGAGGGTGGAAGAAAGAGACATGTTCCTTGCTCTCACAAGCATGCGTGGGGGGTGGGGTTTGATTGTGGATTGCTGAGAACTGGCTTGAGAGTAGAACAAGAGAAGGAATTTAGGGGGACCATTGCAGGTTCTCTGCTCAATCCAGACTGGAAAGTTTTTGGCCCACTACACTGACAGTCCCAGGAAGTGGATGCCATGCTGAGACTAATGCCTCCTTTCTGCCTTTATCATTCCTGGGATGATGGTTTAATTCAGGCAAATATTTGCCTATTGGTAATATGATGATGCCTGCTAGTTAAACTTTGCTAGGTTAAACCCAGCCCACTTCCACAATGAGTGATGTTAACGCAGGTTGGTATCACCTACTAGTGCCTGGCATTTGAGAGGTGCAATGTGAGAATTGGCCTCAGTCTGTGAAACAGAGTGGGTCAAGGGAGCCAGAGTTTGTGTATGTATGTGTGTCTTAGTCGCTTGCTGTTCTATTGTTGTGGAGGGACGCCATTACTAAGGTAACTATTTAGGGAAAAAAAAGCATTTAATTGCAGCTTGCTCACAGTTTCAGTTATATCATGGCAAGGAGCATGGCAGCATAAATGGTGGTGGAGAAGTAGCTGAGATCTATATCTTGATCCAGATCTATATTTTGAGGCTGAGGTGGGGGAGGAGAAAGAAAGGTAAACACTGGGCCAGGTATGGGCTTCTAAAAACCTCAAAGCCCAACCCTTGTGTCATACTTCTTCCAACAAGGCCACACCTCCTAATTCTAACCCTATTAGAGTTCCCTTGTCTGCTGACTAAGCATTCAAATATATGAGCCTATGGGGGCCATTTTTTAGTCAGGCCACTGGATTGTATGTTCCCACAGGAAACTGAAATTACTCTTCGAAATGGAGAGTGACTTGTAGGAAGCCTCAAATAAGCAAATACTTATTACCCATGGGATAGGTAAGACACAGGAACAGGCTCAAGGAAGCTCAAGCCAGATGCAGACAACAGAGTACTTTGCAGGGAGTGTGACTGGGGTCACCTGTCCATGGACTGCGGTGCATAACCTGCCAGGGTCCTGTTTTTTTTGTCCTGACACAGCTCTGCTCTCCTTATCCTTTCCCATTCCCCTTCCCCTTCTCTCTTTCTTCTTCCTCTCCTTGTCCTCTCTCCTTCTTTCACTCTCCCTTCCTATTTTCCTTTCATCCTCCCCTTCTCCTCTCTTCCCTTTCCTTTCCCTTCACATTTCTTCCCTTTCTCTTCTGGTCTCATATATCTGCTGTTGCCAGTGCAGAGATCTGGGGAACCAAAGGAGGTGTGTACTTGAGTTATCTTCAGAATACAATTGGGAGCATGCTAAATGTCCATAGTCAGTGAGTCAGCCGCATTAACACTGTGAATCCCATGTGATGATCCTCTGTCTGTGGTCTCTCCTCAGGAGCAGGACATTGAGACCCTACATGGCTCCTTGCATGTCACCTTGTGTGGGACACCCAAGGGCAACCGTCCTGTCATCCTCACGTATCACGACATCGGCATGAACCGTGAGTTTGGGGAGCTGGAATGCTTAGGAAGGGCTGGAGGAAGTCAGCAGCTCTTTCTGCTTTTGATACTTGTTTAGCATCTCAGCCTGGAAAAGTCTGAAATATACTCTGCTGTTAGTATTGGATGCTCTGGGGACAGGAAGCAAGCCCCTCTGCTGCCTAACACCTGTTACAATGACTTAAAAACTAACACGTGCAATGGCCTTTGATACTGTAGTCATTCTGAAAAGAAGCCTTTTTCTTTCTCCACTGCCCTGGTCTTCCACACTCCCCAGCCCTGCTGAGGACACCTTGTCTTCTCTATACCTCTAGAGCCTCATACAAGTACAGTTCTCCAGTGGCCCCTCATGATTGACTCATGACTGGCTTTGTCCATGTTTTCAAGACTGATATGTGTTGTAGCCTTTGTCAATACTTCACTGTCTTGTTGGTGAATAAGATCCTACTGAATAGAAACCACACTTGATCTTTCATTTTTTTTTTTCTCTCCAACAGACAGCATGCTCCGGCCTGTCAAAGCAATATCCCACTTCCAGTACCAATTTCTGTCTTAGTCACTATTCTACTGTTGTGAACAGACATCATGACCGAGGCAACTCTTACCAAAGAAAGCATTTAATTGCAGCCATGCTTACAGTTTTAGAGATTTAGTCTATCGTCATGACAGAAAGCATGGAGGCAAGCAGGTACTGGAGAAGTACCTGAGAGCTACATTGTGATCTGCAAGCAGGGAGAAGACTGGGCCAGGCATGGGCTTTTGAAACCTCAAACTCTGCCCCTCCCTCCCCCATTACACAATTCTTCCAACAAAGCCATACCTAATCCTTCTAATCTTTTCAAATAGTGCCACTCCCTGATGACTAAGTCTTCACATACATGAGCCTATGAGGGGCCATTCTTATTCAAACCACCACACTGGAGGATGGGGATTTGGGCTCTTTGCACTTAACTGTGTTCTATCCAGTGTTGCAGTGAATGTTCGGCTGTGGATTTTTAGTTGACAGGAAGTAAGCTGGGCTTGATGGCTTGTCCTCCCGGCACTTGGGAAGCCAAGGCCAAGGGGATTTCTGTGAGTTGGAGACCAACCTAGTCCACATAGTAAGTTACAGGTCAGCGTGAGCTACAGAAAGCAAGCAAGCAAACAAACAAAAGTCAAGTGTGGTAGTAGTGGTGCATTCCTCTCTAATCTCATCAGTCACGGGTAGTGGTGAGAAGATCAGGAGTTCAAGAACAGCCTTAACTACATAGCTATCTGTCTTTGCCTCAGCCTCTTAGCAATGGGAGACTCATCCTAGGAGACACAGGTAGATATTTCTTGCTTTACCTAATGTTCTTCTTGTTTGAAAATTATGTGTGCCTTGAAAGGTGTCCCAGAGCCTACAGCCTAAGAGACCCAGAGAAGTTCAGGAGTGGATACATCTTGTACTATCCCCATGGCAACCTTGCTAGAGAGGAGGCAGAGTCAGACCCTCAAGCTCCTTCGGGCACTGGCTGCAAACTGAGAACCCAAAGAGTTTAGGGACTAGTTCTACACTGTACTAGACCTTAGTTCTATGACTTTTCCTCTCTATCACCAGAGGGCGGTCTGGCAGGAGGGGGTACTGTTAATTTTTGAGATAGGGTCTCGTTATAAAGTGAAACTTGTCTAGAACTCCCTGGGTGTAGACCAGGCTGGCCTCGAACTCACAGAGATGCACACCCTCTTGGGAGCCCCTGTGCTGCTGCTAAGTGAAGGAATAAATGAGTGTATACCTAACGTCTTTCTCATTTGCCTTTTGGTGTGTCCTGCAGACAAGACCTGCTACAATCCTCTCTTCAACTCTGAGGATATGCAGGAGATCACACAACATTTTGCTGTCTGCCATGTCGATGCCCCTGGCCAACAGGATGGTGCCCCTTCTTTCCCAGTGGGGTAAGAGCAGAGACATTCACCCATGAGCAGGTGGGGTACAAGTAGAGGAAGAAATGCCAATCTGGGTTAAACAAAATTACCCACAGTAAAAGACGAGCTTTATAGTCTCTAAGATGGGCACAGTGATGCATGCCTGGACCCCAGTACTTGGGAAGCAGAAGCAGGAGGATCACTAGTTTGAGGTTAGCTTTAAGTCATAACCAAATAATCTTAAATTTTTTAAAAATAAATAAATAAATAAATAAATGTCAAGACAATATATTTTATTTCAACCATTTTTTATGGCTACATGTGAGTGTAATCTAACACTTTTAAACTAGTAGTTTTCTTCCATTAGTGTGTGTGTGTGTGTGTGTGTGTGTGTGTGTGTGTGTGTGTGTATGTGTATGAAACAGAAAGAGACAGAGATAGAGAGACACACAGAGAGCATGCATGTGCACACATTTATGCTGTACATCTCACATAGTCTGTGTAGCTGTGGGGGTTGGGCTTGCTGACTCTTACAAGGTCTCATGCAGGAGGTCTCTCCAACACTCGATGCTGGATGCAATATTCAGGGACAGCCCTTTCCCTGGGTGTATAGGCTTTCCACGGTGTCCCCACAACCATTTACAGACAGATATACTCTTTTATTACTGATCTCAGTTCTTAATGATTAACTTTTATCATCAAAGAAGAGAAGGGACACCTGGCTTCTCAGGGACAGGCCCGGGTGTAAAGAGCTTGTTCAACAGTGGGGTACAGTTAACCGTTAACCAGCTGACAAAACCAGGGCTTTCTCCACTAAGTCACCTTGAGACTCCACTTAGTCTGAGAGAGGGGGGCGTTATGCAGAGGCTCTTACTCACCGTGTTCCTAGACCTTGCCTTCCTTAGAGAAATATGTGAAGTGCATTTGTAGATTAGGATGTGAGTGAAGTGTGTGCTCCCGACTGGTGACTTCAGTGTTCCTAAGGTAGAACACTGTTGGAACAGGATGTGGCTTCTCCCTGCCCTCTGGGGTAGAGCCTGGGTGACACGCCTTGTCTTGGGGTTATCAAAGCAGGATTGGGGATCAATGATTGTCTCCTCCTCTTTAGAGTCTTTTTTTTTTAACCTAGGTCCAGGAAGCTAACAGGAACCCGAAGCCTTCATAGTTAGGTAGCTTTTCCATTATTGTACCTGGGAGGCTCTAGCTCCAAGCTGAGGTGTGACCACTCCCAAAGGAGTCCCATGTCTTTGCCCCTCCTTTCTCCTAAAAGTGTCTCCAGTTAAGTAAAGTCATGCCATCCAGCTTTTAGGCTCCTCCACGTGTGTTCTCTGTCTAGGATCCATTTCCCCACTGGGCTCTATCTCAGCATCACTTCCTCTAGGAAACCCTTCCTGAACAATTGAACAGAGTAGAACTCCTTGCTTCTATGTCCTCCCAGCCTATCACTGTCCCTTCCCAGCTCAGAGGAAGCTACAGTGTGAGGGTGGGTTGTGCTTACATAGTAGATGCTGAGGGGTGAGGTTGTAGTGTCTCTGTGTGGAAGGGCCAGCTGGTACCTTGAGCTTTCAGAATATCCTGGTATTGGCAATTTGTTTCTCCCAGGGTCTGGGTTCTCAACATCTGCCTCCCCGTATACCCCACAGGTACATGTACCCCTCAATGGATCAGCTGGCTGAAATGCTTCCCGGAGTCCTTCACCAGTTTGGGTAAGAGCAAGAGACCCTCTCTTCCAAGGTTGTCAGGGAAGGGCAGCTACTGGCCTTCTTCTCTTCCTTGGCCTCACTACTAAAGTACAGATTGGAGTTCTCAGAAGGATCTGGAAAGGAACTTGCCACAGCTTGTACCCACTGTTTCTCCAGCTTGACATTCCTTTCTGTGTTCTGTGACTGTGGCCTTGCTTGTTGAGTGGCCCCAATGCACATTCTGTCCTTGCCTCCTGATCCTATGGAACATTCTGGAATAGTGTTCTCTGAGATCTTGGCTTCTATTTCCAGACCATCATTCTGCCCTTGCAGGCTCCCCTTTCTCCCTCACTTTAGCCTCTCCTAGGGTTGGCTCATGGTTCTGGCCCAATTTCTTCTCATTCCAAGTTTCAGAATCCAGACTAAAGCTTGGAAGTGGGGTGAGGCAACTTCTTAATGGGCCTTCCTGTAAATACTAGATGTCTCAGAGCCTGGGCTAGCAATGGTCAGGGGAAAAGGAGCAAGAGGGACGAGGCTTCCAAGGTCACAGCTATGGACCTGGAGGGCACATCAGGGCAGCCTGCCTCTCATGGCATGGGCAAGCTTGTCAGCATCCTTGGCAGTGACATCCAAGGAGTGGAGCTCTTAGGAGAGAGGGAAGTTTATAGAGATGGGCAGGGGCTCCATCACATCTCCCTTTGGTGACCTGAGTCTTCATTTGTTTTCCAGGATCAAGAGTGTCATTGGCATGGGGACAGGAGCTGGCGCTTACATCCTGACCCGCTTTGCAGTACGTTCTTTGGCAGTTTGTAAGATTATATTAAAAATTATTTAGGGGCTGGGGAGCTAGCTGAGTGGGAAAGTGTGCTGTGCCAGCATAGAGTTGAGGACTCGAGTTTGAATCCCCAGAACCCATGTAAAAGACAGGCATAGCTGCAGGTGCCAGAGACATAGAGACAGGGACATCTGGAGAAGTGTCTGGGCAAGCCAGCTTAGCCTAAAAGGCAGCTTCCTATTTGATGAGAGACCATGTCTCAAGGGAATACAGTGGAGAGCAGCAGAGATAGATACCTTTGCCTTGCACTGACTTTTGCATGGATATTCTGGGCCTGTATACTTGGACAATCGAGTATAAAAGACACACACACACACACACACACACACACACACACACACACACACAATTTGAAAAGCATCAAAAACTCCCTCAAAAAAACAAATAAACAAACAAAACCAAAAACCCAAACAGGAAAAAGAAATGAGCTGTACTTTCCTTTCGCAAGTAAGAATCACTTGGGCCATTTGTGACATGAACCCCATGCATGTATTCATACTAACAGCTTTGGTCATACTAACAGGTTTGGTCATACAAACACTAAATGGGCCTTTTGCTCACTGGTCCTGTTTCCTGAACCGGAAATGTGGATGGCTTCCCAGTCAAAAAGTCCTCTGATCCTGTACTGTTTTATCTCTGAGTTTTATAAACCAGGCCCTCTGGGATCCAGGATTAAGTCTAAATCAGAATCAGACACGTGCTAACGTGACAGTGACCATTGCTAGCACTGTGGGCATCCTTCTTGTTGTTTACCAGTTATCTTAAAGTGGCTCATACCCTTCCGACCAAGGCATTTTGATGCTTAGTAAGTGTAGCAGCATGATGGGGCTCAGGCATACCATCAAAGTACAAATTGGCCTGGGCATTAGTCTCAACTAGATGCTAGCATGGTCTTGGAGTCCTGAATACATAGGAATTGTAGGTGATAGAGCCACAGGGCATTTCTGCACCCTCCTCACTTAGTTGAGGCTGGGCTGTTGCACACTGGGCAGCTGGGCAAGCCGAGGTTCTGTGAGGTGAGGGGACATGCAAGTCCATTCTTCCTTTTTTTTCTGGCTTCTTTCTCCTGCTCTCTTGAGGACCTAATCATGTTTTGAATGATCAAGAAACTCAGTTCTGCACGGACTATGCAGGGAACCATGAACATCTCCTCTCGGGTTCCATGGTTGCTGGCTTAAAGCCCTCCGTATATGTCATGTTGTGTCTCTGATTACAGCTGAACAACCCGGAGATGGTGGAGGGCCTCGTGCTCATGAATGTGAACCCCTGTGCTGAAGGCTGGATGGACTGGGCCGCCTCCAAGGTAAGGCCAGGGAGAGCAGGTTGGTGGGGTCCCAGCCTCTACTCAGGGTTGCCCCTTCTTGGGCCTACTTTCCTTACTGTCCAAGAGAGCAACCTTCCTCAGCCCTACTTAGGCTAGCAACCATTTGCTGCTCTAAAGGTCTTAGTGGTTTGGCCTTGGTTGCTCTCCCAAGGGACCCGGTTGATCTTGTTGATTTTTTTTTTTAAAGTGAGGATTGCTTTCTTTTTTCTGTAAAGTCCCCATCATGTGCCAAGGATAGGGAGAAACTTCTGATCAAAGCCACACCAGCTGCTGTGACTAGTCTCTCACTGGGATAGCAGTTTTCTTAGTTTGGGCAGCTGTTAGAGAAAATGGTGTGTGGCCTGTACCCACCCCTTTCCTGTCTGCTAGATGCTGTCTTTCTCCCTAAAGTCTTGATAGAGTTTGGGAGCCCTGTTCATCCCTGTAGGGCAGCCAGGAATGAAGAATCCTGCCTGGCTTTTATTTTATTTTCCAGCTGAGAAAGGGACATTCCATTTGGGTCCACTTGGCTGCTGGTCTACTGTTTTAAGCCAAACAAGGAGGGCTGGGGCACTGGCCTCTAGCTGAGAGATAGGCTGTGGTTTTAATGAATTCCCTGTGTGCAGTCCCTCTGGCCTTGAAACACAGCTTGCATATTTACGGCCATTAGTGTGCCATAAATGAGTGTCACAGCCTTTGATACCTAGTGACTTACAGGCTCTTTACTGTGGGAGCCTTACTGTATGGCCTGATGACATGGTTCCTAAAGCCTTCAGTTATAGACAAGAAACCTGAGATCTAGGGCCTTCAGCCCCCATCCCAACTCCAGTGCTCCACAGCTGCAAGTGGCCACTGGGTCAGTCCAGGACCCCAGGTCAAGTGTTCATCTCCCTCGCCCATCTCTACCCAAGCGGATCTACCTGTGCTATCTGCCTAATATCTATAGAACACCTACAGTGTCCACGTGCATTTATACAGCTCCTATTGTATACCTAGTGGCTTGGATGTTATGTCATGATCTGAACATTTATTGAAAACCAGTTGCATACTACTCTGCTTTCAGATCCTGCTGTATACAGTCTCTTTGGAGGGGTTGTGGGAAATCATTAGTGAATTCAGAGATTTCAGGGAATTCATACACCAGAAACTGGCTGGAGGAGAGAAGCTAGGGGTTGATGTAGGAGGAGTAACCAGGACTGAGTGAACCCTGATCTGTAGATGGGGAGATCACCATGTGTGAGGGCGATGGGGCCTTTGTCATGAGGACTTTGAGCATTGCAAGCAGAGGAAGCTTGGTTAGCTAGGTTGAGGCTCCACCCCACTTGCTGTATGTCTCTTCCATATCAACTCTGATGGGAAGGAACTGGATAGAAAGGCGGACCTGGCCTGCCTTAGGCTGTAGGTCCAGGAAGGGACTGAAGACAGGAGCTGAACTGCTACACAGCAAATCTGTGATATCCAAGATGTCTGAGATAACCAACTTTTGCTGAGGAAAGGCTTACCTGGGCTCCTCAGTTTGGAGTATTTGGTCTATGATCTTGGCCCGATGACAGGACAATATGCTATGGCAGTAGGCCAGCCACAGGCTGGGATTAAAAATAAGAGACTACCCCAATGATCTGAAGGCTTTCTGTGGGCCTCAACCTCTTAAATGTTCCCTGCTATCTCCCAGTAGAACCAAGCCTTTACTAAACTGACCTATGAGATACATCCCAGAGTCAAGTTCTACTAGGCTGTCATGGTGACCTAGATGAAGCCCAGGGAGCCAGGTGGTTATTACTCTGCCTCCAGGGCCCTAGGCTGACTGACTCTCCTCTCTGCTGCTGAATCCTTGTTGCTGATTTTTTTTTCTTGGTTTACCCTCCACAGATCTCAGGATGGACCCAAGCCCTGCCAGACATGGTGGTGTCCCACCTCTTCGGCAAGGTGAGTGGTGTCCTGTGTCCTCACTGAGCAACTCACCATGTGACACTCAGTACCACATGGGCATGTGGTACAAGTGAGATACAATCAAGGGGTGACCCAGGCTGAAGTCTGTGAATTTTTATGAAGTATTGACTCGTAGCCAGCAAGCCATTCATACAGTTTCTCTTGCCTCCTCTTCTTCGAGAATCATATATATGTGTACGGTGTCTTTTGAACAAATATACCTGAGTTCTTCTCCTTCAGCTCCTCCCAGCTTTCCTTCCTGATTTCGTGTGTGTGTGTGTGTGTGTGTGTGTGTTAAATTACAAAACCCTGCTGGTGCTGCTGGTATGAGCAAGTGTATAGGGCTATCCATCAAAGCATGGACAACCTACCTGGGGTTCATTCCTTGATGAAAACTGATTCCCCTCTTCCCCTCCAGCTGCCATCAACAGCCAATAGCTCCTCACCAGGGGTGGGGTTTCATGGTAAACTGTTTTTGTTGAAGTGTACTGCATATTTGAACAAATCCACCAGTCATCATGGCAACTGAAATAATGAAAATGTCCTTCACCTCTCTTCTCTATTTCACTGCACTGTGAGCCATCCTCTTCTCAATCCTCCCAGGCACTCTGTCCTCTGCTTTTTGTCCATGAAGTGAATTCTGTAACTGCTCTCTTTTCCATGGCTTCTCTCCCTTAGCGTGATATTTTTTAGAATCTATTCACATTTCTTGGACACTATAATAGATTCAGTAGTGTGTAATATTCTACTGAATGGACATACCAATGGTTTTCTATTGACCCGTGTTGGGCCTTCATTTGTAATAGTTTGGGGTTGTTAGGAGTGAAGTCTGCAGTGTATGTGTCTGTGGGATCAGCTCTTTGTCTGTGTGAGGCTCTATCTCCAGTACTTTCCAAGGGCTAGATCATAGAGTCTGTTCAGGAACTCTGTGACCATGGGTAAACATGACAGTCACTCCAGTTTGAACTGAAGAAATTCAGACCAGAGGTTGAATGGCTTGGGTAAGGTCTCCAGGAGACCAAGAGAAGTATGACTGGGATTTGAACTTGTAAGTTTGACTACAACATGCAGTCTCCTAAGTTTCTTTCTTTGCTTGGGTCTTACATGAACTAAAGACAGAACATGCATTCATGCAGTGTACTCATGGCAGGCCTGGTTTCTGCTTTTGTCTGGTGTCACATCATTAGCCTCCTCCAAGGCCAACAGTCATGAGCGAGGATGTACTTTTGACTCACATCCAAGTTCAATGCCTGGAAAACCCCTCTGTTGCCCAGACTTAGTGAAGCACTGCTTACTGGATATAGAATTCTCTGCTGCTGAGCTAATGAATGTGGCAACACTTTGATGCCCTCCTGAGTCTCAGGGCAGCAGAAAACACCCTTTGGTATAACCCCTTGGCTTGTAACTGAAATGGCTTAGAGCAACCTGAGATTATCATCACACA
Organism: Rhabdomys pumilio; assembly: GCA_030674055.1. NCBI lineage: Eukaryota > Metazoa > Chordata > Mammalia > Rodentia > Muridae > Rhabdomys > Rhabdomys pumilio. Next base: position 34,564,358 of record JANHMN010000012.1, read on the forward strand.
GTCCAGACTGTCTTCAAGTCCTTTGAGGCTTTCTGATGCCCCCAAGTTACTGCTATTAATTTGACCAGACTCCTCAGACACTTTCCTCTAGGATGTCTTTGTCATGGCTAAGGCTCCTTGCTGACAAAGGGTTTTTCTGATCCCCTAAGTGACAGGGTAGGCTTCTCTGAGGTCTACTGTGAAGCAGGAGTCCTGAGTTTAGCTGAGGCTCTTGAGGGAAAGCTGGGTCTCTCTGGTACCAATAGCTATCACTCAGCAGTCTGCACTGTACTCACTCAGCTACCTCTGCCTCATCTGTGCCTTCTCTCCTTATCCCTGAGTCTGGAGAGTAGTGACAAATCTTCCCTGCTCTTCCCTCTGTCCCCACAGGAGGAGATACACAACAATGTGGAGGTAGTGCATACTTACCGCCAGCACATTCTCAATGACATGAATCCAAGCAACCTACATCTATTCATCAGCGCCTACAACAGGTGAGAGCCCTGTGCAGGGGCAGAAGCTGCCAGGTCATACTAGGGTCCTCATCAGTGTACTGCAGCAGGCCTGGGGTGAAAGCAGGGAGCAGGACTGACCAAGTAGCTGTAGGTTAATAGAGTGGGGCCCAGGGAGGACAATGGCCGTGGAGGAGCTGCATGGCCCTTTGCACTGAGTGACCTCTGCTGGGATCTGAACTCCTATCCAGACTGTGGGGCCAGTTGAGTGGCATGCAGCTGAGTGGTCAGAGTGGAGAGCTGAGACATATGCCCAAGGCTGACTCAGAATAAAAGTCCCTATGGGCAGAGCTGGGCAGAGGAGCGAAACATTGTGAGGACGCAGAAACCTGGAGGCTGCTGGGAGAAGAGGCAGCTGAGGGTAAAGGAGGTGGTACTTGTTCAGAGCTTTCCTGGGGAAGGGACTACACAAGGATATTAGCATCCGTTAAAAGTTCTAGAATCTTCTAGTGGAAGCTTGTGGAAGTACTGCCACACTCCCAGCAGTGAGCCTTGCATATATCTGATCTAGGACAGTGCCTAAGACATAACCTGATGGAATTGAGTTTGTATCCTAGAAACAGATGAGACCTGTTGGCTCTTAACTACTTCTGTGGACACCAGGTAGCAATGGGGGTCTTGAAAGTTCTGTGACCTCATGAAGATGATCTGTGGATATTTTTCTAGAATGGTCTATGGTGGGACTTGAAGGGTTGGTGTAGCGGGAATGGCTTCTGGGGTAGGTTTGCTCATGCTAACCATGTGTGAATTAATCTGCAGCCGAAGAGACCTGGAGATTGAGCGGCCAATGCCTGGAAGCCACACCGTCACCCTGCAGTAAGTGGCTTCTTTCTCCTGTGTTGTCTTCCTTGCTTTACTCAGGGCTGCTGGTGGAGGCTTCTGCTGTGTAGGAGAAACGCCACCTAAGGGTGGAACACTACAGTAGAGATGACTATCTATGTTCTATCCCAGGGATCTGACTTGAACTTTTTCCCTTGAGTAGCTGGAGTCAGCATCAGGACAGGGAGTGTGTGATCATAGCTAGAGCCCTTGGATGAGGAGGCCGACTGCCTTTGTTAAACACATTCAACACTGATGGCTTCCTAAAGCCTATAGATGAAAGATGCAGGACTTGATATGAGGGAGTTCCGGATGTCTAGGAAGAAAGGTCGCAGCTAACATATTCAACTGCTAATGATGGTGTCTTTCTATAGTTCCCTGTGTGTGCCACACTGTTGGGTATTTGTGAACCTAGTTTTGTCATTTATGCCAGACATTGGTTGTTTTTTTTCCCCCCATCTTAATTTCTGGAAGATTCCTTTTATTTCTTCCTTGGACAGAGGTGCTTTGAAATGAAATCATTAAGATACTAAATCATTGGGCTGAAATTTTATACTAAGGAATAAGTAACTGCTAGCCCATTTTCTTCAAAGTTCAAAGCAGAGGATCATACCCTAGAGGCATAGAGATACAGAGGGAGCTAGGAAACCTAAACAGCCTTTTAGAATCCTGCTATAACCTGAAGTCTGAAGTCTAAGAACCCGGAGATGGATCCTGGGCTGACTCCTCTTCCCCTCTTTCCCGTGCAGGTGCCCTGCTCTGCTGGTGGTTGGAGACAACTCTCCTGCGGTGGATGCCGTGGTACGTGATCAGTTCAGCAGGCCACATGTGCTTACCTGTATGACCCTCCCAATGCGGAAGTCATTGTTTAAATGTGACATCACCTTGAGGTGGAGCTCAGACCAGCTTCTCTCTGTGGCCACCAGTTCTCACTGCCTGGCCATGCGCTTCCCCGGCCTTCCTGCTTTTCATCCACATGGTGGAATTAACGCTAGGCTTCATGGTTAGGGATTCTTTCCCAGTCTCATTAGCAGGCAGACCTTTCTGCTTAGAGAAGAGCAAAGCATCTGGGTCAGGCAGAGCTTTCTGCCTCAGTCTACCCTTTAGTTCCCATCTGCACTGCTAGGGAGGCTCAGGAGGATGCCTACTTTCTGACATTTCCACTCCATGGGAGATACGTGACATGAAACTGTTGCTCAGAGTTACGACTTCTTGCTCTGCCTCTGTACTGCTCCATGGAGCTGGATGTGCCCTGAGTTGTCTCCAGGTCACAGAGTCAGTGTTAGGGTCAGGCTCCAAAGCCACATGCATTTAAGGACCTAAAGCACACCTTCTTTCTTTGTGGCTGAAGGAACACTGGTGTTTCAGGTGGTAGGACGGTGCAGGGCACTCATGACGTTGGCTGTGAGCCGAGTACTTACCTGGCCTTTCTCCTTATTTAGGTGGAATGCAATTCCAAATTGGACCCGACGAAGACCACCCTTCTCAAGGTAATGATCAAGAGTGGGGCTGCCCATGTCATGATTTTGGGGCCTCATGTGATTTGGGAGCTGAGCTATGCTTATTGAAGCACAGAACTGTTTTTGAAGCCATAAACGCAGAGGCAGGAGGATGTCAGCTACGTAGCATATTCTTAGCCCCAGACCATATATTGAGATGCTGTCTCTGAAAGACAGGAAGAGAGGGAAACATGAAGAGGGGGAGTTAGGTAAGGAAGGAAGCAAGCTTGGAGTCCATCTGAAGCTGCTAAGTGATCCATCCCAGGGAGTAGGCGGCAGGGGACTACACACTTTGCCCATGTAGCTGGAGGAAGAGAGACTGGGAGCATAGGACAAAAGTCCCTCTTTCCTAGGATGAGGTAAGGATATCTTTGCATCAGATCCCTCTGGGTAGTGAGAGGTTGTGAGGCCAAGGAAATGTCCTCCAGGAAAGTCTCCTGAGTTCAGTGTGATTGCTACCTTGTGCTTAGAAGTCTAGAAAACCCCCCACAGCATTCAGTCAGGGTTGTTTGCACACCCAAAGCTACTAGTGCGTGGCAGCCGTGTTGGGAATGTGCCCCAGGCCTAGGCTCCTTCCCAAGGGTCTCTCTTCACTGGGTATACTCTGGAGGTTGGAATCTTGAAAGTTCCATAAGCCACTCTAGCTTCCAAAATGGTGCAGTTGAGTCTTGTATGTATGCTCTTAGGGGTTAGTATGGAGGGGCCTGTGGGGACTATTGCTGGGTGTAAGTTTTGAGGAGTAGTTTCCAAGGAAGATAAGGGGTCACAGTCAACAGCAGCACCCACCGAGAGCAGTGTGCCAGGTGGGTGATGCTGGGGGCCAGTCTCACAGAGCACAGATTGCCACAGCTATGGCCTGGGTGTTTGGTGCTAACCAGCTTCCCTCCTTCCTAGATGGCAGACTGTGGAGGCCTTCCTCAGATCTCTCAGGTGAGTGAAATTGTGGCTTTTTTATTTAATACCTGTCATCTTCCATTGTTGGGGTGCATATGCCTTTGGGGCCTATGAGCTTCCTTTTCCCCACTATCTCTGTGTGGCATCCATTGGTAGCTTATGCATAAATCCTACATAAAATGTGCTTTATAAATGTTATGAACTCACTCGATCCCAATCATGCAGCTTTTGGGGATTTGAAGACCTTGAGGTCCACAGGTTTAAGAGATTTGCCAGATAGACCTGGCTTGGCTATAGAGTCAGAATCTTGGTTGTCCTGCCCTAGCCTCGGGTCACTGGGAGCTCAAGCCCAGATCAGAAAGAGGGACAGTGCGGGTATGACACCAAAATGTATGTTCATCCCCCCTCTCTCTCTACACACGCATGCGTGCGCGCACATATGTACGCACACACACACACAAGCACATGAGGGTTGAACATGTGTGCCCATGTGTGCACATATGTATGTTCATGTGCCTCCATCCACATGTATGCAGGTGTGTAGGGACCTACATTTAGGAATCTGCACAGCTTACTTGTTCATCTTCCTCCAGTCCATGTTCTGCTTGCTTCCTGCTCCCTTTATTGGCTTGCAGACAGAACAAACCTAGCCTCATCAGGACTGAGACTATTTAAACACTAGTGGGAACGAAGCTTCAAGCCCGATTCCCATGTAACCCCTCCCACCATCCCTTTCCAGGCTAGGTGTGTTAGCAAAAGACTTTTTCACCTCTGGTCAGATTACACTGCACTTCCTCAGAGGCTGGAGGTGCTGACATCTCAGATCAACATCATAGGGGGAAACTGAGACTGAAGAGAAGGAATGTTGCCTATAGTAACAGTTGCCAGTGGTACCCAGCTGGCCCACTCTTCTCATTCAGAATCAGTTCATCTTCAACACAAAAGACGTCCTTTTTCTCTGCAGCCAACTCATATCCTACTATGCCATTGTTTGTAGTGTCACAAGATCCTTGGGGGTAACTTTTGCATAATCAAATGTCATTTGAATTGTCTGCATCCTTGCAGATGAGTGGCAGGATTGGTGCAGATGGAGGGTGGGGAACCACATGGTCTCTGTTTACAAGGAAAGTGAGCCACTGGATGGGGTCTTCCTGAACTGGGGTCAAGGGATGACACAGATATACTCTTGGGGGCAAGGTTGCCCCACCCAGCCCCCTACCCCCGGTTTGATTGAATGAGTCCTGTAGAGGAAACAGCGGCTCTGGAAATGACCTTGGCACTGCTTGATATCTTATCCAAAGATAGCCTGGTTAACTCAGCTAGTGATAATAGCTGCCCACCCAAAGCCATTTATTTTATTCAGCTTTCCTTCTATCCTGTTTTCCTTCCATTTCTTCTCCCACCCATCGTTTTCCTCATTTTCAACTTTGTTTTTATCTACCAGTCAATGCACAATCTGACCTTTTATACTTCCTTCTTTGACCCTTGTTCCAGTCCTTCCTTCTCTGTTTCTTTCCCACTTCCCTCGCTTTGTCCTTCTCTCCACCTCCATCACTTCTTCCTTCCCACCATCTCTTCTTCCCTCCTTCCTTCCTGACATCTTCCCATCTCTCCATCTTTCTTTCCTCTATCCCTCCATTTCTTCATCCCCCCTCCTTTTATAATCCTTTCCTTCTTCCGTCTCTCTATCTCACTGTCCTTCTCACCATCTATCTCCCATCCTTTCTTTTCACCCTTTCCTCTTCCTGCTATTCCCCCATCACCATCCTTCCTTCTACTCACTCAACCATCTTATCATCAACCTGACATGAACCACCTTAGGCACAAGGGTTCCTGGTATGGAAGCCTCCATACAACCTGCACTTACTAGTTTTGGTCCACGGATTCAGGTAGCTGCTACCCTGTTTGCTCATTTATGTCACATGCACTTGGGAGTACTGGTCCTGTAAGGCTGGTGTTAGGTTTCCTGGAGATGGTTGGGCAGAGTCCCAAGCAGGCCATGTGGCTCATGACACTGGGCTGTGAGCACAGAGTGTGGCTTGACCTTATACACAGTTGAGGATATTGACTCAGAAATCTTGTAAGTTATCCATGCTTTTTCAACCGTGAGGCAGGTTAAAGCTGTTTGTTTCTGGCCAAAGCTGATTCTGGTCCCCACAACCATCCTTGGTTTTTCTTCTGCTTCTATGCTTTTCCTGTTCACATGTGGTGGCTCCATCTTGGGCCAAAGCTCTGGCTTGCAGGTACAGGTGGCCCATGATGGTCTGTATGTCTGGCCACTGACCTCTCTCTCTTTCTCTCCTACAGCCTGCCAAGCTTGCTGAGGCCTTCAAGTACTTTGTGCAGGGCATGGGATACAGTGAGTATAACACCTTGGGCACAGACAGGTGTTGGGATGGTGATGTCATAGCCAGTGGGGGCTGGAGTGGGCTCTGTCATCTTGGCTGGCTTCAGCTCTAAGGCACTAGGCAAGCCTAAGAAAGGAGTAGTAACAATCACACATGGCTGAATGAGAAATGGATCAGTACCCAGTTGGATTACTGTACTGTATATATCGCACAACAAACTAAGATGGTGCTGGCCTTTCTGGACAGTATGTTCTCTGAGGACCTCATCATGTGTTCAGTCTGATACACACACACACACACACACACACACACACACACACACACACACACGACCAGAGGAAGTTGCTTCGCATCTGACATTTATTTAGCTGTACATGAGAACTATTTAAGAAGCATTTGGTGCAAGAATGAGACAATATCCTTATTGACAAGGCTAGTCTTTGAACTCATAATAGTCCTCTTGCCTCAGTCTTCCAAGTGCTATGATACAGACAGGAACCACTGTTTTAGGCTAAGACTATCTCTTTAAACACCACCACTGCCAACAACAACAACAGCACACCAAAAACCAAGCAACAATAACAACAGCAAAACCAATGACCAACAGCTGAACAAGGGATGATTACACACTTGCTCAGGAGACCAGCAGTTGTAGCAATAGTGGGGATGATAATGGTGATGAAATATTTGTAATTTTTTCCTCTTTTAACCATCGCAATAGTCCTACAAGGGAGGGTCTAAGCAGGCCACAGAGAGGGTGAAGGTTGACTGAGCCAGAGTCCTATGTAAGAGGGAGACCAGAGTGCCTGAGATTGAAGGTAGGGTGCTTTTTTGCTAAATCATTATATCAGGGAACTGAAGCGCTGAGCAACCTGCTACAAGGACTGGTTGCTTCCTGCTTCAAACTTAGAGTGAGTTTGTCATTCAGGCAACCTCTATTTTCAGAAACGCCAGACTCTTACTAGGACTCATGAGCTTGGCTAGGCAGCAGCCTTGACTGACACTGGTTGACATGCTAGTTGTCGCTCTGGCTCAGAGCAGTCCTACTCAGTTTTTTTTTCCTGCCTACTGCTTGGAGTTAACAGTCCATACATTCTTCTTAGCTGGGAAAGTCTAACTTCCTGTTTCTTCCTGACACCACCTACCCATTTAGAAATGGTGGGCCTATTTGGTGAAGCTATAATCTTCATATGAGCCTTCACCATGCCTGCTTCCCAGCAGGACAGAGTGAAGCAGTCTGATATGAGTGCCTTAGACAAGATTCTGTTGCTAGGTGTCTCTCTCCAACAAAGCACATTTGCCTGTGGCCCTTCCTCCACAGCCTGCTTTCCATGGTGGATATGAGAGAGAACTCCTGTGTAGCTGGGTTTCCCTTGCTGAGTGTGGATCACAGCTCGTTGGCTGTGTATTCAGGGAGGAGAAGAAATAAAACCTTATTTGTTCCCCAAATTTGTCTTCCATCTGTCCCCTCAGTTTAGTTTGACAATCTTCCCGTAGATCTAGGAGAAAATAAAAGGGAGAGAGACACAGGCCCAAAGGCATTGCTGAGAGAGAAGGTTCCAGCTCACAGACTGCCCGCCTGTGATGCTGGCCTCATAAGACTAGTCCATTGTGTGTCTGGTGTCATGGGAAGTTGTCATTTCCTGGTGAGGTCATCAGGACTCAGAGATTTGGGTGGAGAAATAGAGATTCAGGAACAAACACATGGGCCACAGATGTGCATTGACCCTGATTCTTTCTGAATTAAAAATAGGCTGTTCTGAGATGGCATACTTCTGTTATCTCAGCATTTGGGATGAAGAAGTAGAAGGATTCTGAATTCAACGTCTTCCCAGCTACACAGAGAGTTTGAGGCCAGCCTGGCATAAATGGAGCATTACTAAAAAAAAAAAATGAATAGACAACAACAACAACAAAAAACCAGAAAGAAAGGAAGGAAAAAAAGAAAAAAAGAAAGAGAGAGAGAGAGAGAGAGAGAGGAAGGAAGGAAGGAAGGAAGAAAGAAAGAAAGAAAGAAAGAAAGAAAGAAAGAAAGAAAGAAAGAAAGAAAGCAGAAAGAAAGAAAGAAAGCCAGACAGGCAGACAAACCAGGAACAACGCTGATTCTTTAAGGAACAAATTCCACTGAGCAAGGACTAATCCAATTTTGGGTGTCTGATCTAGGGCAGTGCTTCATTGGGGTGTGGCATTAGTCACCCCAATGAGTAACCTAAGAGATTCCCACAGATAAGGGTCTTAAACATCAGGAATGCATTTTCCCCACAAGTTGAGAGACTGCAAATGTGAGGTCAAGGTTTGGACAGGCTCACTTCTCCAGGCCCTTTCTTGCCTGCTGGATTCTACTGACTACATCATAGGTCTTCTGTGGCCTGTGGCTGCACTACACCAATCTCTGTATCCATATGGGCTGACCCTCTCTTGTGTTCTTATTAAGGATATTGGCCTGTGGATTAGGGATCATCCTAATCCAGTAGAACCTTAGCTAACAATCTCTAAGCTAAGTATCCCAAACAAGGTCATATTCTGAGGTTTCAGGTGAACGTGAATTTGGGGGAACACTGCAGCCTCAGATAGGAAGAGGATTGTCTTGCATCCCATTCTGTCAGTCATCTGTTGTGGCATGCACAGTTTTGGTCTTGCTAGGGTTTGAGAGCTAGCAGGCTTTTGAAAGGTAGACAGACTGCTAACATTTCTTCAGGAACCATGTGGTGAGACCTGGGGATCCTTTTTGGGATTTGCAGGAACCAGTCAGCTTTACTGGCTTCCACATTATACTGCCTACTGACAGTACACTTGAGAGGGGGTTACATGGTCACACGAAAGTCTTCATTTTGCAAACCAGATCGGGAAGGCTTCAAGTGTGATGATCCAGTGGTTATCCAGCTAATAAGCACATAACAAACTGGGGTTCAGACCTCTTGCTCGTGGCTCATGATTTCTTGCCATGTGATTGTTATATGCCTTTTTCACATCTTGGGCCTTACTATCCCCTTTGTGAGTGGCACAGAAGGTGGGTGGGTCTATGGATGAAGACAATAAAGAAGTGGTGGGCTCTTAGGATAGTATCATGGCTGGCACACAGGGGTAGAGTCCCATACCTGTAGAGGTTTCCTGTATCCTAACCATATTGTCTTCTGTGTTCCCAGTGCCTTCTGCCAGCATGACTCGCCTGATGCGGTCCCGCACAGCCTCCGGCTCCAGTGTCACATCCCTGGAGGGCACCCGTAGCCGCTCCCATACCAGTGAGGGCCCCCGAAGCCGCTCACACACCAGTGAAGGGTCCCGTAGCCGCTCCCATACCAGTGAGGAGGCCCGTCTCAACATCACCCCCAACTCGGGTGCCACGGGGAACAATGCCGGGCCCAAGTCCATGGAGGTGTCCTGCTAAGCAGTCTGTGCATCAGTCATCCTGGACTGGTGATTTCTCCCTTAGCCCCCAACCCTTGCCTGCCACCCTACGCTAATGCGGTATTAATCTAAAGCTGCTTTTGTAAGAATGAACTCTGGTGGTGGCAAACCCAGGCTGTTCAGGCTGCCTCCTGGGACCAGGGTGGGTGGTGGTGGACCAAAGGCAAGAAGCAGCAGTTCAGTGTTCTGTTCTGCTAACAAGTGGTCTGGTGGATCCTCTCTCTACCCTCAGACACCAAACTGCCAAAACTAAGAAATACATAGCTGTAACACTGCCTGGCTCCAAGCCCAGGCTGATCCAGCATCCTGGTTCACAGGCATTTTGCCAGCCTGCCTACTTCCTGTTTCCTCCTCACTAAAATCATTCCTGGAAACAAACTTCTGTTTTGAAAGGAGAGAGAGGCAGGAAAGTTGGGCGCCTTATTTTCAGTAGGGAAAACAAGAAAGGGAGAAAAAAGAGATGGAAGCTAGGGCAGGTAGAGGAAAAACAAGTCTTCTCAGCTCACTTAAAGGAATTGATTTTAAAGTTCTGGATGCTGAAACCCACAAGCTGTTTTTCTGGCAACCTTTTACCATGCAAGGGAAACTGGTAACAAACTCCTGGCTCTATAGAGAAAGTGGTTTGGCAAATATGGGGCATCAGTGGTTTAAAGCTCATGCTGTACAGTCTGTGTGCCCCACTGTTCCTGGCCCCCATCCCACAGTGTGAGTGAGTGTGTGATACCTTTGTCCCTGGGGAAGATGGCTTTGATTTGTAGTTTCATTCTTTGAACCCAGCAGGTGACAGTGAGCTCTTTCCGGGACAGGTCTCTAGGCATGGGAAGGGTGGGCTTAGAATGGGCATGGAATTTGATAACGAGTGTTAGGACCAAGTGCTAGAACCTGGTGGGTGTGGATTTCAGTGAACACCAGCCTGTGATCTGGAATCTTGTGTGACCAAGTCAAACCTTGTCTCCCATTATTGATATCTGGAATTGACTTTAAACTTGTTGGTTGAATGTCTCTCAACTGGCCCACTGCTGGTTCTTCAGAAAGAACGATATGTTCTGGTGGGGGAAGGACTGGTTTTGGATTCTGTACATTCCGTGGGATCTTGTTTTCCTTCTCCTGCCCCTCCTACTGACTGGGTTTGTAGCATTGGCCTGTCTAAGCAATGCCAGCCTAATGCCCATGCTCCATACTACTGCCTTTTGATTCTTACTGTGGCTAACTTTGGACTTTTCCTATAGGAAATGTGATTAGATCAGAGACACTTAACCATTGGGAGTCAGCCCTCAAGGCCTGCTGAGGTCTAGTATCTTGAAGTTGCTAGAGGAAAGTCATGCTATGTAGGTGACATGAGAGAGAGACAAGGAATCAGTTTACCTGCCAACTCTACTGTGGAGCCTTCCACTGACCTTGTGTAGAAAGATCAGGAATCCAGGCCAGGGTGACTGAATGCTGACAAGAAATCACTGTATATGTCTTTCCAGGGCAGTTTCTTAATGAGATGTTTGTATTTATTTCCAGACCAATAAATTTGTAACTTTGCAGTGGCTTGTGTCTTTTCCTTTCCCTATAATTGTGTGTGTGTGTGACATTGTGCAACAGGAAGGAGTGGACCTTTACCCTTGACACCCAGAGGCCCTGCTGTGTGCCCCTTGCTGTTGGAGTTCTTTATCGCAGAATGATGCTGACCAGTAGAAATAGCACTGTTTGTCACATAGGTTTCTAAACTTTCTGGTAGTGATATTAAAGAAAGAAGAAACAGGTGAGCGTAATTTAGGCATCCATATAGCCTAATATATCTAAACTATCACCATTTCTACATAAGCAGTCAGACAAGTCTTTTTCTGTAATAAAGAGTGCAGTGTGCAGTCAGCCTCACCACACACACACCAGGCACCTAGTAGCAGGTTACTATAGTGATGAGAGATTATTTTTCAAGCTGGAAGAACAGGGAAACATATAGCTAAAAATGACTCCTGTTTCACATCCCCTGGGAGATGTTTGCTTTCTATGTTCGGTATGTCTGTGTTGTGTGCATGTTTCACTTGTGTACATTTGGTGGCCTGAGGTTGGCATTGGATGTCTTTCTGTATTGCTCTCCATTTTATTGTTTTTGAGACAGTCCCACAAACATATTTGCTTACCTGGTGCTGAAGAGGGAAATTCCACAAGACCCCTCCCCTCCTGGAAGAGAAAGGTTATACAATGCTTAGGCACCCCTACCCTCCAGACAGTTAATTGTTTCTTAGACAGTAATCATAAAGGATTTCAAACAGCCGTTCCCAGGCCTGGTTTCTGTTCCCAGGCCTGGTTTCTAAGTAACTCAAATTTGCACCTTATCTTTTACAACAAAAAGGGTCAGCTTAAGTGGCTTCTGTTTACCCAGGTTTTACTGTGTTAAAGGCTCATCTCTCTAATAAACTTCTATCTCATATCTCTAATAAACATCCTATTCTTCCTGGAATGATTGAGTCTTTGGAATGTGCTTTTTCCCGGGATGTGCCTCGGGGGCAGCTGATGTTTGAGTGTAAGCTGAAATTCAAATCTAAGGATCTCTTAATTTGAAGTTCAGGCTGAGACCTGAAATTACATTGTTAGAGTTTGTCTGAGGGTGCCTCTCCATCTGAGGAATCTATTTCCCTTCCAGATGATTGTTTATGGGAGGCCATCAAGTTGGGAGCCTGTAGGAGGGCGAATGTTGCATGCTAAGTAACTTGCTTCAGAGAAAGTGAGGAGGAAAAGCAGAGGAGCTCTTGGCACCGAGCATAGGTGATGACCCTGGCTGGGGACTAAGGTATATTTCACCTCTGAGAACACATGCTGTGATGTGGCCCTTGACACGATACAACAAAGACACTTGAAGGCTGGGAAGATGACTCAGTTGGTAAAATACTTCCATTGCAAGTGTGATGTCCTGAATTCAATTACCCATAACTAACATTTAAAAACAAACAAACAAACAAACAATTAACACCAGGTAGCAGAATTAGTGTTTAAGAACATTAGCTGTTGTCTTAGAGTACCCAGTTCAACTTGTCGCAGCCACGTGGTAGCTTATAAGTGTCTGTAACTCCAATTCTTGGAATCAACACCCTTTCTACACAGGCCCAGAACACACATGTGGTGCAGACATGCAGGCAAAACATCTACACAGATACAATACTTATGGTGGTACATGCTTGCAATCCCAGTGCTGGAGAGGTAGAGATAGGAAGATCGCTGGGGTGCTCTGGCCAGTTAGCTTAGCCTACTTGATGAATTCCAGGCCAAAGAGATGCCAGGTCTCAGAAATAAGTGAAACAGAGCAACAGCACAGATTATCCTCTAGCCCAAGAGCACAAAAAGGTACCTGCATAAGAAAGGGGCACTTGACTTCTGTGGCCATCCTCCAGCTGAGAAAAACGTTACACAGATCTCAGGTGAGCCTTGGTGATGGTGTTTTATAATAGCAATAGAAAAGTAACTAAGACGGGCTCCAAAGAATCAGTGCAGTTGAGTTGATGAATTGACAGTGACATCATTGGACTGACAGCCAAGTCCATGGGTATAAAACCCATTGTCACTCACTGCTGCTCTGAAAAGTGATTCCTGCATGCCTAGGATTCCTAAGAAGCAAGGAGATTTGCAGATATGAAGAGTGCTGCTTCATACTGTTTATTATCTTGGTTTTTTTCACACTCATGAACTACTGATTTATTTTTTAAGAATTCGTATTATATTTAATGTGTGCACATGTGTGTGTGTGCATGTGTGCGTGTGCTTGAAGGCCTGAGGGCAACGGCAGACATCTCCCTTCATTGCTGCCCACCACATTCTTTTACTGAACCTCGGATGACTCATAGATTTGGCTAGACTGGCTGGCCAGTGAGCTCCAGGGGAGTCTTCACTCCCCAGAAAGAGTAGTTTTTTAAAACTCAGAGAGACTGAATGGCTTGACCACTCATTTCCAGTGGTTTATTACCTACCTGCCTGTAAATGTAAAGTACAAGACTGGCTCACACTCTCACCTATCAATGTCTGGAGATGGCAGAATATCAGTGAGCTCCAGGGACCAGCAATGTGGGCTTGAAAGGTTTTCACTGGCCCTAGGTGCCTTTGTTCTTCCATTAAATGATCCTGCTCAGACTTGCAAGACACAATAGCTTTGATGTGGTTTGGGGTTACTCTCCCTCTCCTCTGCTAGCATTTCTTATATTACCAGTGAGCCTGCTTCTAGCAGCAGCTCTTGCTCTTTTTGCTGAAATGGATGAAGAAACTCACATTTTTTTTTTTGTAGTATATAATAGCCAGAATAATGAGGCTTAGAGTGGATAGCCTGAGGGATGCTTCATAGAGTGTACAAATGGTGAGAAGACTGTGCCAGCATCTTCTTAGAATCCACACATGATAGGAAGAGCTCAGATTCCAGTAGGACATGGATTTCTAAGTACACAGTATCATTAAAGTATGGATAGGTAGGTGGATGATAGATGACAGATAGATAGATAGATAGATAGATAGATAGATAGATAGATAGAAAATAATTGATAGATAGATGACACCTGGAGATAGATGAAAGATTTATGATAGATGCTAAATAGATGATAGAGTGATAGATGATAGATAGATAGATAGGTAGGTAGATAGATAGACAGATAATTCAGGGAGATAGATTACAGATCTATGAGAGATAGTAAGATACATATATAGATACATACATACATAGATACACACATACATACATAGACTGACTTTTTACTTTATGAGAAAGAGTCCTTCCTGCTCTGCTGCCCAGGCTGTCAGTACTGTACACTCAAGAAGTTGTTATGCTGTAGCTCATGGAGCAGGATTACCCTACCTAGCAATCACTATATATGTTTTTACAATTTTCTTCAGGTCCCATTTTCTCCAATCTCAGCTAGATAATACTGAGTAATACTGAGTAAAGTCCATCCATTTCCCCTGAGTCTGATGCACACACAGGATTCCAGACCACAACTACAAATGTGTTTTAAAGTCTACTTTATATTTTGATTACTTTAGAAAGCAGGTTTCCTTGTAGCACTTTCTTTTATACTTTCTTAGATTCAGTTGTTTTTCTTCCACACCCTCTTTCACAGTCTCCCCACCCTCACCCCTCTTATCCTCTTCTACCCCAGCAGTCTGCTTTCTAGTTTCATATTACACGTATCTGTCACCCTCCTCAATTCTCTGCATTAAAGCTTATTTCCCCTTGCAGGGCCCTCTTTCTGGTTTCCTGGAATCAATCGACACACACTCAATTTCTACATAAATACACATTTAGAAGCTAGACTTGTACATGAGAGAAAATACATGACATTTCTCTATCTGAGCCTCAGTCATTATATTTGCCAATTCCATCTGTTACCCAGCAAATTCCAGCTTTTCGTTTTTCTTACGGATAAGTAAAATTCTATTGTGCATATGTAGCACCTTTCCCCTCTTAATTCATTTGCTGATGGGCTTTAAGGCTATTTTCATTCCCTGCTTTTTGTGAATGGAGTGGCAATGAATATCTGCATGAGGGTAAGATATCTGCATGGGGGTAAGACAGAGAGTCCTTGTGAGAAGAAGAAAAACTGTGCTTGAGCATAGAGGTGTTAATGGAAGCAAGTCATGTGACTCTTCCAGGTCTCCCCTTGATGTGCATTGTGATATTGCTTGCTTTGGGAAGGATGGACTAGAAGCACTTAAGAGAATCACTCACATCCCCCGTCATAGCCATCAGTACAGCTGCTCTTATGGCTAAGCAATACCCCGTTGTATAGAAAGGACTACCATACTCTTCCTGCCTTAGAGAGGCTGATCAGTATATGTAGAGTTACAACTTTAAACAGAAACGCACCAATGAAGATCATTCTGTGATTAAGCCATTTCTCAGTAAAGTAAAAGAGCGCCACTGAATGTTGACGGCAACTCACGTTTACTTCCTCAGACAACGACGACATGAAATGTATAGATGCATACATTGATGCTAATCCTTACTATTAGCTAGCTGACAACCCTGTTTGCTATGAAACAACTCAGCTAGCGTTCCTGGAGATGCACATGGCTGCCTACGCACAGGTGTGTGAGTGCATGTGGAGGCCAGAAGTCAACATCAGTTGTCGTCCCTCAG
Source organism: Rhabdomys pumilio (assembly GCA_030674055.1). Taxonomy (NCBI): domain Eukaryota; kingdom Metazoa; phylum Chordata; class Mammalia; order Rodentia; family Muridae; genus Rhabdomys; species Rhabdomys pumilio. Next base: position 34,579,923 of record JANHMN010000012.1, read on the forward strand.
TTGTCACCCACATTGTCCTTTCCAGGCAGTCTTTCATGAGCCTGGGTTTTGCCAATTCAAATTGAGTCCCAGGAATCCACCTATATCTGCTCCCCAAGCATTGGAATTATAAGCATCTGTTGCCATGGCCAGATTTTTGTTCTTAATGTGGGCTCTGGGGGCATCAAACTTAGGTCCCTTGGGCTTCCAAGTGAAACCTCTTTCATGCTCTGTTTAAAAATCAAACATGCAAGGTGCACTCTGCCAAGAGGTAGGTGTTATCATTTCATAAGTTCCCCAGTTGAGGTGACTGAGATGAGGCACGCCAGAAAGGAGCATAGTGTTTTAAGACCCAGTTGAGCACTAATGGCAGGTCTGTTTCTGTGACACCTTGCAGCCTGCTTTATGCTTCTCTCTGTTCCCTTTGGTACTGAGGACAGTATGTGATAGATATTCTCTGTTCATCTATTCATCTCACCAGTCCCACCGTGTCCCTGACACTGTGCTATGTAGTCATGGCCCTGACCTCAAGGTACCCAACATCTAGTTAAGAATGTAGCAAGCTGTTAAATAAATGAGCGAGCATTCGAATGGAGGCATGGATGCTAAAAATCCCCCTCCTATTTAGGCTTCTCTTTAAGCCTAAGTATATTGGCAACTCTGGTTGTTATATAACATTTTCTCCAAAGCTCAAAGCTTGTTAAAATACAAGAAGTTATGAAAGAGACTTGTTAAGCCTCAAAGACAGGCTTGTTCTTCAAACAGAAAACAAACAAACAAACAAAAAAAAGTAAGAGTCAAGAAGAAAAAACGACTCAGGATACTCAAAAAGTCCCTAAAACTAACCAGAAACACAACAAGTTTCCAGCACTAAGCCTAAGGAAATAGAACTTCTAAGGAAACAAAGGCCAATTTAACAGCCTAAACAGACTAATCAGCAGGTCCTTTAAAAAGACAAATCCACTGAGCTACCCAAGAGAGACGCTCTGACCTGTTGAGCTGCGTCCAAGTCATACAGCAAGTAGGAAAAGTCCTTCTCCCATGAGCTGCCACTCACGCTGGCGTGCATTTTCTGTGATGCAGCAGCCCTTTGTCATACCCATTTCTGTGAATAACCTCTAATCTAGACTCTTGTAAGCAACTGGTCCATCAAGTTAGGCTTTGGTGCTGTCTCTACTTTGGTCTATGATGGAGTCTCTATCTGGGATGAGTAGATGTTTGTTCAAGTCTGTCCAGGAATAATGTGTCCCAACACTGGTATCCTCTGGGCTCCAGAATCTATGTTTCTAGGCTCATCTTTAAATATTTAAGCCATTTTTATTCCCTCCCTATCCAATATCTGGGACTTAATTTCTCCAACCTGCACATTGGTTGAACACGTCTTTTTCTTGATGTTTGCCTGTTGACAACGGAATTTAGAAGGAAAAAAAAAAACCCCACCAAACAAATCAAAGAAGTCACTTTTGCTGATGATTTATTGCTTTAAGGAGAAAAGCTGTAAACAAAGAATTTGAACAATGAAAACTCATCATGGTTGAACAAACACGTTCCCTGCTACACAGATCATGAGAAAAAGGAGAGATGTGGTAAAACATGACAGGCTGCCCAAGGGCTGGCTCCCCTCTATTAGGAAATTCAAAGGGATTTCTTCATGTGTATTCACTTACAAAATGGCAGCAGGAATATTTAAATAGTCAATCACAGTTTGAAAATAGATACGTACATACAAATATACACACATACATATGCAGGGACACACAGCTAATCATGGCTTTCTGCTTCTCAACCATTCAGGGCTGTCACTGTGGTTCCTTTGAGTCAAAAAACACGTCTTTAAGAAGAAATGACAGAAGTCAATGCTATAGTCACAGGCTGTAATGTTCTCCACTATCTTTATGCATATGTAGATCAGAATTTATTAGGGTGGTTACAATCATATTGTTTGAAATGACTTTCTTTGATCAATCTCTAATCACCCTCAAAATTAGAATTTCTGCACTGTCCGGTGAATTGACTCTGGTGACTCTGAAGCCTTTGGTTTAGGAACAGGAAAATGGGCTGGGTGTCAGGAGAGATGGCATGGGTGTGTCACATGATCCTGGGCTTTCGGAGTTTGTCTGCAGTGCCTCAGTTGGTAAGAACTTGAGCATATCACTTAACTCCTGGAGACTTTACTTTTTTAGCCCTCAAATGGGCAGAGGCAATACCCTGACTCTTGGGCTCACTGAAAGGATTAAGTAAGCTATGTCAGTAAAGCACTGAGTAACAGTCTTGGTTGGTGCTTGCTCAGAGCTCCCCAAATGCTAATTGTAGCAGCTTACTAAACTGCAGGTTCACAAGCTCAGGTCTTCTCATCCAAAGAGTAAGCACACCCAAGAAATTCACTCGTGGTGCAACAGTGAACCTCTTCACTGAAGGTTAGCTCATCCTCATTGCCTCTTTAGTTTCTAAGCATCTGGGGATGGACTGGGACTGAGGCTTCTAAAGACTTGCAAATGTGAGTCTCCAGTAGTAGTCACTTAGGTTCTGTCAAGATCTCTTCCCCTGATAGAGTGGACTAAACATGTGTCTGAGCCTCAGCTCCTCAGTGCCTTTGAGCTTCAGAAAGGTTGTGTACTGAGCATGGCTCTGCTAACTTGTAACCTGATAAAATGCACCATAGGACTTAGCACCAAATAAGCTATCGATAAAACAAACTTTTTTTTGTTTTTAATTATAATTGATATTCTTAACTTTCCTTGAACCAGGCCATACCATTACAGGCTGTTTCTGACTATTAGAAAGAACTTCTTTATGTTACATCCAAGTCTCTTTTTCCCTTGGTTCTAAGGTCATTGGTTCCTCTGGTCCTTATGTATGCTACATCCATTCTTTTTTTTTTCTTTTTTCTTTTTTTTTTTTTTTTTGGTTTTTTAAAACAGGGTTTCTCTGTGTAGCCCTGGCTGTCCTGGAACTCACTCTGTAGACCAGGCTGGCCTCAAACTCAGAAATTCGCCTGCCTCTGCCTCCCAAGTGCTGGGATTAAAGGCTTGCGCCACCACTGCCCAGCGCTACATCCATTTCTTAATAACAATGGAGCCACTCTGGCCACTCCTTTCTCCTATTCCCAATAATCACCCTAAGTCCTTTGATTGAAGATGCTTAGCTCAGTTTCCCAAATGAGAATGGATACCTGGTAAGACCCTAGCTAATGGCTCCTATGGAAATTCTTACAGAGTTAGCTGTTAAGACAGATTTTTCCAATCTAAGAAAATCTAACATGATACATATAACATTTACATAATTGATAATTCACAATGGTAACTTATCTTTACATGCAAGCTCTTATACACATATGAACATACATTTATTCAAATTACTAAGCCACGTTTAAGAGAGAATTTTCACTGGTAAGATGAGATTCTGGAAGAAAAGGCTTCTAAGGAAAAATAGGGGTATCTCTATATAAAGTATTTTCTTCCTTAAATACATTGTGAGCACCACTGTTTGCCTTGTATAAGACCAGGCCTTTGGGAAGTTGCAGGAAGGAGGAGGAAATCCCAAGTACCCTTTCCTACTTATGAATACGTGTGTGTGTGTGTGTGTGTGTGTGTGTGTGTGTGTGTGTGTGTGTG
>JANHMN010000012.1:34583525-34627499 GCA_030674055.1 Rhabdomys pumilio
GTGTGTGTGTGTGTGTGTGTGTGTGTGTGTGTGTGTGTGTGTGTGTGTGTATACAGTTCTCTCATATGCCCACCATGTGTGGTGTGGGGCAAACTGAATCATCTTATAAAAAAGGGAAGGAGGACCACAGGGAATGATGTACATGCCCTTTTCTGTCCGGTTTAGGTTGGCTCTTTAGTACCCAGACATATTCTTTCATACTCCTCTGGTATAAAAGTGGCTAGAGAGACAATATTAAGAGGGCAAGTTGCTGACTTCTGTGTACTTTCCTGCCCTGACATGTTTGGAAGGTCCAAAAGCAAAGGGGAAATACAAAGGTAATCTCTCTGGGCTATGAATCTCCAGATGGATGACTTTGAATTTCTTAGCCTCTTTGAACTTATATTTCACAGTGTCAAGAACAGAAATCATGAGGGGAAGCCCTCTGTGTTATCACAAAGTTTCAATGAGCAAATGTGTGGCAAATATTGAGAATAATGGGTAGAATGTAGAACAAACCCAATAAGAGAATGATGACAGGAAATTTTACATTCTACCGCTAAAATAGTTAACAGCCTCACTACCACTTAGGAAAAATCTTTCTTCAGCTTACAAACTCTTCAGTGTTTACCACAGTTAAATAGATCTCCATTTCTAAATGGCTGGTTGACTTTTGTCTTCAGATTAAAAAGCTGAGTTATCTTTCTTCACAGACACTAAGGCTGCAAAGTAGGTCACTGAAACAAAAGAGATGTGTCCTGGACCCAGGAACTATTGTGGCCTTACCACTCTTGCTAGAGGCTACCCAGGCCAGGGAAGGGTAATCCACTTGTTTGTTTGATGCATATATTATGTTAGGTCTGGTGTAGACTTGAAAAGAATCTTCTAAGTGCCATGAGGACATCTTCCATCATTCCACTGTTTTAGATTACTTTTTGAGACAATAAACAAGTCACCCTAATGTCCCTAACAACTCCCATGAATCCCAGGGAGAAAGGCCCAGATTTGGCTAAGTGTCCTAAGAACTTGGTCAGCAGCAGATTCAGTGACCCGACTAGCTGTGGCTTGTGAGATTGGCTGGCCTTGCCCCATCCCTATGAGATGAATTGGGGGCTGCCATCTACCCCCCCCCCAACTATAAAAATAAAACTTCCCAAATTACAGTTCTGATCAACACAAACCCAATTTGAGCCCTTCATAATGTACAGGATGAGGGGAGAAATTGCCCAGGTTAATGAAAATGGCTTTTTTTTCCTTTCCCTTTTTTTTTCTTTTTAAAATGATTTTCAATTGCAAATCAAAATGGTACAACTACTGTCTTCACCTGGAAAATGTTTGGTGACTTGTGATATACAGATCTTTGGAACGAGAGCATGTTTGGTGTGCTGTAGGCAGAAATACTCAGGATAGTATCATTTGGCAAGGGATGATAGCTTATTACTGTGTCCCCATTCCCATCCATTGTCTGAAACGATCCCAACATCCTCAGGCTTGGCATCTGAAGGAGTCTATGATACTGGTTCTTCAGCTGATGCTTTTCCTTGGAGAGTCCCATCAGGATTTCTGACAACTTGCACAGGCTGGAGCCAGACTGGCTGGGTCAGGCTTGGCTTTCATTGTGAACAGTTCAGAGATGTGTTTTCTTTGGAGTGATGTCGAATGTCCCCAAGGAGGGACCCATTGTCTGAGCCTGAGCAGCAGGCCATTGGGATGGTCAAAACAGGAACAGAAAACTGAGGGACAGGATCAGGGAATTCAGAATTGAGTAGGAAGTAGATGAAATAAGGCTCAATTGTGAAGTCCTGGGCCCCAAAGGGCTGCCTGCATTGCACCATGGAGCTGAACCCCAAGCCACACACCTACCTAATTGGCAATCTCTGCAAAGTCAGGGTACGATTCCAAGTCAGCAAAGATATCGTTAGGATTCCTGCAGCTCAGGTTGCAGAAGCAAGCATTAATCCATAGGACCTGCCGGGAGAAACCCGGCCCCTCTGGACACTGGAAATCCACACTGATGGTCTTGGACTTGTAGGGGACGCAACACCTATTGTCAGTACAAACTCCACAGTACTTTGGTCGATAGGTGCGTATGCTGACACAGCCGGCGAGAGTGAAGTTTGTGGCCTCCTCTGGCTGGTACACAGCGAGGCATTTCTTCCCTGCCTTCAGGAAGGGAAAGGAGGTCTTGGTTAGTACTGGTGATGTCTAGTTACCTCGCTCCCTCCAAGCACTGAATCCTCCCTTCCCTTCACTGTGCACGGCAAGCATCATCTTTGCTCCAGATTCACAGAATCTTTAAGGAAGAAAGGACATCAGCCAACCAAACAAGGCCTTGCCACATGACACAGGTAAACTGAAGATTGCAGAAGGGCATTGCCATGCTGAGCTCAGATATCACAGCTAGCAGTTTTTCATCTCTCTTGAGTTTTTGCATTTTTGGTACCCATATGTTAGTGTCATCAGCATAAGAAGCCTCTTTTAACTAACCAAGCTTTCCAGCTAGCAAGCGGCTGAGCCATGATTAAGCAGAGGCACATTTTGCTCTCACAGCATTTTCAATAGCATTGACATTTTTCAAATGCAATTCTAGCCTTCCATATGGCTGTGGGCTCCTTGATACTCCGAGCTTCTTTCTGTATCTCGATAATATAACCTTGAAGCTGGTATACAGTAGGCAATTACTAAATGCCCTATGCTAGTGTTAGGTTCTACTATCAGCACCATAGCAGAGCTGGGCTCAGAGCACATCCAAGGTGGGTGAGGCATTCGGGTTATCCATCATTTAGGATAGATGATAGTGGGGATGGGAGAGTAATCGTGAGCTTTTAGTGAAGGGCACAGACATGTGATAGATTTCTAGAACCCAGATTAGGGTCCTTGTTCTTATTGTTCCTTATACTGGTCTTTTACACACATACTTCCAATTAGGAAACATTCAATAAAGATCCACTGGCACCAAAGGTTGGCACAGCAGAGTGTGAAGAGTAGAAAGAGAAGTATGTATCCATCTAAGATGCTCCATTAAGGATAAGGGGCAAGCCTCATGTCTAGTAATGGTGCTGGGAAGCAGGACAGTCTTTTCTCAGCGTCTGAAGAACCCACTCTGCCCCATCCACAAACAGAGCCAGGGATGAGCCCTGATAAGTTTTCTTTGCTTGATATGACATCAGGTGAGCGAAGCACTAAGGGTATTGAGTGGAGAGTATTGAGTTAGACAAGGAAGACCCATGGCTACAGCCCAGGGCTGAAATCAGCCTTTTGCAGTTTAATATCAATGTCCTTGATGCTGTATTTGTATCATCTTAGACTTTCAAAGCTGGGAGGGATTCAGGGATTAATACCAATGTTATATTCATGGGAAAAGGACTGAGGCTTAACAATAGCCGGAGACTGGCCACAGCTGCGAACTCTAACAGCAGAGGGACATTTGACCCTATGTGTTTCAAGCTCTAGTTCACAGTCCTCACATTGCTCAGGTAGCTGTCCTGTGCCTATGTCAATGGATGTGGGAAGCCAAGGGAATGAAAGATGGGACAGATACTGCAGAATCATGACACACAGAGAACACATTGGTCGGCTCCTGATAGCCCCTTGGAGCGACCTTGCAGAACTACCCCTTGTAGTTCCCTGATAAGATGGGAACTACAAAAGCCTTCATTCAGTGTAATCCATCCTGGACTAGCCTGGCAACCTCAGACCTGGGCCTGCCAGGCCTCTTTTATTATTTCCATCTTATAAATGACTCCCAAGAAGGTTAAGTGGCCAGACTCAAGCCAGCTATACATGCTCACCATGCTTATACCTGACCAAGGGACCTACCCCTGCTCTGGACTTACCTTGATGTGTGGTAGGATGTCCACATCACACGGCCGCAGGTTGCAGAGACGGCTTTCCTGCTCTGGCCAGCACCGGGCATTGACGTTAGAGATCCGAGTTGAGATGCCTAGACCACAGGTGGTTGAGCAGGGGCTCCAGGGGCTCGTGTAGGCTATACAGTTCTCATACCGTTGTTCCACCGTGCCTGAAGCTGCTGCAGAGGAACACCAGAGTACCCATGAGTCTGTAGCCTCCATAAGCTCCCTCAGTCCTCACTATTACCATGAAAAATAAAACATTTAGAGTTTATGAGACTCAGAAAGAGTCAGAGACCAATAGATTGGTGAATGGTTAAGACAAAGAGACAGAGACAGACAGACAGAATTGGGCTGTTCCTCTCCATAGACACAAAGGCAGGGGGATTGCATTCTCATCCTCAACATTTTATTTTCTGACCAAGAGATGCAACATAAAATCACAGAAAAAACTCATCATTAGAGCCGAGTAGACCCCAGGTCTCTATGATGGTTACTATTGACTGTCAACTGGACAGGGTCTAGAACCATCTGGAAGACAGACCTCTGAGTATGTCTGGCAAGGATTTTCTACATTGGGTTAAGTGAACTGAGAAGACCCACCTTAACTATGAACATGGAGTGGGGTTCTAGACCAAATACAAAGGAGAGAGTGAGCTGAGCACATATATTCATTTCTTTTTCCTTCCAGAAGGGATGCCACATGACCAGACACCACCTCCTGCCCCTGTTACCTCCTTCCCCATTACAATGGATGGTATCTTTTTTCTTTGTTTGTTTGTTTGTTTCTTTTCCTTAAAGTGGTATTTTATTTTTACATTTATTTTTGCTTGGGTGTCTGCTTCTATGTCTGTGTATGTATGCCATGTGTGTGCTTGTCCTGGTGGTAGAGACCAGAAGAAGACATTTGAACCCCTGGAACTGGTGTTACAGGCAGTTGTGAACCACCAGGTAGGTATAAGTGCTGGGAACCAAACTCAGGTCCTTTGGAAGAGCAGCAAACACTCTTGAAACCTGAGCCACCTCTTCAGCCCCTGCGTCTCTTCTTAAAATGTAAAGCAAAATGAACCCTTTCTCTCTTAAATTGCTTTGACATATTGCCTGAAGTATTTTGTTATAGCAAGCAGAAAAGTAAGCAATACAGTGAACTACAAGCTATGTGATCTTCCCACGGTTCTTGCTGGGCCTTAGTCATCACATTAGAAGGATATCTACCTTATGGGGCTACTGGAAAAGGGTGTAGATTTTGAATGAGTTTATGCCATGCATCTGCAAGGTACTGAGCACGATCTGTTATAAAAGATACTGTCCATCCTCCAACCCCTCAGAAATGAAGTATATATGTGAAAGTTCAAAGGTGAGTCCCACATCCTAGTATCTGACATCCCATATCAGTAATTTCAGACCGGGGGAGCTGAAGAGGCCATAGGCTTCTGTGTCACACTTGTTGGGTTCATCTCTCTGCTCTGCACTAGTTTACAAGTTGTGTGATCCAGTGAGCTGGCTCTCACCTATAGGTTTCAGTTCCCTAATATTAAAGAAAGAACAGCATTGCTAGGTCTGGGGTCTGAGAGAACAGTCAAGCATGTGACAGTGCATCAGATGTCCCTGGCTTAGTGAATCCCTCTACATGTTAGCAATCCTGTCACTCAACTATGGACCCATTGTATTATTTCCCCTAGCTGGTCCTACAAACATAGAGCCCAGCATGTGATCAGTGCATGCTTAGCCAGAGGTTAGCAGGGGAGAGTGGTGAGCTATAGAGGGAGACAGGCAGATAGGTGGCAGGTGAGGCAGAGCAGCCTACAAAAAGATGGAACAGACAGACAGGCAGACATCCCACCTCTGTACTCATAGGAAGGGGAGAAAGGGGTGGGGGAGAAACAGAGAGACAGAGAGACAGAGGAAGAATGAGATAGAGACAAAGAGAGACTCAGAGACAGAGAGACAGAGACAGACAGAGAGATGGAGAGAGAGACAGAGAGAGAAAGTCAGACAGGAGAGAATGAGAACAAGGACAGACAACGTAATCAAACAATAGGGGAAGGAAGAGAGGAAAAACACACCAGGCAGATGAGGATTCTATTTAGGATAACCTAGAGCTCTTCATACAGTCCTTGGAGCTTGCAGGTATGCAGCAAACATTGCTGGTGAGTGAATTTGGGAATGAGATAGGGAGGGCACCCACACACAGAAGGGAGAAAGCAATGGAGACATCTAAGGACAGAAGCGGGCAGTCTGGGATGAGCTGGCTGGGAGCCTGTAGCAGGCTAGGAGGGAGGGATTTGCCAGGGAGGATGAGAGGATAAAGGGCTTTGGTTTCTGGGTCTTCTCCATACCGCTGCAGGGCCTCTGCCTGGGATGGCTAAGAACTGGGTCACTGGGTCACACACAATAGGCAGGCAGCCTCTGCCTCCCTCCACCACCCAGGGACTATTGTACTATACTGAAGGCAGGTTTAGTGGGAGGAGCTGTCATGCTTCCCTGAGCTACAAGGGACCAAAACTTCCCTGCTACTGGCTTTCAGCTTTACCACATTGTTTCTCCATGTGGGAGATTTTGTCCCTTAAGTCACATTTGTTAAGGTCTGGAGTTGTTTCAGATGGTCACAACTTGGGGAGGTGTTGCTGTCATCTAAAGGGACTCTCTAGGGATGCTGTCAAGCCTGTAATGGCTCTCCCCCACAACACCCTCTCCTAAACCCCCCAAAACCTTTTAATTCTAAGTGCTGCTGGCACAAAGGCCAAGAACACAGCTCTACACAGGCTCTGAGAAAACCCACACACATACTTAGACATTTTAAAAACATTAGCACTACCAAAGCCCAGTGGTAAGCAGTCTTTTGTCCTTTGGGGTCACCTGCCTCAGAGGCATTTTCCTCTAACAGTGTCTGCATTCTGTGGCCACTGTGTCAGATTCTCTTGGATTCTCCTCATTTCCCCAGATTCTATCTCTTCATAGTCCCTGGCCTCCGCTTCTCTTGTCCACTCCTCAAAAATCATGCTCCCCGGACCTCTACTCCAGCCTCTTCCATCTCATTGTATGGGCTATTCCCAGGATATATTAAAGGCCAGAAGCTGCTCTAAGCAGATCTCTCTTCCTGTGGGACTCCCTCTGTGAGGTTGTCCTCACTGGACATTTCTCTCTCTGAGCGCTCCTCAAACTCAGCCTGCTCATGCCAAGCAGCCCACCATCTCCCTAAACATGCTCCTTTGTTGTAGTCTCTCCTGGGCAGTGGCCAGCCCCAGGAGCCACCCTGTATTCCTCCCACTATGCCATGCTCAGCACAGATGCCAGGCCTTGAGGTGTCCTGCAGCACTGCTTCTTGCTGTTATTCTTTTTTCACTGTTTTCCCCTCTGCTCTAGTTCAAAAGCGTAACTATACATACATATCCACTGTCATCGTCATCATCTGCTCAGACACCATCTGTATATATCTATTCTTTATCTACCCATGTATCACCCATCCATTCATTGTAATTATCTATCTATCTATCTATCTATCTATCTATCTATCTATCTATCTATCTATCTTATTTCACATATCTATTCTATAACCATTTACTCTCCATGCATGCATCCATATACCCATCGATTTAGCTATCATCCATCCTTCCACCCACTCATTCATCTTATATCCATCTATCTACTTTCCTTCCCTTCTCCCACCATTTCTTCTCTATGCATCTTTCCACACATCCATAAATTGCTGGTGCAGCACACACCCATCATCTATCTGCTATCTACTCACTCATCTATCCAGGCATCCATAGCTAAACATCCATGTGGCTACCTCTGCAAACACCAGCTGGATATTTTCCAAATATCTGCCAAGTGCACCGAGCTCCAGGAGGCAGTGATGAATAAATCACATCCCTGTCCCCCCCGTCACAGAACTTCTTATCAGGCTTACCTAGATAAAGTTTCATCTGCTCATATGACCATAGCAATAGAATTCTTGAGTTATCTGAAAGGTCCATCTACTCCTCCTTAGGCCCTGCCACCTGTGCTTCTTTCTAGGTCCCTACCCACTCCCTGGGATACTTTAGTAAGATAATAGAGGACTGCAAACGTCATGCCAGGCTTTTAAACTGAGAGAAACCCATAAGCTAGACAGAAAAAATGGTGTCATTTGCAATTTACATGTGGGGAATCTGGGTCCCAGACAGCACTTTTCCAAAGTGATACAACTGTTGAACTGTGCAGAGGGTAATGGCCTGGGGGCTTGATTTATGAAGGCCTTTAGGAATTTGGGGCTCTGTGATATCCACTGCTCCTGCCCACACTTACCAAAGGCTCTGGTGTCCAGCAGTGCGGTCTGGCGTGGCCTTCTTGCATCATCATCACACATCCACTGCTCACAGCACTGGCCAGGGACTCTCACGTGCCGGGGATGGCGGCACCAAAGGCGTGGGGGCCTGGGGCTCAGGCACAGCGGGGTGCAGCCCACTGTGCCATCAATGCAGGTGCAGTTGTACCTGCAGTTGGGCTGGAAGGACTCGCCATTGGTGTAACGCACGCCATCCAGGACACAGCCCACACCGACCACCTCTGCAAACATAGGTGGCAGACATGTCAGGTCAGGAGGCATGGACTCCGTGCCAAGCTACTTCTGTGCAGTTTCCCTCTGCCTAAGATGCTATGCCAAGAAATTACTCATGTGAGAAAAGAGGGCCTGGCCCACGTATCAGCTGGCTGTACCCCAAGGACAAAGAGGGTCAGATGTAGAGATGAGGCACAACAGGGAGAAAGGGAGAGGGGGTACTGCGGAGGTGCTTCTCGACATCAGGGGACAGTCACAGAAGACCTTGCTGAAGGGTCTATTGCCCTAGTGCTGGAGCTCAGACATTTTTTATCCTACAGTGTTCCCAACACTGGCACTGATGCATGACTCTCCAAAGGAAGAAGGCATACACAGGAAACCAGAACCTAGAGATGAAGTGGGCTGCCTTCCTCAGTACTGACTGTGAAGCTGAGGACCTAGTACTGGATAAAATGACAGAGGGCTCATCCTTGAAGATCTCATCATAAAGTAGGGAGATGGCTCAATGATCGTAGGAGTGATATTTGACAGTAACAGCCACTAGTGATAAGTCTTGGGAGATAAGAAAACAGGGAGCGGGTGTTGGGTGTTCACGTAGCTGTAGACTGAGAGCAAGTGGACCAGGAAGATCCTATGGATATAAGAAGACTTTCTTCCACAAAGACCAGAAAGAGAGGGGGGGCAGCCCTGGTGCTGATGACATTCTTCCTACTAGGGAGGACAGCTATAGGTGTAAGAGCTGATAGTGGAGCAGGCTTGGGAGGTTGAGGTGGAGGGCAGGAAAAGAGAAAGAAAAGGGTGTGTGTTGGGAAAGACCAGATACAGCTTCCTTCTGTCTCAGAGAAAGATGCAGAACTGACAGTGACTATAATTCTTCTTGGCACAAGTAGGTGTTCAACAAGTAACTTGAATGAATGAGATGAATTATATACTTTGCAGAAAAACTTGTGGTACTAAGTACACAATAGGCAGGAGAAGGCCACAAGTCGGCACCTCAGTGACCCAAGCAGAGTTTGGTGGCTTCTCAAACCAAAGCAATGAGAAAGCTCAGCTTCCAGTCACATTTGCAAAGACTCTCAGGAGTCAAGGAAGACTTCCAGCACCCTGTACTCAGTTCCAGAAAATGAGATCTTCTGTCATCTCTGGAGGAGCTGAGACTGGGGTTGGACATGAGATATGACTATGGTTATGCAAGTTGGCCTTCTGTGGCTTGGCAAACCATTGGGTCAGATTCTAACCCTGGTGCTATGTGCTCCTTGGAGATAGCATTTGCAACTGAAGGCAGGGCATCCTGAGACAGCAAGAATGCCCACAGAGGAGGGGCAGTTTAGAGCCTACTGATTGCAGTAACTGTCTTGTCCCTGGGATTGGTGGGGGTGGTAGCTGTCAGTAAGCATCAAGGTACCTGGCAAGAGCAAAGACTGTGTTTCATGGCACAATTTTTGTTAGGAAACACACTGTTGCTTCCATTGTTATGTCTAGCAAAACAGTCAAGGTGACAATGGTGTGCATGCTGACCAATAAGCAGCCTTCTCAGGGTGTGTACGTCTATCTCTCTGTTGCCACCATTTTCTGAATAGACAGGAAACAGGTGCTGGCAAACGTTGACACAGCTTCTGGTCCATGATCTCACTCAGGTCTCCAATGATGACTTCATCAGGAGAGCCTTGTTTACTTCACAGGGACAGGAGAGGTCTGGGAGAGGAGAGGAAGGAATTCACTGGCTCAAATTGCTGGTGAATGACAGAGTGGACACAGCAAACCCACAGCCTCCTTCCTTCTACCTGACACCAGAAGAAGAGGGAGATGAGGGGAGAGGAAGGGGGATGATCAGGCAGAGGAAGAGGAAACAGGAAGCAGGATGTGAGGAGGCCCTTGAGTTTTGCATCCTCAGACATCTTGCCACTCCCTCAAATGTCAGGAAGATGTATATGTGCGTATGTGTATATGTGAATGTGATACACAAATGCATATACTAGTTTGTATATGTGTTTGCTTATGTAGACATGTGTTTATGTTGTGCAGACAGATATGTGCATGAGGATATAAATCTCTCTCTCTCTCTCTCTCTCTCTCTCTCTCTCTGTGTGTGTGTGTGTGTGTGTGTGTGTGTGTGTGTGTGTGTGTGTGTGTTTGTGGTGAGAAGACTGAGGCTTATGTTCTGCCCTCATCCATAAAGACGTCAGTCCTGGACTCTGGAGTCAATGGCAAAGCAATCCATTCTTCCTTCCATCAGTTTACAGAAACTCACAGAGCAATCTTTAAAAATGCTGATACCCAGGCTGCATAGCATGAGACAGGCCTAGATGATGTGGCACTGCTTTCCTCAGCATTGCTATTCTTTAAAACCTTCTATATGAGTCTGGTGAGCAACCAAAGTCAAGTACTATTGTGCCTAGGAAATGCCATCTTTGTAGACTGGTTAATGGAGACATATGGGCAGCCGATGAAACTGTCCTACATAGAGGCAGGGGAGATCAGGGCTGTGATGACCATGCATTATCCATCAGCAGAGGTGGGGCCCCTCTTCATGCACATAGAGCCTTTCTACTTTCCCAAGGGACTGGTCTTGGGTGAAGGGGAAGCAGCCAGTGCCTCTCTAACTCTGAAAATTCAGGTGAGACCTGGCCAGCATTTTTATAGTTAAAAGACTTACAGCTACCAAGCCCCCATGCTTCTTTACTGGGACCTTCATGCCCCTCACCATCTGTGGTCTTGTGAAAGTAAGAACATGGCTTGTGTCCTATAACCCTCACCTTCATATTATTCTGAGGCAGAGGGCAGATGGGTAGGTAGAAGCACACACATGCCAGGACCGATGGCCTCCACTAAGTTCCTACTGTATCTAAGCATGTGACAACGTGACTTCCCACAGGGGTCCCCACTTTTTATCACATTGTCCTTATTGAGGACTCTGAGGTTTAAAAGGGTTGGGCTCCAGCTCAGATTTTCTAACCCCAAGCACCGTGCTACAGTTCCCTTTCCCTCCTTTAGCAAGCGAGGTAGAGAGGTCCTGGAATGAGACCTCCCTATTACGGATGATAGTAGTGAACAGGGCTGAGATGGTTTCCAGCAAAAGCCATAGTCAGCATGCCCCTGTTTACCCCTCCCTGCTCAAGGCTGATTTCATGAAGATCCTCAGGTATGTGGTCCAAGGCCAGTTGCAGCAAGAATCAGAGCAGAGATTGAAACTCCAAGCCCATCAGCCTGTAAACACTATGTTCCCTTTGCCAGACCTCTTTGCCCCAGTGCCTGTTCAAGCTCGATTAGGGCAGTGTTTGGGCAACAGACATAGTAGAACTATTTGAAGTTGAGGGCACTGTGCCCATCTCTGTGTTTAGGTTGGCCTGGTCACACTTTTAAATTTTTTTTTGAATGTAGCTTTGGTGTTTACGAATTATACACGAGCCTAGATTCCTCCTGACAGCTGAGCAGACTAGGCAAGACTAGACTCACTGTTCTGCTTGGCCTCGGAGGCCCAGGATGGTGACCATGGACTGCCAAAGCTGGCATTTACTGGCTTGCCAATGGCTCGTCTGAGTTCCCTGGGCTCCGTGTGGCAACATCTCATGGCTTGTTTTTCACTTGCCTTGTCTTGGCCTAATTCTCTGCAGACAGGTTTAGTTCATCCTGAGGGCCATCCACTAGCTAAGCTGATCATGTGCTGATGGGCTGTGTGCAAGAGACGCTCTGTTTTCTTGGGTCTCACAGCCTCTCTATGCTTCCACGCATTGCTTTGTTTCTTACATTTGGGCCACACGAATTCTGACATTAGGTAATATTTCTGGGGAAATGCTTAGGGGACACAAGTGAATTTTGTATACATGTGCACATGTTTACAGATGATACATATGATACACACACAACCCCACCTCTCTCTATATATATGTATATGTATGTGTATGTATATGATGTATATGTATGTGTGTGTGTGTGTGTGTGTGTGTGTGTGTGTGTGTACATAATGAACCTTATGTGTGCCTGTGTGAGTGCTGTGGTGAGGCTCATGGGTAAGACTGTATCTGGATAAAAGAATCAAGTGTTGGAGTTGGAGATGGAAATCCCTCTGTGGAGGAACCATTTGGAACTTACCAATAGGCAGGAATGTTCCAAGCACCTTTAACTCTTGTTTTACTCTATTTATTTTAAGGTCTATAAACCCACATGACCAATGAACTCATGCCCAATACCTAAACCTACTGAATCCTTTCTTAGATTATGGATGTTTTATTTTTCCTAAATAAACGGAAAGGAAATCCATCAAATTTCAGGGAACTAAAGGACTAAAGTGGTTTGCTGTGAGGCCTGCAATTGAAAACTGTGAGGGTGAGGTGGGGGTGGGTGGTGAGCAGAAAAGAAAATCTCTGGATCCATGACACAATGTCTATGGCATGTAAGATCCCATTATGGCTTTGGAGATTAGTGTAATCACAGGGAACAGAGTTATCTTTCGAATGACCTTAAAGTACCTGCTAACAGGGAGAGGAGTTATGAGCTGGTCTCCTGTACCTTGTCTTATGAGGGATTCCGCACAGGGGAGATGGCTATACCTCCCTGGGTTATGGAAGAAGGTAGATGACTGTTTATAATGTTTCTTAGCACAGCAAGCAGAGATTATCTGTGACTCGGGGGTTTATTTAAACAGGTCTGAGCTAATGCTCAGGAAACACATTTTAATCTGTGCATAGAATAATTACGCTCAGGTTATGGTGCAAGTCTTCTTTGAAGGTGTTTTGTGGCATTAAAAAAAAAATCCAGCAAAAGGAGAAAATCATGGAGGATGGGGGAAGCAGGGCATTTATTTGAAAAGCCAAAGATATAAATCTAAATAAATAAAAAAAGAAAAGAAAAAAGAACAGGAAAGACCACAAAGGAACCAGGAGGCTCAGATATGGTTTACTGACTTGGATTTGTGTGCACAAATTTCATCGACAACCCTGCATGGGAATCTAAGGTGTTGGGTACTATATATGAACAGATATTGGGGATATACGAATCAATAATTATAGAGGAGTCCTGGCTGAATACTCGTGAGGGAGGAGTTTCTGTATTTACAAGATATGGAGGAACATTCAGAAGATAGCCTGTCATGTCATATGGCAGGCTGTTGTCAAGTCATGTTGGCTCACACTATTGGCCTGGCAATGCTCAGAGGATTCAAACTAAATAAGTAGAGAGAATAAATAAATAGGAGGTAGTGAACTCCCCGAAACACAGGCTTTACGAACAGCAAGAACAGCAGACACGGGATGGATCCTGTAGAGAACAAACAACAACAGTCTTCCTCCAAATACAAGGATTCAAATCAAAGAGAACAAAGGCAGTTAGAAGCACCAGGAGGAGCAGATGGTACTATGAAAAGTGGCAATTCAAACGTGTACATTACTCAGCCTGTAGTGAACGCAGTCGGAACGTAAAAAATATTCATGATTACCTAGCCAAAATTCAGGACAAGGACAGTTGGAAGATAACAAAAGTATCTGATGGCATTGGGGAGCCAATTCTTCAACTATCCTATAGGAATAGTTGACCTAAAATTAATATAGCAAGCTATAGTATAGTATAGTATAGTATAGTATAGTATAGTATAGTATAGATAAACTCTCACAGAAGACGTTACTCTGTAGTGCTAACTATAACAATCAAGGGCCAACAAGTTAAAAGTAATGGTAGTAAGTGGAAAAGCAGGGTCTCTGGGAACTGGTGCAGGCTGCTGGTTTTGTTATTTTATGGTCAATGGCTTTTCTTAAGTGTGTATACATATATTTTCTAATTTAAAGGATCATTAAAGTGTTTGAAATATGGCAGTGACTCCACATCATCTGAGAGGCCACTGGACATCTACTGAAGAGTCTTCTCTATCAAGAGAACAGAACCAGGCTTGAGTATTTCTTGGCAGAATCTCCTTCCCTGGGAGGTGGGGGGAGGGATGTCTCTAGTAGGAAGAGAGAAAGACATAATGTCTGAGGGATAAGAAGATAAGGGATAAGAGCAGTTATTGCTCTCTTCCCAGAATGATCCACCCTGTGGCCCCTAACTATGGATTGGCTGGAATATGGTTCCTGGGCAGCTGTAGAAGGATTGTGGGTATTCATGGGAAAGAGATAAGGTGTGGGGGCAGATGGAAGGTACGGAGTCTCTCACTTACGTGCACACACTCCTATTGCGTACCTCGGGCGGTCCCCACTGTAATCGCAGTAGAGGCCCCGGTGTGGGTCACAGATGGCAGCCTCTGTGCAGTTGTCCCCGAGCTGCTGGGCACAAATCTTACAGCACTCACAGCCATCTGTGATTAGGCTGACGCCCAGTGGGCAGCGAGGTGGGGACTGTGGGCACTCACATGGCCACTTGCAGAACTCTGGGCGTGTGGTAGTTTCCTCCAGTGGGGCTGGGGTGAAGATCATGGTTGTGGGAGTTAGAGAGAGGGCCTGTGGAGGGAGAGCAGAGGTGAAAAGGGGTTGTTGAGTTCAGAATTTCCAAGCCCAAATAGCTGCAACTGCCTTTCCACCTTCACTGTGTTTAGAAGATTTCACAATTATTGACTTGCACATAACCAACAGACAAACATTGATTTTCTTTCAATAAAGTCAGTAAGATTAAGGAGCTCAAAGTTCAGAGAACTCAGAACAACTCCCAGCCAGTACAGTACTGGGGCTCTAGCATCCACCTTGGCCGATTCTGGCTTCCTTCTTTCCTTGGTGTCTCTTTGGTCCTAATCGTATGTGTGGTGGCACTGAATTATGGAAGAGAAGAGCCCTGGATTTGGGCTGTGCAGATTTCAAACTCTTCCTCGATGGAGTCTTCTGTGTCTGGGGAAATCAGATGACGTGTGTGTGTGTGTGTGTGTGTGTGTGTGTGTGTGTGTGTGTGTTTGTGTATCTAGGCCAGAAGACATCCTTAGCTGTTTTTATCAACGCTACAGACCTTGTTTTTGTTTTGTGTTTTGTTTTTTGTTTTTTTGTATCTAAGCACAGTTCCTTGAAGATGCCTGTATCTTTGTAACCCATGCATATCCCAACCTGGATGACTGCCTTCCTGACCCCATCTGAGTTCTTCACCTTGCACTAGAGGAAACTGAGGCCTGAAGGGGAGAGGGAATCCCCTGCGCCCCTTCATTCCTTCTGGGCTGTTTCAACCATTAAACATATGTTCCTAGAGCTAGCATGTAGTCTTCTCTACGTTTTGGACACTTGATGATGAAATTGAGAAGGTCCTGTACATAAAGCTTATGAAACATATAGGGGAGACAAGCATTAGAGGTTGTGAATCATAGCATAAGGCTCTGGGTCCTGTGGAAAGTGCAAAGAAGCTCTCTGGAGTTTAGGGCAGGAATAGCTCTGGCTAAAAAGGATCAGAGATGAGCTGCTGCATTAGTTTGACCTGCACATCCTGGTCCTGGAATATCACCAGTACATAGATACTGATGCAAAGAAAAAAAAAAAAAAGGTCTAGACGCTTACAGGGTGACTGGTCAGCCTGCATTAACCATACCTTGATTTCAGGCTGACACATCACTTCCAGGATTAATTTAGGGCCCAGCCTGGTGCATTCTTTCACTACCTCAAGGCATCTTCCCTATGTCTGAGATAAATTTCCCTGCTTTCTACCACCTATTATAACACTCTGAACCCTTGGCTACTAGATGCTTGCAGTGTGCATGGAGTGACAGTCTGCCTTGTTGGGGACAGACACAGTGGCTTTTCTGCTAGGGTTTTGTTTCTCTCTCTCTGCTTGAAAATGACACCTGGTGCACAGTGCACAGTGCACAGAGCAGAGGGGTTCTCTAGGTATTAACTTGCAGAGGGATGAAAGTGCTGTGGGACCACCTGACATCGTACTCTGAGTCAATCTCTCCTCTCAGGATTAAGCTTGAGAATCAAGAAGAATACATAGAGTCTGAGAAGTTCTATGTATTGTTCTATAGATGGGGTGCTTCTAAGTGGAAACACATCCCAACCCTTCTGAAATCTGGGTGCAAGAGCTGTTACATGGAAAAAGGTCTACTGGGTGTGGAAACACAAGGACTTAGCATATGAGGGACACTTAGAACATACCTCCCCAAGCCTGTCCCACTCATTGGAACAGCTATAAGCTGGTGCACCATGCAATGAGAACACCATCAGCCTCTTCCCTTCATTCCAAATAAGCAGTCTCATCTCAGTAGGCAGCCTTGTTTCTTGGTATCTGCCTAGAGGTCCTCAATCATCTGAGAAAGGAAGGCTACCCCCCCCACCCCCAGTGACTTGCCTTGGAGCAAGTCTTAGCTATTGGTGCCATCTAGTGGTATCAAGGCTTCCAGCTATCCCAAGCAAAAAGCACAGCACTGTCCCCCTGCACCCCAGGTTCCTCCAGGTTTTAATGTGCAGTTGCCTGATTCCTGACATCTTGCCCAGCTTTAATAACCAAAATGTGTGACTGTGTGACTACAGGCCAGTAAGACTCCCAGTAATAACCCTCGGTTACATACAGAAACACACAGATAGCTGTCAGGGAACTTTTGCCCCAGAAGAAAGGCTGTTCAGGCAGAGACATGCACATCAGCTCTTTGGCTAATGAGTCCGCAGATCCTTTTGGAGCACCTACTCTGTGCTAGGCTGTGTGATGGGTTGAAGGAAGCAGCGTAGCATAGAGTCACTCCCTCGATAGCAAAAAACAGTGGTGATGTGTACATGATAATTGTAACCAAGGTGATCACGGCTACAGTGACGACACTTATTCATTTCGTTTACTCAACACAGCTCTAGTTTTTACTTCATGCTGGGTGTTGAGGACATGATGGAGGAAGCAAAGAGACGTACCTGACTTCAGGAGTAAAAAGAAGAAATGTAGTGGGGTCAACTTCTTCAGGGAGGTGGCGAAGCTGTAGAAACCGTGATGGAAGAGCAAGAATGGACCCAGCGTTTAAGGAAGGAGGGTAGGGGACTAAGTACATGGAGCAGCGGGCACACAATGCAAAGTCGGTGGCATGCGGTGTCCTGGGTGCAGAAGCATGTGTGCAAATCATAGTAGGTGTGAAGAGGCAGAGGCTGGCTGGCTGCAGATGCCTACAGAGTGCATTGGCCAAGAGTAGTCCTCAATGCCTCACTCACTGAGAGATTTTAGCAGGAGATGCTTGGGGGAAGATCTGGGCTTGGAGTAAATCACAGCGTGCCCTCGTGCCAAGCCTTTGTTTATCATCACTCATGTGACATGAGGGTTTTCTGTCTGAGGTTCAGCTTTCTCCTTGGCAAGAAGCATTCTTATTCACCCCCAAAGGAACTACTTCATGCTAGTCTCAAGTTACTCGGTCTGTCTATTGAGGGCTACCAGCAGGAGGACAGTTGAGACTAACCTAGCAAAGATCTCAGACTACCTCATCTTCTGCAAGGAGATGGGTATATTATTTGTATTTTACAGATCAGTGAGATGACTAAAGTAGTACCTAACTTCCTTTGAATGTGGATTAGAACTCAGACTTGTTGGATTCAGTATTTTTCCCATGATGAACGGAGAATTTCTTGATGGAAGAAACTAGCTAAAACATACTCAAGAATAATTTGCGGAGGCAACCAAGAGGTGCCCAGAAGCTGGTGAAATGGCTCAGCCAGTAAAAATCTGATGAACTGAACTCTACCTTCTGGAATCCATGTATAAAGAACAGATGTGGCAGCATGCAGTTCTAATCCCATAACTCCTAAAGTGAGATGGATGGAGGAGAGAGGAGGGTTGCTCTGAAGCCATATGGACCAGCCAACCTAACATGTGTAGTGTAGCAGATATGGCAAGAAGCATCGCCTCAACAAGGCAGAAGAGAACCAACTCCTGAAAGCTATCTTCTTGCCCCACATACACACACTGATACTAAATAAGAAGGAACAAAGTATTAAAAAATAGTAGCTGGCAATTGTGGTGACAGAGATCAAGCTTCACAAAGATGGGCACATAGTAGCTGTCAGTAAGCCCCTATCAGCAGAAGTGATAAGTTAATATCCATATCTTCAACTGAACTTTGAATTCTTAAGGACAGGATTACCTGCCTGCCACTCCCCTGTTTTGTGGTACGAATAAACACACAAGTCCTTGAGATCTCTACAGATAGTACTTATGGAGGGTTTCTTACAGCATATGAATACACACTGGCTCATAAATAGTCTAACATATTATAAAGTGAGACTGCTGATTTTCCTCAGAGTGGTGAGGAACTGGGTCCTCAGAAAGTCTAAGTGATCCCAGAAGGTCTGTAGAAAGTCATCTAGGGAGTCGGGGAATGGGACCAAGATCCTCTCTGCCTAAAGTCTTAGGAAAAATTGTTTTGTACAACAACAACAACAACAACAACAACAACAACAATAATAATAATGTGTGTGTGTGTGTGTGTGTGTGTGTGTGTGTGTGTGTGTAACTGTGTGTATTCTATGTCTGTTCACATGCCCATAGAGATCATAAGAGGGTATCAGATCCCCTGGAGTTAGAATCATAGTTGGTCATGAACTGCCGGTCACAGATTTTGGGAACCAAACTCTGCTTCTCTGGAAGAGAAGCAAGTACCAATAACTGCAGAGCCAATTCTCTAGCACCTTCTCTAAGGCTTTTAAGCAATTAACTCATCTGCTTTTTGCAATAAATCTGTTTATTTGCAATAAACCCATGGGGAGGACTTCTCCTGGGCCTCTGTTGGCCAAATAGAACAAGACTTAGTAAACCTTTGACTCAGAATACAAATAGCAAGTCTATCCGCATCCCCGTGGAAGCAACAGGCAAGCAGGCAAGCCTGATAGCTGGCAAAGCTTAACTTCTCAATATCTGGGATCAGTGTCTGGTGCAATGGGAGGATGGGAAGAATCTCTCTGTGACTCAAAGGTGGGGAGAAAGCCCCTTGTGCACTTTAAGGTGCCATTGAATTTCCCAGAAGCACCTTGCTTCATAGAGACATTGTCCTAGGGCCTTAAGATCCTTTTTCTGCACTCATACTTTTCTTGGGATTCTGTCTTTACTATTCCTACATGAGCCCTGCTCTATTCTCAGAGAGCCCTGGCTGTTGCCTTCTTATACACCACAAGCGGCCTATGTGCCTACCCCAAAGTAGACAGATGAATCTGCTCAGACTCAGTACTCTGGGACTGGGTAGTACTCTGAAGAACAAAGAAAGGAGAAAATAAGTAAGGAGAATGCTAACTAGGAAGGACTGAGAAAGAAAGAGAAAGATAGAGAGAGAGAGAAAGAGAGAGAAGGAGAGAGAGAAGGAGAGAGAAGGAGATATATATATATATATATATATATATATATATATATATATATATATATAGAGAGAGAGAGAGAGAGAGAGAGAGAGAGAGAAAGAGAGAAAAGGCTTGGTCTTTCCAAATTTAAGTTGTTCACATAAAAGTCCTTTTACAATGTGCTTCTGGCACTGGACCCTGCAGATGCCACAGTGTTAATAGGATGACAAGAAGAAAGTGGCATGCCCAGGATGCCTCCCAAACCGCATGCACAGTACACGCTCACTCAGTCATAGCTGGCCTACCAAGCTCCATGGCTGCAGGCCTGCCTGTCTGCCCCTGCTCACTAGGAGACCTTCTCCACTTCCTGCAGAAGCATAACCCAACAGGACTCCCTGGACTTTCTTCCCCACCAGAATCACCTTGACAGAGTGTACTGATGCCCATCCCTGTTTCCAGAGAGCCAAACTTAGGCTGCTGGAGGGGAGACTGGGCATCAAGACTCTTCTAGATCTGAAGGCAGTAACCATCAACACAGATGACCTGATCCCACTTGGACTCTGGATTCCTCTAGACAGGGCTGAGCTGGCCCGTAGTGCTTGTCATTCTTAAGAGGGTAGGAACAATGGCCTGAGAACACAGGATAGAAGATAGAGACAGAACAGAGCCTTGGGTCATCTTCTTGCTTTAATACTCTTCACTCATAGTATGAAGTGTCTCAAAGTGCCCTACACAGTGCCAGCAGACATGGCTTGGGGTGTATATCTTTCTTTTACCCCTCAGGACAAAATGCTGTTAAGTGGTCATTTGAAATTCATCTTAGCCCTTGAGAGTTTGTTAAGGTACTTGAAAACAGTGAAAAAGGAAGGCATAGCTTGGTAGCAATGTCCCTAAGAGTCCCATATTTCTGGATAAAGGGAACAGTGGGTAGGTGGGGTAAAAGTATTTTTTGATCTCTGCGGTCAAACTTACAAGAATGCTAAAGTTGATTGAATTGAGAAGGAAAGTCCATCGCCGTAGGGAAACCTACATATGCTCGTACCAGCCTGCATATGCATCTGTAGTATGCTGTTTACAGGTGAGCAATGGCTAATGGTGGGGCACTGTGGTCCAGCACTCTAGATAGACCCAGAAACTAAGTGATTCTTTGGGCTTCATACAATGGTATCACTCCATTTAAAAAAAAGTGTTCAATAGGGACATGGGATCAGAAAATAGGACCTAGCCTGGCTGGAGAGGACCCTACTGGGGTATGGGGATAAGAAGATATGCTAGTGTCTCTTTTCTGAGGGCATGAATGGTCCAGTGTTGAGAAGACACAGGGAAGTGGGAGTATCTCATGTGACAACCTCTCACTCTTACTACTGCCAGAGCTGGGTACTGAGGACTGTCATTTTATCTGAACTCTCCTCCTCATTTTGGAAAGAATGTGGTGGCATGGTCCTTTATCAACCTGATAAGAGGCATTAGTGTTATCCCATACCCAGTGCAAGGAACAAAGGCTCAGAGAGCTGAAGGTCTCACTGCCCGCCAGTCCTGTGTGACTCTGGTGTTCCTCCACAGTGGTTGCCACTGCTAGCTGTGCCATACATACCTTCATCCACTCGTGCTCATTCATTTGTTCTCCCATCTTCCGGCCATACCTATGCACTAAGCCTCTACTGGGTACCTGGGCCCTTGAGAAACAAAGCATGGGCCACTGCAGGATTGTATCACAAAAAGGGATGATCCTTAATTCCAAAACGCCCCAGAAGAGGAGAGAATGACTGGGTTCAGAAGTCCAGCAAGGGGAAATCACCTGAGTGCTCACAGCTGTGAGAACACACTTGGGCAATGCTCAGGGAACAGCAGTGAGTGGTGGGAGCTGAGAGCCTGGCTGAAGCCTTTGGGTGACTGTGCTGAGATGCTCCACCAGAGGTCACTGTCGAGGCAGAAATGGTCTAGGGATGTTGGGAGTGTCTGGGCTTAGAAGCAGCTGCTGAAAAGAGAGGCTCTGTGGCAGACAAAAGACAGGGTAGGTCTGGGCCCAGGCTGTGGCATGCACCACAGGAACCTGTGGGTCCCACTGCTTTGTTGCCATATTTCTGGTTCAAAGATTTATGCCATGGAGGGTGCCACTTTTTCAGTGCCTCCTGGAAGTTTCTGAACACCAGGTCCCCTAGACCACTGTGTGGGAGGATCTTAGCTCCAAGCCTTGGACACCTGGGCCAGGCATGAGTGGGAGGCCCTTTCACCTCCCAACAGAGCCTTGGACCCCCAGGCTTCATTCAAGAGGGTTTTCAGGGAGTGAAGTTGCCCCAAGTTTCACTCTGGCTGACTAGAAGGTAAGAACAAGGACTGTGGAAGATGGCAGCTTTCCTTCCATCAGATTTACACACTGCGTTTCAGGAGCCTCTGGCTGGACAAGGCAACTTTGTGTGGAGAGATTAAAAGGGGCAAGAGTTGAGGATCTTTTCAAACTATAAGCACTAATTTAATCTTTCCTCAAATGTACAAAGAGGCAAGACAAGGCGGACAGGACTGTGACCCTAGCTCCTGAGAGGCAGAGAGAGAGGGATCATGAGTTCTGGGCTAGCCTGGAATGACTATCAGTATCCCATCTCAAAAGGAAAGGAGAATTATACTTAGAGCCTCTGCTAACCTCCAGGTACAATGATACACGATCAGTACCTGCTCTAGGCCCTCGCTTCTGAGGAGACAAGAGTGTGAAAGACCAAGGGTTGGAGTTATAGCAGCCACATTCTGGTGACACCCATCTCAGAGTTTCTATGTAGGGACCAGAAGTGGTCTTTGGCACTTTTGGAGAATTTTAAGAAAATCACCAGAAATCAGGGTACATGAGTTTAATCCCTGCACCCGGGAGGCAGAGGCAGGTGGATCTCTGAGTTGGAGGCCAGCCTGGTCTACAGAGTGGTACCACGACAGCCAGGGCTACACAGAGAAACTCTATTTCAAAAAATCCAAAATAATAATAGTAATGTTACTGTCTTAGTCGGGGTTTCTATTCCTTCACAAACATCATGATCAAGAAGTAAGTTGTGGAGGAAAGGGTTTATTCAGCTTACACTTCCACATTGCTGTTCATCACCAAAGGAAGTCAGGACTGGAACTCAGGCAGCTCAGGAAGCAAGAGTTAATGCAGAGGCCATGGAGGGATGTTACTTACTGGCTTGCCTTCCCTGGCTTGATCAGCTTGCTTTCTTATAGAACCCAGGACTACCAGCCCAGGGATGGTACCACCCACAATGGATCCTCCCTCCTTAATCACTAATTGAGAAAATGCCTTACAGCTGGATTTTATGGATGCATTTTTTTCAAGGGAGGCTCCTTTCTCTGTGGTATCTCCAGCTTGTGTCAAACGGACACATAAACCAGACAGTACAATTATAATAAACCACTGTCATCCTTCATATTTCTTTCTATTTATCTGCCTATTTATAATCCACATTACATAACATACAAGATATACTATATTATGGATAATTAAAGATTTTATACTGAATATATATATACAAACATACATTTTATATGATGTAATTAAATTATATTTGCTTACATTAAATATGTAATATGTAATTTAACATATATAAACTCGAAATGTGGTAATTGTGAGACAAATATTCAAGTGAGAATTTGATCTCATGAAGTTGGGACAATGACACTGCCCCCTCCCATCACCAGCCTTCATCATCACCTGTACTTTGTTGTGGACCTTGTTTCTTTTTTTTGTTGTTGTCTGCACACACACACACACACACACACACACACACACACACACACCCCAGTGCATGCTTGCTCATTCCAGAAATATAGGAAGTCATAGGCTTCCAGTGTTTTCCCTGAGATTCTTGGTGTGCCTATGAAGTGGGAGAGAGTTTTAGAAAACGCAACCTGCATACAATTATCATGGCAGCACAATGAGTTACTCTTTTATCATTTCTTCATATGAATTCTCAGAGCATGTTCAAATGGCACTGGCCACCTAAAAGAGCAGTTCTAATGGCTTCTTTAAATCAATACTGTCTATAATTTATTTATTTTATGTATCTATTTAATATTTTGGCTTTTCTAAGACAGGGTGTCAATGTAGCCCAGGCTAGCCTCAAACTCACTATGTAGTCAAGGATGATATTAAGTACTTGATCCTCAGGACTCTGCTTCCCAAGTGCTAGTATTACAAGCATGTGTCCTCCATGCCCTGTTGAAAATCTGGTGTGTTTTCAACAGATGATTCTATCTTGGTGATAACCCCAGAGAGCAGGCAGAATGGCAAGTTCTCTCTTTTTTCTTTTTTTTTCTTTTTTTCCTTTCTTTCTTTCTTTCTTTCTTTCTTTGTTTTGTTTTTGTTTTTGTTTTTGAGACAGGGTTTCTCTGTGTAGCCATGGCTGTCCTGGAACTCACTCGGTAGACCAGGCTGGCCTCGAACTCAGAAATCCACCTGTCTCTGCCTCCCAAGTGCTGGGATTAAAGGCGTGCGCCACCACCGCCCGGCATGTTCTCTCTTATGTAGTGGGTAAAATGAACTATAGGAAGTCAGATCTGCTCGGGGCCTCTAGTATGGAGCTGAATCTCAACTCTCAGGCATTGCTCCTTCAACTCATACTCAGATAGGATTCCTCATTTGGTAGCAGAGGGAGGGTGGGGGTAAAGTGAAAGGAGAGAGCATAAGATGTTTGTGGGAAGAGAAGGCATTTCCATTGCATCTTAAGTAGGGAGAATAATTGGCCAACCAATCATTCAACTCAGGGAAGGTGTCTAAGCTAGAGATAGCCCCAGCTGAGGTGGGTTGAGATTCAGGCAGTCACTGGTGTAAGATGATAGACTTGGGGTTCAAGGATGTGGTGATGGCAGGCAGGGGCCATGGTCCATGGAGACGACAAGGTCCTTTTCCTGAAGCAATCAAGCCATGGTGATGATAATGGTAGAAATACCTTGGGAGGTGATCACAAACAGGGAAACTGAGACCCTGAAGTATTTGAACTGTTGCTCATCTTCCTCTATTTCTAAAAGGTGTGTTGTGTGTGTGGGGGGGCACATGTACATGGATGTAGATTTCCGTGAGAAAGGCAGGAACTGGAAGACCTGATGACTACAGTTCCCAAATCATCCTCTACCCACAACCAAAGGAATCCTCCTTCAATCTACAAGAAACTTATGCTCCAGTTTCACTCATACCCAGCACAGCTTGTGTGAACACAAGGCTCTGTGGACATGGCTTCTCCATCCATCGTGGGTAGTAAGCCATTGCCTGGCCTGTGGATTGGGCTGACTCTTATCCCTGGGCTGCTTAGCCTCACCTTCTCCTGAATTCTGTCCAGATTTACCTGGTATCAGGTAGAGTGGACCATCATATCTACTTCACAGTTAGGAACACTGAGGCTGAGACCAGCACAGGGCCTGTAAAAGCTGAGATCCTGACTCTTGATTTGGTACCAAGTCTGGGAGTCACAGCTTGGGTGGGCTACATAGCAACTGCATCTGGTCCTCTTCCAACATTCTCTGGTCACTCCTTCCTGTTTATCCTTCCCACATACAATCTAACTAGCTGTCATCAGCCCTGACCTAGCTTTAGGAGTCACTGCAATGCCTGTCCTGAGCACCAAGTGTTCTAGCACAGCGGCTGACAGACCAATAGGGGACATATGAGATCAGCAAAGAACCTAGCATGAGCCAGGTTGGTGGAGAACACAGCATGTACAAAGGCCTGGGGTTGAGCAGCCCAGGTGGTTTGAGAGTTGAGAGATGTTATGTTGTTTAGGAATACAGAACATGCGCAAAGGATGGCCTTCCATGGGGTGAGGCCAGTGTAGCTTCAGTTGAGTGGTGTGATCCCTTCCACCTGACTAAGGTAAGATCTATGGAGATAACTGTAGTCCTACTTGGGGGATGTGAAGAAGACTTCTTGGAGGTGACCCATAGAGCAGACAAGGCTGGGATGGCAGAGTAGCCAGCAATTCAGGGAGTCTATCATTCTGCTTAAAAACAGGGTTGAAATTTAGCTTTTTCTAAATATTCTTTTATCCTACCAGCCCCCTCAGACCTCTTTAGTCCTGGCGAGGTTCCCAACCCTCTTTCTTTCTCTTCATTCATAGACTTGAGGCAGGTTCCCTGGAGGAGCTCTCTGAGTCTGGACTCTCCCCTGCCTATCCCCTGCCCCCAGCAGATCTGCAACAGTGGAAATTTCGCCTGGACTTGCCTCCAGATCTCAGTCTGGTGGGCGGGCCAAGATCAAATCACATCCCTGGAATGTTCATTATCCGCTTCCAGAGGCCCAGTTTCTCCCTTTCTGCCTGCCTCCTCCTTCTAGCCTCCTTTTCCTTTCAGTGGGAGAAGTAGAAGGAAGAGGAGGAAGTGGGGAAGAAGGTAGAGAAGAGGAGGGGGAGGGAAAGGTGAAGCTAAAGAATCAGGATGTCAGGACTAGAGCAGAGAATAGTTTATTCTGTTCCATGTTTTAAAAATCCAAAACAAGCTTTAGTTGTTCAGAAACCATCTCTCAAGCAGGTGCCTTGTTTTCTCAACCATCCTGTGCGGAGCCCATGCGGGCACCCCAGATTTCCAACAGAACAAGCAACCAGATGATCTGTGAGACCTACAGTCAAAACGGGGAGGGGGCAGATTCAGGGGGCTACTGCCCCTGACTCAAGATTTTTAGTTACACACAATCCTACAGGCATCCTCAGTATCACTGTCACCATCAGCATCATCACCACCATCTCTAGCATCATCATCACCATAATCACCATCAACACCATAATCACCATCATCATCACCATCACCTCCACTATATTTCTATTGTCACCACCATGTGTGTCATTACCTCACCATCATCACAAATGCCATTATCACCGCCGTTTCTATCGTCACCATTCTTTCATTACCACTATCATAGCAGCAGCAGTGCCAACATCATCACCATCTCCCCTGGCAATAGCAGCATCACCTCACCCGTCTTCCTTTCTCTTCCACAGTCTCTTAGGATGATCACCGACTTCCCTTTCAAGGCTGGAGACCTAGCTGACAAGATTTAGAAGATGCCCTGAACTGAATATAGGTGAGCAAACGCTTCTGTGCCCTGCTCTGCACACACATGGTCCTGAGTCCAGTTCCCCTAATGCCTGTACTCCTGGGTTGGAGGACTGCCTGAATCCTGGTCTTCCACCTGTGATGGATCCAGTGGTGCTGCTGGAATGGATAATGGGATTGCTTCTGCAAGCCTCATGTGTTCTCTCTACCCTTCCCCTTCATCCTCTCCCCATCTCTGGAATCTAATGTGAATGTTTAAAGGGACACTTGTCCTTTTAAATTGTGTATCCAGGGACATTTTCCCCCTAAGATATTTGCTTTGGAAGCCTGGCCTTCTCACTGAACCCAATACCTTTGTGTCCATTTGCCAGCAACAAATAGAATTTTCTAGTAGCTATATCAAAAGGAATCAGAAGCAGGTAAAATTGACTTCAATTTTTTGAACCCAAAACACAGTCTAAGCATATCCTGTCAACAGGAGTTAGAGTAGGAATTAGAGAGTCTGCTGTGGACTCTCTCCACTGAAGTCTGCAATCCAAGGCACCACTCAGCATGGCTGAGGGGTTGGCTGCATCCCAGAGGTTCAGTGGCCTACGGTGCAAGAAGTTGCAATGAGCAGTGAGTGTCTGGACCACAGCACGCTCTTGTATTCTCAGTGGACAGTATTCCAATGTGTTGGTCAACATAGAGGCTAAAGCTATGTGCCGTAACCAAGTGGGCCTCATATCCTCCTGCGGCTACTGAGGGAGGCATCTGTAGTTTGCTGACAATAAGAACTCATATACCAAAGCCTAACACTGAGACCTTACAGTTATCTTCTCCCCCTACCCTCACCCCTAAGTGGCTTCTATGGCTATGGTAGTCTGGCTACAACTTTATCTCCTTCTCTGTTCTTAGTGGAGTCACACTTCAGACATGAAGTCCCTGGAGATGGGGCAGGGCACTACAGCAGGCTTGAAAGTTGATTTCTGCACTATGTGGCAGTTCCCCGTTCAGTTTTCATAGACAGAACAGTCACTAAACCCTGTGGCATGTAGTGTGTGGGTTTGCCAAAGGACCAGAGGTCTGCCCACAGGTGGAGCTCATGTCTTTCAAGAATAGCATGGGGCAGTCCTCCTACTTGCCAACCCTAGGCAAATACCATGCTTAGTGGGGTAGACTGACTCTCAGCAGTTTTCCTGGAGCATCCTGGTGGGGCCAAGCCAGGAAGAGGCTTAAGTCACTGCAGACTCTGATCTGGGGGTGGGGTGGGGTGGGGTGGGGTGGGATGGGATGGGGTGGGGTGGGAGGAGCTGCTGACTCAGAGCTGCACAATGCCTAGGTATGTAGAGACTGTCTGTGGGTCATGCTTGCTTTTTCAATTAGAGGGAGGATTTCATCACATGCCCAGGCCCTGTATTCTGTAAGGGGTTCTTGTAATAGAAAACGAGTTGGCATTCCCTATCCAAACAATGAATCTCCCCGCCTCCAGCTCTCTTTCCACCCCCTCACACACATACAATTGTGTGAACAGCTCCCCCCCACCCCCCCGCCCCATGGATAGGGAAAGAAGATTCAGCCAGTGGTAGACCCTGAATCCCAGCCTATTTATCCTGGAAGACATTGCTTGGTCCCTCTTTTATCTCTTATTTTAACACATGAATGGATGTCTCCAGCCTGCAAGTGTTGCTAGGATCCAGGCAACATGTATCTGTTTCTATACAAGGACTCAGAGCAGCAGAAGGCTGTCATTCAAGTGCAAACGTCATTTCCATGGACTGTTAGCTGTGTGGCCTCAGGTAACTTGACTAACCTCTCTGGGCATCAGTGAATGTTGATGCTACTTAGGCAAGGCTTCTATCTCTGCACAGGCATGACACATGGGTGGGTGTTACCCCGTACACTGTCCTTGGGAAGGCTCACACACTCTCCCCTTTGTCTCAGCAGGTGGGCCCTCACCACTTTGTCTAAGAAAAAGAGAAGATTAACTGTTCTTTACAGCGTGGCAACCAGAACACCCTCATAGGTACCAGGCTTTGCATGTGAGCCCAGAATCTGCCTCCCTCCCCCACTTTGTACGGCCCCTCCCCAGCTGGCCTCCTACTCTTGCCAACAGCCGGTTTAGCTACATCATACCAGACAGCGTCTCCCTCCCAGCCCACTTCCTCAAACACTTCTTGGCAACGCTCTCTTCTCACATACTTTTCCTTCCATATGGTCAATGCATGTCACTCTTTCCATGGGGCCCCCCTGCCCCTTGCTGGACTTGAACTCCCTGTCTTTATTAGTCCAGGAGGATGCTATGTGTGGAATTTGGTCACAAAGCCAGGCACCGACTTCTGGGCACAGCCCAGCTCTGTACCATCAAGGGTCAGTGGACAGGAGTTTGAGGACATCCTGGAAAACAAGAGACCGGGAGACTCCTAAGAGAATGAGGTGGACAGTCAGGAAAATTTTCTTGGAGGCACTCCTTGCTGCTGCTATCAGATCCCTCTGGACGTGGGGTCTCTTTATTGATATCCCCTGAAAAGCCGTGACTCTGTCCCCCACCATCCTTCAGTCCTGGCTGCTCTGGTGGCAGGAGAGCAGGCTCCAGTGCAAGACTCACTATGAACTTTCCCTCTTGAGCCCTCACTCTGATGCTGGCTCTCCTGCACCAATTCTCCATCCATACCCTGCCCTCCTAAGCCCAGCCACCTGCAGGCTTGTACCCAGTCACAACCCATCCTGAGGCAGAGGCAGGCCTGCTTGTTTCCTTCCTGGACTTTAAGCTTAGGGTATGTTGGGAGGGCTGAGTGGCGAGGATGTGACCCTGGTCACTTGCTCATTCCAACCCTAGGCAGGTCCTCTGCTTCTGGCCATTCTTTGTGAACAGAGCTGGTATTTTTTACTTGTAGGGTCAGATGCTATTATGAACAAGCATCATACAAGAGCCGAAAGACTTGGGTACAAACTGGACAAGTTCACTCTCTGCCTGTAATATCTCAAAGGTACCTGTTACCCAGTCCCGGCCATGTCTAGTTCTGAGCTTCAGTGGAAATGGACCAAACCTCTGTGTTGATAGGCAGGTAACTGTACCCTGACACCAAGACTCCTGGATTATGCATGTTAGCACCCCCTAAAGAAGTCCTTGGCATACCTCAGTGTCAGTAGCCTTGTGATTCCCACTGTCTTTGGCCCTCATGTGAGACCTCAGACTCAGCAGCTGCCCAGTAGTTCACCCTGCTGCCCGAAGCTGCCTCCCCTCTGTTCAGCTGCCCACATCATTCACTGCCCCTAGCAGCTTGCCCTCTGGCCCAGCCACCTCCAGCTCTGCTCCAGCAGGCTTCCCTGCTTTGCCACGTGTCTTTTCCCCTGCCTTTGGAGGGTGTAAACTGATGTCCCTCCTTCCAAGACCCAGATGCCTCTGGAAATGGCAGGACAGGAACTAACCATGGAACGCCACAAGGAGCTCATGGTGGTAAACCCAAACCCTACTTGCTCGGTGAAGATTTGCTGAGAGCTGACATGTTCCTTCACATTTTTTTCCTGGGGTTTCCCAGTACCTCTCTTTGGGAGAGTTCTGATGTTCAGAGTCCTGGGGTTTTCAAACTCATAGGCTCTGGATGCTCCTAGCAACCCCTTCGTTTTATGCTGCTCTGAATGAGTGAGTGACCCACCCAAGATCACAGAGCCAGTCCGGGGTACAGATCCCTAGGCCTTTATTTTGTTGAGTGTTATTGTCTGTGAATTGAAAAAACAGGATGGCTCTCTTGAGGGATGCCCCTTCTGCCCCACTCCACCACCTTCTTCTGCCCCAAGCAGCCTTCTTCTCTTTCTATTCATTATTCCAACCCATCTTGTCTTGACAACCCCCCTCCCCCAGCCCCTCAGGCTCAGAACCAGGCAGAAAGGGACCAGGTCCCTTCAGTGATCCCTTCTAGGCAGGACTCACCGTGGCCAGGATGTTGCCCACCATCAGGACTGCCACGGCTGCCAGTGTCCAGGGCAGGAGCCACCTCATGCCTGGAAGTCAGCGTCACAGGAGCTACGGCTCAGCCCAGAGGATGCAGATACCTCTCCAGGGAGCTGGGCCAGGACTGGGCTGGCCCATCAGAGCAGCGGAGAGCCTTCCTCAACCCCTGGGGGGGTTTGTAAAAGCGACATCTGACGTCAGGCCAACAGACTAGCCCTGCATTTTCCTCTAAAAAAAACTTTTTCTGCTTCTCTCCCCCTCTCTCTTTTTCTTTCCTCTGTCCCCACCTCCAGCCCAGCTTGGCCAGCCTCCCTGCTCTGACAGCTCTTAAAGGGAAAGTCCCAGGACCTACTCCACATGGGAAGGTGAATGAATTCTCACTCAGCATCCTCCTGTTCCAGGAGGACTTAGGCTTTCAGGGCAGGAGGGAGGAAACAGAAGGGTACGGACTGGAAGTAGGGATGGTGGAGACACTGTGAGGGCCTTGCAAGGGTTCTGGGGATAGGTGGAGGTGGGGAGGACTTAGCTCTGCCAGTGTGCTAGTCTTTCTTCACTGTCTCTCCCACCGCTGACTCAGAGGCAAGCAAAAAAGTTCTTACTCCACCTAGAAATGACAAGAATTTATCACTGACAGGCCGGGAGGTGTGAACTATCAGCAGGGTCTGCCCTGCTCCTCAAGGCCATGGATGCTAGTGGCAGTTCCTCTCCCAGCTGGCTCCTCTGCCAGGAATCCTCAGTCCATTAGCCTGTCTTCAGTGTCTTTTAATATTTCTTATTTTTGGTGGGGCAGGGCTCCTGGTCTTCGTCCTTTCCAGACCCGTGTCAAAGAAATCTCAAGTTTGCCTAACAAAGAGATGGAGAATTTTTTTTTTTGCTACTGTTTTTTTTCTTTTTATTGGATATTTTACTTACATTTCAGATACCATCCCTTTCCCCATTCCCCCTCCCTAAAAAAAACCCTATCTCATGCCCCCTTTCCTTTTTGCTTTTATACAATTTTTTTTTAACTGTTAATCAAAGGCTTTATAAGTTTGGTAATGCTCAATCAGAAGTGTAACCCAATACCCAACCTGAATATATAATCTATCTTTGACTGGTGGAGACACGTGAACATCTGTCTCCATTCCCCCCCTCTCTTTCTCACTCTTCCTCTCTCTTATCACCTAGCTTCTCCTCTCCTTCTTCTTCTCCTCTCCTTACGAGATGGAGAATTTTTTAAGGATCCAGATCTACCTCGCATAGCCTCAGCATCTCCCTGTGGGTGCTGTTCAGTCTCTGATCCCCAATTCCTCTCTGTCCTCCCTGTCCTAGTCCTACATCTCAGAAGGATTTGAGTGGTCCTCAGCCTGGCACTATATGTACAATTCAGGTCATCTCCTGAATACTGTCAGCCAGTGCCTGACCCAGGTTCCTCTTTCCCTCTTGCACACCATTTCCCTGTCCAGACTCCATGGCACCTGCTCATGGCTGCCTATATCCTACCAAGTATGAAGGCTCTATCCTGTGCACAAAGCACGTCTCATTCCTGTTTCCTGGCAGCTCAGTGCTGCTGCCCATTTGGGGATGCTGTCTGCTTGGAGCCACAGTGGCTGTACCCACAGAAATCATTTGTGATTCCCATAGGTATGACCCACAAAAAGGTGACTCTGATGATTGATTTAGTCATTTACTCAGATTGGACCTCTGAGCCAATTCTAAAGGAAGTCTAAAAGGAAATTCATTTCTGAGAGAGAGAGAGAGAGAAAGAGAGAGAGAGAGAGAGAGAGAGAGAGAGAGAGAGAGAGATTGAGATTGAGAGCTCTATTCATCTCCTCTCTGGTATGTAAATGGAGCTGAAGCAGCCATTTTGGTATAAGAACAAGCTCCTGAGACTGATGACAAGATCTGGGTTCCTGGGAGTTTATTTTCTTATTGAACCAAATATGAGATGAATCAGCAACTCATGGCCTTAGTCATGAATATCTGGGTATTTTGTTCTTTGGAGCCAATCTATATTAACTGGTATTTGAGAATTGAAGGGAATTATATATGCAGAATGTAAAATCAGGCAGGGGTGTAGAACCCTGAGACTAACTGTCCAACAGCCTGTAGTTTTCTTCTTGTGAACTCTTTCAATTGGTCCTGTAGCTGGAACCCTGCAAAGCCAGTGTGTAGCAGGTGACATTAAAGGAGTTTCTCCAAATACTGGGACCAGTGAATCATTTATGGTCACTTGGCAGAAAGCAGGCATGGACATGTTTCATGTCATGGGTCATCACGTAACCACCACTGTGCTGTGGCCAAGCAGAGTAAACTCAGAAGCTCTGGGCCACTTCAAGGCTCACATATCAGAGTCCCTGAAACCAGGGTCTCCTCACTGCTGACATGAACAGGTTAGGAACAGAATCTGCAGGCCACCTAGACCAGCCTCCCACCGCCAGATTCTACAACTCAAGATGGCAGAGTTGAATACAAAGGATACCCATGTTGTGGCTCCATCCAGCCCTGCTTCTTCTCTTCCCTGGGGGACAGACAGCTCTGACCCCTTCAGTTGGGATGATTGGCAGACTCATGTTTCTAGTAACTTCTCAGCAGTTGTTTCTTTAAAAAAAAAAAAAAAACAGTCCACTGAAACACTCTGTCTTTGGGGAAATTGAGGCTCAGAGAACAAAAGTCTGGCATGCATCTTAGTATAAACAGTATATAAATTCTGAATATAAATTCTGGTGCCAAGTCATGGGTATAAGTGGGACTTTGACTAAGGTGGAAATCAGGTGTCATAGCCTCTTTGACCTCTACTTCCACCCCATTCTCCAGCCATCTCTTCCTAGAATATGGCTCCTGACAGCTGCCTTCGTGTTTGTCGTTCGTGACTCTCAGGTCTTACTTTCTAGTGAAAGACCCCAGCATACCTTCCGTTCCCCAAAGCAGGCCCAGACAGACTCTCATCTTTTAGGAGTTTCTCAGGATGTGGGACTCAGGACTCATTCTCTGGCTATCACCATAGTTAACATCATTCCCATGTGACCATTCCCATGGACCAGGGCTGCCTGAAGAGAACTGGGTTGAATTCTTGCCTCCTGATACTTTCAGCTGGGTGGTCTTGGAGAAATCACACGAGTTCTCTGTGCTCTGGCTTCCTTTTTGTGGCTCTTGGCCCTGAGAAAGGTGTGTGTGTGTGTGTGTGTGTGTGTGTGTGTGTGTGTGTGTTGAGGTTGCAGGCCCCTCCCCCAACCCTGGCTACAGAATGTTATTCATCTTCTTGGCCTCTGTCCTGCTAATACTCCCAGGGTGGGAGACTGACCTACGGCATTTCTGTTCCCCACACCCCAGACCTCAACACATATACAGGTCACAGAAGAACTTCATTTGGCTATTCCCTTTGTTTCTTTTAAAGCTCTGCCTTCTACTTTATCTCAGGAAGAGTATCTGTGCTGGCGAGAACTGCAGTCAGGCAGGAGGTGTCCTGGCAGATCTCCTACAGCAGCTGTAAATAATAAATAAATTCCAAAGAGGAGATGGGGGAAGGGCTCACAGAGAACAGCATTCCTCCACCAGGCAACAAGACTGGCCTGACCAGGGCCAGATGCACATCAGATTCCAGACCCAGTCTCAGGACCAGGTACCCCGAGGCTCCAAGGCTGACATCTGCATCAGATCTGCTCACAGCCTGTTCGTTTGCCATTTATTCATCTCATGAACATGTTGAGAGCCCACACTGTGTGCAGGTGGCAGAGGCCCAGGTCTATGTAGGTCCTGGCTGGGCTTTTCGGCATGCACATTGGTGGCTGCATTGCTGATCTGGAATGTCGCCCTGAGTGACAGTGGCTGGGTTGAGCTGTTGGGCCCAGGCTCCACCTCCTTTCCTGGGACCCAAGGGACAATGCACCCTGGAGACCATATGATATTGAGTTGAAGGTAATGTGTCTTTCCGTGCCTCAGTTCTGTGTGACAAGAAACAACTATGCTGATGCTATTGAGGCTGGGCATGCCCTCCTCATGGCAAGAAGAGCATCAATCTCCTCTGTCTCTCACAGAGACAAATACCAGAAAGGTACTAGGGTCTGGATCTCTGAGTGTGCTGGGGCTCCTGAGCAGTGGGCTCTCAGCTCCAGGCTCTGAAATACTCACAAGAGGAAACACTTGTGGCTCAGAGGTCCTGCAGACTTGCTGAAAGAGCTGGGCACATGCCGCATCTTGGCTTCTGGCTGGTTTGGCTTGGCAGCAGCTAGCAAATAGGCATTCCAGTCTGGGGAACAGTGAGCAGATGCTGCACAGATGCCACGAAGGATGACATGCTGCCTTCCTCCTAGGTGCCAGGGGTTCCAGGGAATGAGGAAAAGAAGGACAGAGAAGTAGATGAAAGCTAGTTTGTGATAGAAGTATCTAACACCTGAGCCCTGCCAATGGCACACCACAGTTCTACAGGGCCCTCACTGAGACATCTGACTTCACACTGAGGGCTTAGGCCAGGCACCAAGTGCCTCAGAGGTAGTACAGTGCTAAAGGGGGCATCTCTAAGAGTCTGTTCATGAGATTCACTGAGAAATCATACTGCAAACCTAGGTCTGCACGCTGAGCTCCTAAGTCAGCAAGTCTCCAAGTGGCTCCTGTCCCTACTGAGTCCAGAGGACATCCAAATAGAAACACGTGCAGGTTAGACCTTGAGTCAGCCCTAGGAGGCCAGGAGTTTAAGGGCCTCAAGTGTCACCTGTGTGAGGTACGATGCTAGCTCCTTTGTTTCCCTGGCTAATGTGATCCACGGAACCTCAAAAAATGAATACACTCTATATTCATCTAGTGGAAAGAAAGTCGTGCAGTATTGTTTACGCTAATGGGACCTGGAGCAGCCTGAGGAAGGGGAAAGCAAACCTTGGATGGTGTCAGCACACAGTCCTATTAGGAACAGTGGACACTGTGCAAGAGCTCCACCCAGACGTGATGGAAGGAGGAGCGTTGGAAACAAGGCTCCACAATCATGGCTGTGTGCATGGGAGTCAGAGGCACACATTTTACAAGGTAGGTACATGTTGTAGGACACATATTAGAGATGCTTCCTACAGCAATGTGAAAGAGGGATGGATACCAAGATGGACCCAGAGAAGAGCTTAGCATGGGTGGTCAATGAGCTATGATGAGAAAAATCCAGGAGACGTTAGTCCTCTGCTCTCCGCAGAAATAACATCCACCTCAGAGGAATTGGAAAACAGGGGGAAAAAGAATTGTATAAGGGAGGAAGGAGAAGAAAAAATAGAGAAGGGTGAATGAGAGGAAATAGTAGGCCAGGAGGGGGAGTTGGGGTGGGGAGAGGAAACGGCAAGATGAGAGAAAAAAAAGTCAGGTTCGTGCCAAACCAAGTTCGGGCTTTTCCCGGCAACTTCAGTTCTAACAGCCCTGCCCGAATATAATTGGATTGCCCTTCCACAGGCGAGTGCTCAAGCCCTCTGGGACACTCACAGCTCCTGTTCATGAGTGGACACATCAGGGATTGACCACAGAAAGAAGAGGGAGGAAGTTTTTTGGGGGAAGGGAGAAGTCGGTGGCATGTTTCAGGCACTGGGTTGGAGAGGAAAGACAGAGCATATTGGTTTTTCTGGGCACCTGTGGAAAATGCTGTGGGTTTTATTGGCCCAAGCAATAAAAGAATAACAGAAGTCTATTTTCTAATAGTAATAGTCTTTGAGTTTGTGATCCAGGTGTCACAGGGCCCGTCTCTCTCCTTGCCTTGCCCTCCTGTGTCTTCTTAGATCTTCCCTCTGTGTGTGCCCTGGTCTTAAGAGGCACACTGGAGTCAGGGCCAGCCCCTATGATACCATCTTAGTGAAACAATTCACTGATACCATTTTACTGATACCTTTAAGTACCTGTCCCCAGATCCTGCCATATCTTAAAATTGTGAGGTATGAGGACTAGTTTTTGGTTGTTGTTTGTTTTGTTTTCTATGTCAACTTGACAAAAGCTAGAGTCATCTGGGAAGTACAAACCTCAGTTGGGAAAATGCCTCTATCACATTGGCCTATAGGCAAGTTTGTGGGACTGGCCTTTTTTTTTTTTTTTTTTTTTTTTTTTTTAATGATAGAAGTGGGAAGGGCCCAGCCCATTGTAGGCAGTGTCACTCCTGGAGAAATAGACCTCTGTTGTACAAGAGAGCAGACTGAGCAAGCTATAAGGAGCAAGCCAGTAAGCAGCATTCCTTCATGGGCTCTACATGAGTTCCTGCCCTTATTTTCTTTCAGGAAAGATTGTACGAATATAAGGTGAAATAAACCCTTTTCTCGCTAAGTGGCTTGTGGCTCTGGTGTTTTACGACTGTAATAGAAACTTAAGTTATGTGGGTAGGACTTCTATCATCTGTGTCTGATGGTGATACTGTTCAGCCTGTGTCAGATAGCTGGTTACCCACAGAGGTGAGTCTGAGGCCCATACCTTTTAGCTCACTCATATATTTAGTTACCTCAAAATGCCCACTGACATCACCAAGAAAATTTTCCAGGTGTACTGTTGGTGCCCACAGTAAGTGGTGTTTGCTCAGGACCTCCAGTTGTCTTGTCCCAATTAAAAAAAAATAAAAAACCCTCAAACCTTATATACAGCATGCCCGGGTATAAATAGCTCATTCTTACCCTCATACTCTTAAAAGCCAGAGTGACTCAAGGGTGTTTGAGCAGCTGGGCTCAGTTTCTGTGTGTACCCCAGCCAGATTTCCTCAAATCTATCAACAGCTCACATTTCCTCAAGGACAGGAAGTAGATGTGAGGAGGGATAGGCAGAGCCAGATATGGCTTGACTCAGTCTGGAAGAGTGCATGGTGGGGTTGGGTAAAGTCAGGTAGCTACTGGGTCTCTCCCAGAGCACAAGGAGCACGTGGTGTGGACAAAGAGCAGGTCTGTAACAAGTGATATTTCTTTTTTGGCACTGATGCAGACAGTTGGATGCAGATATGATTTTTTTTTTTTTAAAATCTGGCAAGAGTACTAGGTTTCACACACTCCGGAGGCTGTGAGAGCCAGAAAGCCCTTCCCCCAGCACAGAGTCTTCCTGTCAAGACTGTCTGGGAATCTTGGACAGGACCAGGATGGGATTTCTCCTCGTGACTCTATGGAGTGTAACATTCTCTGGAGTTGAGTCTATGGATGCTACATCATTTGAGAGTGCTTCCCAGTCTTACATCCAGATTCCAGGGCACGGGGAGAGACAAGGATGTCACCATGATGAAACAATATGACCATTTCCATTTCTCCTCTCTTTACAGAGTGACCCAGATGCTCATCCCTATTGGCCCCTTACTGGCACTTGGGTAAAACAAGTCATTTTTGTCCCATAGGTGCCTGGTGGCTCAGCCAGGAACCATGTCTGAGCTGATAAGAAAGACTCCAAAGGCAAGCAAGGGGAAAAGCCACCACAGAAATCAGAGTTTCTTTGTGTCAATGAGTAAAACCAACAGTCAAACAAGCACTAATTAGGACATGCAGGACAAACAGGAGTTTGGTCTCTGGGTAAAGGAAGATGAGAGGATTTCAAACTTAGGAGGAGGAGGAGGAGGAATACAATTGCCCTGTTACTATAATAAAACCAACTATTACCTACTTGCACTACATTGCTTGCACTACATACTAGGTGCCACTTAGGGTACCTTGCACATGTTAATTTACTAATCTTCATGACAGAATGAAATGCTTTCTGCACACCAGCTCCACTTACATACAGCTAAATGTGATAC
Source organism: Rhabdomys pumilio (assembly GCA_030674055.1). Taxonomy (NCBI): domain Eukaryota; kingdom Metazoa; phylum Chordata; class Mammalia; order Rodentia; family Muridae; genus Rhabdomys; species Rhabdomys pumilio. Next base: position 34,621,753 of record JANHMN010000012.1, read on the forward strand.
AGAGAAATTAAACCATGAACCACAGATTCCCTGACTAGCCAATGGCAGATAACAGTTCAGAACCTGCTCCTTATCTATCTTCTAGCTCTCCAAGTGTTGTGGAGAGAGACTCTATCCTTGCTCATTAACCACCTACTGTATGCCAGATACAGAAAGATGTTTGAATCATTGTCGCCCAATAGCCATAGTCTTGCCCTTTAAGGATATTAACTTATTGACCAAAAGTCAAGGTCAATGATGTCCGATATATTTGTAGTTGAGACAAGTGCACAGAATTATGGGCATGCAGAGAGGCCTTTCACTCAGCCTGAATGGAACTGGTTGGGGTCAGAGGTAGACAGGAGCTTACGGATAGGATTTACTTAGGTAGAAGGAGAGAGGATGACTTTCTATGTGGAAGGAAGATTAGTGGCTCAGGCAGACAGGGTTCTGTATGTTTGTGGGATTTTAAAAACCTCAGCCTGATGGGGTTCTCTGAGATACCAGGGTCTCCTAAACACTCATTACCCTATGAAAGCCTGTTCTGACCTTCTGAGATAACACTGAAAAGAGGTCAGAGAAAAAGGCACATACGTAGGTGTCTTAGAATCTTCCATATAGACGCTGAGGGGAAGGGACATGGTTTAGAGATCATTGACAACGGGAAGTCCAGTTGATGAAGAGGCTGGGTATGACAAGAGGCTGGGCCTCAGAAACTTGTAAGGGGCAGTGATGAGGAGGCCTGACACAAGAAGGAAAGGCGTCGGGATGTGAGTCCATTCTCCAGGTGTTGGGGGGTGGGGATACGGAGGAGTTCTGATCAGTAACAGTGAAAGAGATGGAGACACCACACACATGGGCAGGTGGGGGAGGATGGCAGAGATGGTGAGATTGGGCAGAAGTGGTGGTGGGGGGAAAGCCTTGCTGTATTCATGTTTCTTTGGTGATGAACTCATGACTGCCTGGGGAGGTGGGAGCAATCTGGAGGGTTGTTGATGAATCAGGATTCAGTATCTGTGGGGAAAGCTCCACCATCCCAACTAAACCAAGTGGTGAGTGGGGGTAAGGACTGCTTCAACTGCCAAGCAGTGTGCTCCTCTGGGCAGCTGCAGCAGTGCATGTCTGTGTGGAGTACAGTGATGGAAGAGTGACTGAGGTCACAAATTTGACATGGATATTTAAGGTAGCGCTGTAGCCAGGGATCACACCCCATACTACCATCCTCAAAGTGCTTGGCCTTCCTCCATCCACAATTTTCTCCCCATAGATAGCTCTTGTGGCCCCAGTCAGACAGCTCACCTTCTCTGCTGCAGATCCTGTGGCTCTTCCCACGAGAATGTAAAAAGCCATCATAGATGAAACACACATGTTCTTTGTGGGTTACAATATCTGCACACATGACCAATTATATGCAATCTGCAGGACTCTTTTTCTCTATATTCTTTGAGCTAAGTGTCTGGCCCACATCCAATTACGTATTGAATGCAAAGTCAGAAGGAACTGGGAGGTAGACAAGATAAAGCAACGAGAAAAGAGGAGTTAATGAGATGGCTGGCTCAGTGGGTAAGGAAGTGTGCAGCTAAGCCTGAGAACTAGAGTTCAGTTCCCAGGACCCACATGGTAGAAAGAGTGAAATAACTCCCACATGATGGCTTCTGATCTCCATATGAGCACAACAGTGCACACGACTCACTTCAAAAACAGGAGAGGAAATGTAACAAAGACTTTTTCAAAGAGGAAGAGACAAAAGGAAAAATAATTTCTAGAGATGAAAAAATGAATTGGTCAAGTTAAAGCCTTGTTGGCTGGCTTGCTGGATGTGGGCCAGGTGGGTGGATGTGTGTATATATGGATAGATGTGAGGATGGATGGAAGGTTGTTTGGATGAATGGAGAGGTGGATGGACAGATACTGATTATGTGGATGAGAAGCTGAATAAGAAGGTGGACATTTGGGATGGCTGAAACACAACTTTAGAGAGTTTGTGGTTACATCAGGATGGGAAGGCAAGCCCAACATCAGAATGGGAAGGCAAGCCCAACATCTGTGCTCCACTGGCTTCAGAGGACTTGGAGAAAGTGGGTAGAACTGGTCCTAAAGCTCTAAAGATTGGAATCTTGATATACCTGTAAGTGGTGCTATGTTAGTAATAACAGCCTGGTGAGCAATGGCCTGTGCTCCACATCCACTGTGGCTTCACTGAGCACCTTGTACACTACAGCATCCTTGACCTCTTGTCCACTGCGGCATCCTTGTGCTCCCAGAAGGGTCTGTGATCTCTCAGTTTCACAGTTCTTTTCCTGTGTGTCCCTGTGTGTCCTTTCCCTCTGTAGACCTCCGTTTCCTGTTCTGTAAAATGAAATGTTGGATTTATGCTCGGAAGGACATTCTACTTCATAAGCTTCCTGCCACCTTGGCCTCCAGCTCCTTCCTTAGTTGAGGGCACTTGGGGACAGCTTCTGGTTTTGGCTGGTTGGCAGCCTCTAGCTGGGGAGGTATCTGATCCCCTTATTTCTACAGACTGTCTGGCAGGTCTGGCTCTGTGTGGGCAGCCATCCCACACTGTCCTGAGCCTGTGCTTACTCTGGGCCACAATACTGCCTGTCTTCTCTCCTCCAGATCTGGGTTAGATAAGCCTGCTGCTTTTCTGTTGTTCTCTCTTCCCTGTGTTCATCAGTTCCCCAGCTGTAATGAAAACTGAAAAAGTTGGACACCAGGAGCTTTTATGAAAAGCATTTTAACACATTTAGGAAGTCTGGCCGCAGGTACGAACATGGAGACAGCTGCTACTTTTAGCTCTGATGTATGTGAGTTTGTGTCTACAAGCATAAGTATATTTGTTTGTCTTATGTGTATATGATTGTTCTGAGGGTGGTGGGCAGAAGAAAGTGTTGGATTCCACAGAGCTTGGACTACGGGTGGTTCTAAGCTGCCCAAAGTCCATGTTGGGAGCCCAACTCCAGTTCTCTGAAAGAGTAAAAAGCCTTAAGCACTAAGCAATCTCTCAAACTCCTGTTTGTCAGTTTTATTTTACTTTTTACAGTTACATTGATTAAAACCAGGGCATTATACAAAGTCAACAAATGTTCTATACTGGGCTATATCCTAGCTCCTTCTTTTTTTTTTTTTTTAAGAGAAATCGAAACATACGCATAGATGTATTTCTACATATATGTATACAGTACATTCATATTTAGAAGCTGAGACCATGCTGTTTTGTTGACTTTCTTCCCCAAAACAGGCATTGTCTTATTTAATCATACACCCACATTAAATTCAGTATTCCAGTGACTGTGTGTCAGTCATTCTATATGTAACTCAAAAGACACAGGGAACTTTTCATTAATTCTACCATATGAAATATACCAGCTAACAGATACATTTTATCTGTTACATTTTTCCCTTAGAAAATGAATTGATAAAATAAATAAAAAATTCAGAAGCCCAAATTTAAGCAAAACATTATTGGCCTATGGAAAGGCATGCAAGAATACTTTCTGTTCTTATATGAATCTGCAAACTAGACAAGATATCGTTGAGTATTTATATTTTAATTCCTTTATTGTACTTAATGAATACTATAATAGATAACCCTCTCAGGAAATCAAGAATGATACAAAAATGGGGGATTGAGAATTTTCTTCTCATTCATCTTTTTAAGTGGGACATAATAGGCTATATATTTTGGTGCCATCTGTGGGGGCCTTGTTTGAAACAGATGCATGTTGCCCTGTGTATGGTGAGCCAGCCGCTCTCATTGGAAACAGCTTGTTTCCAGCTTTCCAGTTCCAGTAGGCTTAGGATCTGGAACCAGCTCCATTAGAGTCTAAAGCATGTGATATTTATCACTTGCGATGCCTTCCTGTGGGGTAAGACTCTGTAGCCCCCCTGAACTCTTAATTTAATTTTATTTTTTTGGATACCATCTGTATTCTCCGTTCATTCCCTACCGCTTCTGGCGACTGAAGTTTGGTAGCCAGGCACCACACACAGCTCATTAAAGAGTTTCAGATGTATCCTCATAGGCTCTGCATTGCCCTCTCTGCCAGTCTCCTGCCAGGAGTGAAGGGAAGAGGGAAGTGGGATTCAGGGAGGCTGGGGTCTAGGGAAGCACTGTATCAAGGTGGTAAGAAGGGTGCTCTATGTGGTGAATCTTTTTTCCTCTGGACTTGGACCAGAGCTTCAAAGTACAACGTAGAAGCTGCTCTTGCAAGTGTTCCAGGCTGCTGCTGTTTGTGTGGGAGAAGCCAGCACCATGTGTTTCTAGTTCTGTTTACTCCACACAAAAAAACACTGGTGGCAACTGGGAAGCCATCGGCTCTGCACCATGCTGTGTGCTGGGTAAGACCCTTTGCCTGTTGCGTGTGGATGTGGCACTTCCTGGAGTGCTTAAAAAGTGACCTATGGAGATCAGAGCAGTCAACAATTCCCTCTGCCCTCCCAGAAATGCACCCTCCCCTCCCCTCTTCCCCACCCCCTTCCCCCACTCCAGCTCCCTGAGCAATGGCTCAAAAATAAATCTCTCACAGTCTTTCTGTAAGCCCGCAGGCACATGTCTTCTGTTGACACCGCTGCTCTCATCCTCCCTACACTCAGTGCCCCTCCTCCCAGATGGTCCTATTTCTTGTGGGGTAGCCATGTTCTTGACTTGAAACACCCCTTCTTCAGGAAGGAGCACCGACTTATACAATTGACTTAAAAAACTCAGGAGACCCAGAAAGCCACAAGGCCCCTCCCCAAGGTTCTATAAGCAATGACAACTGCTGGAGGGGAGTGTGTTAGGCCCCCAGAGGCCACCTGCAAGTCAAGCTGGGAGTTCCAGGAATGCAGCTTCCAGGAGTCATCATTATCCCTGCTGGGGTGGGCTTTTCTGTGATGCAGCTGCTTTGGAGTTCTGTAAAGAACTGCAATAAACTTGCTGGGTCACCAGGCTAGACTTGGGGGAAGGATTATTTCTTTAGTCTTTTATCACTCTCCTTTCAGGGATGAATAGATATTTGCTTGCAATTCCTCTCCACTCTATTCTCTTCTGCTCTCTGAATATCCTGCTTCTCAGCCTGAAAAATGCATCTCTGAGCTTGTCTTCTGTACTCGGTGCATTGTGTGTACCAAAATCTATGCCTATCTGGGAGGAGCATCAGGAAGCATCTCAACTTGGAAATGGGGATTTTTGTAGATGTTATTGGTTTAGGATATTAAAAATTATCTTGGATTGAAGTTGGGCCCTAAATCTCACACTGCTTTCTTTAGAAGCAGGGATGAGGGCACAGAGTCATACGAAGGGGAAGTCCTGTGAAGATGGAGATGCAAATGAAATGACACAACCGTGAGCCCAGAGATGTCAAAGGTGACATCTATAGATGCCAGAGAAAGAACCAGACATGTTCTCTCCCATTGGAGACTGCTAAGGAGCCAGTCTTGACACCAAGAACTAACCAAGCATGTCTGGTAACTGTCTGAAGACATGACAAAAGGCTGAGGTGTAGAGAGCCTGGAAGTGGTCAGACATTGCATCCCAACTGGGGAAAAGCATCCATTCCAAAAGACTATTGCCCAGTTAGAGGTGTTGCCCTGACCAGCCATTATGCTCTGTGACCACTGCAGTTTTGTGCTGTGTTCTCCATGTTGCCTAGATGTGGTTGCCAAAATTCTCTATCTCTCTATGTCTTTGACTCTGTCTCTATGTGCACACCCAACACCCATCCCACCTCCACCCTCCATGAGAGAGAGAGAGAGAGAGAGAGAGAGAGAGAGAGAGAGAGAGAGAG
>JANHMN010000012.1:34627509-34639966 GCA_030674055.1 Rhabdomys pumilio
GAGAGAGAGAGAGAGAGAGAGAGAGAGAGAGAGAGAGAGAGAGAGAGGAAGGTAGCTTAATACTACTAGAGCCATCTCTCTCCTGTTTAGTCTCAGCTTGTCAGCCCATGTATCATCTTTGGAGCTTCTTCTATTTTCTCTACACATCCACCACAAGTCCATCTTTGTTTCTCATTGTTGTTCAAAATTATAATACCACCCTCAAATGAGCAGCAAAGTCACTTCCTACACAACTTTGTTAAGATACCATCCACGCAGATGGACTCAGTCTGTGGCATCCAGAGCAGCAGTCTCTCTCTCTCTACATCTTTATTCAAATCTGTAAACCTTACCTATAATTGAATACACTTTATGTCACTAAAATTGTTGTTCTCCCTATCTGAGCATGTAGTTCAGGAGGGAGGGGCTTCTCTGTTTCCAATGTTAAGACTGTGATGTCTTAGGGCAAAGAACATTACAGGAACTCAGTGGAGATTAGATGTTAGAATGAGTGAGTGAATGAATGAATGAATAAATGAATGAATAAATGGATGAATGGATGGATGGATGGATGGATGGATGGATGGATGGATGGATGAATTCTGGTTCCAACTAGAGCTTTAACAAATTCATTGTACTACCCAGTAGATGATCAAGACCTCAACTAATTATAGATTCAGTGCTCATATCTGGGTGAAAGACATGTCAGATAAGCAAGATGGGTCCCGAATGAGGAACTTTGGTATCTATACAAGACCATATTCCCATCTGGTGTCACTAGCCTGTCCACTCTGCCCCTACTGCTGATGAAGGTCATTACCCTTCTCACCTGCTGCTGCCCACCCAGGGCCATAGCTGAAGTCCACCTAACCCCACAGACCCCTTCTTCCTAGCCTCTTTCCAGCCTTGTATTCTCTTATTAAAGCTGAAGCAGCTCTCTCGCGTGGCTCACAACGTGCTGATCTTGTGTCCTTCCCATGGCTCACCACCGTGAGCTCACTCACAAGCCATGTGTAATTTCAGAGATAATGGAAGATTCATGTCTGCCTATGAGGAGAAGCTTGTGGCTAGTTAGAGACTCCTTAAGCCCACAGAAGGCCTCAGGCTTCCATCCTTCTATCCCCGTGTTTCTCAGATCCTGGTGGTTTTCTTTGCTTGCTGCGAGTGATGAACAGACATCTCAGGAATGTGGTATAAACCAGTGTCAGCCTTGTTCATACACGTGGCCCTGAGGTGGAACCCAAGCCCAAGTGCACTGTCTAGAAAACTCATCATCTCACAGATACAAGCCTGAGTTTAAGGCAAGCTTGGGCCAAATTAACGAGGAAGTTGGATTTCAAGCTCATTTTCACAGCCAATTGGCAACCAAAGGCAAGAGGATAAGGGAGGCCTGAGTGGTATTATTAATGAGTATCATATAGACATATATCATATCATCTTAATCTAAATCATTAGTTGTTTGTGATTTTCTGGGTGTTAGTCAACTACTCCGAGATGCAATGTTCTCATCTGAAGAGAGCACTCACTTCAAAGAAGCTGCTGGAAAGCTCACATGAGAGAATGGACAGTGTTCAATACAGTTGGCCTTTCAAATCCAATGATCTTTGACACCCGAAGGGAAGGCTCTTATTCTCATTTTACTGAGGATGGTTAAGTGGGCTGATCAAATCACATAGCAGATGCAAGGTAGAACTAGAATATGAAGTTCTGATTTTATTAACTTATCAGCATCACTGTAACTGTGAATATCCAGTCAACAGAGATTGGGTCCTTGAATGCATCGAATTCCTACAAGGTAGCAGGTACTTCTCTTCTCATTGAGGACACAACAGAGACTAGCACAAACTGGATCTGCTCTCAGGGAGGAAAAAATCACATAATACATATCCATCTTACCAAGCAAGATGATGATATGACCTGTCTATGCTACTGCATAGAAAGTCAAAGTAACATGGCCCCAAGTCAGCAAGTTCAGTCAAGTTAAAGAAAGGTGGTCCAGAACTGCTGACATCTGAGTTGTTGCTCAGTTCTGAGACAGAACAGAGACATTATAAGATGAGAGCTTTGGACAGAGCAGAAATAGGAGCAGGCTTGAGAAATGGTATGTCTTTTGTTGAAAAGACAAACAGGAAGGGAGTACAGAAGTGTTCTGAGTAGTGAGAATGTATAGCAAGAAGACAGAGAAATTGACAGCATCCGGGTCACAGAGCAAAAGGTAACTTAAGTGCAGATGGAATCCAGCATATATGTGTTAGCTAGGGTTCTCTAGAGGAAACCATAACTAGAAAGAATATACACTACACAGGGGATTTATTAGCCTGGTTTACATGGTAAGGGCTGGAGCTTTCAGTAGCTGCCCACTTGTTAGAATCAGTAGCTGCTCAGTCTATGAGGATGAATGTCTCAGCTGTCTCCATCTGATGCTGATGACTGGGGAATTCTTGAAGGTTAAAGAGGCTGAATAATGGCAGCCAAAGATGGCAGCTGTAGCAACAGCAGCCATAGCATGGTGGTTTGAATGAGAATGTTCTCCTCATGTGTTAGAATATTTGGTCACCTGTTGGTAGAAATGTTTGGGAAAGACTAGGAGTTATAGCTTTGTCTGAGGAGGTATACCACAGGGACATCTTTGAGACCACAGTTGGCTCCTGTCAGTCTCACCAGGCTCTTTCTGACTCCTGCTTGTGAGATGTGAGCTCTCAATGGTTTCTTTAGCTACCTGCCATCATAACTTGACTCCTGTATCATGAACTGTAATCCTCTGAAACCATAAGGACAATTAAATATTTTCTCTTGTACGTTGCCTTGATTATGGTGTCCTATCACGGAAATAGAAAAGTAACGAGGGCAGATCTTGGTACCAGGACTGAACTATTCCCATGAAAAATGTGACCATGAAGTCCTTTGGAGGAATGTGAAAGACTTTGGGGCTCTGGAAACTGGCTGAATGCTGTAAGCTGGGCTTAATGGGTTATCTTAGTAGGAGCTTGGGAGATAGAGTTGAGAGTTCTATGAACTGTGGAGGCCTAGCTCAAGAGGCTTCAGGGAGAAGCAAGGACCTTAACAACATCTGGGCCAGAGTCTATTTTTGTGATGGTTTGACAAAATAAAAATATGGCTTCCTTCTGTCTATTTCCTAAGAATTTTCTTGGGCCTAAATTGGAAAGTAATAGACTAATTTCTTTAGAGGAGAAGCTTTCAAGATAGCCTAATATTGATTCTGTCATGTAGTTGCTAGTAATTGTTCTTATTAAGAGCTACAACAAAAACAAAGCCAAAGGGAAAAATGAAGCACAAAATACACAGTTTGGAGAGAGAAAGAGCAGAAAGAGATTAATGTGAGAGCCCAGGTTTGAGCTGAAATAGATAAGGAGATTAAAGTGAAGCCCAATCCATTTTGGAATAAAGGGACAGATGCCCTCAGGCCAAGAACTCACCCAGCTAAGCTTCCAGCATGTGAAAGGAAGCCCCTTAAGGAAATTTCTGCTCCTAAAAACAATAACAAATGAAAGTTGCTACAAATGTGATTCATGGGGACCAGACTCCATCTCAAAAAGAAGACTGAACTCAGAAATGTCTATGTGATTCTGGCTTCAGAGTCATGAAGGATACAGAAGTAATGGGGTCATGGAATATTCCTCACTTATTAAGGAGAGTCACTGAGCCCAGGCAATGTGTGACTGGGAAGGTCCCAAGAGGGCAAGAGGCTGCAAGAAGCCATTGCATGAAGCTGAGAAAGTAGACCCTGGATTGCATTAGAAATCCCAAGATGTTACAGGTGCCAGACCCATGGGATATCTGTAAAGGAGAGGGGCAGACACAGAGTGGAACTAGCTAAGACCAAAGGGTAGAGCTATCTAAACCCTTTCATATCAGACATGGAGTTGTAGAAGTATGTGAGAACCAAAATTGCATTTTAAGTTTTAATCACTGTGCCTAAGGCAGTCATGAAACAAAAATGCTCTAACCTGTAAGCCTCTTGCCCATGGACAGATACTTCCTTAGATGGAGGAGGCTATTGTTTATGTAAGATAATAAGCCACATGTTTTCACTCCCCTAGACATGTACATGGGAGGTACATAGGTAGAAAATACATCAAGATGGATGCTTGCCCCTGATTGGATATAAACAAAAGGTATGCAAGCAGGAACTATGTCAGGCTACGTGCTTGCCTTTGATTGGTCCTGATGGGAAATATGAAAGCCTTATAGGCTTGCCTTTTTAATTCCCTGCTAAATGTAACTCTGGATATCAACCTCTAGCCTCCATATGTATACCATGCCTTCTGTCTTTCTCTTTCTCTTTCTTTCTTTCTTTCTTTCTTTCTTTCTTTCTTTCTTTCTTCCTTTCTTTCTTTTAGCACAGGGTATATTTTAGCCATGATTTATTCTGATCAAGTAAGTGCACAGTTAAGGTATAATCTTCCTTGGGTTGGGGAAAAAGACACTCTCAGACATCACATGCCACCTGGAATAGGAGCATAAATCAGTCATTTTGGGGACAGAGGTCAGAGAAGTGCTTGTTGTCTCTGAGGAAAGTACATGGTAGGTTAAGAAAGTTGCCGTTCTAGGGTCAGCAGTCTTAGAAGTCAAAAGGTATCAATGGCTGACAGCTACCCCATGACTGACCTGAAGGTTAATTTTAGGGATGTTAACACCACAAAACATGGTTCACTAAGAAGTCCATAGTCTGTAGAGAAGACAGACATGTCTTTTCTTGCCTGTCAACAGAGATAATCTGGTCATCCTTGGCTTCCACTATCTGGCCTTGAGGCCCTGCCTTACTGTGGTAATTTGAATGAAAATGGCCATAAAGACTCATAGGGAGTGACACTACCAGGGGGTGGGTCCTCACTGTAGTAGGTGTGGCCTTGTTGGAGGAAGTGGATTAATGGAGGTGGGCTTTTCAGAAGCTAAAGCCTGCTTAGTGATCCATAGTTCATTTCCTGAGCCTTGTTCATCCAGATGTAGAACTCTCGGCTCCTTCTTTACAACCATGTCTGCCTAGATACTGCCATGCGTTCTGTTATCATGATAATGGACTAATTTTTGAGCTGTAAGCCAGCACCAATGATTTTTTTTTTTTTTAATAAGAGTTGCCATGGTCATGGTGTCTTTTCATAGCAATAAAACCCTAAGATAAAAGTTAGTACCAGGGACTGGAGTATTGCTGTGATAGGCCAGACCGTGCTTTTGTTTGGAGGAATGTGAACTTTGGAATTCTGAATTAGAAAAGCAGTTGAATGATTTAAGTGGGGCTTAATGGGGCTTACTAGTAGGAACATGGAAGACAGTAGTGCTGAGAGGGATTTGAACTGTGGGGGCCTGGCTCAAGAAGTTTCAGAGGAGAAGAATTGTAGCATGTGTCCTGGAGACTATTCTTGTGACATCTATCAGGGAATGTGGCCACTTTCTGCCCTTGTTTGAAAAGTCTGTCTGTGGCTAACATGAAGAGCACTGGGTTAATTTCATTGGTAGAGGAAACTTCAAAACAGCCTAGTGTTGACTCTGTCATGAACATATTAGTATTCACTCTTATAAAGATTTATAACGAAAGGAGCAAACTGAGAGAGTAAATATATAAAGTATACTTACTGTGGAGAAAATGGGCACCAGGAAGTGGAATGGAGATAACTTCTGTGTTTAAGGAGATAAACAGATTAAAGAAAAGATGTGAGGTAAGAGGAACCAACGATTCAGTGATAACACATGTTCCCACCCTGCAGTAGGGACCAGAGGAAGACATAACGTCACTAGAATGGGTGACCACAGTTTGATGAATGATATTGTCAGTAGAAATTAGGAAGATGAAATAAATGGAAATGCATTGGAGAAAAGAAAAGACATCAAGAATCTTGTCTGGAGAAAAATGAGAGAAGTCATGAGATGGCGAGTGGACATAGCAAGTTGACATTTGGTGACACATTTGGAGATGAATGGATGGATGTGAGAGACAAGATAAAGAGAAACTGGCTCTCTGCAAACATCACTCACATGAGAAAGATGTCTACACTAACATGGCTTTCTATAGCTACCTTCATATCTCATGTGGATTCTGCCTGACACTATGACTGCCACACCATATCCTGGATCTGAATTTTCCTAAGCGAATTTCATCAGCACCACTCCTCATTCATCCTTGGCACCTGTGGCTGAGGATAGCATTCTAGCACAAGAGAAAGAAAATCAAGCTTTGTAAGAACCCCGAGGCTTCTTTCAGAGCTTTAGGACCTAAACACTGGGGTGTACATGCAGAGCCAGCATTTAAGACCTAAATACTGTGGTATACATGCAGAGCCAGCATGAAAGGAAGGGAAAAGGATATAGTGGGAACACGAGGCCTGGCATGGGACTATGGGTGGAGACATGGTTTCCAAACTGCCTTAATGAAAGTCCTGTCAGCTAGACCACTGCCTGAGGCCAGCAATATCCCTCCTGCAGCCAAAGATGACTGTGGAATCCCACACCACAGAGGAAATTCTTCCAAGTCATTTACTTCAGAATCCTCCAGGATCTGGGTATTTTGTTTGGAGTAGCTGAGTTGTTTTTGAATGCTGTGAGGGTCTCTCTCTGCTTCAGTGACTTCATACATTCCAGAGGCTTCAGTTCCACTACAGGGAAGCAACTCTACACGTGTTCCTCCTACCCAGCCTCTCCCAATCCTTCGACTCACATGTCACGTGGCCTCTCATACACATCCTAGGGACATCATGTCCAAAACTGAGGTCTTGGTAGGACCTGAGAACTCTGTCTCCCCTTGTCTTGCCATATTGCTTACTAAAGCCAGAAAAATGGAACTGTTTCTTATAATACAGCATCTTGACTTTGTCTCCTAAATGGGTCTTAGTCTTGTTGTCTCTCCTCTTCCTATTGCCATAGCTGTTGCCTGAGCCTTCTTTGCTTTCTCAGGAAATCAGAGGTGAATGTGCTAACTAGTCACCATTCAGTGCATCCCTTCTGTGACCTGGGTCCAGAGGCTTAAGTGGTGTTTTACTCACAGTACCGTTATTTTCAAAACATTACATTGCACCTTGCAACTCCCTCATACCAGTCTCTTCATAATGAGCTGATGATAAAGGTCCCTGCTGGTGATGACTTGGACTCTACCTGCCTTTCTTCCTATCCATCTCCCCTGCCTTATCTCAGGGACCACAAACAGCCCAACTCACACCCGAGATCATACGGTATCCTGATTCTCTCCTCACGCCCTTCTGTTGCCCTTCTGTTGTTTGCCACATTTTTGCCTTCAGATCTCCCCAAGAGGCTTCCTAACACTGCTGTTTGAGGCCCTCTTCCCTGTTGCTCCGTTATTGCATACTCGTGATTACAGCGGGCATTAATTGGTCACAGGATAGAATCCACAGCTGCCTTGTTCATCATGTTTCAAGAGTCACCCTTGCCAAAGTCTGATGAGGTTTAAAAATGATAAATTTAGCTGGAGACCTAGTATGCTGTGAAGTACCTTGTAGGCACTAATATTAAAAAAGAAAGCAACATGTATGGACCTTCTGCATCCTCCAGAGGTGCTGGTAATTAAAGATAAGGCTAATTACAAATTTTGTAGTCCTGGCAGCCAGTTTTGTTTTCAAATTGCACTTGTTAATTATCCCTTATCAATTGTATATGAACACACTTAAGATTACTTGGCACACGAGTGTGTTTTAGATTCTATGTTAGGTCATGGAAACCTGGAGGCAAATAAAGCATGGGTCATCCCCTCACACCCTTCACCTTCTCGCACAGCTATGGGATAGCTCTTTGCCATCTCTTCCCACTGAAGTCTACAGCATATACAACTCTACCCGCAGTCAACTCACTCCAGCAAACCATCGACACCCCAGGCATCTGGGGTCAGTTCTGTGTAAACCCTATCAATTAAATAAAAAACTATTTTAAAAGATTGATTAAAAATCACAGGGTCACGTGTATGCCATTCGACATTGTTTTTCAAGGTGTCCTTAAATCCACTGAGTTCAATATTCTCACAAACTGGCTTATGGTTGCTGAGTCTCTCACAGCAGGTCTTCTTTCTTCCCCTTGCATAGATTATGCATGTATGTCAGGATGGGCCCACAGCAGAAAAGTCTAACCTTAGTTTACAAAGGTATCAGACTACCCACAAATAGTAGTTGTGGCTGCAACTTCAAATTTTGACAGATTTCATAACCCAAGGTGAATTCTGGGAGATGGGATCTATTGCCTTTATGTATGTATTTTAAAATGATATTTTAAATAAAATTTGATTATGCCTCAATAAAAATGAAGAGGGCACAGAGAAAAGATTGAGATTTGAGTGTTTAACTAGGCTGAGGGGTGAAGCAAAACAGAGCCTCCTTCATGTTGGAACCACTGAAATCAGAATTGGCATCATGATATATACTTATAAGTCTAACATTTGGTAGGCAGAAGCAGGAGGATTGTGGGTTACAGGCCAACATGAATTAATAAGACCCCATCTTAAATCATCTGAGGAATGAAACATAAAGCACATTCGTTTATAGAGCCAGATATGGTATTGGACACCTGTAATTTTACAATTGGGAAGCAGAGACAAGAGGATGGTTACGTCAAAACCAGCCAGTAAGTTTTAGGTTAGCCTCGGTTACATAATGAGACCGTGTCTCCTCTCATGGCACATCTGGGATTCGATGCCCACTGGCATCAGAGAGCCTGTGAGAATGCAGACAATTGAATGATTCAGGGTGTAGCCCCAGAATGTTTGGGAAATGAAATAATCCAGGCATTTGAAAAAGCTGATTAATTAAGATTGTAAGATTTACCACCTATTGGATGCTCCTTCACACACAGAAAGGCCAAGAAAGAAAAAGACACTGGAGAAATACTCAAAGCTTGATGGAATCATGGGTGAGGTTTTTTTTTTTTTTTTTTTTTTTTTGGTTTTGTATTTCAAAAGTTTTCTGTAGTGACCTTTATTTTTCTAATCACAAAAATAAAATAAGCAGCATTGTTTAGCTTCTTCAGATGAGCACTTGGCAATCTTAGAACGTTCCATTCTCCAAGCATTTATCCGGATGACTAAATTCTGAGTCTCATTGGCCATGGCCATGGCCCCTGTGATGAGGGTTCGGGAAGGGCTGCACCCAGATCATTAAGTCAAACCTGCTATTGGCATCCTTCTGGATGCTGCCTGACCTCGTTGCTGTGCTGAGGTGAGTGTGAGTTATTTACTTAGTTGCTGACTTTCCCTTCAGTCTTTTTGGTTGCAGTTGGCTCTGCAGAACAGAAGGAAAGCATCAGGAAGCACATGCTGAAGGTCAACGACCAGGATGTCTGCACACTACCTTTCAGACTAAATGAGGTCAGACGCACAGGATCAAACAGATCCTTACTTCCCAAGAACCCAGAAATAGCAGAGACCAGACTTGAAGCTGAGTGAGTCTGGTAAAGTTTGTTCTTTCAGATGCCTCTTCTGGCTCCGGGCATCACCTGAGGTTCACTGAGGTTTCATCGGTGTGAGGCAACCTACCACACCTCCTTTTTCACAAGCCAGAGAGTCCCATCCTCAGAGCATTAAATGCTTTAGCCATGGACTGAACCCAGGTGGGTGGCCAGCCCTCACTTTCCATTACCCAGCTGAAAGTAGTTGGTCTTTACTCCCACCCATGATATCAAGTTTTGAAAGGAGGTGACATGAACGTGACGTTGGGTGACCCCGAATTTTCCAGTGAATTTCCTGCTGTTTAGAGCATGGGGTGAAGATAGGGTCTGCTGTTTTCCTGGAAGCTCCAGGACACCTCTCTCTCAGAAGAACAGTACATCTTCCATTCAGACCTTCTGAAGATTAGGATGAGAGGGGAGCCAGATAAAAGAGAAGGATCTTGAAAAAAAGAGACTCGTCTTCCCCTTCTACTCTCACCAGCTATCCATTGGACGAAGGGAGCAGGATTTCAGAAACTTGCCAGTGACTGGAAGCAAAGGATATCGTTCTGTTTGCCCAGTGTTTATATGAGCAGCTGCTTATATTTTCCTTTCTGGTTTTAAATTTATGAGCTGCCACTCAGACACGAGTCTTCACCAGGATGCGAGCCTGGGGCCACGTATGCCACACGTTACTGACACAGGCACGTGCTCCCCAAACACCACAGACTGTGTGGTAAGTTCTGCTGGATCTGTCTATCCTCCACCTCATCCCAAGTCACACACAAGTTGTCCATGTCTGAGTTTTTCCAGGTGCAATCTTGGGATAAGATGCATGTTTCCTGGAAGTGAGTGGGAGACCATTTGAACATCTCACATAAGGGGATTAGATTAATCTGGATGGTGAATGTTGATTGTGGACTTGATGAGATTTATAATCATAGTGGAAAGAAATCTTTGGGCATGTGAACAGTTATCTAGATTAAGTTAACTGGACGTGAAAACTCACTCTAAATATAATCTGTACCATGAGTTGAATAATAAGAGAAAGGAGCTGAGGACAAGCATTCATTACTCTCTGTCTCCTGACTGTGAACACAGTGGGACTAGCCACTTCACTCTCCTGATGCTGTGTCTTCCACACTCCATAATAAAATGTATCCCCAGAAACCAGAAACGTTGAGCCAAATAAACATTCCCTTCCTTAAACAGCGTTTGTCTTTTTTTTTTTCCAGGAATGAGACAGTAACAAATACACATTGACGATCTGGGAAAACCCACCAGGGTTATCCAAGAATGTTATTAACTCAAGAGGCAACCACAGGTATCCATGACCTTTCACCCTGGGAGATTAGGGAGAAGGCACAGACCATGACTCAGAATCAAAGCACATGGGTCAGGGAGGAGATTCAGACTCTGTCCACCAGCTTCGACACTTTGTCATGGAGGAAGGCTGCTTCATGAGGGCCATTGTTCAAACAAAGGTAGTGTCCATGTTGGTTTCTGTAATGACTGGGACCATAAAATGCCAGACCAAGGCCTCAGAACAAGACTTTCATACTAGTTTGAACCTTTTTATTTCTTCAATTGGCCTCATCTATAAAATTGGAAGACACAAGACCCTTGTCTCAAGTCTCAAGGCTTATCTTTTTCCCAGATCTCCAGCTCACTCTACCCCAGCCATCTGATTGTTTCCGAGCTCTCAGACAGGACAAGTACCCTCCTGCCATGGGGACTTCGTTTCTGCTGTGTTTTGCAGTTGTGTTAGTCAGACTTTTGTCCCTATGATAAAAGTCCAAGATGACAACTTTAAGGAGGGAGAGCTGATTTGGGCTTATGGTTTCAGGGTTGTAGTTTTGACTAGCTGACCCCACTACTGTGTGCTTGTGGTGAGGCAAACACTGTGGTAGTGGGGTCACACTGCTTAACTCATGATAGCCAGCAAAGAGAGACAGTTAGAAAGGAGGCAAGGATGATATACCCTGTCCTAGCTAGGATTTCTATTGCTGCAATGAAACACCATGATCAAAAGAAACTTAGGGAGGAAAGGGTTTATTTGGCTTACACGTCCAGATCATAGTCCATCATTGAAGGAAGTCAGGACAAGATCTCAAGCAGGGCTGGAACTGGATGTAGGAACTGATGCAGAGACCACGAAGGAGTGCTGCTTACTGGCTTGCTTCTCATGGCTTGCTTAGCCTGCTTTCTTATAGAATCTAGAACCACCAGCTCAGGATGGCCACATCCATCTATCACTAATTAAAAAAAATACCCTACAAGATTGCTTACAGCCGATTTTATGAACCCATTTTCTCAATTAGGGTTCCTTCCTTTCAGATAACTCTAGTTTATGTCAAGTTTGCACATAAACCTATCCAGCACATTCCCAGCCACATTATCAGGAACCTCCTTCCTGTAACTAAACGACACCTCCACTAGCTCTCCACAATGGGTCTACCACTGGATTAAACCATGGATGAGGCCGGAGCCTTTGTGACTCAACTACTTCTGAATAACAGAACCTACCTCAGGAGTCTAGGGGTGGGGTGCTTCATATCCATATACCATCTATATAAATAAATGTGTGGCCAACGCCCTCAGTACCTTCCAGCCATTTGTCTTTATCACATGCCTCCCATGGCACTTCCCTGCTGGTTGATATTCCAGCATCCTATCTCCCCTTCCCGTTTTTAAAAATCTCCACAGTACTTGGGATCATTTACAGTAAGCTTTCCATCCTCATCTTATTAATTTTGCCCCATCAAACGCCAGTAGAGCAGAAAACACTGTGAGGATGTTTCATTTGCCTGTTCTTGGTGGTATGTTCTAAAGTAATGTCTGGCAACAATGTGTGTGTGTGTGTGTGTGTGTGTGTGTGTGAGAGAGAGAGAGAGAGAGAGAGAGAGAGAGAGAGAGAGAGAGAGAGAGGGAGAGAGAGAGAGAGAGGAGAGATTGTTAAGATTTTGACTCCTGGAATCACAGCCACCAATTCAATTTCTAAAATATTGTTTTTTAAAAAGATGTCTTTATTATACAATGTCTCTCTCTCTCTTTCTCTCTCTCTCTCTCTCTCTCTCTCTCTCTCTCTCTCTCTCTCTCT
>JANHMN010000012.1:34639976-34705945 GCA_030674055.1 Rhabdomys pumilio
TCTCTCTCTCTCTCTCTCTCTCTCTCTCTCTCTCTCTCTCTCTCTCTGTGTGTGTGTGTGTGTGTGTGTGTGTGTGTGGCGCCCGTTGTGTGAGTTTATGTATGTACAAGAGGCCACAGCAGCCAGAAGAGGGCAATGGGGATCTCCTGACCCAGAGCTTCAGGTGATGTAAGCTGACCTGTAAGTGCAGGGAATGAAGCCTACCTCCTCCTCCACAGCAGCAATGGCCCAACCAATTCTACTTTTATTTCAACAATTTATACTATTTATCTAACCATTAGTTTCCTGATTTGGAAAATAAGAGGAAAAGTAGAACAGGGAGAAGGAATAAAATATATTAATCACCCAGTGCCTCGTGCACAATGTATCTTTTGAGAAAAAGACTCCTTTTTAAAAGTTTCAGTTTCAACTCCATTGGCGGCTTCACTGACGTCTTAGTAGAAAACTGAAACAGCTCATGGAAACAGATGTAAGAAAACAAAGAGAGGATGTAAAGTGTATGTAAAGAATTAGCAAAGTTTCATAAACGTACACACACCCACACAAGGAGACACAAGGCCAGGAGAACGTATGTCACAATATTTACAGTGCTTATTTAACAGCAGTCTGGTGGGGCTGTAAGTTTTGTATTTATACTCTCTTCATACTTAACACTTCCCATAAAGAATTATCTAACTTTTACAGTTCACAAAAAGCAATGAACATGTTTTAAGAAAACATAAGGCCCTTCAGTAAAATATGGCTGTGATACTGTTGACCTCAAGCTGGTTTTGAAGGATTATAGCTCACATCTCAACTTTCCTGAGTCAAAGAATCTACTGTTTCTAACATACCCAGACCACCTGTGATGGTTTGTATATGCTCGTCCCAAGGAGTGACGCTATTAGAAGGTGTGGCCCTGTTGGAGTAGGTGTGGCCTTGTTGGAATAAGTGTGTCACTGTGGGTGTGGGCTTTCAGGCCCTCACCCTAGCTGCCTGGAAGTCAGTGTTCTGACTTCAGAACAGTGTTCTGTCTTCAGTAGCAGCCTTCAGATGAAATTTCAGAACTCTCATTTCCTCCTGTATTATGCCTGACTGGAGGTTGCCTTGACAATAATAAACTGAACCTCTGAACCTGTAAGCCAGCCCCAATTAAATGTTGTTCTTTATAAGAGTTGTCTTGGTCATGGTGTCTGTTCACAGGAGTAAAACTTTAGCTAAGACACTACCTCCTCCAGGGCTCACATTCTTACTCAATGGTTAGTAGCCACTACTCATGGAGGAAAAGCCTTTTTCCTCAACAACTTCCTGAAAGCATTCAGAATTCCACTGGAGAGTACAATATATAGAACATAAAAAACTCTTGGATGTACTCCAAATTGAGCAAGCTCTAGCTCATTTTCTATCTCTCTCTCTTTTTTTAAAGATTTATTTATTTTATGTATATGAGTACATTGTAGCTGTCTTCAGACACAGAAGAGGGCATCAGATCCCGTTACAGATGGTTGTGAGGCACCATGTGGTTGCTGGGAATTGAACTCAGGACCTCTGGAAGAATAGTCAGTGCTCTTAACCGCTGAACTATCTCTTCAGCCCCCATTATTTTTTAACAACCCAGAGAAGAATGGTGGTTCAGGCTAGAGAGCCAGGTTGCAGACCAGCTCTTTCTTTGCCCACCCGAGATAGTCCAGCACACACAGTCCTCTCTTGCTATCCCAACACATGTAGATCATTCCTAGAAGACACAACGGCACCAGGCCCTGTCACTGGAGAAGGATGAGGATAGGGATAAAAGACATTCATGTACTTCAATCTTGTGACCCTGACAGAATCTAGAATCACCTAGAAGATGGACATGGGACATGCCTGTAGGACAGTGGTTTTCAACCTGTGAGCCTAGAATCCTTTGGGGTATTAAACTCCCCTGTTTACAGAGGTCACATATCAGATACCCTGCTTATTAGATATTTATATTGTGATTCATTAACAGTAGTAAAATCATGGTTATCAGTTAGCAATGAAATAGTTTTGTGGTTGTGGGGTCATCACAACATGAGGAGCTGTATTGAAGGGTCACAGCATTAGGAAAGTTGAGAACCGCTGCTGTAGGGGATTATCTTGACAATGGTACTTAATATAAGGCCTGTTTTAATGGTGAGTGGGACCATTCTCTGCATGGAATTTTGGACAGTGTAAATGGAGAGGAGGAGTCGAGCACTGTGTGTTCATCCCCTTTGTCAATGCGACATGATGCTTCAAGCTCTTGCTCCCTTGACTCCCCTAATCTTGGGGACCTTGAACTGTGAACCAGAATAAACTAGTTCTCCTTTGAACTGATTTCTTGGAGTCTTTTATTCCAGCAGGAGGAAAACAAACTAAGGTACCATCTGTACCTTGTGACCTTAGAATCCAGAAGATGGAGAGATTCTACTGCAGAGGCTGCAATTCCACCTGTGGTGACTCCAGCTGTCACCAAATGTATGCAAGCACTCACCTGGCAAAGGTAGAAAGGGAGTCTAAAACAGACTTCACATTCAATGTCTGCCCATTGGCTGACTGCATAATTCATGATCCAGTGTGTTAATGATGCATCTGATATTTCCTCTGGGACTTATGAGCAATAGCTGAAAAGGAGGTCACCCCTGTCACACAGGGTCCAACTTTATACTGAAGTGGCACCTTGGAGGGCTGTGTGGAAGGTCAGAATCAATTGTCCTGATTCTTCCATAGGGCATTGCTAGAACCCAGCAGTAAACATGTTTCTTGTTGCCCCAGGGACAAATGAGGGTGGGAGGCCAGGGTCCAGGAAGAACAGAAGGCTGGGAGGGGACACTCAAGGTGGCAAAAAAACAGCAGCAGGTTTATCTTTGCATATGCTTATAGTCTGGAAAATTCTAGAAGAGGGGCTGATAGGTAGAAATGGCCATTTACTCTGCTAAGAAGAAACTGTAGTACTGGGAGGGAACCTCTTTCTGTGGGTGTCTCAGGGCAGTGAATTGGGAATACAAGCATGAGTGTGTATACTGTCTATGTATGGGGGTGTGCAGGAGGAGGTGGGAGGATTCCCCTCATGGGGAACAGCAACTGATAGTAGAAGTGACATACTGTTGGTAGATGCTAGCTCATCACTTTTCCTGTCAGCTATAAATATGGCAGTGGCTGGCCCACATTTCAGTAGAATATTAATGTCCATTCTTCTGATACTCACAGAATCTGTGCCTTTTGAATACAAGTCCCAGGTCCACGGACAAGATCTTGCAGGTACACTCTCAGCATGTGAAGGGTTACCAACACTGGGCAGACCCTATGAGGAAAGAGTCATTTTATAGTCTCCATAGGATGCAGTGAGATGGAAGACAAGGAGACAGGTTGATTATCTGTGAGATAGCCAAAATGCCCACTTACACATGGATGATCATGTTGGATGAATGCTTCTAAGCCTTGGGAATCTTATTCTATACACAAC
Source organism: Rhabdomys pumilio (assembly GCA_030674055.1). Taxonomy (NCBI): domain Eukaryota; kingdom Metazoa; phylum Chordata; class Mammalia; order Rodentia; family Muridae; genus Rhabdomys; species Rhabdomys pumilio. Next base: position 34,643,422 of record JANHMN010000012.1, read on the forward strand.
CTCCCCCATGGGTGGAAGATCGGATGTGGAAGTACCTGGAGTGTAGGCATTGAATATTTCTTTTAATGAAATAAAAATATTTTATAACATTGAAATACTGACATGGATTTACGACTCATTTAAACCCTTGGCCTGGAATCAGAGAAAGTGTACCCACTCCTTTACCCACTCATTCAGACCATGCTATATCATAGGAAATACTCATACAACATGGAAACAGTGGGGGAACTCCCCTGCATGTGGGCCTCCTGCACTGCTGTCAGCTGGGGAAAGGAATGAACAATGTGCATGCTGAGGCCCACGAAGGATCAACTATCCTCTTTTCTGTAAAATTCTGTTTCTCTGAATTTTACCTGAATCTGAATATCCTCTCAAAGTTTCATTGGTAGAATCTTGAGCATCAAGCCACGGGTTCACTTCCAATACCAACACCTACTTCTACAAAGCTTTATTTATTTATATTTATTCATTTTAGTTTGTCTCTGGACGTAATATTGTCATTTCTACAGGGCTCTAAAGTGATGTGTTATCTAAGGTTTTGCAAGTAGAACAGGAAGCATGGGAGATAAAGAAGACAGAGAACAGAGAGAGCCAAAGGACTTGTGAGATGTTGAAGATACTTTCTATGGGCCCTGGGAATAGTTAAGGAGTTTGTAGTTAGGAGATCTTTGAATACAGACTAGGTCCACAGAAGAGACAAGGCAGGAGAGAGGGAGTCAAGGTAAGTTGTGTGTTCCAGGGTCTCCACATTCCCTTCCAGGCTTCACAAGAGGAATATGGGTCCTCAAAGGAACAGTCTGGAGGCAGGGTTGATCAGATTTGAGTGTGGGACACACAGTAGTAAGCAGCAGCCTGCAGGCTTTCGGAATGAGTCAGGGACTGGCTGCCTGCGGTGGTATTTTCCACCCCAGGCCATATGGGCTGAGTCTGAGCTTCAGAGGAAACCACTTGGCAAGAGACAGGCTGAGAAATCTTAAATCACACACACATTTTTCTCTCTCCCACACTCCACAGGACCTCTAGCTCTGGCCTGCATAAACACTACACATACCACCTCAACCCCAGCACATGTAAGCTCCCACATGCATACACATCCCCACCAGCACGAGGAGTACATTTGTAAAAAACGTGCATACAATCACACATGCACACACACACACACACATCACAACACACACACATATCACAAACACATGTATCACATGCACATACACATACGTAAACTCATGACAGCATACACATGCACTCATGGGCATACATACACATTAAAACACACTTATGCAAGCCTACAGACATATACCACACCCCCCCACACACAGAGAAAGAGACAGAGAGACAAAGAGACAGAGAGCCAGAGCCAGAGCCAGAGCCAGAGCCAGAGAGAGATGATCCACACCTTGAATTCTTTAGAAGTCTCTAAACATATACAGTGTATTGGCTCGCTCACCGTCTCCTCTATACTGTTCTGTCAGTATGTAGTCACACACCATGGAAACTCCCCTGTATGTGGGCCTCCCACATTATCAACGTCACAGTGGGAGAGGACCAGGAAACGAGCATAGGAATTTACCGAAACACACTGAGGAATTGCTATCATCTCAAACCCTCTGAAACTTCCTGGTGGAACTAGATGGAAACTATGTAGTGATTTCTCTAGAAAAACATCTTAGCCTTTGAGGTTGGAAAAGCAAACTTCCAAACATCTCTGACTTGCCCCACTCAGGTAACGATTATACACTAGATGTGTTATCTGATAAAAAAGGAATTCATATTTTCTTTTTCCTAATGGGTTGAAAGATGAAAGGCCAGATTCAGGATCTGGACTGAGAGACAGAGAATACAGATTAGTTCTCTCTAGATTTCATAAGCCAGTGGGACCTTGAGGCTGGAACAGAATAGCCAAGCAATCAGAATGATCTAGTTAGTATACATCCAGCGGTTTCCTGATGTTCTGTGGTCTGTGTTCATGACCTTGGCCCTTAGTAATTCTACCTAAACTGCAAGTCTGAGCAGATGGTGAGGGAAGACATCAGTGAGGGCAAGGCCTTCCAGGAAGAAGGCAGCAGATGCAGGGGCTGATGTTGACTGAGCAGGCTCTGTTCAAAACAGCAAATGCTAGGGAAGAGAGAACATGAGGAACGCTTGCTTGAAGAGCTGCACAGAACACCTCAGGCCCATTGCTTGGCCTTCACCATGGGAGCTTAGGGTGAAATGCAATGCCACAGGCAGGAGCTGTTTTTCCTGCCAAAGCTGTGTTGGCAAGAGTAGATATCATCTTCCGGTCACATGTTTCTTCCTAGGGGAGTAATCCAGTCTGTTCTCCTAAGGAATCAAGTGAAAGTGTGGGATGGCATAGTAGGGCTTCATAAGGGGTTCTAGTTGTAGACAGCTGTCTTGGGAGAATCTGGCTGTCCTGCTAGAAGCTGAAGTTCCTCATGGCTGCTTGGAGGGTTTAGCCTAATGAGAAAACTGCTTGGGGGCAGGCCTCTGGCTAGGAAGAAAGTTCTGAAGCTCTCAGGACTCCAGACATCTTGTCTCATTACTCCCCTCAGAGTTCTTGGGAAGGGCAATGAGCTTCCCATGTCTTGAGGGACAGGAACTAGAGCTGTGAGATTTTAGTAAAGGAAAGGTCACTACAAGAACGAATGGAAAGGTGGCAGGCAGGGGACTACTTCTATGTACTCCAGAGCCACAGGAAGTAACAATGATGTCTTGCATGCCTCCAAAGTGCCCACTTTTTGGAGGATGGAGGCTTAGAGCTGATTTCTAGTCACTACCCAAGTAGGCAATGACAACAAGTGATAATCTGACAGTCTATGGAGGACTAGAAACTTCCCATCTCCCTAGAGGGATCAATGATGGTGCAAAGGGAGGCCAGAAAAAGGAAGTGCCAGGCAGAAGAGGAGGTGAGTGCTCTCATGTGTGCACACATGTCTTTCCCTCCGCCTCCTAGACACACCTCAAGCTCCTTGTCAGATGTGCTGGCTTTGGGCATTCAGCAACCCAAATGTCTTTCCTGCCTTCTCCCATTTTAATAATTGAAAATAGTGGGCAAGTTAGAAGGATTGTTTTTGAGACAAGGTATGTCTGTGTAGTCGTGGCTGGCTGTCCTGGAGCTCACTATGTACAACCAGGATGGCTTCAAGCCTCACTGAGATCCTCCTGCCTTTGCCTCTCAAGGGTTGGGATTAAAGGTATGTACCATCATGCCTAGCTTCAATTTCTGTGTCTTTAATGCTTGAATGATGACTGGTGATAGTATGGGAAATATGCCAGCCACTGCACAAGACACCAGCTGTCCTCAGGACAGAGCTCAGCTGAGCAAGTGGTTGACGAAGGTGCCTAGGGCTAGATAAGGAAGTTATGTCCCACACAGTGGCATCAGCCAAGTCCCTTTAGGGCCAGCAGTACTGATGAAATTCAGCTCTCATCTTGCTGTCCATGTGCCAAATGTAAGAGGGCTTCTCAAAGCAACTCTCCCCTTTGAAATGACACAGGTACTCAGTGGATGAGTATTCTAGTTTCATTTCTGTTGCTGTGATAAAATGCCATGTCAGAAACAGCGTAAGAGAGGGAAGGGTTGGTTTAGCTTACAATTCAAGCCTTAGTTTATCATTTTGGGGACATCAAGCTCAGGACCTCCAGCAGGTATGCAAGAGGAGCTTCCATTAGAAGCAATTTTTCATGACTCAAGCAACTAGTCACATAACATCCACAATCAAGAGCAGAAAAAAGTAAGTGCATTCATGCTGCTTGCTTGCTTGCTTGCACATTTGCTTGCTTATTAGTTTTTTTCACTTTTATACAGTTTATAGCACAGCCTAGGGAATGGTGTTGCCCATAGTGAGCTGAAGTCTTTTTATGTCAATTAACAATTCAGGAAAATCTCCCCAGACATGCCTCCAGACCAACCACATCTACATATTTCCTCATTGAGACACTTCCCAGGTGATTCTAGGTTATGTCAAGTTGACAGTTAAAACTAACCAGCACAATGAACAAATGTCCCTGAGCCTGTGGTTAGATGTCCTTCTAGTTCATTGAAAAGATCAGCTCCAACTCTGCTTCTGCAGAGGTGATGAGGTTGTTCTAAGCTTACATAAAAGCAAACCAAGATAGGGTCAACTCCTCTGGTTGTGGTTTTATGTGCCTTAAAGTTAGCATAGGCCATTATTTTTGTGTTCCTTTAGAAGCAGGTCAAAGCTTTGGACCAATGATGGAATAGATAAAGCTGTGGCAAAACTCAATCAGATGGCCTTAATAATCAAGACAGGGTGATTAGTTTCTATTACCTCTTTCTTAAAGGGCTTCGTTTAAGGCTGAGGACCAGGTCATCAGAGAGAAGATGAAACTCAGCTGACCCTAACACAGACCTGTTCTTAATGTCTCCACTCTCTTTTCCACAGAGCAGTGGATGCTGGGGAAGTGGGCAGAGCCGTCCATGGTGTCCTCAAGGAAAGGGCTCAGAGTCAGGAAGGAACAGGGAGTGGATGGTTAAACAAATCAGTAGGCAAAATCCTCTCAGGGCCAAATCATAGCAGATGCTGTCTGACAGATGTCTGCATACGATTGTTCAGTGTCTTGTCACATAACATGGCTGAGGGGACATGCATTTCACCTAATTCCAAAAGGGTGAAGACTCCTGCCCAAGGCTACACTGCTGAGAGAAGGATTTGAGCCTGGACATCTGGTACGAGAGCTGTGGCCAAACATCTGTGCCAAGCATCTGATCTAGATGTTATTGTGGTGTAAGGAGGGACGGGGAACAAGCTCTCTTAGGACTGGCTCGCAGGAACCACACACTGCTCTGTTGCTTGCAGGAGTGGTGCCAAGCTGGAGTTTCTTCCTGGCAATGCAGTAAAGCGAAGGCTAGGCATGAAGGGCTGCTGGAAATTGTCAGGGTAGACTTTGAGACACTCCTGTAAACCTCAGAGTAGACCTAGGCTCTATGTCCATTGTGGAGGGTCAGGAGACAAGCAGGATAGAAGGCTTGGGAGGGTTGGAGCCTTTGTGCCTGGGCTTGACTCCTGTCAGCTGCCCAATAGGTAGCTCTGGAGCCTCTCACATGGTCTTGCTGCCTTCCTGGAGCTGAGGCCAGATGTCACAGTTCTCAGCAGAAGGTACAGGAGGGCTTCTGGAAATTCTGCTCTGCACTGTACTGGCTTAAGCCACCCGATCAGATAGCAGGCAAAGTCGCAGGTATGAGTGCGCCTACCAGGTAGCATCAGCAGTTCCTCATAGCTCTGCCAAGTGTGAGCACTTAGGAGAATGGGAAAGGTCAGTGGTGTGGTGTGGTGTGGTGTGGTGTGGTGTGGTGTGGTGTGGTGTGGTGTGGTGTGGTGTGGTGTGGCTTCTGCTATCATCCACCACCATTCTTGAAGAATCCCTCTGAGTACTGGGGACTTAGAACAGAGGTGGAGATTTCTACGATTGGCCATAGAGACAGAACTGGCAGGACAAAAGGCACAGAAGCCAAAAAGAGAGGCACATTGTCACACATGCCCAGTACTCAGAGAGCCCTTTCTGTTATTCCCATATAAGTCTTTCCAGACTCAAAATCTTGATCCCATAAAGAAATCTCTTGGGGTCTGCCTAAGATGTGTGATAACAAAGTCAAGAGAGATGCACAGAAGCAAAGCCATTAGTAATGAACACATCCTTTATCTTGCTGCTTTTCTCTTTGTGGAGGGGGACAAAAAAACCTCAAATCTTCTCCTTTGGCAGTACTGTCAATGGTATAGCCTTTTCACCTAAAGTCCACACAGAATTGGATACTGAGTTGCCTAATCATTTCATGTGTGAACAAAAGTGACTGGCACGTACCATATTATGTTGTCAATGGCTTTTAAGAAAAGAAAATATAACCATGATCTGTGTCACAGTTTTTCTTCTAAATTCTTTTAAATTACAGTGTGTGCCTGCTGCATCACTGAGCCAAATTCGGCTCTGAAGTCTTGAATGATGATGCTGTCTTGCCTAAAGTAACCTCAGCAATAACAGCCATATTACTGACTCAGTTAAGGTCTGTATGGACAGACACATCTTCTGAAGATGTCCCTTACCACTAAGACCACCACTAGTCCTTCTCTATTACAGGTCACTGAATTTCTTTCTTTAGAAAGGGAGGTTGATCATGGCCAAAGGCTTGTGACCTACCCCAGTCTAAGGTTATGATGTTCCTAGGGGGACACATATAGAGTCACTGCATGGGACACTGGTGGCTTACAGTCTTCATTCTGGAGGCTTGAGGTTCCTCAGAAGCCAGGAGGAGGCATGAGAGCCCAGCAGATTACAGTCTTAGAAGTCTGTTCAGGTCAAATTTACATGTTCTTAGTGTACGGGTGCAGTCCTTCCTCTTTTTAATGACCCAGTGTATTTATAGTTTGTCCTTCAAAGGACAATGAGCTGTAGGCTTTACTTTTCAGACTATAAACTTTCAGAAGTCCTGGGGCAAATGAAATACTTCATGCACATGGCTGGAGAAGACAAGAGAGGTACTGCTGACATCAACAAACTCCAGTGGGAAATGTTGCATTCTGGGAGACTCCCCCAATGCAGACCTAAAGTTCTCCTGAGCATCTTCAGTGTGTTAGCCCCTCCACATACTTCTCTGGGAGAGTTTCTTTTCTCTTCAGATCACCCATGATTGGTGGAGATGCATGTCTTTCAAGGCAGGCTAAGAGAAGGTAGATAACTTCTAGCACACAGAGTCAGTAAGGTACAGGTTCTGACTTTAAAGTCAAAGCTACAGTGAGGAAGGGACCCAAAGCATAGGAGAAGAGATTGGCACAATTGGACTTTGTGCAAAAATTTTCAGCATTCCATTCTTCTGGTCTTCCAGACAACACATATCATATGTAGCCAAACCTGCTGTCTTCAGATGAGTCAGATGGCATAGGCTTACACAGTTTGCTTGCTCTTGAGACCAGGCTCTTCCTAATTTGATTGATCTTTTGCTGATATCTACCTACACAGAACAGCTTTTCCTCTGGCTGCACCTTGTCAGTCAGAGGTACAAAGGAGTCATTATCCTCCAGGAAGAGGTACAAGTCCTTTCTTCCCTCCTGTACATACATCTGGCCTGACAACAGACATAGGATTAGATCCAATGGCTCCTTGAGTGCAAATATGTGAGAACAAGGAAGGGGGAATCCCGAGTTCTAGTCAGAGGCAAGAGAGATCCAGTGAGATACAAGAAGGCTGATAAAATCCCAATGGTTATCATGGAGGACCAGCAAAGGGTTTGGAAGAACGCATGATCCCACTACATTTTGTGAGGCACACAGCTCCAGGCTCTGTGACATTTTTGTAAACACCAACAATTGCCATTGCACCTGTGTTTGCTTCTGAGCTTCTTCCCGTGGTCTCTCTCTGTACTAACCATCACTTGCTTTCACGCCTCTGAAGGCCAGAGCATCAGTTCCCATGGAAACGATGGAGAGAGGAGTGACTTCCGTGAGTGTTGAACCTTGTAACATTTCATCAAGATGTTTTCATCTACAGACCGATTGAGCCAGATCCTTAGCTGTCCGGAGATACATGTGGCCTGTGGACTTCAGACTGGACACATCTTTGAGGGTCTACAGTTTTTCCCTGGGTGGGGAGAGATCTGGTTGGGTGGAGTTAGGATCTTTAGGGAAGGAAGAAAAACAGAGGGGAACTCAGTTATGTTAAATAACATTTACACTGCCATAACATGGCTGGCATAGATATTGCTCTAGAACTGACTAAGACACGGGTCATGAGAAAGTGACATAGTATGTGATTCCTACATATTGTTTGACCTCTGGATAATACAAAGTCTTACTGAGGCCAGTGGGGATAACTAGTTTTCAGGTGTAGGACACTACAGACAGACCCTGGAAGACTTAGCTGAGATTGTAGGACAAGTTAAAATACAGTGTGGCTAGTCAAAATGAGAGCATGACTAGGAACAAGGCAAGGGATGGAAAAGCAGAGTTGTGGGGCGGAGCTGTGGTTGAAGGAGTTGAACAACCCATCTTTACACAGGAAATTGCTAGCAAAGCAAGAAGCTAAGAGAAGGTACTGTTCAGAGAGAAGTAACCCAAAGAAGAATAGGAAGTTCTGCTGCTACCCAACTTGTGGAGGCATAAGAGGTGTGGCATCTGTCAAATGGACCCTTACCTTTCTTAGAAGGAAACCAGTGAGACAGGTGACATGGCTTTTGTGCTACGGAGGGACATAGGTGACAGGAATCAGGTGGGAACTGGTAAAGGAAACCACTGGCAGGTGAATGTATAGCTGCAGAGAGGCCACCTACCCAGAGATGTTATTCATTCAGAACTAGAGATCTATGAATCCCATGTTACTTGTGGTCTTCCTGCCCCAGCTTTCTAAACAGCTACAATTACAGATATCACAATGTCCCTTTAGGAATCCTTATTTTTAATGAGTCATTTAGGATCAGTCTGGTCCTGAAATGGACTAAGATAGCCTGAGAGAAGCCATCATTCCCGACTTTGGTGAGGATATAGGAAGCACCCAGATGCTGGGCATCTACAGTCTCTTTTGGGGAGGGACAGAAGGCACCTACAGGGATGTTTCTTGATTTCATTAAAAAAGATCACTTGCTACATGGTACTTCCCTCCGGAAGGAAATGGGTTGTACCTGACTTCCAGCAAATGTCCACACTTCCGTCCTGCTAAAGCCTGAAGGTCACTCTAGTTCTTCATAGATGATTCCCCATTCACTTCAAGACCTTTATGTGAACCTAACCTGGGGGTGTTCTGTGACCTGTCCTCTGACTTTTTCAGATAAAGAGCAGGGTTCTAGAGTTCTTCAGCACTCAGCTGACCAGGGCTGGCTTGGGTGTTTCCACGTTCATGGCCTCTTTTATTTAAGGATGGAATAAATGGGCATACAGATTGCAAAGAAGCAAGAAATCATGTAAAGGCAAAGCAATGGGACGGGTCCAAAACTGCACTATCAAGAGTGACAATGGGCCTTAAATGCAGCTTGAAGTTTCCTTCTACTGTATTCAAGGAGCAGGGATTTGGTTGCTGAAAGGTGAGATAGTTTGGATTGTTCTCTGCAGATGAGGTCATGAAATAATTTTTTTTACTGAACATGTCCCTTCCAGAATGCATTCATTTTTAGTAATATACACATTTATTCATGCTCAGCAATAAGATGGTAAGCAGGAGGTTCTCTCTAAACAATTGAGGACACAGTTTTGACTTATTGCTTGTGCATACCATGTCAGTTCCAGGAATATGTTTCAGTATGTGCTCCACTAGTAACAGAGAGGGACTGTGGAGGGGAGCGGTTTCTTTCCATGGTTTAGAGTAGGTACCCAGGCAGGTACCTATGCAGGTGTAGGAACTGTGTTGATGGCAGGTTGCTAGGAACATTGAGAGGGGTGTTCCCATACCCCAAGTCAAATGGAGTAACAACTTGATAAGCTTCTCCACATATTTGCCTGCATTGCTGAGACATATGGTCTTGTCTTCTCTGCTCAGAGGGGTGAGCTACACAACTTCCATGGCACCAGTTTCTGAGAAACTGTGGAATGCAGAGTCTGGAGCTCCTGCTCTACGATAGCACCCACAGGTCACCCACCCTGGCTCTTACTTACAGAGACTTGGGTTCCTGTATCCCAAACATCCTGACAATTGTATGTTTGCTGTTCAAGTTTCTCCAGAGCCACCATGGGACAGAGCTTCGATAGCTTGTCTTTTTTGTTTTTGTTTTTGTTTTTGCTTTTGTTTTTTTCGAGATGGGGTTTCTCTGTGTAGTCCTGGCTGTCCTGATACTCACTCTGAAGACCAGGCTGGCCTTGAACTCAGAAATCCTCCTGCCTCTGCTTCCCAAGTGCTGGGATTAAAGGCGTGTGCCACCACCGCCTGGCAATAGCTTATCTTCTTTATATTTCGTATGGACTGGCACCGTAGGAGGTATCAAAATCTACCATTAACATCAAGGACATGTAAACATGTAAACACTGTATCATGCTTCGCTGGTCACATGAAAAAGTTCCCACGATGAGCAGGACAATCTGCCAAGCATTATTACTGTAGCAGAGTGTTTTCTACCTCATGTTGTAAAGAATGGGAACAAACTAGCAGACATCACCCTGCAGTGCCCAACTACACAATACAGGGCTCAGAAGCACAGTCAAAGTGTCCACCCTTGTGGCCCATCCCTCAATCCAACCAGGTGGCAGAATTGGAGCCATCTGTTTTCAGGGGCAGTGCCAGAGTTGACTTTTTATTATGAGGAAAACAATGAGCTAGTTACGCCTGTGGCTTGGTCAAGGGCAGGAGAAGATATATATTTGAACAGGTGTAATAATGTATAAGTTTTGATAGCTGCTATAACCATTACTACCAACTTTCAGGTCCATTGGTTTATAATTCTGTAGGCCAGAAGCCCAAGGTGATTCTCCAATGGGCTGAAATCACGTCATCAGGGTGTATTCCATTCTAGAGGCACTGGGACAGAATCATCCCTTTGCTTTTTCCAGCCTCTAGGAGCTGCATGTATTCCCTTGTCCACATCCTTTGTCTACATCTTAAAAACTAGAGATGCTGAGAGGCAAGTTCTTTCCATGCCAGGCTCTCTCAAATCCTCTCTTGCCTTCTCAGCCTACTCTGAATGACTCTTATAATAATAGTTGATTCACACAGGCAATTCTGGGCTATTGAAGGTTGGTTGATTATCAAGTATTACTCTACATGCTGCCTTAAGTTCCAGGGAGCAGATTGTCATGGCTTCAGAGGAGACACTATAGTGCTTATTGCAAATGGAAAGTAATGAGGAGATTAAAAGTCCTTCCATTTTATAACTTGGTAATTGTTGCTCATCCCATAAGTGTAATTGATGCACCTTGTGGTGGAACTTTCATATTTGGTGTTATAAAGAACACCCATCCTGCACTGGGTTCTGTGTTGAATACTAGAGAAACAAGAGTCTTGTCTCTCTGGGAAAGGAAGTCAGGCAAACAGCTGACAGTGCCACAGAAAGATAGGCCTTTATCAGGGGCACAGGCCCCAGAGAGACAGTCTCACTTTGCTACTTCATGTTGTAAAAAGGAATCTCCACATACATATGATTTGTGGCTAGCAGCTCCCTGTTAAGGGTTTGTTCTAGTTACCCTCCCAGCCCAGATTCCCTTGGAAGAGGACTAGACTAACACCAGCAGAAATCAACTGAACATTTCAAGAGGTATTGACATCAACATGAATCTCTAATAGAGGTAAGGGAAACGAGCAGGCAAGGGAGACACAGGCATCCACAGTCACAGAGATGTGGCTCACCACCTGAACGAGGCTGACTGAGCTCCAGAGAAATCCTTAGTTGCCTTTGTCCCCAGCTCTCCCATTTCCCTATACAACCTGCTGGCTGAAGATGAGAGAAGACAAACTTTTATGATGTTAGTCCACCGTCTTCTCAGTTTGCTGGCTTCTGAATAACACAGTTGTTAAGATTCATCTTTTGTTTTTGTTCTTTGACATCTGAAGTGATGGGTAGTCTGGTGATTCATTGTGCAGACAAAGAAACGAAAGGCCAATGAGAGTAAGAGGGGTAGACATTCTTGGGTACACTTATATCCCTGAATGTCTGCTCCCTAAAAATTATGTAATTTATCCCTGATGTGGTCCTGGTATGATGAGGGTACTGGGGTTTGCAAAAGTCTTCAGGTAAGTCTAACAAAAGCCAAGGTTGGAAGCCACTGAGCCAAAGGACTTGCCTTAAGCCAATTAAGCATGCTGAGCTGTCTGCTTCAGAGTCCCACTTAAGGCACGGGACTAGTTATACTTCATCTCCCTCCCTTATTCTTTTATGAATCCAAACACTCCCCTAGCCTTGCTGAACCCCATCCAACCTGCAAAGCATCACTGAGTTTGATCTCAACTCAAGTGAGATGACGGGTGTGAACACATTTTATGATGTGCCATGTAAATGACAAAAAGTGCTAACGAATTCCACCTGCTCCAACTTACTCTGTGTGTGTATATGTGTTGGGGTGTGTGTGTGTGTGTGTGTGTGTGTGTGTGTGTGTGTGTGAGAGAGAGAGAGAGAGAGAGAGAGAGAGAGAGAGAGAGAGAGACAGACAGACAGACAGACAGACAGACAGACACAGATATAGACATAGACACACAGACACACAGAGACATTCTGTTCTATTTCCATTCTGGAACTTGCCTTTCCTTACATGAGACTGTCTTTGGAGTTTGTGCTTTTGATGGAGCCTCATTTTTCATGGCACTGTTTTCTATTTGCCTGACTTTGTCACTCAGAGGGACAGGAATCTAGCTTTCCCACTGATGACAACCCAGTAACCTGGGATCCAAACATTAAGATTTACGTTGGCACCTGATGTAGTGTCGCCAAGAAATGCTTTGAAGTCACAGCACAGAATAACCAGTGCTTTGTTGTATACACTTTATTGAAAGCAAATGGTGGTTGTATATAGTAAAATCACCACGAGAGGCAGTTTGGGATGGAACTGGCAGGGAAGGCAGGAGGTCTCAGGGTTGGTCATTTGCTGTAGCTCTTGGGAACAGGATCCAGAAAGCCTGAGAGGTCTTCTTCTACCCCAGGCTCCACTTCTATGCCTTCCTCTTCACTATTGGTTAGCTTTGCATCCTTGGCTCCATCTGAAACAGAAAGGAAGGGAAGATTGGTCTAGAACTGATCCTTTGGTAAGAGAAATCAGCCCCAGATTCATTCCCTAGCAATGCCCCAGAGGTATTAGATTCATTCCCAGGCTAAAGGGACCTGCTAAGGATACAGCAATACTTGAGGATGTCAAGGAGCTCACTTGGTCTTGATGAGAAAAGTAGAGTTGAGAGTCTAAATACTTTAGACAAAAGTCTCTTTTCTGATGTATTATTGTCTTTCCCTCTCTGCCTGCTGAACTCATTCTGGAACCTTCCCCAAATTATCCCTCCTCTGGGAACCATTCAGGCCCTTGTGTACAGGCATCCACCCCAGTGACAGAAAGGAGGCAGGACATTCACTGGGTTGTGTCATTTGTTTCCTTATTCTTCTGGAAGTTTCTTAAGGATGCCATATTGTTTCTACATTCTCCATGTCACACTGTGGTTCATTTTACCCCTAGAATCCAGCAGCAGGAGGTGAGAATGCCTGCTTGTACCTCACAACCTCTTATTCTCTCTGTGATTTTCCTGCTGCCCTGCAAAGGCTACACGGGGTTAGAGAGACTTCTCTTCCTGCACCAGTGCTACTGACTAGAAGCTGGCTGCCATTCATCATTCAAGCTTCACTTGCCCTTCTATCCCTGTCCAGTGTCCTCTTCTTGAGCCTCACTCTTGCTTCTCCTGCATCAGAACAGTAGGCTCTTGGCAGCAAAAGTGCCTTCGACTGTGAGTACCTCATAAAAAAGGGTTGTGTCTCCAGTACCCAGTGACCAAGTGGCCTCCATATACACAGTGTATGTTAACACACAGCTAATCAGTAGGCACTGAATCCAACACCACTTCCAAATTCTTGTCCCTAGCGTACTGCTACCTGCATCTTTCAGAGTCTGGATGTACTTGGACCAGAAGGAGCAGTCAGCTTGTTTGAGGCCCCGCCGATTGGGAAGCTGGACACTGAGCTCCTTGTAGCTCTCTCCTCCAGTTCCAGGAACAAAGTCTGGCCAAGATGTGGCAAACTCAGCTGCCTTCCGTGAGAACTCATGTGGGTAGTTAGGATTTCTAGGAAAATGAGAAGAAATACATCTTTCCTTTTAATACTTGGTATCACATCATACTTGTGCTCTGGTCTTCAAGGGCAAATCATTCAACTTTGAGTTCCAGATGACAACTCATTGGTCCAGGTTCCAGTGGGGGGACTTTAGCTGGGTATTATAAAGCACTGGGCCACAAAAGCTCTCTGAAATCACAAGTAACAGGTCATATCCAATTCATGACTCAATGGCACTACTCAGGACCTAGTGTGGCCCTATCTTTCTGAATGCTTAGTGCTACCCCATTTTACTCTGGTATCCTTTGATTTGGATGCCATTCTTAGTTTCTGAAAGGCCCTTGCTTATTCAAGCTCTGGATAAGAAGGTGGGTCAGAGGCACCTTGCTATCCTTACACTAAGGTCCCATGAAGGAGGTACCATTGCTTTCCAGAGATATAAGAACAGCAGATTTATTGTCAGGCCATAGGATTCTATAGCAGTTTGTTTGGTCAGCAGAGTCATTTGGCCTCCTAATCTCAGAGCAGAGTTGAGAATATAAAACATGATCCACTCTCTACTCATGGGGAGAAAACTGTCATGTCCCCACAAAGCAACCTTCCCATGGAAACTCTCCATGGAAAAGTGAGTGCCTTCCTTTGGGTTACATGAACCCAGGTGCAGACATCAGCCAGAAAGATGGTAGTTTATCTTCTTCCAAGAAGGATGGAAATTCATTATGTCCATTGTTAGCTCACTCTTCCTGAAGCATCTTAAGGACATCACATTGTCTCTGTATTCCAGATGCCTTCATTATGGTTCATTTTACTCACTAAAGCTGATGCCCCATCCCACCAGCCCTCACCCTCATATCAAGAGTGCTTCCTTACCACCTGCCTTGGCTCAGATGCCCACTTTCCAGAGCAGCTTCCCTTAGCTCATCTGAATGGCCAGAAAGTCTGGCATTGTTGCTGCTCCCTCAGGAAAACATCCTCTAAAACTCTAATAAGGAGAAATGTCCCTTTCCCTTCCATTTTCCACAGCAAACTTCATAAATCTATATGTGCTGTGCTTCGAAGTACATTTGCTTTTACCGTGGGAGGTTGTTAGTAACTTGTAGCTGTACGAGAATGTTTTTCTTTTCCCTGAGGAACCATAAGAGTTCTAGGAAATGCAAAGAGGTAAAGGAAGTAGAGAAACTAGGAGTGTGGGGGACTGTGTATCTGGGAAGTGGTGTACCACAGGACTGGATCAGAGGCTGCTGGAGAGGATGTAGGCGCTAGAGGAGCTCCAGAGTGCCAGGATGGCACACCACAGCTGACAATAGTACATCCATGGGGGACAGAATGACTTTACTCCCATTGGTCTGTTCTCCTGGGGACACTGGGCAATGCTTAGAGACTTTCTAAAAATATCTTAGTTTTTGAGACCAGGTCTTTTTCCAGATAGACTAGGCTAGCCTGGAAATCTCAATCCTTCTCCATTAGCCTGTGGGCTAGGATGACAGGTGATACTGTCATGCCTGGCTGCCAGAGACAGTTTTAATTTTCATAACTAGAACAGGACTGGGTGTTAAGTTTTGAATGTTAAAATGTTCCCCACAAGTTCATGTGTGGAATACTGGGTTCCCAGATGGTGAGACTGTCATGAAATATTTTGGATCTCTAGGAGGTGAAGCAGCACAGTGGAAATCGTTCACTGGGCAATGGACTCGGGAAGGATTATGTGGTTTGTACCTCTGGACACCCATTCTCTCTCTTCCCTGTCTTCCATGAGATAAAGAATCTCTTCTCATATACCTCTGCTTCCCTGATATACTGTCCATTATGGAAAGCAACCAAGATTAAATCATTTGGAACTGGGACCTCAAATAAGCCTTGTCTCCTATAAGCTGTCTGCCAGGTACTCTACTTTTGTTTGTAAAGTAAACAGCACAGTAGAACCTGTTGGTATCCAGTGGACAGAGTCCAGGAGCACTGCCAATAATCCTGTAGGATAAACACATACACACAACTTAGCTGGTCCCGAGTATCAACAGTACAGAGGCTAAAAAACCTGGGCTCAGTGCCACCAGTGTGTCTGAGAAAGGAAGGACCCAAGCTGGAAGCTTTCCTCATGATTTATCTATGCAAAGATTGTTTGGTTAGAAACAGGGAGGCCAATACAAGGAAAAGGTAGCAGAGAATTGCAGCTTTTGTGGCCAGGGTGAGTTGATTGGTTAAAAAAACAACATGTGGTCTTTGTATTCAGGGATTGGGGTGGGAGGGAGCACGTGGTAGATTCCAGAGAGCAGTGGGTCACATACCCTGATCTGATGAAGTTGGAGAAATACTGCATGACTTTCAGGGACAGGCTCTGCTCCTCTGTTGAGAACTGGCCCTGGTAGGCAGAGTAGAAAGGCAGTCCAAAAGCATACTGAACATCTGCCAGCAATTCCAGGCTGAGGAAACAGGGAAAGAGAGGCAAGAGGTATGAGGGGATAACCACGAACCCAAACCTAACAGTCCTCCAACTAAACCAGACTCCTTACATGTCATACCACACATAAGATTCCTGTTTAGTGTGACATCCCATTTGACCTATATCAAGGGGCTAATCTGGACTGGGCAGACCCATGGCATCTGCGGTGGCTGAGGCTCACCTGCTGCTAAGAAATGATGACCTGGAGATATTTCAGGATGACCCTTTAGTCCTATTCCAGCCATGACATCTATATTTCCATTGAATGTTTGTTTGTCCTTCCATGAGTAACATCACAAAAAGTGATGTGCTTCAAGTCTCTCTTGTGCACTAGCCCTTTAACCGTAAGTTGTTTATCCAGATCCTCAAGGTTAACTTTTATCCATGTAGTCCACCCTAGCACCTGACACTTGGTAGGTTTTCAATAAATACACGTCACTGAAGTGAATCTCTAGTAGGTAATATGCCTCTAGGCTTCACACCCATACTGCAAATGTGCCTTGTTGCGAATCAAAAGGAGCCATTTTCATATTCTAGGAAAAATCCAAAGCATCACAGATGACAGGCTGGTTGGTGTGCATCAGGCTCCAGTTGAGAGGGAGGTAAGAGCTGAGTCCAGATCAAGCCTGAGAAGTTGGGGGAATTTGGGCTGTGTCCAATCCAGGGAGTCTTTGGACATGGCCATGAGCCACAGAAAGAAGCCTGAGCTTAGGTACTGCTGTCCAGTGAGGACAGAAGCCAGCTTTGTTCACTTGATACCTCTGACTTTACCACTCAGCCTTGCTCAACACAAGCCCTTCCAAGGAACCAAAGTGTGGTCGTACTGAAGGCCTGCCCACTGCTGACTTCAGACTTGAGCTCCACTTCCAGGAGCCACAACCCACACAGTACATCAGGAAGCAGTATCAGAGGCTGTCTCCAAAGAGCTCTGACCAATGGCCTCAGTGGGAAGGTGGCTGATCTGGGCTCTCATCCAGCCAAGAGGGGAGTAAGGAGAAATAGTGATGGCATTTCTGACAGTTTGTGTGCTCAGGCCATCATCCTTCTGATGACAGGGTAAGGAGGCTATATGGGGAAAAGCCCTACTGTACCCTAACCATGTGACAGGTTCAGGGCTGAGTCTATGATCACAGGGATCCTGGCCTTCCATCTACGAGAGGAAGCATGTTGACCTTATACCCATAAAGCATACCTCAGCCCTGAAGGAAACCAGAGAAAGGGAGGAGTGAAAGTCTGGCTTCCATGGCCTCTTTGCTTCCTTCTGAGAAACTTTGCAAGTACGCAGCTCATGCCGGGGTGGGGTTTGAGTGCCTCTCTTTGGTCAAGTGTGGTGAGAGAAAGCACAGATTCTCCTGCTGAATGGATCAGGACGTCACCATGTTCCTCACAGACCACATGTGTTCCTGCGCAGCCCATTAAAGTTGAGCTTCCCGTTTATTTCACATACTCCAGTCCCACCCATTCACCAGGGGAAGTTCTTACAGACACAGTGCCCTGGAGAGAACTGTGTCTCAGAAATTACTCACAGTGCAGCAGTGTTTCTGACATTCCCAGAGCTTAGCAGAGCTGATGGTACACTGTTTGATGGGACAGTCATAGCTTCTATCTGATTGGCTGGATTAACCTGGCTATCTGACTTCTTCCATAAAGTGTCACCAGCACAAAGCAGAACTTCCCAGGCCACATACTCTCTCTGCATTCAGACTAGGTATCTGCCAAGAGCTACTGTAGGGGGGTCATTAAACTCACTGTCTATCATGCAGATATTCCACTTTCAAGAGACCCAGCCTAGGAATCAAACTGTGGAAGACACGTTATGCATACCGTTTTGAAGCAAATTCAGAAGGAGACCTGAAAACAGCATCTTCCTACCTAGGTCTCTAACTTTGAGATGGAGCAAGAAGGGAGTGAACGAAGGTGCACAGGTTCAAAGTGAAAATACATGCCTTAGATCTGAGGTGCTCTGATGGCTTCTCACAAGCTCATCTAGTATGGTATGAATCTTTCTGACTGACTGGCCACCATATTGGTCAATGGGAATTTTATTCTATGTCCCATCACGTGAGTTATGTTTTTAGGTGTGAATGGAAAGATCATTCTAGATGACATGTCTTTGAAGACAAAAACACGGAGTTAAATGATATTCCTGTCACACTCGATAAACGTTTGTGAAAATGATAAGACCTGTCTGTCTTCCACAGCCATCCATCCAGTCTCCCCAACTTCAATAAACTGCAGCTCCCAGCCCTCTTTATCCATAGACAGATAGACTTTCCCACCTTAGGGCCCTGGCACTTGACAACCATTTTGCTGGGGGGGAGGGGGCGGATTAACTCCTGTTCACCACTGCACTAGTACTACTCCCTCTCTGTTCTGTCTACTCCTCTGCTGAGCCCAGCACCTTACGGCTCTTCCCCTCTGGCACTGCTGAGTTAATTACCTGAACTCACACACTGCTGGTGGTCATGCTCTGTGTTGTCTGCCTGGTATCAGGCAGGTATCTGTCATGTCAGTGTGGAAAAGGATTGTGGAATGGACAGGAGAACACCATGGGGAGGGATGGGCTGTGTCAACAGTGACTGGCTTTTATCCACCCTCAGAGATAATCTTAATGATCACACAGGAAGTGGCTGGGCCCATGGACCCAGTTCAAGAATCCAGCCCTATAACTTTTTCCTTGGTTTGCCAGTTCTTACAAAGTCACCAAGATAGCCAGCTGAAAAGATGGCATTTTGGGTCTGGAATGGGCGCGGCCCCTGGAATGCACAGAAGTGTCTAGAATGCAGACTAGTAGTGTTCAAAACATCTCGAGGCTTAGATTTACAGTTCTGTTTCCCACAGCTGGCCAATGTCTAAAGAGGAATGTGGCTGCTTTCGTAAGTCATTTCCACTTACTATTTTTTCCTAGCAGAGTTTTATTTATTCCTTAAAATAAGCTAATGCTAATTGCCAAATATTAAAGGTCAGCAGGGTGCTGGCTGTTGAAGATGTATTATCTTTAGTCCCCCACACTCCAAAGATAAACTGGATAAAACAACACGGACTTCACAGGTGGGATCATCAAGGCAAGTGAGCTTGCTCATGTAAAACAGACAATAAAAAGGAAGAGACAGCATGAAAGCCATGGTGAATTTGCCTCAACCTACAGCCTTGCCATTCAAAGTTTGCCATGTGTATATGTATGTATGTGTATGTATATATATGTACATGTACACGTATGCATACCCCTCCTCAGAACATATAAAGCCTCAGAACAAATTTTTCACAGGTCCTGTCTCCATCACCCTCTCAGCATCTCTGTGGGACAGGTATTTCCAGGAGGCCTGGAGAAGCTAAGTGAGTTGCCCAAGGCTGTACAGCTAGTACAGACTTAGCTTAGTTTCGACCTGTGTGTACTAGTTTTGGCTGAAGTGAATGCAGTTGAAAGAGAGCAGAGGAGACCTCAGAGATGGGTAAGGGTTCAGGCTGCTGGTTGTGTGAAAAGAACACACTTGGTCACCTCCCTGGGCTTTTGATTCTGTACTGGTAAAATGAAGGCCTAAGAGAAGATGTCTTCTGACCTTTGACTCTGAATCGCAGCCATTTTTCTCACTTTGCAGGTTTCGAATTCTCTGGCCCAGCCCTAGCAGCACAACTCTCCTGCCCTCACCAGAAAGGACAGTTTATCCATGATGTGGTGGGCCTGAGAGTGTGACACCGTCATTTTGTGACATCTGAGTAGTGCTCTATAAGGAAAGTGGTGGCATGGCGTCTGCTCACTACACTTGCCAGTAAAGCTGCTGTATGCTAACTAAACAGAGGCACGAGACAGACGGCAGGGAATGCAACACACACACACACACACACACACACACACACACACACACACACACAATCCGAGCCAGAGCCAGAAATAAAATGAGAAGTGACAGCTCCAAGGCAGACAGAGAGGGAAGGAAAGGGAGAGAGAGGGAAGAAGATGGTGGGGGTTGGGGGGGAGAGGGATGTTGAGAGAGGAAGAAGGAAGTTGTGAGAGAGAAATTTTGGAGCTGAAAAAAAAAAAAGAAAGAAAACTTGCCAGAAATATGGAGCTTTTGGTTGATCTGCTCAGTTAACTGCAGTGACTACTCCACTGATGGTTCCACATTGTGATTGTCGTGACAGAGGAGCATGGAGGTTGTCAAGAATATGTTCTGGTGGCTAACAACAGTGGGGGTCCTATGGTCTAAAGTTATCCAGCCTCTGGTCTACACACAGACCTATTACTGAGTGTCCCTGGGAGAGGCTCTGCTCCTGTCCTCCTGGTTCAGATAAAGTAACTGAGTCACCAAGGAGTTCACGTGACTTGCCCCAGATCATTAGCTAATAAGAGTCAAGGGTATGTTTCTAACTAGTAGTAGATGCTGGAGTCTCTGCCTGTCACTCAGGCACTGAAGCTTCTGTGGTACGTAGCCACCATGCTCAGATGTCTCAGTGTTTTTCCTCTGGAAATGATGAGACAGTGTTGGGGATTACAGAGTTTAAGCTATGGGTTGATCAAGAGAGAGCCCACCTAGTGCTGAACTCACTGGGGCCTGGTACCCAAGGTCCATGGATCACAGGATAGGCTGTCCTCCAGGCATGCCACTTGCTTTCATCAAACCACAGGACCAGCCTATATACCAGATATGCAGGCTTGTCTCCCTCTTGTCATGAGCAGTGGCTTGACTTCTGGCTTCAATCCGTCTTGGGAGCACCTATCAAGTCCTTCCTTGAACAAAATCTCAGGCTGAGGTATTGAGAGCATGAGGACCCTTCAGAATCTGGCACAGCATGTGGCTATCCATGGAACTTCCCATGAACATCACAAGGGACCTGTCTGCAAGTCCTTAGTGGGACAGACAGAAGTCAGTCAACAAAAAGAAGCCCTGGCTAACCTGGGATACAGAGGGTGCCACTGGCTCCAGTTGAGTCCTTTCCTGAAGAACTATCCAGTTCAGGATCTTGCTAGCAGAAGCCTCTGGTGCAGAACTCTATGATCTGTGGGAGGCCAGTGTTCTTGGAGTGTTCCCTCCAACAGACACATTGGAATTCTCACCTCAGTACTTCAGAATGGGGCCATGCTTGGGGCACAATCTTTCTTTAGTCTGAGTTAAACTGAGGTTATTAGGATGCATGCTGAGCAAGCAAGACTGATGTCTTTGCTTCATTGCAAGAAGGGGGATTTGGACACAGACAAACACACACAAGGGTTACCAAGTGATAGGGAACAGGAAGAAGACAGCCTCTTGCTGGTAAGCAATCCCAGAGGCAACCAGAAACTAGAAAGACCTGGTACACCTTTCCAAACCTGTGGAGGATTTCAGCCCTGCTGACATCTGCACTTCAGTTCTCAGATCTCTCAAACAAGAGACAATACATTTCTGCTGCTCCAAGGCCATGCAGCCTGTGACCCCTCCTCTGGGGAGCCACTGAAAGTAACCCAGGCTCCATGCTCTCATGACTCTGCTAGAACTGTTTGTATGCATGCTAATGTTTTCCTTTGCTTGCTGCTCTCTCCCTCCCTCCCTCCTTCCCCTCCTCTCTGCTACTGTAAATATTTGGGACCAAAGGTATAAGCTTCTTAAGGCTCCTTGGTGTGGGGGTTCATACCTTTCCATGGCCTCTCTCTACTTCACGAGAAGAAGGCAAATACTGATCAGAGAGCCAAGAGTGGCCTGAATCTCGAAACTGGCACTGCAAGGCACAGTCAAGGCTGATTCTAGGAATATGTTCTGGAACTGGCTTCCAGGCCACAGTGGCTACAGACCACGGGGCCACAGTCTCTGTCTACTATGTCAACATAGTAGACATAGTAGACATTGTTCTAAGTGCCATCAACATTCTTTCTATGTGCCTCCGTTAGAGCTACAGTGGGCTACTTAGCCTCTTTCCTTTAACTCCAGGCCACTGTTTGGCTCTAGAGATGGGTGTAGGGAAACTATATATATCTCTAAGAAGACAACCACGTGGTCTAGTGGAAGCTGATCTCTAGGTTGGGAGGGGCAAGCACAGCCATAGCTCTACACTAGCCAAGCCGTTCATCTTGGGAATAAAAGAAAACATTGAATCCCTTGAACCTCAGACTCACTGGCACAGGTGTCTGCAGTCTCCCAAGACTCACAAGGTTAAGACTAATCCCAAGTGTGTTGGTCTTAAGAGCTGAGCTTTTAGGGGTTAGTATGAATAGAATGATCAAAGATCCAGGAAGCTCATTTATCTTCCTGTGTAAAGATACCTTCTGTGAGGCAGGGGGATCACTTCTCAATAGACACCTGGGATGCTGGTGTCTTAAGTCTGGACTTCAGCCTCCACAAGTGTAAGCAATAAATCTGGGCCGTTTGTGCTTTATTATAGCAACCCAATCGGATCAATATGCCCTCTGTCTATGGAACAGGGACACTGCCTCAACCGTTCACTCGCAAAAGGATTCCATGTGTTTCCATGGAATGCTATAAAAATCAAACCCTGACCCACATCACAGAGAAAGAGCTTGTGGTGACAGGGACCCTTGCAAACATCCTTTTCTGCCCACATTTGCTATAGCTACGTGATCACCTTACCTGCCATGGCCATAGCTTTCGGGGACATGGTACATGAAGACATTTCCACGGGTTCTCCTTGCCCAGAGGCTGGCCATGTTAACCATGGGACAGATGATAAAGTAGTCCCTGGGGAAAAAAACAGAGAAGGATGTTCAGTTACATAGCTCTGAGGGAGGAGGTGCCAGGCAAGGGTTTCCCATAGGCAGTCACCACCCACCAGGCTCTTCATCCCAGAGATCCTCTAGTCATCCCTGCAAGGGTGCTCTGCAGCTTTTCATTGGCCACACTGATAGATGTGAGGCTCTGGCTTATGGCAGGCCACAGCCTGAAACATGTCCATGGTGATGTATCTCACAGGTCAAGAGGCCCCTGGTAGGTTTGAACCTCTTTTCAGAACATCAAGATTTGGCACAAGTCCCAGAAGTATAGGCATGTCTATAGCTCTGCATTCATCTCCACATGGGAACAGAGTCCACTCTGGGATGTGGGAATGGAGACCTACTAAGAAGGGTTTATTTTTCTTCCCCAAGCAAAATGAGCCCAGGGCTCCCAATGCCCATACGAGCCCTTTCCTTGGGGCACTGTTACCCATTGTTGATATGCCCCACTCTCATCTCCACTCATTGTTCACACTTCTTTTTTGAGAAGCATGCCTTGTTCTCAACCCCAAGAAAGTTAAAGACTTACTCCCCAAGCTCTGCTGTCCCTAGCTTCCTTTGTCACAGCACTATAAAAGTAGGGATGCCCCACACCATTCCCCTTTCCCTGAGTATCATTTATTCACTGAAAGCAAACACAAATCTCTTTTTAATGCATGCTCATGTGTGTATGCAGGTACATGTGAGAGTGAAAAGTGTATGTGCCACTCTCCCATGTGCTCTGAGAGGTCATCAGGGAGTTGCCACTGTGTGGTAGATTGAGAAAGGGGTGCTGAGGACACATGGAACACCAAGTCCTGGGGGTCTCATTGCCTCCTTCAGGATCTGGGTAACCTCTGAACCCACACCCACATCAGTCAGAAGATTTGCATCCTTAATGAACCGGCTTATTGAGTGACCCTGGTTTACTTGGTAGGCCTAGCTTACCGGGTGGCATTCTCCAGTGCCCGAGAGAAGGAGGCATAGTCATCCGTGGAGTGCTCCAGGGAGTAATACCATACGGCAGCAGCGAGGATGCGGGCATCTGAGTCCTCGCCACCCAGTGAATTCTGCAGTGCCTGGTAAAAGGCTGTTTTGCTATTGGTTCTGCCTTGGCTCTCTTCAAATTGCTTTGAAAAGGAGGAGGAAGGGAAGAAGGAAAAAAAGGAGGGAGAGAAGGGGGATAGAAAAAGACATAAAATTTCCCAATTATACCCTGGAAGGTACTCATTGTGATCTTCAAACCTTATTCTAGAATTTTCTTTCTGAGAAGCAGCAAAACACAGCATTAAGCACTTATATTTGTCCCAGCCTCACCTGCTTTTTTTTTTTTACTGTGTGATCTTAAGCAAGTGGTTCTACCTGTCTAGGCTGTCCCTTTGCCCGTTGGGAACGAGAGTGCCTTCCATTAGGGTTAGGAGAAGATCATGCAGGTAATCCCAATTAAGTGTAGTCCATCTTAGTCTGGATGGCTGTCTGATACTGGGCCATGCACCTGACTTTTTCTGGTTTTATCTGGCTAGGTTTATTTCATTTAGGCAATTCATTGCACCCTATGTACCACCATAGTCATTCAAAGTATGAACAGACAGTGTGGCCATAAGAACACGCTCTTCCCCTGGGCCACCTCTGCCTGGCCAGGGAAGCTCGGACCATATGGTCAAGCTTACTGTCTGCTGGGCTGTGTTCCAGGTGGATAGAGACAGGGCTGTGTAAATGGATGTCCAAAGCCTCACAGAGCAGTTTTAGAATGGTCAAGGATACATGGGTAAGGCTGGAACGAGGCCTTCTTAGGAAGGACAGTCAGAGAAGCTACATTGCTGGCCTGAAGGGCTGCCTGTCTGCCCAGGAGTAACAATCCCTTGTTTCTCCTCTCAGCTTCCCTGCCCTGGCCTTGCCTTGCAGCTGAGTACACTGTGGGATGCGAAGCAACTCTGCTTCTGGTCTCAGTTTCCTCCTTTCTAGAGATGAAGGGCAGCAGATGCAGGCTTTTTTTTTTTTTTTTTTTTCAGGTCTGGGGATATAACCAAGATGCCTGATTCCAGGACAGGCTCCAGATGCACATGTTTCCATGTTTCCAGGAGCTCCTGTATACCATGGCCCCACTTGTTGGAAGACCTTGGTGTGTTTACATTGCCCCACAATCTCCTCCAAGTATAGGAATCCAGGGTCAAGACCCGAGGAGCTGTATATCGGTGAGCAAATGTGTATGTTCCCTCTTGGGAAACAGCTGACCAGCCCATAGGGAAGCCTGGCATGTCCACCTGTGGGATGGTTGATCAAAGACATGTCCCAGTCACGTAACACCAATATCAGCAGACAGTGAGGATGACCAGAGGGACTGGCATGCAAAGGGCCATGTTTCTTTAATCTTAGCATATGTTTTAGGAAGAAGAAACGCCAGCATCAGCTAGGCATGGCATGGATATATGAGCATCCATGGCCTGAACAGCTTCCACATGGTCACGACCAGAGACCAAGGTCACAGTAAAAAGAGACTCATCCCTATATCTGCGTCATCTCACAGACTCCCAGATAAAACACACGAATAGCATGCAACCACTTTGCTTTCACCTTTGTTATCTGGGAGTTACCATTCATTTATTCTAGGCCAATAATAGTGGTTCTCACCTACTCACCTGCTGTCTATCATGATGATTTTCTAAATTTCCAAAGGTCTGGGTGTAACTTAATTGATTGATCCTTATTGGTTCTGATTGCCTGAAATAGCTCACAATAAAATGGCTACTAAACCCGCCTCATACCCCCTGTCACTTACAGCTTGGTATTAAGCATTTCCCAAGTGTTTCACCTAAGTGTTCTAGGAGTCCAGTGCTGGGTGTGGTATTACCTTACTTCCTGCTTTGATTCTAGGCCAGGAGAGTCTGTGCCTCCTTAGGGCTATCATACAGATGGGCAGCATGGGCTGGTATTTAGCCCAGACCTTATCATACATGGGGGGAGGGAGTCAGTCTCTCCATAGCTCTAACTTAACCATGTTAAGTGTAACTTGACCCGGAGTTACACTAAAAACACAGGAGCACATAAGATGGGAGGAAGTTGACACATTGGTGCATGGCCCAGGGCAATGACAATACCACTTAATTGGGAATCAATATGAGAGTTCATGTATCTACTGTCAGATATGAGAGGCCTTGGAATAGTGATTTCACCTTTTCTGATTCTAACATCTTTAAAGTGCAGAGCACGGTGTTGTCCCAGATCTGGTTTGCTTCTATAAGGATTAAGGTACCTGGGCAGTCACCTGTAGTACCCCATGGCCAAGCTATGAGTCTGTGTGTGATGTAGGTTAAGAGCACCTAAGAGGTTCCAGCACAAGGACCTGCCTGGAGCCAGCAACCCAAGTTTGGCTCCCAGTTCTTTTCATTCCCCAGTGTTGTGACTCTGGCTAGGCCTGTAGCCTCATCAATCCTCAGGTTCCTCATGTGCAAACCGGTGTTAACTAGAGTCTAGGTCACAGTGTTGCCTTAAGAATTCAGAATGATAGTCTGAAGTACCCTGGCCAAGCTCTGGCATAGGGCACTTAATAAAAGAGACAAACTTGTATTAACTGTCACTTTCACCAGCTTCAATGAGAAAACTAAAGGGGAAACCCTAAAGGCCCTAAAGCACATTACCACAGGATACACAAAGCCTCATGTGTCTGGCTTCATAGATCAAGGCCCCTGTCTTGCATTTATCTTTGCTTCTTTGTGTGGACACTATGAATCTCCAAAGGGCTGCGAAAGCATTGATGGCTGAGCCGTGGCAAATGTCAAATTCCCGGGTCTGTTGGCCCAAATCCCAGTCGTCAGCACAGGCAGTGAGGAGCAGAGATGGAGAAAACCCTGAGGGCCACCCCTGTCTCTGTGTTTTGCAGTCCCCAGAACTGATGCAGAAGAGGTGGCGAGGAAAAGATTTTGTTCTGAGATCCTAGGTGACGTACAACCACAGTGGAATTCCTGGACACTTGGAAGGCACGGTTTACTTCCACTTCCTACCATGGGCAGCCCCAGAGAGGTCCAGGTACCAGGACCCCTGTGTCCCAGCAGCCATGCAGGAGAGTAATGTGCACAGTGAAGGAAGTGAGTTTCCCTTGCTGATGTACAGGTGAAATCCCTTGCTAAGACACTCAGCCCACCTGTGCTGTGGGATCAAATTAAGAAGGTTTAAATCTACTTCCAGCCCAAACCTCAGGCCTTTTATCCAGATGTCTCCACCTCTTGGAAGCCACCAGCCATGCACAACCAGTGAGTGTCCCATTCATCTTCTTCCTCTGCATTCTCTTGCTTACCTGGGGGCATGGTCTTTCTGTCATGCTTTCATCCTAGTGAGGTAGACAGGATTTATCCTTTGATATTTCTATGTGTTTTCTCCTGTCTCAGACCCTCTCCCAGTTGTGCACCACATGCCCATTACTCTGAGGCTAACATGCCTCCTCACCTCTCCAGTTCCTACTCCAACCCAAGGGAGCTGCAGCATACCACACTCTCCTGTTGGGAAGGACGCAGAGAGTGCTTAATATATAGCTATCTGCACACTGGCTCCTCACAAGGTTCTGAGGGTTGTTAGGCCACTGCCTGTCCGAGGAGTAAGAGAGCATAGCAGATTCTCTACAGGAGAATCTGGAGGGCATCAGAGCTTGCCTGGGTTCAGACGGCCATGGTTCTCTAGAGCAGTGGTTCTCAACCTTCCTAATGCCGTGATCTTTTAATATAGTTCCTCGTGTTGTGGTGACCCCAGCCATAAAGTCATTTTCATTGCTACTTCATAACCCTAATTTTGTTACCTTTATAAATTATAATGTGGGTTAAGCATCTCCTTAGAAAGGGTACACCCATAAGGAGTTGTGACCATTGCTCTAAAGATTCTAAGGATTTTTTTTTTTTGTCTATTGGGAGGACAAAACCTGATAGCTAACCTACTGCCAGTCAGAAACTGAAGACTCGAGATGAGCCTGATGTGCGTTGCCCTGAGATTCTGTATGACTGGGTTGGAGAGACTCACAAATGAACAAAGTGCTCTAGCAGGTCCCTGTGTCCAGTCCAGGGTGGCTTCAGGAGCAGAGAGGCATGTGCTCTGTTCAACCTCCCTGTCCGTCATTTAGTTGACTGCCCTTTACCCAGTGGCCTAGGGTCCATGCAGCATTTGCCACTTGCCCTTCATATCTTTTGGAGAAGCCCCTTTTCTGGGCCTTTGTGGCATGGAACTTTTCTGGGTTTCTCTTGAACTCACAGCTCAGAGCCCCATATACCAATCAAGCTGTACCAAGATCAGATGATCACTCAAGGTCTTCCAGAAAGGACAAGGGGCTCATTGCATGTGCACAGCACCATAGTCTGGTCTCTTCCTTCCTTATAACCCAACCTTCATCGAAGTCTTGATTGGCTGCTAGAATGCTTGTGTTATTATTTTGTAAGCGGTGTGTTAACACAAGTATTAACTGCATGAATATACACTGGAATCTCCCAGTCAGAACCCCCCCTCCCCTTGTCCCTGTGCCTCCCTCCATCCCCTCCCTCCCTCTCTCCCTCCCCTTCCTTCTCCTTATCCTCCTTCTCCACTCCTTCTACTGCTCTCCAGGTTCCCAGGATACATCTTCCCTTGTCTGGCAGACAGCCATTCCCATTCTGGCTTCTATATCTATCTCCCCCTTATTCTCAGATGTCCATATTCTATGTATGTCCCTCTTCCCCATGCAGGTCTCAATCCAAAAGACCCCTTTGTTAGTCTGTCATTGTCCGCTCCCAAAGTGTGTCTCACCTTCTCCTGCTTGCTTTGCAGCCCTCTGGCTCTGCTTTCCCTAGGGCTCCTCTTAAGACCTGAAACACTTAGTGCAATTGCTTATGCATCATTGTTTCTTATCTGAGCGAGCTCTTCCAGTCAGGAACTCTACCCAGGTGCTCAGAACTTTCTTCCAACGCTGAGAAGACCTCAGCAGCCGGGTGTGTAATAAAACCCTGGAGGTGCTTACATAAGTCAAACAGGAACCACTGTTCATTAATTACTACAGAGCTACGAGATAATGGCCAACCTTCTATCAAATGTGGAAGTGTCTATCACATGTTTAGAGATACACAAAATATTCTCCTATTATCTTCTTTTTAAAATTACAAGAGAAAATATGATGATGATGTTCTGATGACAACATAACGAGTGATTCTAGCTTGACTCTATGTCAACAGACATAAAATAATGTTCTTAATATTTGGGGGGTAGTGAGTCCACCTGTCTTAGTTCTAGGGAGAGCCTCCAAAGCACTAGATGAAGAGACATGGGGAGCCAGGCTCTGAGGGTCTGGGTCTCAGTGAGGATGGAAGGGTGACAGAATGTTAGGTAGGGCATCTGTGAACTGGAGCTCCACAGAGTCCCTCCCTGGTGAGAGCCGGCTCCATTCTTAGATGTGCAGAAGGCAGACAGGGCACACTGTGCTATCTAGAAGTTATAATACCCTCAGCTCTGACTGGCTAAGCAACTTCTCTAAACCACATGGTCAAAACTAGAAATCAAGATTCATTCTCCCATTCTTGTCTTCCTGGGTCAGACTTTTTATGAGAATTTGGGGCAATGGCACCTCTTTCCAAGAAATCTCTCTCTCTCTCCTTCCTTCCCCCCCCTCTCTCCCTCCGTGTGTCTGTCTGTCTGTCTCTCCCTGTCACTCTGTCTCTTACACACACACACACACACACACACACACACACACACACACAGAGGATTCCTGCATCCGCCTCTTACTATGAGCTGCTAGCAAGGATTTGATACTGCTGCACCAGGGCTCATGCCAGCAACTTGGCTGCCAGGTGCAGCTTTCCAACTCTCAGACATGCCCCCCTCCACAGGCCCCCACTGCACCTGCTCTTGAATGAGGCCAACTCTTAGCCAAGCCCAGGGCACAAGAAAGCTACACTAAGCTTTGAGATTTTTCTTGTCTTCCTCAGAGATGCTTGGAGGGGAAGCAGAACTGTGAATCTTGGAATAAAACTGCTTTTGATAATGCAAATTTAGTCTTGGTTAATGCAGACAGACTGTCAACTTCAGCAGTCAGGAGAAGGGAGGGGGCTAACTCCTCATCTCAGAGACCAGTGAAGAATTTCAATAGAATGCTTCGACTTCCGAAATAAGATCATTCTAAGCAAGCAGAGGCTTTCTCCCTTCCCAGGCATCTATGTGGCCCCCATGCTCTGCAGGTATGTCTCTGGGTGTCATGAGGACTCCTTGGGTGGACCATGGTAGCCTGGGTGGCCGGGGTAAGAGTCTTTGTGATTTGATGCAGTCCTTCCTACCCACCCGCCTTGGTCTAAGTGTATTTGGTGGTCTGTGCTGAGGGGATGGTTGGTTCTGAGGTCGGAATGAGGGTTAGGAGGCACCAATTCCTTCCCTGGATGGTATGTGTTTGGGGGCTTGTCTCCAGCTGCCATTTCTGTGGCTGTTATGAGGAAGAAATGCCTGTGTCTGTTTTAGTGTCGGTGTGCACTTTTGCTGTGATTTGGAACACTGGCCCGAGGTCAGATGATTCAATGGCTCTAAGTTTTTGTATTTCTTCTTGGTTAACTGTTTTACTAATGAGTTAAGTATAAAAATATCTATAATTTATTCAGGTCCAACTATTTTCTTGATGGTGGAGTATGTTTGTGACCTTTGGGCAGATTAAGCAGGATCTCTTTGAAAATTCTCCCAATTTGCAGATAGAGAAACAAAGTCTCAGGTTCTGGGGAATGCAAATGCTTCCGACTACAGTCAGAAGACATCCAGGACTTTCCCCTGTTTCTCTGACAGAAGGCCAAGGGAGGGGATCTGTTCTGTTCTCACTCATTTGTCACCCAGCTGCAGTGCCACTGTGGGTAACGATCCTCACCCTACCTCTTGTCTTCAGGGCTGTCATACTCAACTCTCCACATAGCATGCATATATCCACTCCTACATGCTTGGCTTATTGATTATATATGTTCTGATCTGGTTATTACCTCTTAGAGGGCAGAAATTCAATTGGTAGTGATATCCACCATAACCAGCCCTATACCTGGAGCATCATAAATGACTGGTCCACTTTCACTAGCAAGTAGGTGCAATTATATACTACTGCTGTGTACCCTGCTCAGCTAGACATGGTTATTCCCTGGGTTTATGGTCTCAGGAATGACTCCAAATAAAATAAGACCTGTGAAGGTTGAGGAGAGAGAAGAGCACATGTTCTAGGAGAGGAAACAGCATACATTGCACCCTTAAGCCTAGCTAAGGAACACTAAAGACATGAAATTGCTATGGCCATTCAAGGTGACCAGGAAGGGCATAAAAGGGAGTAAATTCAGATTCTGTTAAAGAGATCTCTGGGGGCCATGCTCAGAATACAGCTCTGTTTCCTGGAGAGAGGACTGGCTGATAGAAGGCTTGCAGTTTGAGAGAAAGTGAGACGAATCTTGATGACACTATTGCTAAGCCTGAAAATGGGCGTGCACTGGGAGGATTGTAGTGGGTATGTGAGTTCGAGTGTGGAACGAGTGGCCCCAGCAGTTCCCTATGAACTAAGGATGAGGAGCTATAGGCGTCTAAGTAAAGATGATCAGCAGTTTGTTGGCTCTGGCACCAGCCTGGGCTCAAGCCGGGGAAAGTCTGAATGGATAGCTAGGCTGGAGATGTAAGCTCTCTCTCATCGGAGACTGGTATAGAGAGCAGGGCTCTGGGGTTCTATCAAACACTGCTTCTATCATTCCATCTTCTAGGCAAGCAGTGAGCAGGTGTGCTCACCAGACACGAGAGTACGCAAGAACTCAGCAAGTCAGAGACGGGTGACCAGAGAGACAGAAACGGGTGACCAGTGAGCAATGTCTCAAGGCCTAGCTCCCAGTGGGTGTGGGCTGGAGAAGCATGAACATGTGCACTGGCTTCTCTGTTCTGGCCTCCAGGGCATGCAAATCTTCCCAGCAGGGATGGTTTAGCAGTGAGCCTCCTGCCATATGCCACCATGTTCCTTTATGAGTGAACAAAGGGAATTTTACCTACACCTTGGATAACTCAAGGAGAATTGGAGCACTACTCCACTGGGGAAGGATTCTTGGTCCTCTAGTCTGTTGGCAATGATGGAAAGTTCCCAAAACACCACTGGCACAGTGCTAGGGAGGGCGAGCCCCCAGCAGCTACATAGCCAAGCAGTCTTCTTATGCTCAGCTAGCATAATTGAGAAATTAGACCTGCCTGAGCTCATATCTACCAGCAGGAGGCTACCGCTGTCACTGGTGAGGAAACTTCAGCTACTAGAGGTGGTGTAAGAAGCACCTGCTAGCATGGCCCTCACCTCTTCATGTTCCCTGTCTGAGATGAGCCTTAAACGGAGAGTCTGACAGTACCTCTTCCTCCTTTCATGACTGAGAGATAGGTTGAGTATTCAGCAGGTTTCTAGAGCTAGTGTTACGAGGACAGGGTGTCTTACCCAAAGACTATATGTCCTCTTGCACAGACAGCAGGGAACAGGTTATATTCCATGTGACTTATCATGTTTGTGGAGAGAGCAACAGCAGAGATGAAGCCATTCTGTTTTACAACTGAGGCAGCCAATGTTCACTACTTGGTGTATCTGTCCACACCATGATTGTCTCATGAAGAAACACACAAATATATACATTTGCATACGTGCGTATACTTGCTTCTTAAACACGAGTGCTAACTCAACTCCACTTTTTTCTCTACATTTTTGCTTTCTACTTAGCAGCCTATCACAAGCACCCCTCAAGCACGCAGAGAGATAAGGCTCATGTTTTTAATAGCTGCATAATATTTAGCAGTTGGAGCGTATCTTAATTTAGTCAGGCAGACATCTGGATTTCTTCCCACTTTTTCCTGCAACAATTAGCACTGTGAAAAAAATATCCTTGCACACATGTTGTGGAAGAGCTGCACTTTTCGCTTGTGGTGAGGTGTCCCTGAGGCTGAGAACTGTTCAGTTTCTACTCTAAGCTCTTTGTGGCGATTGATTCACAGCTGTAATTTATGGACATTAGTGTAAATGTCTTAGTTCTGACCCCAACTTCCCCCACGACTACCTTCAGGCTCCTGTAGACTTGGTACACAGTCCTCTGTCAGCCAGAGAAATAGTCAGTGGTTCCTGACCTAGTATTCCAGCAGGAGGCTGTGAGGCCTCACCCTTCTTCCATTTACCTACCTTCACAGCCTTTGCCCTGTTGATAAGCCCATCATCCTGAGAACCTCCTATGAGTAGATCCACCTTCACTGGCAGAGGTCTCTTCAACCTTCTCGATGGAAGTTCACGTAGGTACTGGCCATCGACCACAGGGCCCCAGTAGTGGAAAGGGCCACTCACAGCCAGAAGCTGCAGGGTGACAAAGAAGGCCATGACTTGCATGCAGTTTAGTTTCCTTTAAGAAAATTACAATCTCAGTGTTGGCTGTGCAGCTGAAGTTGACAATTGTAGCAAAGAGGGACAGAGACCAGAAAGGCCCCTGTGGAGGGAACTCTGCGAGATGGAACCTGGTCCTTCTTTACCTTGGGACCCGCATAATTCTGCCTCATAGTGCCTCACAATCTGTCTTTTGTAGGACTTTTACACTGCTTTGCTTAGTGGGATATGAATGCTCAGGTTCTAACTCCAGCTGGAAAGCAAGAGTCAAATGAACAGGACAAGAGGCGAGCAGGACACACTTTGACAGTGACAGTGGCTAGGCAGCATATTTTTTCCCTTAACAATTCTTAGCCCCCAGGAGACTCTCCCAGAGCCCCTTGGCTGAAGCAACAAGAGGTGCCAGGAGGAACAGGAAGAAGCAGAAGGGCTTAAAGTCAGTGCCAATAGCAAGTGACATTAAACAGCACAGCCCATATAGGTGAAGATAAGGACAAGACTTCATCCACATCTTAGGGTTCAGATTCACTATGAGGATCAAGCCTGCTCATGCCTCCTTTACTAACATCAGAGGCAACCAGAAACCCAAGCCGAGAATAAGGCATTTACTGGTAGAAAGGGATGCCCAGCTGTTGATCTAAGGGCCTGTGACCTGATCTTGTGCCTCTACGGTCCTAGCATGGGGCGTGACCCTTCTCAAGTTCTATTTCATTTCATCTCTCAACTCTGTCTCCATTAGAGGTTCCACTTTGTACATAAGACATCCAAATGGCAGAGAAACATGTTTTTCAACAGCAGCCTTGTATGTTCCTTTGTAGCCTGTGGCTTCTGCAAGGACTGGGACTTGGGAGACAAACTTATCTTTAGTGGGTCATGCACTGGGTGCATCACATCTCCTTGTTAGGCCTCGGCCTTCCATTTGTAAAGACAAGAGACTGTCCCACCCCAACCTGCATACCAATGCCCACCTTGGTCTGAGCATCATTGAGAATGTTGGCAGGCTTCTGGCGGAGGCAGGATACCACTTCCTGGATGGATGAGGTAGGGCATCCAACCTCCTTGGCCAAGGCTGCAACTTGCTGTTGGGCCCTATCTGGGCTGATAATTGCAGCCGGTGACAATGGGGAGCCTCCCTGGAAAAGAAAGAGCAGAGGTTGGGCTGAGAGTCTGTACGGTTTTGGCTGCTGCTTAGGACCCTCAGGTCTTAGCAGAGTTCTGCAGCTTCTTCCATATGTGGACACATTGGGATCCTCTGATATCCAACATATATGAATGTCAGGGTTGATTTCCATATTACAGCATGCTGTGTAAACTTGAACAGGTCAGTGCAAAACTTGGTTTCCTTATCTGTGAAGTGAGGTTGCTGGTCTCTCTGTGCAGGTAATGAATGTATTGAGCTCAAGGGTGATAGTTCTGAATACGGACTGGAAAAGCTTCGGGTAAAAGCACCATGCAAGATACAGCTATATCTACCTCCTTAGTGTGAGCTCCTTAAGTAACAAGGTTTCCTGATTCTAAGATGTAGTTGAATGTGAAAATAGAGGCCTCCTGGAAGACACCATCATTCCAGGTTACACAGAGGAATATAAGTGTAAGTGTGTGTTGGTATGGAGAGTCGGTTCCTGGTCAGACTTACAACCACACAGGACGCACCTAGAGCTCAGCAATCCTGTCACTGAACCTCTGCGGTTACTTTGCATGAGTATGAGGAAGAGGCACCTGGGATTATTTCTCTAGCACAAGTGGCCAGCTTCTCGGAGGAGCCCATTGTTAATAAGAGGTACACCAGAAACCTAAGCTCAATGGTCAAGCACTCAGCCACTGTGAGGCAGACTCTCACACATACCTGAGAGGCTTCTGATGGGAGAGTGTTAAACTTATCCCATATTGATGTCTGGTTCTTTGTCCTTAGAGAGACCTGTGACCAGAGCCTGAGGCCAAGCAAACAGTGGGAAACTCATCTGAGGAACAAAAAAGTCCACAGGGCGGGCAGGAGGGGGTGGGGTTAAGAGGAAGAGGACTGAAAGCCTAGTAGCTATATATAGCCTGATGACCAAAGTGCTTCCATCATCTCGGAAGGGTACAGATAAGGCCAGAGAGCCTGGGCTGCAGACACAAGATAGTGTGAGGCAGCAGAAGGGGGTTTTGTCTTTTACTGTGTTTTGTATACCAAACTCAGCCTGCGGGTGCCTCTTGCAAGATGTGCAAAATAGACTCCTCTAATCATTAGCATCTACAAACAAGAGAGGATCTGCTAGGCTCCTCATGAGGATCAACAGAGGTGCAGGTCAAACTTGCAGCCAGCCAGGGCCTGCAGTGCGGTGACCTTGGTAATGAACCGCAGTGGGTGACTTAACCTGAGTGTGAGTTTTCCACCCTTGATTTAGTTCTGTACATAAATAAACCAAGTGAGTCGCTGTTTTTGAAAAAAAAAAACCACTTTGTATGTTCTTGGAACAGAATGGTACTCACACTGGAGGTATTCACACTGTAGCCCTGTATTCTGTGCTGTAGTGTGGGGGTGGGGTGGTGGCAAGTGGCCCCAGCAATGGTTGTCAACCTTCCTACAGCAGTGGTTCTCAACCTTCTCACTGCTGTGACCCCTTAGTACGGCTCCTCTTGTTGTGGTCACCCCAACTATAAAATTACTTTTATTGCTACTTCATAACTGTAATTTTGCTACTATTATGCACGGTAATGTAAATGTCTAACGTGCAGATGTTTTTAGGCAACACCTGTAAAAGGGTCATTTGATTGCCACTCCCTTCCTCCCAAAGGTCATGACCCGCAGACTGAGAACCAGAAGCCTACAGGAATGCCTGAAGACGTGAGGATTTCAGGGTGGGCCTCTGATGTTTTCAGTATTTCTGCCAGCTATAAATAGCTGGGGTTCTTGATATGCAGAGGAAGTGGGTAAAGGCGTGGGCTTCACTGACACTGTAAGATACCTTAGAGAACTTTCCTCTCTCTTTTTGTTGTGATCAGTCTTTCTGAAACCTTGTTCATTGTGGAAAATCATCAGTTAAACAGGCTGTCCTCTCATTTGGGGGCACTTGTTAGGACTTACAGTTAGGTGGTCCTTGATGAACAGAGCCTGGCGGGGAAAGCCTGAACTTAGAGGAAAGGGACTAGACCAGAATCCCAACTCTGTCACTCTGATGGTGTCGCTCAGAAATTGTGACTGCAGTGTGCTCAAGAAGACTCCCTCTCAACCGTCCTTGAAGAAGTTATTATCTGACAAGGCACCAGAGGCACATTTTTTCTGTGTGGCAATCTTGCTGTCCCAGGCATGCCCTGTTGCCCTTGTCTTGAGGATCAATGTTCTTTTGCAGGAATAGAGTCCTGAGAGGCCTGCTCTATCTCCTTATCAGTTCTCCTTTCTTTATATCCTTGCTGTGAGGTAGAAACTCCTCAGGGAAGGAAAAGCTGGGAAACCGACACCCACCTCCTCACCAGTCAGCACCAGGTTGCACGGGCTGTGGCAGCCTCAGCTCAAAGAGAGACAAAGAGCAGAAGAGCTAGCTGCACTTCTGAGCATCATATTCAGAACATCCCATGAATCCTCACTCTAGAGGGGTCAGGAAGTTGACAGTAGTGAAGCTGTGTACCCCACATCTCACAGCTGGAAAGGGACAAACATGAGGTACATCCCTGACAGTCACCTACAGCTCCACACTAACCACTATGCATTAGCAGGCTAGTCTGTGGCCTTGGTCCCTGCCTGTCTCTGTGAGAAGCAGGGCCAACACCCAGTAAGAAGGCCTTGCCTTAGAAACAGACTGAGGTTTTGGTTCCAGTGCGGCCTGCTATTTTGTCAGTTCCCATTTCGCATGGAAGAGCCCTGTGACCAACGACTCTGAAGAAGATGCAAGACAATGATGCAAAACAAACAAACAAACAAACAAACAAAAAACCAAAAAAAAAAAAAACTGTACTGTAATCAGCATGCAGTGAATGTGAATGCTAATTATCAGGAATGGAATTAACTATTGGTTTCTTTCCCACAATGCAATGTGCGATCCAGCTTCCTGCTGAGAGGAAGCAGATACGTGACTCCACAGCAGTAAAACACCCTGAGGAGCACTGCCAGCTCCCACTGAGTTGTGGACTCCAGTGAATTCAACCATCATTTGCTACTCAAGAAGGGGCCACCTAAAAGTATTTTGAGTCTGATTTTATGTGAAGAGTCCTACATCCTCAAGCCGTAGAAGAGATAGAAGGTTTTTTCAAAGTGCAGACTGTGTTTACCAGTCCACACATCAGAGTGACTCTCTGCTATTGGGATCAGGAAAAAGGCTAGAATTCTTATGCATTGAGAACTCCAGGAAGGGGGTGCAGGGCATCTGTATGCTTGAAGAATTCTGCAGAGAGGCAGGACTTCAGAGGACTTTGAGGAAATGAGCAGAAAGGGACACTGGACTGGCAGGTGATTACTCCCTTGGGGAGTGACAAGGATGGCAGATAGGTTGGGAAGGTTGAAGAAAAAAATCTGGGGTCTAAAGATTCTATCATCCCTGTAAAGAGCTAAATATGTGTTAAAGGAGGGAACTAACATACAGAATGGATGAAGATATAAGTGGGTTTTCTAGGAGGTGGAGAGGACTCTGCATAGAAGATGCTGAGAAGGTCAGAAGACAAGTCAATGACAGCCAGGTGAGAGGTGTTACCGTGAGCAAACGAGCCCTAGGGTGCAGGGCAGGCATCTATAGCTACAGGAAGTCCTCCGGGATTTTGGACAGATTTTTAAGTGTTTAGGAATATCACTGCCAACATCTGTACATGGTCACGCTGAAATGGCTTGAGCACACAGCAGGCCTTTGAGCAATGACTGAATCTGAGTGCTTCAGGGAGGTGGGCTACTGAAGGCAGAGCAGTGAAGTGATTTTTCCACCACTGGCCTAGAGCTGAATGTAACACACCCATTTCCTATTGACATGTAGGGCAGATGTGAACTGGGGCAAAGGGCAGGATTCTGCTTGGTATTCATAGTGCTAAAGGAGCAGGAGGAGCTGGAGGAGCTGGAGGAGCTGGAGGAGCTGGAGGAGCTGGAGGAGCTGGAGGAGCTGGAGGAGCTGGAGGAGCTGGAGGAGCTGGAGGAGCTGGAGGGAGCATCTGAGGCAGGAACCCAGCCCAGGCGTCTGGGTGGTTCAGGGAATCTGAGTAGAGTTCAGAGCCAGAGAGCGACTTCACTGCTCCATATCCTTCTTTTCCTAAAAATGCACCCAAGTCTGAACCTGCCACTGAATTCCATGGACAATGGAATTGGAGCATGCTTCTGAGAGGCAAGGAGAACCTGGAGACAGACCTAGAAACCGTAGCAAAGAGACTTTCAAAAATGGTTCCTATCCAAGTCTGTGTTAACATTCTCTTGTATGCCTTTAACCCAAAGTCATCTCTTTGCTTGATTCCTGGGACCATGATGAGTCTTACTGTAATCTTTAGCATTTCAGTTTTGGCAAAATCTAAACGTAAGTCCTGACAATTGTTAATGTAACTTCCATCTTGAAACTATAATCTACAAAGTCATAGATCACTTCTCTTTTCTTCTTCTTTGGAATCAGTGTTCTTGGTTTTACTTAGGCTATGGGATTTGGGTGAGAAGAGTCAAGGTGTGGCTT
Source organism: Rhabdomys pumilio (assembly GCA_030674055.1). NCBI lineage: Eukaryota > Metazoa > Chordata > Mammalia > Rodentia > Muridae > Rhabdomys > Rhabdomys pumilio. Next base: position 34,682,182 of record JANHMN010000012.1, read on the forward strand.
GCTATTGCTCAGTGTCCTTTGCCTGTCAGATGGTAGTGATCTACTGTGGTCCTCCTAACAGGAACAAAGTGGTAACTGATGCAAGCCAAAACCAAGGGCACTTTCGTATGTAGAACTCGAAGGTCACTAAGTGTACATGTACATGTGTGTGTACATATGCATATATTCACATGGAAAGTGAAAGGCATTCAGCCTTCCTAAGTGTCCTCTTAAGATCTGGGGCATTAATTTATGTACATTTTTATTCTGTGATCTCTGCAACAACCCTCTGCAGATTAGCAACCCCTACCCACTTTACAGATTGGGAGAACACAGTCCAGAAGGAAGACGTGAGGTGTATGAGATCTGGAGACTTGTAATAACAGTCCAAGTTTAAAAGCCTTTAGCTTCCCCCATGATCTACCACCTCCTACTAAGAACAGCTCCAGCTTATCATAGCACTTCGTGAATTCTCTTTCTCATTATGAGTGGCTGACAGGTGGCAGCCAGTAAGGAAGAGGCTTACAAGGGTTGTCAGAGAGCAGGGAGATGATATGGGATCTTTCTTCCCCTGTGTCAGTCAGGAGTGCATAATGGACGCCAGACTTACATGGGGCTTGGTAAAGAAGATTTTTGACTACAGACTGGGAAGGACACAGGGCAGAACACTGTCCTCTGAAGTCTCTTGGCAAACGTTTACAACCTCTCTGCATTCTGGTCAGTACAGACCCATTAGCTATGGAACCTCTTTTAAATACCCCAGACCCTTCTTAGAAGAGAAGCAAATACTGTTTATTTTGATATTCTTCTGCATATGCCCCCTTCATCCCTAGAATTTCCATAGATTCAGGAAGAGCATCAGAGATGTTTAACAGCTTCTTGGTACCCAGCAGACGAGGCTGAGACCCAAGTATTCTTATTCCAGTGTGCTTTTCCATGACAGCACACTGCTCTAGTAGTTGGCAGAATCCAGGTGAGATTCATAAGCAGTCTATTCCAACTCATCACCCTATTACCTGCCCCCACTCCTAGATTGCATAGCTATTTCAACTTTACCAATTGCTAGAGCCTCACCCACTCATAAACGACCAGTTGTCTAGTTTCACCAGGTCCTTATGATTTCAACAGTTTCGTTGTCTCCATGACTGTCACTGCAGTTGCAATCAGAAAAGCATTTAGGCCATACTTTAAAAGCTCATTCCACACTGTAGTGTGACCGATCCTTGCCGTGGGACAGCAGTCATTTGCATTTGTCACATGGATAAAGCTACAAGTAAATGGTGTGCCTAAGGCCACTGAAGGCCACTTCACAGAGAAACAAGCGGTGAGGTGAGACAAAAGCCATAGGAGCAAGGTCTGGTTGAGGGGACAGGTTCCAACAAAACCCCCCAAAGACTCCAGTGACCCCTTCCTGGACATTCCTTTTGTAGAATTAGAAGTAGACACGATTAGTGTGGGCTTTGCCCTTCTGGAATGGGATTTGCACCTATCTCATTTCCTTATGTCTCAAAGACTTGACAGAACACGTTTTGCCATCTGTTAAACATGTCATGTTTAATTGGCTCCATCATCTACTGACTGTCAGAATCCATTTAAGTGCATGGCAGTTAAAAATTACTGACTTCCCAGACCAAGGTGTCACACTTGAAAAATGCCACCTTACTGACAGCTGAGGTGGGATCTGTGCCCCACCATAAAGAAGACTTAAAGTACAGCCCCAGAGCCTGCTTCCACTGCTGCCAAAGAACACTCTCTCCACACACATGGTCCTATACATCCCTTCACAGCTGACTTCAGAACAAGAATTTCAAAGTGCCCTTCTTGCTTCTTCCTGTCATTCATTCCTGAGCCATCCATCAGTCCCCGAGACTATGGGGAGAATGGGACAGCTGGATCCCTGGGTGGCAGGGGGGAGGCTAAATTGTGGTTCAACACTTTCTGTCATTGTTCAGTTTTTAATACTTTTCTAGGAAGACCTAGCCACATGTCACTTATGGGTAGCTTTGTAGAAGAAGTACATTTTCTTAGTTTTACAGATGGGATCTGAGATTTGCTTGTCTGTCTCTTAACAAGAAGACTATATGACACAAGATGCAAAACCTTTCTGCCCTAGGAAGTATATGTGTGGAGCATGGGACCGTAGGCCTTGGGAATATAGAAGAACCAGCTGGGAGCCTGTTGGAACTGTCCACAGTTAATGACCTATCCAAGAGACTAAAGGTGATGCTGGACAGAGAGGCAGGAGTTACCTAGAGTGGGCAGAAAAAATACACTCCTCTAACAGGAATCTCTACACATTACAGAAGACAGAATGAATGATTGAGGAAGACTGTCTCTTCATCCCTGCGGCTGTCTGTTGACCCATTGAATTGCAGCCTGTGGCTCTAGCTTCCTGTGCCTGTTTGAGACATCCTGTCCCCATAAGTCTGCGTGTTCAGATGAGCTTGGCACTTCCCTGGCAGAGCTCACTTCCTCATCTCATGGTCTGAGCCCAGCTCCCACCAGGATGAGGGCACTGACAGCTTCTGAGTTCCCCACTCAAGCAGATTCTTACTTCACATGCTACCCTGGGCAGGCGTGCAGTTTTTTGCTAAAGTTATGATGGATTTCACAAGAAGAATATGTATACTTTTGCGCCTCCATGTTTGATCTATTCTTGAAGTTTATTTCCTATCATGACATTCAAATCTGTCAGATGGAAGCAAGTATAAATTATTGTTATTTTGAAGAGGTATAGGAAGACCAATTGGAAAATGTACTTTCAGATTGGAGGCTCTTACAAAATCCTTCTCACAACACAGCAATTTCTTTCTTTGTTTATTAGTTTCTTCATCTGTTAAATGGGTATATAACAATGTCACTAGAGAAGCATTGAAAGTGTGGGCTATGAGGCCATCAGCTAGAATTCAAATCTAATCCTCACTGATGAGGCTTCAGGGTTTTTTTTTGGGGGGGGGGTTAAAGTAAGGGTGAGAAAATTACGTTACTTATCTATTTGTTAGGAGAAATTTTTTAAGGCAGCATGAAAGTGCCTATGTGTACCAAGCTTCCTGTAAATAGTACCAGTATTTTCAGATAATCTAAGCAATAATTCAGAGAATTCTTGTGAAAATCAAATGAAACCACAGGTATGAAATGATGTTGTAATCTATAAAAAAGTCTCCATATAAATGTCTACTATTGATATTTCTATTGATGCTCAAACTATAACTTTAAAATGATGGACTACTCTCTGGTCCAATGATTCTTAACCTTTAGGTTGTGATCCCTTTGGGGTTGAATGACCCTTTCATAGGGGTTGCCTAAGACCAAGACTGAGTCTGTGTTAAGACTAAAAAGAACAGATATTTACATTCTGATTCATAACAGTAGCATGATTACAGTTCTGAGGTATCAACACAAATAATTTTATGGTTGGGGGCCACCACAGCATGAGGAACTGTAAAAAAAGGGTCACACGTGTTAGGTTGAGAAGCACTGCTCTAGTCTAACAGAAGCGATTAGCATTTAAGTTTCATCTCAGCCATGGCTATTTCCATGGTCTCCCACTGCTGTTGCAATTAGTCATGGATCAGTGCACACTGAGCTGACCCCGACTGATAATTTTACACCTATCCAGCTGGTTCTGACCGGGTGTCAGTGACTTAAATAATATCAAAGTCAACTTCAAGCTTGCTTTTCTTCTGACTATAAAATCTTGTCACGAGGAAATGGAACATCAGACAGCCTAGGAGAGCATGAGGTGGGATTTCAGTAAGTTTGATAATAATCCTTCTATGGATCCAAGCCTCATTTTCTACTGTTTGAAACACCCAGAGGTGTCTGTCTAGTTACTTTGGCATGGTTACTCGTGAGATGAAGGTGCTGGGGCAGAACAGTGCCAAGGTCTTCCTGGGACAGTCTCAGGAAGCTGAGCACAGTGGCTGTATCACCAGCCAGGCAGCCAGCTGTTTCCAGATCCCAGTACAGGTCTTTGTTGCTCCTGGGAGTCACTCTATTGAAGATCTAATTCCAGCAACTTCTGTACAAAGATGCCCCAGGGAATCCAAAGTAGCAGAACTTGATTAAGGCCTTAAAGTCTTTAGAGATCTGGGGGAAGGCAGCTTCTTTTCTCTCTGTTTGAAACTCATTCCCTCAATCTTCTCAGCTCCTTCCTCCCTGTGAACATCTACTTGTTCTACACAGACACTGCATCACACTGACTGCTTACCGTCCCTGCCTCTTGGAACTGAAGGTGTCTGCAAGTCAGGACTGCAAGGAAACTGGTCTTTTTAGACACTCTTAAAAAATGCTGTCTGTGAGGCCCAACAACCCCCAGCATTCCCTTACTATGAATGCCCTTCTCATGGGAAGACATCATTAACAGCCTTGTTCTTAAGATTTCAAAACATTTTCAAGACTCCTGCTTAGAAACAATCAATTTCTTCTTTGGTATCTATCAGTAATCATCTTCCAAATAAGATACCCACAGACAGTCCACTGCAGCCCCATGTGAAGGTTCTAGAGTATGCATTTATTGATATTATTTAAGAAATGTCACTTTTTTAGTTTATATGTGTACATGTACATATTTGCTGAGTTACCTATGGAAACAGTTTATGACTGTGAATGTCCTGAGAAATCACTTTCAGCTTTTTGCTGTAGGTACATAATCTAGAGTTAGGAAGTAACTAATCAAAAAGTAAAGAGACACTGGGAAAATGATGAGAGCCAGGAGGATACCCTCATCCAGGGGTTCTGCTCTGTTGATAGGAGCAGGTAAGTCAGCAAGCCATTTGACCTTGGACAGGTATAGATTGTTCTGGCAACTTTTGAGCTGCAGACAGACACCACCATCCTGCCTACCATCCTTAATCCTTCCTAATGCCACAACACATGATCCACAAGACCCTGGTGAGTATTCATGAGATGCCCAGGACAATAGGAATAGGAACAATATTGGAAGAAGGTGCCACAGATAGGCTTACTCATTAGCCTGTTCTAGTAGATTTCAGAAGGACAAAGAATGAGTCAAAGAGCAAAGATAACTGTCAGTGGCCAGTACTGCCATCATTATCAACTCCAGACAAGACAAAAATGTAGTCATTCTATAAAAACAGGAATTGAGAAAGAGGTGCAGAGCAAACGTCCCACGAGACCCTCAGATGTCTAGCTGTATCAAATTCTCCAGCTTTTAAGGATCTCCTGAAAGCATCAACCCCTGGTTACCCTTGATCACCAAAGCCTTGCCAGCTGTTTCTTCTCGAAACCCTCTACACCAGAGCCCCCACCATGCTGCCTTGTTCTTGCTTTTCTCCTGTCCCCTCTTCCACTCAAGATTAGCTCTAGAGGGTTGATCAAGTGGCAGCCCTGTCTCCCTATAGCTTTCCCCTGAACTATTCCACAGAGGCTCCACAACTATTTCAACAGATAAATGTCTGAGTCAGATCTAGGAAAGATGGTGGCTTTCAGGCTAACACATTTAGAAGTTAATAAATCACTCATGTGGAGCTGAGAACCACACAAGCCCTGGAGGCACATTAGTGAGTTTAATTGAGCAAGGACCGAACAGGATTCTAGTGAGTCAGGGTACTTCTGCAACCCTCCTGAGCAGAGTGGGCCATGGGGAAAAGCTTCTATTTTTTTTCTTTTGGTGAGGAACTATAGTTGCAGGACATAGTTCCTGCAAAGACAGTGCCTGATGACACATACAGGTTTGGAAATGGTTTGCAGATCTCCCCACAGGCCACTTCTCTAACTCGAAGCCAATCCTAAAGCAGAACTAGCACCTCCCGAGACATGAACTATCTACAAATGCTCTCGTTCCCCAGCCACAGTCTTTTTCCTTCATTTATTCAGTGGATACTTGTGGGCCACCTCTTCAGGGTAGGTTCAGTAACTATGTTAAACTCACTGCCTTCAGTGCCCACATATCAGACCCAATTTGGTTTTTCCAAGAGTCCACAGAAAGGGGTCTTTGATATTTTTATAGCACACTAGTAAATTTATGTATACTTCCCCATGAGTCCTCATGAGCAAGAAGTAGTATATTATGCTCTGTGAGAGATTTGGAAGTCTCCACAAGGTCATACAGCCCTGCCTTTAGCTATCTGGACTCCATCTCTTGACTTTGATGCCTGTGTTGTAAATACAGCTCCAGAGAGTGTCAAAGAGGGAGTTATGGAAGTTCTGAGATCTACAGAGAACAGGTGAGCTCTGGGTAGCCCAGGAGGACTATACATCTGCAGGAGGCAGGATGTCCCCACAGGTAGAAAAGGCATCTAAGTGCTTTTGAACTGCCTAACCTAGTACACTAGTACCTGATTCTTTTCACTCAAGGGATGCTACCCGGTTCTTAAGCTTGGTTCTTAAGCTCATCATCTATTTTTCCCAACATTTGTGTGCAAAGAAGGAAAATAAACCCTGAACTTTCCAGACTTGGGCACTACTGATAGTTTCACATGCCAGCCACGAAACACCAAATTGCTTTACAGCATATCTCTTGCTGAGTCTAAAGCCTCCAGGAGAACTGAATCCAAAGAAATGAGCTTTGAATTGTTCCAGTGAGAAGGCTGCCAGCTCCAGCTGGGGATTATGGCAGCTGACCCACGACAGGGGATCTTGTTCCCTTACAGCAAGGGTAGAAACCACACCGCCCCACTTCACTGAGTGATCCTTGGCTCGCTCGTGGCTAACAGCTTGCTGTTTCCCTGTGGCAGTTTATCTGTGTAACTGATAGCTAATTAATTCGCAAGGCCCTCTGGAAATCTGACACAGATGGCCTGAGTGCCTTTGTGGACCTAAATTGTGACCTCTTGAGAGGTAGTTGTCATTTGTTAATACAGCTCAGGCTGGCTGACCTCACACTTGAGGCTCTTGGAAGGCCGACTCCTATCTTTAGCTTTTGTGCTGACTCCAGGCATTAAGGACCTTGAAGGAACCTGCACTGTATGGATGAAATCTAGCCTTATCCTGATGAATCTCCATGCACTGTAGAGATGGAGCCCAGGAGTTTTCTAGTTGTGTTCCAGCTCCCGTCCTATTTACATCTGCTTTTAGTCTATGGATTTTTAGCAGATGCACCTGTCTTCTTTACTAGATCATAAACTCCTCAAGGACAAAGATGAGTAGATCTATCTATGCCATCTTGCTGTCTACTCTGAAAAGACATAGAAGTTTGCAGTCCCACCTAGTGTTCAGCATCAGGGAGTGACCCATTTTGTGCTGGATCTGGGCAACTGGGAAGAACATTTTACTGGGTGTCCCTTGTGAACATGGCCTCATGCTGCTAGTACATGGTGCTGAGTACACACAGTGCCTGGCACATACGAAGTGCTACAAAAGTCTTAGTGAATGAATCTCAAAACACATGCCTGAATAAATGACAGTGTTCTCATACTCACTGGATTAAGGGAGAACAGTGGATTACTTCTGATATACAGGCTGGAAGATAGACCACAGAAGGGTATTCTGGGAACTTCCAGAGCAGGAGAGGCCTTTGAGGCAAATTAACATGGTTTTCCTCTGTAGGACCTTTGCCCTCTCACAGGTTTTGACCTTGTGGAGTCTGAGTTCAAGACGGGGATTCGATTCATTACTTGTCTCCCTCTGCCACTAATGTTCCTCAGACTTCCGAGGTCACAACAGTAGTTTCTTCTATGTGAACCTCTCATTCTGGCTTGTTCTGAGGCTATCTGACACCTAAAGTAGCAACTCAATGACCCTTGATATACCTTGTCCCCAACCACTACTGCCTGTGAACCTCTGTCCCAGAGCTCACTGCGTCTCCTTTAGAGCAGCACCACAAATGTCTAGGTCTCTATCCAATGGCTCTGGTAAGCAAGGCTCAGGGAGGCCAGAACCGCCACTGGTTTAATCCCTGGCTGAATCCCAGTGGCTAGATGAGCCAGCCATGTTAAGGAATGCCAGTGATAGGAATGAATTCATTCCAGCAGGAGGGGTTCTGCATTGGTGCTAAAAAGTTGTCCCCCCCACTCCTATGTCTCTGAATGTCCCTCCCTCTAGAGTTCTGTCACTCCTCGGTGCATGTGGGGGAAAGCCCCACTTCAGTTGATTCCACTTGCTTGCTCTTCCTCACTGAGGCCACTTCTACAAAGTTCTTACACCATCTGCATGTACCTTCCCAGCATGCTCTGCACAGAGCTGGCTTTTCACAAGCCAGCTGAGTCTGTCTAGTACACAGCAAGTACTAAATTTAGATGCTGCCCCACTGTTCATAATTCATATTTGCAAAAGTCACCCAGCAAGGTTTCTAAATGACTCTCTTGTGTTTCTGCATTGGACTCATTGGGTGGGGTCCTTGGGTCATAGACCCCAGACTTTGCTCTGGCTCTGTGGGGACCAGCTGTTGACTGTGGGAAATCACAGAACTCTCTGAGGGGTTTTCAACTTTGGAAATGGGAATGGCAGAGAGCAGCTTGTAGGCACTTCTGTCTGCTTTTTTCTCATTAGAAATAGGCTTCTCTCCCACCCAGCAACATGCCCATAGGTTTCCCTGCAGCAGACACACACATTATGAAATGGTATTTACTGAATACATAACAAGATATTATATAAAGACACTTCATATTCTAATTTCAAACCATGGAAAAAGTTGAAAGAGAGTAGTGTGTGCACATCCACTGTCATCTGAGTCCTCATGGAAGTTGCCTAACTGCACCCTCCCTCGCCCTTCCTCTTGAGTATCTTTGTTTTAGTGAACTGCTTTAGAATGATACACGCTTACATATAAGTCAGCACACATATCCCCTAGGAACTAGAACCTTCTTCCACATAGCTGTCTATCATCATTGTGTCATAGAACACTGACCTCCTTGTGACAATCATCTGCGCAGTGTGGGCCTGGGTGTCTCATCCATTTGACTGATTAGAACATGGAAGACTCCAGTTAAAATGACTTCTTCAGGGCAACCTGATTGCTTCTGGTTCTTTCTCCTTAAATCTGGGCTCCTTCAAGGATCACACCTTGCCGCAATCTGCCACCACTCCCTTTTTGCCTGTTAAGCTCTGTCAAAAGAGCCCTTTTCATTTCTTCTAGCAGTACCTCATGGAGGTAGGTTCTGGGCTCAGGCACGCTGCTGGGAAAGCTCTGCTATGAATAGGAGTAGCTGTCCCTTGCCTTTGGTCCCTGGCAACTGAAACTGGCCTATAGCAGAGCACAGCTCCAGAGACTGCTCTGGGTCCCTTCTGTAGTGACACAAGAGAGGTATAAAAATGAAGGAACTCTGGAAAGAAAAGCTGCAGTGAACTATCCTCAGCCTCCTTGGACCCAGTAAGCTCTGGGGATTAAATGAGCACATTCACAGCTTCATCTGCCTTTGAATTACAAAGAGAGAGGGGAAAAGAGTGTGTTTCTATACTCCCTGGCCATTTGCAATCAATCTGGCTACATTCTCAAGTGCTTTGTAAAGGAATTAATATGCCCCCTTTTCTTCCCCATCGTCCTTGCAGAGAGAAGTCTGCTTTGCGCGGTTAGTGAAAACAGGAACCTGCCCTCCTACCAGCCCCTTGCCTTTGCCTTCCTTGTTTCAGCAGAGGAAGTGTGAGGCCCTTTAGCAACTACAGCTCTGCAGTCTGCTTGATAACATGGGCTTTGCCTGCACTTCGTCCGGAGCCTGTGTGACCCACTCAACCTGGAGCAGCAGCAGGTGATGGAGAGCTGGTGACCCTGTACCCATTGACTCTCTACGGCCAACTCCCAGGAGAGGCCATGTTCTGCGTCTGAAGGTATTTAGGAAACTGCGGCTGGGACAGGGACAGGAGAGACTTTAGGAGCCCTCTGGAGATACAGCTGTCAGGACTGGGCTTTGGGGGAGCTAGAGAAGATCCTCTGAAATTGAACAGGAAATAGTCCTGGTGAAGAACTGCCTTAGCACAGTGAGTGCTCAAGGGATGCTGAGAAAGTGTATATAAAGGAAACAGTGCTGTATCAAGGGGGTGGGGGTGGGCAGCCTGTTTTCCTGCCAAGGGCAGTCTGACTCAAGAAACAGCTAGGATGTGACAGCTCTGTCGCCTTGAGCAAGTCACCTGGAGCAAGTCATTTAAACCACTGCAGACCTTTGTGCTCTCATCTATGGAACAGAAACAATGCTGCCTATGTCACACAGAGGTTGTTTAGATGAACTGAGGTAACATATGCACATGCCCAACATAGGCCCAGGCATACAGTTGGTGCCCAGTGAAGGCTGTCAGCCAGCCATATGTCTAAAAGTGCAGAGAGCCTTGGATGGCAGTAGCAGAGCCATTCGGAGACTGGTAGTTAGAATCTTCCTGGGCAAGGGATACAGATAATTGACAATTATCTAAACAGGAAGTAGGCAGATGGGAGACAGAGGGCTAAAGAGAATACCAACATTCTATGCATATAAATTCTGAAATTATGAAATGTTATAAATGAAGAAATGTTGGAAATTCAGAATTTCCTAAGCAATGTGCTATGGTGCGTATTAAGTGGGTACCTGCATGTTGAGAGAAACTGGTAGCAGAATAATCTGGGCTGAACCTTCAGAGCAGCCTGCCTGGGGGCTCTGAATTGAATCTTAACAGATAGATACCTGCTGTGTAGAGTATCTGTTTTAAATATAAATATATATAAATATAAGTCACTTTCAGTCACACTTCAGAACAGCACTGTCAAGTCTACAATTGTTCTTTGCTTTTGACTAGTGAAAAAGAAGGTTGAGAAAGTTTAATTGAGGTATTTGAGTCATCTAGCTGGTTGGGAGATACAAGCAACTAAGGGCTCTAAGCACCTTCATTGGAGAAGGAAGAGTCTTGGTGAGTGCAAAGGACTACAGACAAAGGTCTTGTTGACAGTGGTGCTTTTGTATTTCACATCCCAGAGTCTGCAGATTGTCCTTTTGAGGGTTGCTAGAAGATGCTGAGTTGCAAGGCTATTCAATTGAGCTGTATTGCAGTGGGAGGCATGGGAGTTCTAGCAACTTCTGTTGGAACATATTTTCTAGTTACAAGATGTTATTCAAGATCCTTAGCACACTCTAGAAGTGTAGTGATAATCTGTGGGACAGACACACTGAAATCTACTTGGATATCTCCTTTTTAAACAGATCTAGGATTGGAGTACGTAGGAAGACATTTCAGGTTTGCCACCGAAGGGCTGTGTGACTCTGGGCAAATTCCTTTGCCTCTCTGAAATTCTGCTTATTTTTTCCTTTACCAGAAAAAGCTCAATTTCTGTGATGTTTATAAGAAGTGCACATTATATGCAGCATGAGGCCAAGTGGCCATTTTAATACCATTCCTAGCCAGTCAAAGCCTGCCTAATTATACAGATATTCCCAGCAGAAAATTTCTAGTTCTAAACATGGTAAATATGGTGAGGTCAAACTACAAAGCAAAGACATGGGGCTCCTTCTCTCTTTTCTGAGGACAAATGTCTGCTGTTGCTCCACTGGACAGATGGAAGCCTCATCAGTAGGTGCCTATCTCAACAAGTGGAACCTGTTCACAACAGAGAGAAACCTCTCTGTGTCTCTGGGCTGGGGAAGCTGCAGATGACAGAATGTCCTTAAATTCATAAGTTACTTATTTCAGACCACCTTTCTCTAGCTTCTGTACTCAGAGACATAGCTGAGTGGTAATGTCTTATTTCCTATTAAGTAGGAACTTATTTACTCCAGTTCTGCCATGGACTTGAAAAGTCTCATTAAGAATCTTCAGCAAATCAGACCAAACCATTTGCTAGTCCCCTGAGGGGTAGACATATGGGTACCTCTTGTTATAAGCATCTGTCTGTCCATTCATCTATCATCTACCAACCCAACCACTTATTTCTTTCCATCCATCCATCCATCCATCCATCCATCCATCCATCCATCCACTCATCCATCCATCTACCTTGCCTTCCCTCTTTCCTTCCTCCTGTCTTTTTTCATTTACTTATTCGTTCTTTCTTCCTTTCTATCCATCCCTCTACCCACCAATTCATCCATCCACCCATATGTCAACCCACCTACCCTATCATCCACCCATCTACCTACCATTATATCCATCCATCTACTCACCCATCCTTTCATCTATGTATCTGTTCCCTCAGTACACACATACTAGAGTCATACCACAGGGCCGACTTCCTTCCTCTCTCACCCCAAGCTTCTGAAAAGGAATTAAGTACATTATGTCCCAACCACTTCCTCCTATCCCAGAGTGATTCAGGAAGGAGTATATTTGGCTACAGTAACTCCTTATATACAGTAACTACAGCTATACACAGGGCCTCAAGGGCACAGTGCCTTACTTCTGTTGTTAGCCTTGGGGAGTCTCAATTGTCTAAGCAGCAGACAGCCTTGGGCCATGCTGAAGGGCTGGGTATGTGTGGTGGGCAGATGAAGTGGCAGGGACTCAGAGAGTCTCAAAGGAATGTGACAGTTGTCTTCTGGTTGGGGTTCTCCTACCCTAAAAGCAGATATCTTTCACACCAGACCAAGAATTTTACATTCCTAGCAGAATTTACATCTTTATTCCTTATACCTAATTATTGTACATGTATTTAGGCACCAGACACATGAAGAATATACTTTTCTTTTTAATTGAGAGTAATTGTATCTATCCTCAGAAAGTTGTCCTGGGGTGGTATTGCTTCACATCACACTCTGCCATTTCCTAAGGCTCAAGGGTATCAGAGGTGGCAGCCAGCTTTGGAGGCAGAGGTCTGGGTTCACTGCCTGCCCCTACTTCTGAGCAGCCCACTAGTACAAGATAAGTTGAACAATTTTTCATGTCTCAGTTTCCTGAAAAATGGCAAAATTCTGAGTTAAACATCACATGCCACCCGGATTTGTGGAGGTCAAGGGAGATAGTATTTTGAATATAGAGACATCAGAAGACCTCTGTGTATGTTCACTCTTGCCCATAACCACTCTTGCTGTGGGTTAGGCCTCTGAAACTCATAAGCATCTGCCTCAGCCTGTGATGAGCACAGGGTGTCCTCCATCTGCTCTGCCTACTTTTTATGAAGTAGCAGATGGTCTCTCAAGGAAGGATAGTGGCTTGCCCATCGCCCACTTTAGCTGGCCCACTATGGGTGCTAAAGATGTAATGAGTGGAAAGCAAAATTCAGGAAAAACTAGTCTAACTCATCTTTATGACAGAATTGCAGTCACCCTTCAGATGATTTCACAACAGAGTCTATAGTACTCTGAGCCCAAGAAACAGATTTCTGGTAAGGCACTGTGTAGTGGGAATTGGTTTCCCTGTGGTCAGACACAGCAGACACAGCAGGCCTCCGTTCCTTCTACAGGAAGTTCATAAAAAGAAACCAAGTTCATAAAGGACTGCCATGCTCCTTTTCTGAGATCAACATAACTGACAGAGTTAGAGTCGAGAGTGAGCAAAAGTATGCCCTAAAAGTTGACCCCTTCCCTGACGTAGGTTCTTCATTTGTCAGTTGAACTCTCAGGGTATTTTAAGCATAATGGAGTCCTTCCATCCAGTAGAAGTATGTAAAATGTCATGCTATGGAAGCCTTCCATACAGGAGGGCTTCCATATAGACTGATAGTTAGGAGGAAGATTTGTTTATTCATTGGTGGGAATGTAAAACTGTCCAGCTGACATGTTTATCAATATGGAGCATCCTCACAAAGATAAAAGTATAACTAAACCCGAGTGTGGGCCCAAGGACTTTAAGTCAGCAAACAACACGGATATCTGCATATCCATGCTTACTGCAGGAGTATACACAGTGGTCAAGACAATAAGGAACAAGCCTAGACGTTCATCAACAGAACAGTGAAGAACATGCCGCGTGCATTCATTCATCTACACAACCTACAGTTTTATTCAGTTGTAATGATGAATGAGATTACGCTATCTTTGGAAAATGCAGCTTGAAATTAGGATATTAGCAAATTAAGCCAGACTCAGAAAGACAAATATTACAATTTTCCTCTTGTGTGGAATCTAGATCTCTTCTTTCTCAGTCTCTCTCACACTTTCTTTTGTTCGTTCGTTTGTTCCTTCCTTCCTTCCTTCCTTCCTTCCTTCCTTCCTTCCTTCCTTCTCTCTCTCTGTCTCTCTGTCTCTCTCTATCTCTCTGTCTCTCTCTGTTTCTCTCTCTCTCTCTCTCTCTCTCTCTGTGTATGTATGTGTGTTGTCTCCCTTTCCCCCTCACATACATGTATACCCACACATGTATATATGTATATATACATGTATATCCATATATATATATATATAATCCATATATACACATACACACACACACACACACACACACATATATATATATATATATATATATATATATATATATATATATACATATATGTAGGCCATGAGGGTAGAGGGGACTATAATTAAAGAAAGGAAAGGAGAGGGTAATAGAAGTAAATACAGTCAAGCACATGATATACTTCAATGGATGCAGTATGAACCAATAACACTGTATAATAAATATATGCTTATGAATTTTTGTCATTTTTTTTTAGGCTGTTGGTTTTAGCTGCCCACAGCTAGCTGGCACTGCTTGGAGGTCCACTAGGTTTACAATCCAGGAATTTAAAGTGGGGGGTCAATACTAGGTCATAGCATGACATTTTACATCACAGAAGTTGTCAGACACTTCAAACTAGAGAATTTCTAAGCACTAATTGATAAAGATGACCAGGACACTGCAAGTGGCTCTGGCTGGCTGGCACACTTTGGCTTTGTTTTATCTGCTTCTGGTCCTCTTGAGGAGTATTTTTTTGGGCTGAGAGAGGAAAACAATAAAGAAACCAGTCAGCAAAGGGACAGTCATGACCCAACACTCAGTCAACAGCTTAGAGTCAGAGTCCAGCTTGAGGCAGCACCCAGGGCAGTCCCTTAACTGTGATGGTTGCCCTGGACTCTTGTGGGAGAGCAGCTGTCTGAGTCCTACTTGACCTGAGATCCTAGCCAGGCTGACGCATAAGGATGAGGCCATCATCTGTGCATATTACATTGAGCAGAACTCAGATTTCTATCTTGATGGTAAGTTTGTGAGTAATGGTGAGTCACATGTATGAATGAGAAGCAAAAGGAGCTTTTGCTGGGAAATGTGATGTCATAAAGATCACAAATCACAGCTTTGCTAGTGTTGGGGCTCAGCTTTCTGTGCACATGCTAGCATCTCCTTGAACTTCTCTCTGGCTCCTTCTCCTATAACTGAACTTACATTTCACAAAATCCCCATGTGAGATGGGAAGTCAACAGAAACATGCCTTGATCTTCTTTGTATACTAATCTCCTCCTGAGAAAACTTCCTTCAAAAAAACGTGTTCAAAACAATAGGCTTGAGCCATATTGGACCAGGCATGTTAAATGCTTCCCATGTTGTAAGGCATTGTGTAAAGAAATGCCTATAGTTATGCTCAAAAAAAAATCAAGAAAAAAGAGTTATGTTTGAAATAAGTTTTAACTACACTCACAGCTGTCTGTGGCCTCCTGCAGCCCATGAGATATGGATTGACATGTCCAGAAGGACCCCAAGTCATTCTTCCAGCAGGAGTTTTATACTCTGGCTGTGAGTTAGGTACACGATGGCTGGATCCCAAGGTACCACCATAGCTGTGTAGATTTTGACTTTACTTGGTGCCCTAGGAGACAGATGCATTGGTCTAGCCCTCTCTGTGCAGGAAACAAAAATGGACAGCAGGACTGAGCAGTGAACAAAGAATGATGGGGTCACAAGGTAGGCTGCCTTGGTTGTCTTGCTACACCCATTTGGGGAGAGACACCTGGCAATTTAGGCCAGGATGTGGTGGGGTGCCCCAGGAAATCCTGCCAGGTTCTCAAAAAAGGTCAGGCACTAAGCCCCAGTGACAGCACTTATTTTCCCTGAGGCAAAAATTCAGACCCCAGGCATCATTGAACAAGTCTCAGGCAGACCAGTCATGCTTTGGGGGTGGAAGTGGGATAAACAAGGCCATGCAATCCAGAAAGGGCAAGTGATTTGCCCAACTAGCACAGTGAGTTAATGACTCTGGCACATCAAAGGGCCTGCCATTGGCACTTTTTTGGCTGCCAATTATCAAACACATTTGTTTCTCCTTTACTTATGCATAGCAATTGATTTCCCAAACAACTTTGTGGAGCATACTTTTGTATTTTAAATTGGGAGAAAGAATAGAATGTGGAGGCCCAAAAGAGGAGAAAGAAGTGTCCTGAGGACAAACAGCTAGCAAGTGGGGACCTGAACTAGTGGGAACCCTGCTCTGCAGACCCTCCTGTGGGGTTCACTGAATCTGGACCAGCTTTGAAGTACAAAACAAATTCATGCACATAAGGCAAGAGTGGAGACTCCAGAGATGTGTATATCAGAAACTTATGCATCTGCCTATGATATCACTTGCACCCAGAGAGAGTCCTTGGAAACTCCTGAGAAAGTTCCATGTGCTATGCTGATATACTCAGTGTATGCAAAGGCTGGTTTCATTTTAATGAAGTTGATCACTGTGATAACTGCCTATAATCCCAGTACACCAGGGGCTCAGGCAAAGGATCAAATGTTCTAGGCCAGCCTGGGCTACGCTGCAAGACCACATGTATACCATTAGGATGGTCGCCATTCTCTCTTCTGTTCTGACCTATGGTGCTGCAGTTCTGAGTGCTGGCATGTCTGTAATTATTTTCTCATCTTACCCCTAACCTGAGGTAGCATTAAGCCTTCACCGATCTCTCTCTTGTTCCTTCTCTTTCACACAGTGGGTTTCCAGGCTGAAGTTTCTAGTAGTGGCTGTGCTTTATCCAATAGGCCCCTTGGACTTCATGTCCCTTGTGTGAATAAATGCTTCCCCTCAAAAATTTATGATTGCCAGCTTTGGCTACATGACTGAAGAATTCCTTTGCTGTCGTCTACTTAGACTGGGAAGAAGAATAGGAGGCTAGCGCAAGTCCCCAAAGGTAGCAAGAGTGTGGGCTTTGGAGCCAGAAGACCTGCTTTGACCTCTGCATTACCTCTGCCTCATCTTGAAACCTCAGAGTGTGTCAGGCATAGTTATTGCAGTACTTAGCCATGTGCAGGACAGAGCAAAAATAATCTGGTGGTGGATGTTTCATGTGTCACTGTTGTGGCTAGAGGTGACATATTGAGTGGACACAGAGGTTCTTGACTAGTGGTCTCTTGCTCCCAAACCTTAGAAGATGGCCACAGGGGTGAATTTATAGCTGTCATGTTGTGGAAGCGATAGCTTGCTCCACAGGAAAGGTTGGGCTCTTACGTTTTACATTCATGCTTGCTGTGTCCAAGGCTCTTGTGTGACTTCCAGGGTGTACCTCTACCTTGCCCCTGGTTGAAGTTCTTGATGCTCTTTCTCTTTGTTGTTCTGAAAAGGGTACAGATGACCTCCCCATCCACAGACAGATGTGGGTGGTAAGCGTGCGATGTAGGAAACACAAATAGTTCTATTGTGGGATGCCATCAGAGCAGAAGGCTTGAGAGCTGTCAGACACCTTGCACTGATGCAGACCTACAGTGGAAGGGGCTGAAGCTGAGTGGGAAAAAGACCTGCAGAGAAGGACTGCTAGATACATAGACATTTTCCCTATGTCAGCCCCACCAAAGACCTGACACATCCCCTCCCCTCCCCACAACCACTCAAACAGTCGGCAGATATGCACTGTCCAATGCCATCTAGAGGACAGCATGGTCACAGCAGATGGCATGCTGTCTGAGGTCAAGAAAGAGGCAGTTTCTACATGGGAACCCATGGAAGTTGGGACAGCCCCTGACCACCCTCTTATGATAAAAAAAGAAGGGTCTGCTCTCAGGGATGCTGGTGAGAAGGTAGCCTGGCACATTACACCTACCTTTCCTTCATTCCAAAGAATATAAGGACAGAATTTGTACTCCTTCCAGTGGGATTTCATAAAAATGATGATGGCTCTTTTCTCTTATTAATAATCTTCCAAGAGCCATAGAGTCTTGATTGCTAGAATGGAGTGGAGTTAAAAGGCGCTCTCTCTGGAGATAGCTACTCTCTTATTCGTCTCATTTTTCAGAAGTGGAAACTGAGGCTAAAGGGCACACAGAAAATAGGTTTCATGTCAAGACTAGAGGGAGGTGACTAGCCACCGCAATCCTTCCACCTGGACATGGAGGAGGAAGCATTCCACAGAGAAAGTGGGGGGCGGGTGAGGCAGAGATGGGCAGAGCCAGTGTTAATTAACTCAGCTCTGTTCTGCCCTTTTCTTATTGTTCCTAGAAGCAATTAGTCTCTTGCACCTCTCTCCACCTCTAGCCACTATAGAAAACTGTCACGGATTAAATCAAATTGTTCAGTTATTTCCTCAGGGAGGCCCCAGCTCTCCTCCTTCTGGGTATTGTCACTCTTCTCAAATAAAAGCTTCAACGTGGTGACTTAACTCCTTCCTGGAGGCTCTGTGAAGTGGGGAAACACTATGGGTCTATGGAGATGACATGAAGCTGGTGGTTCAAGGGGGATCTTCAGTCCTTTTGTCAGGAGAAGGCAGGAGAGGATAACGCATCAGAATCAGGGAAGTGAGGTAAGAGCTAAGCCCCATGCCTAGATCCAGGCTGCTAACCCTGTGCTCCTCAGCTCATGGTTTTGGGTTTGTCTCTGTGTGCACTGTAGTTTTTCTATGTGAAAAAATATACGTTTTCCAACTTTCCTTTTTCCTCCTTTCCTTCATCCCTTTCTATTCTCCTCCTTTCTCCTCCCTCCCTTCTTCCCTGTTTCCTTCTCTCTCTGAATTTTAGAAAAAGAGTTTCTTAAACAGCTCACAAACACTTGAGAAGAATTGGAAGGGAATTGGGAAGAATTTGAATGCCAGGCACATGTACTGTCTTTGCTCAGTAGGTCCTGCGTTCCTGAGGCCCTTGACTCAGGGTCCGGTATGGGTTAGAAGCCCAGCACTGTCCACTCTGCTGGCAGGGGAGAGGTTATGTCATTACCCATTCTATATTTAAAAGCATTTTTTGAGAGTGCAGCCATACACCCACTATTCATGTAAACATTGAAAACTCTTTTTTTTTTTTCCCAAAAAGAAAGGAACTTGACATTGCAATATCTTGGAAATTTCACCATTTTCACTTTGTCATGTGGCATACATTCTTTTCCAAGTGGGGGAAATATAGGTGCAACAAAAATCACATATATACCTCATTTCAATTAGCAAGGGAAATATAAGTGAATAATCATATGTGAATGTAAAAAATATATAAATACAAACTGTTAGGTCAATTTTTGTTTTGGGAGTATATATGGTTTCAAGGCTGACCTCATGGCATTGGACCCTGTCATTCTTGCTTCCTAATCGATGAGGAATTTCAACTCTTGTTTCCCCTTCTTGAAAGTTAGCATGTAGATCAGACCCCCTCTACCTCCTCTGAGAGGCCTTCCTGTCAGAAGATGGCTCTTTCAACAATGTGTGCACATAGGACTTGAAATTTTAATCTTAACCGTGGCTCAAAAGCCATATGTACTCAGTAGAGGTTGTACTTTGAATTTTGAATTCTGATTTTTTCCCCAGACTCATATCTGTGGATCTTTATTAATTATGTACAGCAGGATAGAGCTAAGGTCCCAATCAGCTACCTGGTCCCAAGGAGAAACACCTCATACTGCACAGGGTGCTGGGTTGCTAAACGTTTATGGTCTAGGTTTGGTATAAAATACAATTTTTACTTGTGTTATTCTCAGCATATGAGCGGCAGTCTCTGGCCACATGCCTGGAGACTGGCTACACACACAGAGTATGAAAATGTGATCTGAAGCCAGAGTCTCAAACTCATGTGATCTTGACCCAAGTTATATACCCAGAACAGGTAGAGTGTTTCTGTTTGGAGTATGTGTTTCCAGTCAGCCTGAAGATTGACTAGTTTCTTCTTGCTCCTGGAAATGGGAAGAAAAATATGTCCATATTTATGGCTATGTTCTCTGTGCCTCCATCATCCTGGAAGATACAGCATCTGTAAGATTTTCTTCTCTTTTCAAAATACATGTCCAAAGTTTCTGGATTCAAATGCTTATCAACATGATGATGTCCAGGCAGGCTATGCACTATTTCCCTTGCTTTAACTCAGCTTTGTGGCAACTACCCAAAAGCTGTCCAATCACCCCCCACCCATAGCAGGCAAGAAGATATTATCAGCTTGTCAGGGGATATCAGTTCATAAGGGAAAGCTATAGCATAGTAGTCTGTGTGTGGCTCCTGGAGAACCAGCCCAGCATGAGGCAAATGAGATAGCTTCTCCTTTACCTGAATGTGGCTTAGGACCAGTCATTTTCTATTTTGGGTTTGTTTTCTTAAGGATGCAGGGGTTTGCAATCATCAAGGTTAGAGTAGAGGTGGGTGAGTTTGGCAGCCTGGAAAGCATACTCCATCCAAGCCAAGGGTTCGGTCATGAAGCTGCCTTTGCAAGCCTTTGTTAACATGAGTGTGAAAATTGGAACAGACAAGAAAGAATCAAGCCAAAATGTCCCAGCATGGCCTGCCCCCTGCCTTTAGACCCCTTTAGACCATGATGCCTTTCACCTTCTCAATGTGGTATGTCCTGAATTCCTGGGCCATGAAAACTGTTGGCTGGAGTCTGTGAACACAGCTTTTTTGGGGCTACCGAAGATACTACTCAACTTCTCCAGCACCCCCTTCTCTGCTCAGCAATGGTGTGGAGGAATGGAAACTTTTGCCACCAACAGCATTTGCTAGCAACTTCCTTCTCTGTGGTTTTTCTCTGTCATCCCCTTGATAAAAGAATTTGAGCTGTGTCTCTGTCACCAACACTCATGAATTGCATCTTGACACAAAAAAACGGCCCCCTTTCAAGAAGCAGGCTGCCTGAGAAATGATGTACCATGCGCTCTGAACTAGGTCACTCTCCACTCAGGCAGCTCTGCGCGTGCTTCACCCTGCATCTGTGTCTCTTGTTCTGCAGGCTTCGAGTACCTTCCACAGCTCGAGGAGAGAAAGAGATGGGGAACAGCATGAAATCCACATCTCCCCCTTCGGAGAGGCCATTACCCAGCACTGAGGGTAAGTCTAACTTCTCTAGAGAGATATTTATCTCAGTCCTACAATAGCCCACAGGAAAGTCTATACCGTGGTGGATGGTGGTACTTGTTAAAACTGGGCAGTGGGTACCTGTGTGACATGGTCTCAGTCCCTCACTTTGTGTTTCAAATATTTAATAATGAACATTTGGAATAGTTAGATACTTGGTGGTGTAAAAGTGTTGTCATTTTGAGAGGGAATTCTGAGACTGGTAGGCTCCTTTGACAGAGGGTATATGGATTTTGAGTCACTGTTAAGCTTAAAATCTCAAGTCCTGTGTGCACATGTTCTTGAAAGAGCCACGATCGGAGAGCAAGGCCTCGGAGAGGAGGCAGAGGGTGTCCGTTGCTCCTCAGCTCATAACTTTGGGTTTGTCTCTCTGTGTACACTGTAGCTTTCCTACATGAAATAAAACATAGGCTTCCAACTTTCCTTCCTTCCTTCCTCCCTTTCTCTCTCCTCCTTTCTCCCTCCACCTCCCCCTCCTTCCCTTCTTTCCTCTCTCTCCTCTCTGAATTTTAGGAATACAGTCTTGGCCAGAAGGGCCTTTATGCTTGAGCAAGTCCAATGAAAACACCAACCTCCCAAGACTTGCCCATTTGCTTTTACTTTTAAGATGCTGATCGACATAAAGTATTTTTTTTCTTTTTCTTTAGTGTGGGCAGGAGGTTGTGTCTAAAAAGGAGGTTCAGGGGGTCTCCCCTTGGACTGCTGGTTTAGAAGAATTCCCCAGGCCTGTACCAGGGTATACTCCAAATAGTCACACAGTTGCCCCACCCTAAAAAACTTCCTCTGTTGTCAGGCCTGACAACAGGCCTGACTCAATTTTATCTTTCTCCATGTACCTATTTGAGTGAGGGAGAAGGTGCAAGGTTACTGCTATTCTAATTGGCTCCCATCAGGCATTTCGTGAATTGCTGAGGCTTCAGGTCAGCCTGCAGCTATAGCTTCCTCTCATGACCTGGGTGACAAAAAGCTCAGGCCAGGGATCTCAAGAGGAAAGAATTCTCCTGGCCTTTACAAGTTCTTTCTTCAGCATGCTGGGACAGTGAATGCCTGGGCATTTATGTCCTTCATCAGTGTGATTCCTAGGAACTAATGTCATAAAGAGATAGTCAATTTGTTGTGAATAGTATACATTTCAGAGGAAAAAGCCTCCAAGTGGTGTCCTTCAGAAGCTGTGTGACTTTGGGGAAATACCCCAGTCTTCTATGGCTTTCCTCAGGGACTTACCCTTGATCTTTTGCCACCACAATAGAGCAAAGAGCAGTGACCTGGTTGTAGGGTGGGAACACTTTAAGATCCACTTGAGGTCGGCTGCCTCAGTAGATTGTAACTATACGGCCATTCTTCAAGTGTGAGCCTCCCTCAAGTGTGAACATCCCTCAAGTGTGAATGCAGTGGAACTGGCAACCCCAGGAACTTTCTCACAGAATTACAAGTAGTGAATTTCCCAGTCCATGCAAACTTCAGACACCTCCTCGGGGAGGGCCACATGAACACGGCATAGAATTAATTAAAACCGGGGACCTCCCAGGATGTTGGGGAAACACATTATTTCCACCCAATAAAGACAAACCTAATTACTCTACTGTAATAATCCCCTCCCCCACTCCTGCCGATTGGTTTCTTTCCTCTGCATTACTGTGACCTACAGTGACACCTCATGTCAGAAACCAGCTGTGCTCAGAACCCATCCCACTGTGCCCGGGTAGAAATCACACCCACTGGACATGCATTTACATGGCTGATACCCATAAAAATACAGTTAAGCAAGGTAAGGAGAGGAAGGAAACAGATAAATCTCAAGACCCAGCAGAACTGTGATGGCAGGTGGAAGGTGGATCTCAGGCAACTGTATTTCCAACCAGGCCCTGGAACGTCTTAAGCCCCTAAAGCTAGCAGATCCCAGGCCAATGCTAGTTCTGCCTTTATATCTAACACAACCCAAAGCTGGCCTGCCGGGTCATCATGGTGTCTCCTCAGGTCTCATTTTTATGACAGTAATAATTGTAGTGTGGCTTGGTGCCTGAGGTGTGCTACACACGGTTCTAAGAGCTTTATGCACATGACGTGAGGTATACACATACATATCATATAAGAATAGGATCTCACGTAAAAATGCCTTCATAGCAACTCCTGATTTTTATAATAGCCCAACCACAGTATCACTATTACACTCTTTAGTTTGCAGTGGAGGAAACTGAGGCCAGGAAGATCAAGTGCATCTCCTAATGCCCTCCAGCTCTTCAGGGATATGTGAGGATAAACAAGCAGATTAACTGAGTGCAGTATTCAGTGACCCCCACCCCTCTCTTTTTTAAAAACTCCATCATATTCCAGGGTAGACTGTGCTCTGAGAGAGGGTGTGCCTGGAGTAAGGAATTATGCCCCATTAACAGATTCAATGCCACAAAAACTCTTGGGCCATTGCAAGATCTCATAAATGAAGCACCACCAGTCCGATCTTGGCTTAGGTCCTCATTTCTACATCACTAACCCATTCCTGGAGCATGGGGTGGCTTTATGTGGAAGGAGATTTGACTTCTGTGTCACTTTACCCTTGATGAATTATAGAATACAAGTAGGTACCCTATCAAATCCATACCTGTAGATGATAGGACACACAGACCTGACTCACATGCATCAGCGAACTTGGTAGGCCTTCCTCCAAGCCAGTCTGCAGCTCCATCTGGTTGGCTGTGTTCATATGTGCTGCTTTGCTGACTGACAAAGTTACTGAAAGTCAGGCCTAATGACGACCTTTTGGGAGCCAATGGGTTTGGATATGATTC